>JAINUG010000117.1:713952-1405405 GCA_029706075.1 Aldrovandia affinis
TGGCAAAGGAGTGGTACAGATAATAGATGGCCCAAGAAATTATAACAATGTAGTAGATGTTAAGCCAGAAAGAAAGGACTGCAGCAGCCAGACCAACACCTGAGGTACGGAAATTATTAAAATATGTAAATTATAGTAATAGGTGATGACAAAGATGCACAATCAGCGATGCACAATCCAATACATTACAAAACGAAACACAGATTATAAAAAATCCTCCCAATTGCTATTTAGTAATGACTAATTAACCTAAACCATGTGCAACTTTTACTCATAAAACCTTTCAAAACCTTGAAGATGTCAATCTTTCTTCAACAAAGTAGCCTACAATGACATTAAATATTACTATTAAGGAAGGGAGACATGATATAACTGACAGACTGTCATAACTGACAGTGGTGTTTATGCTGTAACCAGAATAACTTGGATTGAATACCTTTGAACATTGGAGCGAGTTTCCAGACTCCAAGACCACCAATCGATGTGTACTGACCGAGGGAACATTCGAGCAGAAACAAGGGAACTCCCGCAAATATGAGGGTCAAAAAATAGGGAATCAAGAACGCCCCTGGACAGAAATTAAGAAGTGGAAAAATAAAGATAAAAAGATCAAAATGAATCATTCTCATACAAGTAACACTTACATTATGAATAATCCAGCGAAACAACAACATTTTGAATTAAACTTAAAATTCAGGGTTTCTGCTTATGCACATTCACGTGAACAAACTCGAAGAGAAACCCTAGGACACACTTCAGCCATTGAGAGTTTAAATTCTCAACATGTACAAGTTTACGGATTGAAGAGACGAGTTATGACTTTTGAATCTCCTTTTGATTTAAGAAATGGAAAAAAGCCAATGATTGGTGTTTACCTCCACCATTTTTCCCACAGAGGTAAGGAAATCTCCACACATTTCCCAGTCCAATTGCGTACCCAACACATGACAGAAGAAAGTCAAATTTTCCTCCCCACGTTTCCCTGTCAGGAATTTCCTTTTTCTTCTTCTGCACTTTCACAACCAAGGTTTTGGGTTTATCATTGGTAGTAGGCGCTTCGTTCACTTCTGTTAAAACGTGTCCATCCGAAGCTTTTGTACCATTTGTCGCCATGTCTCTGGGTTTTGCAGAGGTCCTGGCAGGCGGACGGGAGATTTCAGCACCAGTCCACGTAGACAGCAGCTTCGCGGTTCTTTACCCAAGCTTGGGACCAAATTTTGGGGTAAAAATAGTGGGAGCGGAGATAATTTTCCGATTAGGAATGACGTTTACCTGAAAACAGAAAACAAAAACAATTGCCATCAACTGAAGTCATGTATTGGAAAATACATATAATTTGATCGAATACGTTTCCCAACTCAATAACCATTTTGATAGATATTTAAATATTGAAATGAGTAAATTACAGGACAGCACATAAATCACCAAGTTAAACACATTTTGACGTTATCAAATGGTGCTAGGAATTTGCTTTTGCAATCTACAGCTTGCTCTCACAGTCTCTAATATTTCGACAATCCTCCGTTTTCATTACATAAAACTGATCTCGTATGTAGAATTATAATTATAATTGAGTTTTTCTATTTTAAAAAGGCGACTTAAACTAAAATATGAAAAGTATGCTTTTCTAAACGTACCCTGATTAATTTATAAGTCATTATTAGTTATGAATTCATTTTGATCAAAGCAAATTATAACTGCACATATATTTGGAGTAGTTTTGGAAAGAATGATTGTCTTGCTGATTTAAAGCCCTAAAACCATTTACAACCAATACCATTGAGAATGAAAATGACGTTCAATCGTACATTTATGTTTTGTGCAAAATGGAAGGAACATTGTATTCTACTTGCGTTTTCAGTTAATTATGTGAGCTATGCCTATTCAGTGAAACAGAATATACCGGAATTACATTTGAAAACAATGAATAAATATTGTTCCAGAATGTGCACTTCAATCAAATATCTTACATACTGTACGTGTCCACCTAAATTAGTTCCTTATCGGGAAACTTAAGTGTTTTCAGAGTTGATGGCATGACGCACACGGTGCCAGCTCGGATACACTGGGTACGATGCGGTTCTGTTCGGGTTTACTTTCATTACTGAATTTATTTAAGCCTGCAACTAATTAATATAAATACCCTCTATGGTCATATTTTATTGAATTTGATAGATACAAGAACTGACAGCATTCACTCTGAGCAGTGAAACACAGTAAGTCTCGAAAACAAAAGGATGCCGTGAGCGCAAAGCTTTACGCTTCTGGGTATTCTATTCCTCCGTCTTATACAAATGTATCTTGTCAAGTTGAACGAATGGAAGAAGAAATGCATCGTACATCCACGATTAACCAATACTGTTTCATATGTAAGGAATATAAATATAAAAAGAGAACATCGATTTAACCAATACATTCGGCACGCAAATCCATGTCTAACTACAGCCCTCAATGCGCAGAACACTACGACTAATGTAACTATACCACCACTGTGTCCACTGCAATACATATGGATATTTTAGAGTTATCCATTTTATTACAGTTATTAATAGCATTATCGGTTAGTTTACTTTCAACAAAAATGTTCTACTCACAAAAACTGTTATGCCTGCCAGAATGTGAAGATGGAAGCATCTGTAGATTCCTCTTGAAGTTACGCACTTGCAATTTTAACGGAACCAACAAAAGAAAGTTCTTTCCATTAAAAAACAGAACAAATCTGCTATCCTGGGGGAAAAGGCAGGCAAATGCCTCGTTGATTGGTGGTGTCCAGAAGAGTGTGGTGCTGAAGGACGGGGGAAACAACACGAAAAATGAGCAGCTTTGCCTTGTGCCACCCTCTAACATCAACAACCAGAGACGTTACATGTAGCACAAATCCCCGCTCTCATCTACATAGCGTCAATGTCATCTGAATGTCGACCCTCCCCGTGTACAACATTTCCACCACTGGGATCGCAGCGGGTTTGAGACTGGAACGTCTTCTTGTCTCAAGGCTTTTATATGGTTTGTGTTTTTTACCTATTTGGGATTTTTTTCTGCGATTGACAGTGGCCACTCACAGTCAGATGATAAGTTATGTAATATGACTTAACATTTTATTAAGCATGACTGTTCGAAGATAATTAAGTTACCGAACTAACCCCAACCCCCTGCATCGTAGAGGAAAGTCTATAAATGCCTGCTCCCCCGAGTTCAATGTAGTGGACGAAACATTTGGAGCAGATTGATTCATGGAGATCATTGATTTTTAAATAAGAGTATAATCTTGAAAACACACATATAACTGACTTTTACTCTCCAAAATGCATCAATGTCAGGCGGTATATTTTGGCACTTGTGGTATTTAGAGCTTTGGGAAAACATGTAAACAGTAGCCTATTTAGCTGTTTTCACATGTATCGCTTGTTTTTACCTTTTCCAATGCGGCACCGAACTGGAATTTCGGTAACCAGGATACATCTACCCCTTTCTCGGCCACCACCTCCCCCCTCTCCTTTGCTCAAAGAAGCCCCCCTCCCAATCCTCCTCACTTTACCTCCCCCTCCTCCCTCCCATTCAGTTTCCAAAAACCGAAGGCGATGAGACAACAGACTGCAGAAAATGGATTTTGGTGAGAAAACCGCAAACTCTAATATGCTGCAGTAAAATCAACATTTCCAAACTGCCAGATTCTGACGATGATGCCAATCCCCCTCTGGTTTCTGGCAAATTGTGATAAGGAAACCCGTCAATAAGTGGAGTCTGGGGGTGTGCGATAAATTGAAAACTGCGCTTATAATCTTCTTAGCTTGCTGTCTCCAGAAATAAAATGCCCTTGTGAAATAACTTAAATGAACAGATTTAATGCAGAATTTAACTCCCATATTGAGATAAATTAACAGTCTCTCACTGGGGGATTAAGCTGCACGGGTATGTACATTGTGGTTTGATACGAGAGAGAAAATGAACAGTGGTGCGAAGCTAAGGATGAGCAGTACAAATCCGCCAAAATGTTCGAATATTCTCCTGCAATCCAGACTGAAGTGTCAGCGCCAGGAGTGGAATACGAATTCACGATTATTGACCACGTGGGTGTACATCACTGACGCAAAATCATTTCCAACTCATCCATTTTTTGTTTCCGTTAAAATCCCTGGTTTACAAATGTTTCATATAGCAGAAGTGAGTTGTGTGTTCCTCTTTGGGGCATATGATACGTTAATAAATGAATGCGCTTGCGCCTTTAAAATTGCTCGCATTTCAGATTACATAATCCTTCGCCCAAATAACATGAGCAAGGCATTTCCATTATATGAATAATCAAACCCTTTCCTGATCTGGACTTAGATATGTCAAATCATTAAACTATCCTCACATGCTTTTGGAGAAATATGACTAGATAGACTATAAAACAACCTATCTCTCTTGCTTGCTGCATCTAACTATCTAACTCTCCCTCCCTCCCTTCCTTTCTCTCTCATCACAGGGTGTAATAATTTGATTCTCAGTGTTTGTGGGTAACAGGCCAAGAGGATGACACAGTAAAAGTTTTCCTGGCTAGGATACATTGAAGGTATGCATGGAGACAGGCTTACATACTGGCAGATGGTGAGCCAATGAGGGGTGAACTAACCTACTAAATGATAGAAAATGAAATTTAGCATTTAAAGTCCCATCTGGTTTATTTACCCTCTGGGGACGGGGTATCAGACATGTCACACGTTCACAGACCTGTAGTGAGAAAGTGTTTGGCAATGGGTGGTGGCACACTTGATTACTCAACTGAAAAACTGAACTCCTGATTGTATAAGGTGCTGTAGCGATAATATATCCTTTCTCATCCTTCGCATTCAGCTACAGTATATGTTTTGGACAAAATGATGCAAAATCTGTGATATTGCTCAATCTGTTTTATCTTAATACAAAAATCTGTCTGTTTTTCTTTATTAAGAAGGATGCTTATTGTTTTTTGTCTAAATGTATCATTTGCTATACAACCATCGGTATGTCCATTGTATGTAGAGAGTGCTAGAAAATTTTATCGTATAAAAATATATTATGTACAGGCACCATACACATGTAATGTGTTGTTGAAACTTCATACAGCAAAAAAGACAGTATAATGACATCCCACTATTATGACAGCACTGTAGATAAATAAATAGTAAAGTATACTTTCATGTGCTATTCATCTTACGGGTGTATAGGTGCAGTATTGGACAGCCATCATACAGAAATTGATCCTTATCACTGACAATGTGTGTGTTACAATGCTTGCAAAAGAGTGGAAAATTAACTCAGGGCATCCAGAGTAAAGTAGCAATGAGTATTAATAATGCCAGTTTTGTTTATACTGTCACAGATCATTATGGCTAATAAACCAATTTGTATTCAAACTAAATTTGATTACAGGAAGATGCTCAGCATTTATAATCAAGTATAATTTCTAAATCTCAGTGCAACTTTTAATTCCTCATAATAAAACAAATCTTGCTAATATAGCCTCTCCACTCTGACCCCTATATTTTATTGAACCCAAAAAATGCGGAGATAATGGTTGGCAAAAGCCAGGAAATCCGCAAGAGCACCTCAACCATTATCTTGACCTATGCACTGAAAAGCCTTCCAGCACACAATGCTATTATACTGTAACTAGTTTGGTCTACCTCAAACAATGTAGGCTACTCACCACTCGGCAGGCTGCTGAGGATTCGATCAAGCCTTCTCTTTGAATCAACTATGAGACCACTGCACAAATCAAACCATATTTATTTTAGGTAATGGGAAAACACCAAATTCTCGAAATCTGGGAGTGTTCCCTTTGGGCCCTTTTCCACTGCAGAATAAAAAACAAGAACTAGACCTAACGGGAACTAACTTTAGCATGATCGCCACAAAAGGCCCTGCTACACTTGGCCATTAAAAGACCATTAAAGCATTTAACAAAATATGGGAAAGGTTTTGCATCATGGCAAAATACGTGTTCCACATGGTGGAGAATTACACCTGTAATTAGGTATGTTTGTCTTTTTAATATAACAATGTTTTTTCATTATTTCGCCATTTTATCAAGACATCCAATTGGACCAGCTTACCACGCTGACCGGATACCCCGCTGAGAATCCGCGGCAAATGCGGTGTGTTCGGTATCAACGAGCACATGGCCAGCACACTGGTTCTGACACGCTTTCCTGATGACACTATAAATGCTGCTGAAAAAATGCATTTAAAAAAATGCTCCTCCTTCGCCGCTTGCTGCCGTGATGTGCCAAATCGTGCTGCGGGTGTATGAAAATAAGTGCACCCACTATGTTTCCTTGCTATCCTTGACTAAACAACAATGCTGGCACTGCCTGGAAGTGTGCTTTTCCAAATGACTGACTTGAAATAGAACGTTCTATTTGAGTTTTGAATAATTTCCCGTCTCTGTACCTATTTCATTTCTAGAGCACACATTTCACCTTGCATACCTTTGTTTTTTGTCAAACAGATTGCCTATGGTTATTTCCTATTTCAAACGTGAAAATGTGGCTCTAGCAGTAAACTAGCGAACATTTTTTATTTAGAGTTGATTTGGACAACATGGTCATAGCTAGCTATAAGTTAGCTAGTAACGTTAATTCTCAGTCTAGAGAAGTCCGTTACTGCACATACAAAGCAAGTTTGTTGGTAAAAACGTTTCTAAAGCGATTTAGAAAGTAATGATTGTGTCTAGTATAGCGACCATGACAAAACATATACTTAGATACTGCTAACTAACAAACAGGCACCCAAATTCAGCTGTCAAACTAGCCGAGGCTAGCTAACTTGGCTAGCTAACATAATAGCCTAGTGCCTATTATTAAGATATACATTAGCGATTGCAATTACTGTCTGATCTCTCACCACTCACCACAATCAAATCAATTTGTCCAGCGAGCGATGTTGCCACCAACAATTGGTAAATGAACAACCCAAAACAGAGAAAACTATTATAGACTATTATAAACTAAATAGAGAGTACAAACTTCTATAAGTTACAAGAACTAGCCTAAACTGGTCGAATGACTAACCTAACCCAGGTAGCGGTTAACGGTATTTTTGAATCACTAGTGTTGTTATGGAACTCGGTTGCCATAACAGCACTTTAGTGGGCTGCTGGTCACTGTCATTTTGGCTCTAAATAATGGCGCTTAACAATGGCTTTGTGTTTTGCGATGATTTCCAGTTCCCAGCATTGTTGTAATGAAGTGTACCTTGCTAAAACATGTTAACAAGTTAACTTTTAACCATTCATTTTGAATGGACCCTCGTTTCCAAAAATCGCAATTTTAATAAAAACCGTGGCACATGAATCTCTGCTTTTTCGTCAGTTCACTGACCCGTTTAAAAGTCAGACGTGTTCTAATTTGGTGAGAAACTGTACAACCTAACTAAAAAGATGGTAGAAGTGTGTCAAAATATTTCTTACGAAATGCTAACAATTTAACTTATCTGTATAATTAAAACTACCATATTGATTTGTATGCAATTGTGAGGATTAGTTTGAATAGTATTTGCACTTTTCAACATTGGTGCTGCAACAGCTTAAGGGACTGGTGATTTTTGGATTTGTAATATAAATGCTGTGCAACCATGGTCGCGCAGTGTTTAATATTTTGTACTTAATTTATTGTATGTAATACTGATCATGCAAAGGTCATCACTTCTACTATCAATCAATTCCATTTAAAGTAGTTTTAGGAATTCCTTGACAGAACCCATGTACAGTATATAGGCCTATTGCTTGTGACTGATCTGGATGGTAAATCATTTCAACTTCAGAGTTTTGTTAAATCTGTTAAATCTGCAAAACAACAGTAGTAGTACAGTAAGCATGTCACAATGAAACGAGTCCTCATTAATGCAGCAGACCAAACTCTGAAGGAATTTTTCAAGGGATACAGAGCCTTTATTGTTAGTAATAGAAAATCTACAAGCAAGTCACTTTATTGAAACTATTGGCTAGTTCTGTTTAAATAATGTTACTACTGAAAACTGTACTTTTAAATTCATATATTGTAAAAAAAGAAAAAAAAATACAGCACACTCTTGATGTGTGAAAAGATAGACAGAGTAGACTGTAGGTCCACTAATGTGCTCATACACCAAGTAAATGAACCATAACAAATCATGTTTAGCAGTGGATTTTGAGTAGATTTCATCAAGCCAATGCTTCGCAGAACACCTCACTACTTCCCATTATGTGGTCCCTTGAAGCTAAACTATTTCCTCACATGTAGGTCACCAGGAGTAGTACTGTATGTTTAGCATTGTGTGAAAATCCCCAAACCTATATCTTTATACTGGGGATTGTTCTGGGTTTTTGATTTCATCTCCATATGCAATATGGATGGGAGCACAGAGTGGTAAAGGAGCCAAGGCAGTACAAAACGGGCCTTTCTTCTTTTTAGCCCCCCAAAAAACAGAGCTTTGGTGTCAGAACTATTTATGTGTGACATTTGAAGGCCCAGAATTCGGAGGCTCCTCATTTGTAGGGCGGTCAGGTAGGCAGTCGACAGCCCTCCAGAAGGAGCTCAATACTGTGTTTCCGCTTTTCTATGGAGCTGGAGACAAGCTGGTGTGTCTGTTGCTGGGTGACAGACAAAGGTCCACAGGATCACTTCAGTGGAGGAAAACAGAGAGCAAAGGCAAAACAAACAGGTGCCTCTTCTCACAAAATTGAAATAGTTTCAGTGATAAAAACAAGAATTAAAATAGCAATAGAAAGCCAAACCCCCTCTCACACTCTGATTAATTGACCCACAGAACTATTATAATATGTAATATGGTAAGAAAACATTATAACCAGAATTTTTGCACAGGGATCTTTTGGAAAAATGTAGACAACTTGGGTCTGCTAATATCACAAATGAATACAGATTAATTATTACACCAATTTTAAATGCTGTAATGACAATATAATGAGTATGTGTCTAGACATGGATTACATTTCCCAAATGCTGCAGTTATGATTAAGTTGCAACCTTATGATACATTTGAGACAGTATAGGTACTCTATATAGAGTACAACATTGTATTCATACAATATTGTGACTGTAGTATATTTTGAATTTGCCTCAGAGAAGAATCCCCAGTGCATGCACGAATAGCATTCAGTGACAGAGTCACTTTCAGAGAGCAGTCTGACATTTCATGCAAAAAATCCTCAAGTTGGGTGATGGCTATAAAAAACAACATTTTTATGATCTCTATCTTTTGAGGAAAAGTAGTCCGATTGAAATCAAATGCAAAGGCAATGATTGTAGATCATAAAGAAAGTCTGGTATTTTCTGGGCCTTAGGATTGAAACTTGGATTCAATCAATCAAAAATGTTTGTAACTTGGTCTTATAAATTTAACTTGTGCTCATTTATTTTTTCTTCACAAACAGTTTGGCAAGCTCAGAGATCACCAAATTAATCATTGTGAATGAAAAAGTCAAAACTTGCATTCACTTGTCAAGTCATAGTTCAGGACCAATGTTGATTGAATCCAGGCCAATGTCTCAAAAACCGCCATTCCACATTGGCTGCAACAGGGTAGCAGAAAAGCCTCTTCAGGAGGTGCACAAAGTGAAGTGGTACAGTTTGGCAAACTGCATCTTATTAATACTTGGGACCATTTTGTTGTTAGATTAAACAAAAACTGAGCTTTAAAGACTGGTGATGGAAAGATGAAGCTCACATTGGACCAAATCCTTAAGAGACCTGCTTAAGTCAAACTTAATTCAATCTTACTATACATTGTATAAGCGCATTTGATTGATTTGAAGTCATTCCTGAACAACACTTAAGTACAGCGTAAGTCAGAGAGTGGGAAGTACGATAAAATATGGGCTGTCCAATGCTAATTTGCCCAATGTAGACACACCCCTCAAGTGGTTCAGATAAGTCAAGTTTCTCCATTGAAAATGGTATGTCAGCCAACAGAAACACACTTGTACCTTTAATAATGAGGGGAAAAAAGGTCAGTTGAATTTAGGCCACTGTATTGGAGTCGTTTCACCATAAAAACATTTAGAGAAAAATATAAATGACCTTTCACATCAAAGGCGTCCCTTTATATTTGATAATTATAATTTCAAATAGGAGAAAAGCATGTTTATATAAGTTCACCCTCAAAACATATGCTTATTAGTGTAGGTGATGTGCCCACTGCATAGGCTATGCATGTGTAGTTAATTGCTGTTGGCATTTCATCCATTCATTTCCTTTAAAGGAAAACATATAAGTTACAACTAGTCCTTTCCTATTTCCACTGCTGTATTGAGAGCAGCTGACTCCACAATGACTAAAGTGGAGATTGTTAAAATACAGCACGAATAGGAACTAATCAGTCAAATAAGCAGTTATCATGCCTTTCCTTTGATAATTGCAATTAGATTGTTTTGAACTTGTTTTATTGTTCCGTTGTTTAGAACTTGTAATTGAATCACTATCCTGACTTACAAATTTGGTGAACTTTGACCTTTGATTTGTAGGAAAAATGTCTTACACATTCTGGGAAAAATGCCTGTTTTTGTGACTAAATGGTCATTCTTTGTACTTTTTTAAAACGTATGTTTTTGTAACCTCTGATCATGCAAATTGTTTTGTCTGCTAGAATGACAACATAAAAATGTAAAAAACCGCTATCTGATATTATGTACATGGTGCACTTGCTTTGCTCCTCCATAGTGTTGAAATATGTATATTCAAGCAATTTAAACTGCACATAGAAAGACAGGTGAAAATCAATGTCTAGTGGCCCTCTACTTTTTCTGTTCTCTCTGAGTTCCAACACCTGAATGAACGCAACTTGTACTTCCGAGAATACAGCTCATAAGAACACATTTCTGAGCAGCACTTAAACGCAGTGAGAGTCTACCAAGCTGTCTGATTTACATCAAAATGGGAGTTAATTAAGCACGCAAATCTTTCTTCAGGATTTGGTCATTGAGAAGAACCTCAGCCTATGTAGTGAATTCAGTGTCAAAAGTATGTGTAAAAAAAATTCAACTGTAATTAAAACTTGCAAATGCAAAAATACAATCTGTCGGTGAAATATCAGAATTACGTGTGTACAAATTATTTTTACACACACAAATACAATTTCTTCGGACAAAGTATCTTTCTACACATGCACAAGTCTTTTATCTTCACACGCTTTATATTTAGGCTTTGGCACTCTTTGTGTGCTGCCAAGGTTTATGGTTTTAGATCCGCAAATGCAGAAACATTGATAGGCAGCTCATTGTTCACCATTCAGGAGAGGTCTCTGCAAAGCTAATCAAGATTTTCCCTGCTATCTTGACCTTGTAAACTATGCCTCAGAGAATGCTGATCCATAAGGAAAGCTACTTAGTACAGACACAAAGCACTCCAATTTAACGCAGGTTGCTAGCTAGCTATGTTAACCAGTTAGCTAGTATATTTAGCATATATATAAAGATGTAGCAAGCTAACACGTACTTGGTACAGACACAAAGCACTCTAAGTTAACGTAGATCACTATCTTGCTAGCTGTGTATCAGAACCAATATTCTAGCTAGCTAGCTAGCTAGCATATTGATTTCCACTTGATGTTTAAAGAAATATTTGCTAACCAGTTAACTAGCCATAATGTTAACTATGGCCAACATGATCTGTTTGTGCGATTTGTGGTTAACTAAGTGGGAATATTTGGGATTAGCTAAATTATGCATTCAGAATAAAAGAGTTGGAAAGAGGACATAAAAGTGTTGAAAGGGGGGCATTCTGTTCGAATTCCAAGTGTTATCCACAGCCACCTAGTAGTTTGACCGGTCTCAGTCAAAGAATTATGACCCGTCATAAAACCATAATGCATACAATCATATCTGACACACCCACCGCAGCTAGTGTGTGTCTGTACCAAGTACATTAGCTTGCTACAGCTATGATATAGATGCTATACTAAGTAGCTAGAATATTGGGACACACATCACTCTGGGTTAGATAGCTAGCAAACCATGTTAAACCGGAGCGTTTGCATCTGTACCAAGTAGTTTTCCTTTCCTTATGGAGTGGCATTCGCATAGCCACAGTTTACAAGGCCAAGGTAGGATGACTGACTGATGAATTACTATTTGAGATCATAATGCGTTGATTACTTAACAAGTAGCTTCAGAAAGTCCTCCGTCAACCTCTTGGTGCCGGAGGACGGAACTGCAGGTTCCTGACAGAGGTGGTGAAAAACGCATCCCACTAGTAATAAGGAGAGAGTTAAATGACCCGCAATTCTATGATCATAAAAATTATGGATTGGCCTAACAACGACTTCAACATAACGGTCAGCTTCAACTTCTCAGATGCTCAGACACTTTTTAAGGCAATGACATTGAGAAAAAAAAATGTAGACGACAATTGCAATTAATATTATTTATGAATAATTAATTCTCATGGCGTCAGCACCATACCGCTAGGGAGCTGACAGGAACACGTTAACCAGGGGACTATGGATTAAAAACAGCCAATCCTGTTAATATAGTTTTGTCGTAAAAGTGCATGGCAATTTTGTGAGAAGTGAGGGTAGTGCACCAGTGGTGCTGTCATAAAAGGGGTTGGTTTAAGAAGAATAAATTACTTGTGGGTGTGGTGAGGGTTTGGTTCATTATGGCCAATCAGATCATCAGCTTTTTTCCCTTTAACACCATGGGCCCTATTTTGGTGAATTAGGACGGTGTCGGTAACGCAGACGCAAAGCGAAGACGGTGACGCTTTAACGCAATTTCGGTAATTTCGTGATTTAGAACGATAGCGCACCTCCGGCGCAGTTGTAAAAGAGGTTGGATTAACTTTTAAAAAATACATGTGGGTGTGGTGGGGGTTTGGTTTCATAATGGCCAATCAGAACACCTATTTTCTATCCCAGGAGCGCTACTCAAAAGAGGAAAGTGAGGAGGTGCGGAAAAGTTGGCGTGCGAATCAGAGGGGGAAAACAAGGCGCACATTCATTTGTTATTTTCATGATTTGAGTTTATATTTTGAGACCTACATTGTTAAAAGAAAGTGTTTTATTTTACCATCTCTTTTTTTCTTTATTTGTAGGTTTGCCAACTTAAAAAATGACGTTTATTTTCTTCTAACTTAATGTAATTGTTAAATGGAAAGCAATAAATAACAAACTGCAACTAGGCCTGTTTAATTTATGCTCATCATGCAGTAGGCCTACATGCGTCACCCAGGAGTGTGCATCACAAACCACCTGGATATTAATGCAGTGGACCCCCTTCCGATTCACATAAATGATACCGTGATCAGATGGTCCGCGCAATGTGTGCAGTCAATGGCACCCAAGACCCCAGGGAATCCACATTGCATATAAAAATCCTGTTTAGTTCTCTGCTGGCTGTCGGGTGTAGGAAAAGTAATAAACTAATTTGCATGTTGGACAAGAGTGGAAGAAACTGCATGTACAGCCGAACTGATAGCCGTCTGGCCAACACCGGCTACCAAACCCAGGGTATTGCTCACAGTATTGCCTTCGGCTTACAATTATGCACTCCATTTTCTGTGGTGCAAATGGAAAAAATAAAACCCTTTCACATAAGAAAAACAATGTGCATAGAAACATATATTTATTTAACAGGTGCATCTTACTGAACGGTAGCGATCAATGGCCTGCTGGCTTCAGTCTTTCATGTCCGTGCATTGAATAACCACAAGCTGCGGTGAAATAGTTTTTTGCTTAATTGATTACGCTTGCAAGTTACCCATGGATTGGACGATTTGCCTCAACGTGGAAGGAAATTCACAATATTCACAAAACATTCTCATGTGATTTCAGATAACCTTATGTTCATATGTGCGCATCAATGAAGTCACCAAATTGTACAGAGCGTCAGCGTTTGCGCTAAGAGGTGGTCTAGTTGGACGTTAACGCAAACTCATTATTTGACACCAAACTTGCATAGCGCCACTGTCACACCCCCTATTGCGCTGCCCAACCCATAGTCGCGCAAACGCCTTCATTGCGCACCACGAAATTGCCAAACTCGGCGGAGACGGGAAATATTCTGTTTGCGACAGGCGAAACTGGCAATTCGCCAGCGCTAGGGCATAATGCCGCTTAGCGCCGGCACGAAAATAGGGCCCCATATCCCTTTAGTACCAGTAAACTGGCAATTTTGTCATGTCTAATGAAGAGCAAGTTATGAGAGTAAGTTATTGCTTTCACTACAATAAAATGGATGTACAGACGGTGTCGCTCTCATTCAAGTGCATTGAACCACTCCTTACAAGTGTAAAGCCCAAATACTACTGCTCAATGCTGCTTAATTTAATACAGATTGCATTTTGAATGCACCGTTTCTACCCTGTCTTCAAATATGACAATAATTGAAATAATACAATACTGTGTTTAACTGAACTGTCTGATATGCTTGTTTACTTGAGGAGAATTAAAATGGCTGTCTGTGTCAGCAGTGTCACATGTTGATGGAGACTGAATCACACTGGTGTTGATGTAATGCAGTGTGCTGTATGGGAAAAGGCCTAGTAAACATGTCTGTTGTCATCTTCAGCACATATACAGGCACAGTCACCTGTCAGTATTCCTTTCCTGATTACTGCATGTTGTGAACTCTCACGTCAAAATATCATATGTGTATATATATACACACATACATACACATACTGTACACACACACACACACACACACAGGACGTAGAAAAAATTATGGAAACATAAACTGAAAAAGGACTCATATTTTGAATGAACTAAATCACAATTAAAAAGGAGTCTACCCATGCGTTTCATATTAATTTCAATGCTAATTAAAAATATGTTTCTGCGATAAAAGGTATTTTAAAATCAACACATGAATATGTGAGTTTCTAAAGCAACACGAGAGATCTAATAAAGAGGTCAAATAGTTGGTGTTCAAATTGCAGGTGTGTCAGTCACAGAAACAACAAAACTATTTAATGTGTCAAAGGGAACAGTGTCGGAAATCATGACGGCATACTCCGCTCTGGAACGTAGAGTGTGTAGTAGATTTCTAGCACCTTCATCTCTCAAAGAACTTTCCTTCTTGAAGAATGGTCCAATATCCCACTAGAAACATAACTTGCATAGCAGCATTCCAAGAAGGATTGAAGCCGTTCTGAAGGCAAAGGGTGGCGCAACTACTTATTAGTTAATAAACATGCATATATTGTTTGGTATGTCTATAGGCAGAAAGCATAATGTGTTTCTTTATATTAAAATATATGTATATTTTTTGTTGTGACATCGATAAAGTGAATTACCTGTGTGTTTTTGATTTGGTGAAGGCATATCTTAAAGGCTTTGACTTCAGCCATATCTGTGCCTCTCTTCCTGACATCCTATTATTTTTGCTCATGAATAAACTGATTAACATGGCAATGAGTCATTAATATGCTAATTACAAACAATCTACATATTTTATTCATAACCATTTCACAGACTCATTTGTCTCTGGATTACAAAGGCAAAGCAAGGATCAGTTCCATTTTTATGTAGTATAATGTAACATTATGATTGCAATTTATTTATGCAGTTTCCAATACAGTAACAAAGCAAAATCCCTGAACTGATTTGGAATCTGTGCTGTTGTTTTTATTTAGAATATTCATATGTATGTTTTAACAGTGTTTACATAACTGCAAATCATTACATGGGAGAATTCAACACAAAAAAGCCTGTATGTCAAACATCCTGAGAAATGCCTGCTAAATGGATTTAATATGAACAGTCTAATGATATTCACACATTTCCGAATACTCACAGCTTCCCAGGAATAAATGCTTTTCGCTATGTTTCCTCATTGTGCTGCTTCTCTGGAGTGACCTAGATGCTGTTAAAGCTGGTTGATCAGCAATTTGTCAGACTATATGCTGTAGCCAGTGTTAAGCACACATAGACAAACATATACAGACTATGAGAGGTAGAGGGTAGATCTACTGCGCCCCACTGGCTGACAGATATTAGCAACTTGAACGAAAAGAATCGAGACCACCGCAGGGGATCTACTCTAACTCCTGTCAGAAGATGTGTTCAGCAGCAACAATTGTTCAACAGGGAAAATGTGTACAGGGTATTTATTCTCTAAAGCTTTGAAAATCTGGCCTGTTTCCATCTACATATGCCAAAATCATCCCCCAGAATTTGGCTGGGAATTTGTCATACGAGTATGTAAAATATTAATATTTTGATCCATGCAACAAGAGCATCCTACATGTGTAACTGCGTCATTAAATTTGTAATAAATTGTGAGACGGTTTCATTTTCATCACGTGCAGTGCTCAAGTACTGTGATGTAGGGCCGTTGGCTGAATAGGGATGGATACCACTGCTGCAATTAATGGTGTATTGATCTCTACTCTCTGATCAAATAATAACGAAGAGTTTAAGTTCATAAATTTGCATCAATTGACATCATTGACTGCAGTGTCAGCAAATTATTCTCAATTGTACTGTATATCATATGTAACCTACTTGTAGGAGTATCCATCACTATGTATATACGCCATTTAGCAAGCGCTTTTATCCAAAGCGACTTACAGTAGTGAATGCATACATTTTCAGTATATGTAGCCCCAGTGGGGATTGAACCCACAACCTAAGCGTTGCCAACGCTGTGCTCTACCAACTGAGCCACAGAGAACCACTACGAAAAGTGGCCAGAGAATGTCAGAACTAGTCCTCAGAACTAGTTCTGTTCCTGATCCTGTAATTATTCTGCATCCGTATAACGTCCTGATGACTGGATCCCCACTGTTGCATGCAATGTGCGCAACGCATAATGCATTTTTCAAATCCCAAAGAAACCTTTCTTTGAGATATTTCTAAGCCTGCCTGTTTCCTTATCAATAACAACAATATAAAACTGAAACTGCAGGGCTGTCTCTCTTAACCTTAAAGGACACAGAAAAAAATCACAGGGGGATTCAGCCAGATTCAGTTAACAATGGAGATGGCTCATCACCTCCAGTCCTCGGCATGTCAATGGTCTCTAATCCCTATATCCGTATATCAAATGTAAACAAAAACGTTTTCATTGTAAAAAAAGAAAGAAGCATATTGCATATTGTGGCATCGTAGTGGGCTGCCGTGCAGAACCAAGGACAGCGCCCCAGAAGAAGCGACACAACAGAGTGAAGCTGCGGTCCAAAACGGGGCAGCTGTCCAGTGCTGAACTGGGGAGCCAGCTGCGTCCAATCCCTCAATCAGACAGCTGTCTCCCATTTGGTTATCAGGAGGCGCTGCATAAAAGGAAAGGCATACAGTGTTTTGGGGAGAAGTGCCTACACGAGGCACATGAGGAGAGCAAACGCTTCTCTCTTTCTTCTTCCTTTCTCTCCCACAGCAACGGACTCCAGCGCCAGTTTCCCCGCTGTCTCGAACTGGGACAGCTGCACACAGGACTACATCACCCCTGCTCCCTGAACCCATACAGCCAACGCCAAGGACTCCCAAGGGACTGGACCTGATATGGTTCAGCGAAAAGTAGGAAGAATTCACCCTTAAAGGAATGGATTAAAATTAGAGGGATACTTAAGGATCCCCGATCGGAATACCCTTTTTCTCTCGTGTTTTTTTGATGTATTAAATTTTTAGTGTAAATTCTGAATCATTACTTCCCCCCGTATTCACGTTTCCTTGGGTGATTCGTCTCGATGCCGGTCATACGTCCACAGCCCACTGTTGGCGTTGTGACACATATACTCTCTGTAAAGCTGTAAAACACAATTCCTAAAATCGGTCAGTGTACCAAATTATTAATATTGAAATGATGGGATGTTGGCTCACCCTGTTAAGGCACTATTCTAGTGTGTGGATGAGCCCCATGGTCTGGTATAGAATCCAGACCATTCTAGTGCTGACTGTGGCCAGCAGCCCCGCAGGGAGATTCATAATTGGTGGTAGTGTCACCTAGGGAAGGAGGGATTTAGTCAGCCGTGTTGTCCGTGTCTCATCACACACGAGTGACCCCTATGGGTCAATCGGGTGCCCATGGTATGTGTGGTGTCAAGATGCAGCTCAAACAGCTGGCTTTTCCAGAATTTACCATTTTACCCACACAGTTAATAGAAATCTAATTTTTGTATTGTACAATGTAATTGATGTCACCTATACGATTTGTAATTGTCTGCTCCAGATAGTACCACTGTTTTACCTCCCTTCCACAATGTTCAATTCTAAGATTTTTGATTTACCACTCCACATAATCTGATGTTTCATGCTTTTAAGACAAAATTTATCCCTAACAAAAAAATGTCATGCTGCATATGATAGACAGCGTATGTTTTGCCTTCCTTCTGGAATGTTCAGTAAACATAATTCTACCAGGTGATAGGCCAAAGAGAGAAGACTAAATACTGTAGCTGTAATATTTGTAGATTTGTTGCTAGGCAACAGATCGGTCGGTCTCGGTGTCTGGGCTCCTGTGGGATGGCTCCATGGCAGCTGCTAGAAAAGGCTTCATTAAGTTTTGTAGAAACTCCATTAAGTGCTGAGATTAGGGTTCTAAGGTTAATTCAGTTTCATTTAACCCCTAAAAATGCTTCACATTATTTTGCATCAAAGCAATGCTTTACATATGTGGTTTGTTCGGTGCCATTAGGCACAGAGGCACGTAACAATTTCTGTTCGCTTTTTTATTTCGATACAATACCATTGTGGTTGAGTAAACCTAATGTAAGTATTGTAACATGCATGTTAGTATCGTTACATGCATGTTTGCATGCCATATACTTTTATATTACTGGTTCCAAATCAGCATTGCAATATTATCTCCAGATAGTGCTGGATAGGGACTACTTAATGTGTTAATAAAAATGGTATTTAAGTAAATGTTTTAAATTAGAGGAGATGATGGTATCACTGACCAGAGATAGATGTTTGTGTATACGTAGATTAACTTATATTATTATCATAAATATAAATATATTTTATTCAGGAAAAGGGCAATGCTATGAATCAAGTTTAATCTTTTGTTGAGTCTTCTTCCATCCAATTTCAAACAAACCAAATGGAATGATGCATTCGATAAGCTATGTGGACTTGGCCAATTCCACCTGAAAAAATCTCGTAAATTGGGTGCAATCAACTACAATTTAATTCCTGAATATTTATCAAACATCATCTGTGCCTTGTCTTTGATTAAACCTTTCATACTTTCCTACACAAATGAACTGATTACATTATCTTTGCAATCTGCTACCTGGAAAACGCCTAATTTTTGCTATGTTATTTGCATAACTTTCTAACCTTCTCACACATTTTAAAATAACACCAAGGGTACAGTATACAGCTTGTGCCTATTCAAATAAAATAGATTCCCTTGAAGAAATAGATTATGATTGAAACCATTTGATATTATTATTGTAGACATGCTTGCCATGCACATTAATAAACATCCACAAGTACACGCCACACACAAATAAATAATGAAAGTCACCACTTGTGTTATCTTCCGTTGTTTACTGTTTACAATGAACACTCTATCAACAGTTACAACACATTTTAAATATTTATATTTTCTATGAGGCACCATTTATAAATTAGAACTATTTCAGCTGTATTGAAGTGTCTGCATTTTTCCTTACTCAGTGTGGTAGTTTGTAACACAATAAAAAGTGCCATCTGAACTTTTTAAATACTTCTGAAAACACTTCTGGATTACTTATTTAGCTAAATGGATAACAGAAAAATGGAAGGTAAAGCAATAGTGCAAGTACCATTGACCTGAAACTGAAAGTAACACATTACCTTGCCTACTGGGAGCAGAGGCAGACTGTGGTCACTCGCTGATCTTGATTTACTGACAGGCGCTACCTCTGTTTTTGTATGCAAGTTAAAGAGAAGGCCGCACTTGCACTGGTAGTGGGGAAACAGATGTGATAGGATAACTTAGTCTGTCTGACTCGCCCATGAAAATCCAAATTACAAGTACTGTAGTAGCTGTTACTGTACTGTCTATGAATAATATGATTTATTTTGTGTTGGTGTTCCATTACTTCTGATGATTGATTGTTTTTGTTTACAAATTCTCAGTGGTGTTTCACATGTAAAAGGGTCAATTGACATGAAATTATTTAGCTAAAAGTATATTATACAGGTTACTGCCAAAATAAAGGCAACACTTGCATAAATGAAGGGTCTGGCAGCTCTGTTATGGTGTGGGGTGAATTTTCCTTGTATTGTTTAGGTCCACTCTTATCCCTTAAGATAAATGGAAATAAATACAAAGCATTCTGAGTGATCACCTTCATCCTATGGTGAAGCATTTACATCCTGGTGGGAGTGCTCTCTTCCAGGATGACAATGCCCACATACACAGGGCCCAGGTGGTCACTAAATGGTTTGATGAGCATGAAAATGATATAAACCATATGCCATGGCCATCTCAGTCACCTAATCTCAACCCAATTCATTATATTAATTATTTATTTATTTGAAAGGAACATAGCAAAAGTATTGTTAAAAAACAATGTTAAAAACAAACATAAGATGCATTTCTTTGAGTTTATAGCCAAAAGCTAATTAACACCTGTCCCCAATACACTACTGAAAAAGATTTATCAAAAAATAAAAACAAACCAAATGAAATAAATGGACAAACACATGCATGTACAAGAAGTACATCCACTCAGTACAGCAGAATAGCAATCAATAAAACAAAACATAAGCAACTGCAAATTACCGCAATAGCAACCATAGATGCTTACATAAAAAAGTATTTTTTTAATTAAAAAAACAAACGTTTTTAACCATTCCTAAAACATTTTGTCTGAAAGCTCTGTTGAATGTATTAATGAATCCAATCCTTCTATAATTAAAACCTGGGATGTTGCTAATCAAACATTATTTTAATAATTGCATGTTTATCTTCAACTATTAAAATGATAGCATTTGGGTTGAGATCTGGTGACTGAGACGGCCATGGCATATGGCTTATATCGTTTCTATGCTCATCACACCGTTCAGTGACCATTCAGTGCGGTAAAGAGGAATGAGGGTTAGGAAATATGCAATATCCCTCAGCAATGTGTCATATCACAGTGAGGCCTGCACCTTATCAACGACTCACACGGTGAGTGTGCTACGGAGGAGCGCACTTACAACCAGCCTAGCCACTACTCTCTCTTTCTCGCACACACACCAAACCACACACACAGGGTGAACTCCATACTACGCTGTGTTTTTCAGGCCACTGAAGGCTTTCACCCCTCACAGATGACACGACGATGAAGAACTTCACATTCACACCAACATTACACCCTGGAATGAAAACCACATTTTAGTCATGACTGCTACCTTCAACATAAAGATTTTGCATATTTCATTTTTTTGTTGGCATACTTTCACATTGTTTCTCTTCTGTTTTGTATTGTTACATGTCTCCTTTATGAGGTGTATGCGCTTACAGAGATGCATCATTTCTTAGATGGTATGTAAAGATAAATCAGCGACAGGAAAACAAACGGTTCATGTAAATAGTGATTATTACTCCATAACTAGCACGATCTTAAATTTCTGTGTGTCTCTTTTCCAAACACAGAGGAAAGTCATAAAAATAAATAAAATATTTTATGTAATGTCTGACAGTAGCTCTAAAAGCATAGTATACCATCCTTTTAGAGAGCGGTAAGAGGACTCAACAGAAGTAAGCCGGGGCAGGCCTATTATTACTGCCTCAGGAATATCCATTTGAGTACACAGATATGTGATCATAAATGGACACATTATCTGTTAGGGTTACGTGTAAAAATATGGACCTGTAAAGGTGTAAAAGCCTTTTAAAAAATCATTTAACCGCCCCATATGTGGACCCTTTTTTTTAATGTGGAGGCAATTGACAGTTAAAGTGGTGTGCAGCAGCCAGAAAATAGTATTTTACGTATTTGTAGTTATTCCTTATTGCTTAATAGGCAACTCCATTAGTCTGACGGCTCAGTTCACTTCATCCAGAGGGAATGTGTCCACTTTTCACCTCCCGAATTTGCACTCAGTTCTGCTTTGCAGACTGCATGTTTGTCACTGCCTCATTACGATTACCTAAGCTGGTGACACTTCCCCTTATATACATTTGGTCAAGCTAATTAGGCATATAATGATTCAATTTAACCTTCCCCCTCCAACTGAGTCCACTGAGAGCAAGGTGTGTGAGGAAACCCAGTGGAGGTTTTAGACCAGTGGAGATAGAAAATATTTTTTCCTATAGCCTGCTAGCAATGTTGGTGATATTTAATTTCAAACATACATAAGTATCTCAAATTCATGCTACAAAGACAAAATGTAAAATGAAACAAATAAAATACCATCTACATTTCCTTTGTCAGTTTTCTGTGGGACATTTTTCCCCTCGAAGAATGGGCACTGAGCCTGAGCACTGATGTACATGTTGAAAGTGGTATTGATGTTTAAACCATTTGTCAAGAGGCCCAATGTAAACATATCTTGGCACAAGAGAACACCACCACAAGTTGCTGACAAGGCCAGATTGAATGGAAGGGGTTGACTAACAAATGGACTGATGATTGGCATTTGTTGTAATTGGAAAGTGAAGTTAATTTGACAAGCATCTAAATGCTATTTTAATCATCACGCAGCTAGAATCTTTCACAATTCTGTATACATTTAAAACAAATAGCTGTGTAGTTTTAAGACTTTACAGAAACAAATGCTTTTTTAAGCCTGGTCACAACTGGCACAGATTTGGGGTATGTTTTCATTGTGTTTACTTGACATATTAAAGAAATACATACCCGTTTGGATGCACATTGAAGAACATGTATCAAAACAGTTGCCTGTGGCCATGAAACTACATTCCAATTTGAGTATTTTGAGCAATAATAACACATTACATAGGTTACTGCATTACCCTAGATGCAGAGTAGGTTTTGAGGTACTATAACAACAGGATGGCTCTATACAATAACTGTTTTCTAACCTGGTAACTCAAGTCAACTCCAATTGTCAAATTGTACCATTTCTGGGATTTAACGGATTCTAAATCTGGTTGAGAAGGACTCAATAGAGCCCTTTTCATGTGTCTGTACTGGTTTTGTGGAAAGCAGGTGTCTGCAATCTTCCCCTCTCCATACTGTTCTCCTAATCCCTTCTTCACCCTCATCACTATGGAAACCGCCTGCATGGCTTGGCAGCTGACTTATACCATGCCATCATTTAATGTACATATCAGGCGTGACAAACTGCTAAATTTTAGCAAAAAAATTATAAATCGCAAGTTGATTGAAAATGAATTGCTCATAACACAGTTGTTATTTGCCTTCTGGTACAGTAGCTTGATAGTTTGTTAATTACTTATAACACACATGTTGTTGCTTGCAATGCCACAGCTGCAGTTTCAGAAGTGGGCTAAGAGACCTTGTCAGGTGAAAATGGAGATTTGAGCAGAATAAGGTATAGTAAGACTAAAGTTCAATGCAAAATAAAAAATGTGCATCTCAACTCAAATACTGTATGAGTAACAAGTATTTAAAAAATTCTATGAAAATTCTATGTAAAAAACAGTAGCTTTTTGTAAAAACCTGTGACAAGGTAACCCCCCCACCACACACACATACACACACACACACACACCATGTTAATGGGCTTAGAATCCACAATAGCATGTCTACACACACGGCCCTAACCTCTAAATTTATTTTTCTTCAATCTGATATTTGTATCTTAGGACAGAATGCACATGCCAGAAAGCTTGCAGTGATTCATAGTAAAATAATCTAACCTAGCACACAGTCTACAATAAACATGGACTTCAATTTTTGTGAATAACATTTTTTCTTAATGAACATAAAATCCAAATATACCAATAAAAATGGATTTTGAGCCCACTAACATGTTTCCAAACAGCCAAAACCTATACCTACCTTGTTAATAGAGTTGCAACAATTAAACAATTATCTGGTTATGTTTTATCATGACTTAAACTTCAATCAACATTTAAAACACAGGAACACACGTATTTTGAAGTCAAAGTTGACTAAAGGACAAAGGTTGACTAAATGCAGGGTTTAGGCAAAGTAAATCAAATTTCTTCAATGTTACTTGCCCGAGAGGTAAAACATTTATTGCATGACACAAGGATTTTTAAATGTGTTGTGTTTTATACATTTATGGGCCCTATTTTCGTGCCGGCGCTAAGCGGCGTTATGCCCTAGCGCAGGCGAGTTGCCAGTTTCGTCTGTCGCAAACAGAATATTTCCCATCTCCGCCGAGTTTGGCAATTTCGTGGTACGCAATGAAGGTGTTTGCGCGACTATGGGTTTGGGCAGCGCAATAGGGGGTGTGACAATGAAAACAGTCGGGCGCTTTTTGTGAATATTGTGAATTTCTCCCCACGTTGAGGCAAATCGTCCAATCCATGGGTAACTTGCAAGCGTAATCAATTAAGCTAAAAACTATTTCACCACAGCTTGTGGCTATTCAATGCATGGACATGAAAGACTGAAGCCAGCAGGCCATCCATCGCTACCATTCTGTTAAATAAATATATGTTTGTATGCACATTGTTTTTCTTATGTGAAAGGGTTTTATTCTTTCCATTTGCACTACAGAAAATGGAGTACATAATTGGACGCCAAAGGCGATACCATGAGCGATACCCTGGGTTTGGTAGCCGGTGTTGGCCAGACGGAGAAGAAATGTTGTTTTTTAAGTTGGAAAGCCTACAAATAAGGAAAAAGAGATGGTAAAATAAAACACTTTCTTTTAACAATGTAGGTCTCAAAATATAAACTCAAATCATGAAAAAACAAATTAATGTAATGTTTTCCCCCTCTGATTCGCGCGCCAACTTTTCCGCACCTCCTCGCTCTCCTCTTTTGAGAAGTGCTCCTGGCGCAGAAGCGCAAAACTGTCATGCATGTGAGGAAATTGCCAATTTGCTATAGCGTTAGCGCACTGGTATTTAAAGGGATAGAAAATATGTGTTCTGATTGGCCATTATGAAACCAAACCCCCACCACACCCACATGTATTTTTTAAAAGTAAATCCAACCTCTTTTACAACTGCGCCGGAGGTGCGCTATCGTCCTAAGTCACGAAATTACCGAAATTACGTTAGACACGCCCTAAAGCGCCACCGTCTTCTCTTTGCGTCTGCGTTACCGACACCGTCCTAATTCACCAAAATAGGACCCTATAAGTTAATGACATTTGCAACTCCTCACTCGTCTCGCTACCTAAACCTCTCACCCCCCTGTCTTCCTTCTCACCTCTCCCTGACTCTCTCGATCCCATTCCTTACCCCTTTTCCAGACCATTGCTATGGATATCCTCCCCTTTGTCTCCAATGTTATCAACTCCTCTCTTTCCTCTGGCTCCGTCCCCTCTCCCCTCAAAAGCGCCCATGTCATCCCCCTCCTAAAAAACCCTCTCTGAATCCTGCTGTCATTTCGAATTACCGACCTGTCTCTCTCCTCTCATTCCTTTCCAAAACACTATAGCGGGTTGTATATAACTAACTGTCTGCCTATCTCCTACAGAATGACCTGCTTGATCCCAACTAATCTGGGTTCAAGGCAGGCCACTCCACAGAGACTGCTCTGCTCGCGGTCACTGAGGCTCTACAATTGGTAAAGTCCCAATCACTCAGCTCCATCCTCCTCCTCCTTGACCTGTCGGCTGCATTCGACACCGTGGACCACTAGATCCTGCTCTCATCTCTCGTCAAGATGGGAATCTCTGGATCTGCACTGACATGGTTCAAGTCATACCTGGTTGACCGGTCCTACCAGGTGGCTGGATCCCCAGGATCCCTCTCCACTCCCCACACCCTCTCCACTGGAATCCCGCAGGGCTCAGTGCTAGGCCCCCTCCTATTCTCTCTGTACACCAAATCACTTGGTTCTGTCATCTCTGTTCATGGTGTTTCTTAATGCTGTTATGCCGACAACACTCTTTCTCTCCTTCTCTCTTTCTGAGACCCAGGTCCTGGCGCGGATCTCTGCATGCCTGGCAGACATCTCTGCCTGGATGTCCACCCACCACCTGAAGCTGAACGTGGGGAAGACAGAGCTGCTCTTCCTCCCAGCGAAGGGCTCCCCAATGATTGATGCTTCAATCACCATGGAAGGCTCCATAGTCTCTCCATCTCAGTCTGACAGGAGTTTTGGAGTGACCCTGGATGCCCAGCTGTGCTTCTTGGGACACATCGCAGTGATCACCTGGACCTGCCGATTTTCCCTCCATAACATCCGGAGGATCCGACCGTTCCTCACCCAAGAGTTCACACAACTCCTGGTCCAGGCCATAGTGATCTCAAGTCTGGACTACTGTAATTCCTTTCTGGCAGGTGTACCGGCCTGTGCCATCAAGCCACTGCAACTGGTCCAGAATGCTGCCACATGTCTGGTGTTCAATCAACCCAAGTTCACGCATGTCACCCCTCTACTCTCCTCTCTGCACTGGCTCCCCATCACAGCATGCATTAAATTCAAATAACTGGTGCTGGCTTATCAAGCAGCAGGAGGAACTGCTCCCCCTTACCTCCAGACACTCACCACACCCTACACCCCAGCCAGATCCCTCTGCTCCACCTACTCTGGCAAACTGACTGTCCCATCCCTCCAGGCACTCGGCAGCTGCTCCTCACGGTCTTGCCTCTTCTCTGTCCTGACCCCTCACTGGTGGAACGATGAACCTGACGATGTCAGGACCGCAGAATCACTTGCCATCTTCCACAAGAAACTCAAAACCCACCTTTTCAGACTCCACTACCACTGAATTCTGTACGTCTAGCTAATTGTCATCACCACCGCCAACATATTTAATACTGCTTTTTGTATATGTATACTTGTTTAAAACTTCCTCAAAAAAGAAATAAAAATGTACTAACCGTTTCCTTCCCGGTGTTACAGATATGGTATGCAGTTGCCAACAATGATGTCTATCGCTGTATTACTGCACTGATCTCTTGCATGAGCAATGATTGATCGTACCATGTATTAATGCACATCTTGTAAGTCGCTCTGGATAAGAGCGTCTGCTAAATGCTTAAAATGTAAAAATGTAAAAAAAAAAAAAAAATTGGATGCTTATGATGACCTCTGTATGGTGAAGGACACTTTCATTGGAGAATTCTGGGAAAAATAAATGGTTAGGTGAAGAGGTTGGATTATTTTGGATTTCAGGTCAGAAAATGATGGCTATGAAAACAACAAAGCACAAATGCATCTGCAAATTGGGAATTTTGAAATGCAAAAAAGAAAGCACTCTGGAAGCACTTCATATCTGTCTTATCATCCGAACAGATGTCACTTTGTGAGGCATGAGTATGAATCCTTTTCAAGCTCAACCCACAATCAGAAAGGCATTCACTGTTCACAAGAGCATGCCAGTTTGCGAGAGTCGGTTTTAGTGAAAGGCTGATGAGGAGCGCTGCTGAATCTTTTTGGCAAAATCCAGCCACTCAATGCGGTTAAATGTTTTACTTCCTGCAACATACTGAACTCAGACAATTGTTCAGTATATAGCTCTTTTAATTTTACAGTGAAAATCTCAAAGTCCTTTGCATGGGCAGTGTAATCTATTAAAATAAAAATATAACTCAAGGTGTCGTAAATGCAATCTCAGAAAAGTTCTATATACAAACTTAAAGGCAATGATTTTAAGCTTTTAAAACGTTTTTTTAAAGGGCAGAGGCAAAAATTATAATATATCATTCATATTTTATGAGGGTTTTTCCGGTAGGCTCCTGGGCAGCTCCCATTCAAATAGTTGTTTAGCTACTAGCTACCTCTGTTGGGCATTATCATGCATAATGTTACCTGCCAAATGCTAGCTTGCTGCTGTTGTACTGACTTAGCTGGGTAGCTACTGCACCAGTGGTTTCTAATAGCTAGCTAATGTCAGGCATTTCTGTGTATTTATGTATTTAGCTAGCTAGGTAGGTAGGTAGCTATTGATTTAAGAGCTGAAATAGTATTTTGTGCTCGCTAGCTAAGTTATGCTAGAGCAAATGTAGCATGCACTAGACGGGGATCACATCTGACTGGTTGCAAATTGCATGCACCATCAGCTGGCAGTTGTCACAGGTCCATAGCTAGCCAATGTAACACCCGGCTATGGCCTGTCAGCAAACCATCCACAACTCTCTCAGCTCAACCAAAATGGTCAAAAAAAAAAAGAGTCACTCAACACAACAATAAAAAGCATGTTCTACAATGTCGTAACTTTGGTAAAAACAGCTAGCTAGCTAACCACGGCATACAAGTTAGCTACCTAGGCTATTTCTTGTCCGGTTGGTAAGTAAGGCTTCAGTTGTTATAGTGCAGCTCAAAAAACTGTCCTACTAACGTTATGAGCAAACCTGGAACAATACTATACAGTATATATACATATAATTGATATAGTTCTCCACTAAACACAGTACTCATCTTTCAAACTGATAGGTATCTAGCTAGCTAGCTACTCATATTATTTTGCTTTCCAGGAATGCACCTGCCAATTGTCATTTAGTGTTCCGTCCACTCCAGTCCCTTCAATTGAATCGAAATTTAATCTTTCCTGTCTGAGGAAGTCACTGACTCTCTCCCATTTCATCTGAATGTGCATTGGTCCATCTTTACCCTTTACCTAGCTATGAAAATCAGTCATGCTTTGTTGATTGATTGTTAATGTCTGACTGGATCCCTTTCCTGCTGCTCACGAGTTGCCACAAAAAACTAAACAAAAATGCAGCAAATGTTCCATAACATTGTGTCAACAGAGACACAAACAAGCCAGAACAATTAATTCAAAATATATAGGAAACAAGTTGGCTACCAAAGGCGGACATTCCTGTCACTAAACTGCATTTCATATTTTAAATGTCATATCTGACTTTGTAAAGCTATTCAGAGATGAAGCTAGCTAGCGACTGCCTTATAGAAAAATAGATAGTGATGGTCTATAGCAAAAGGGGTTTTAACTATACCAATATTAGCAAGCATTCAGGATTGCTTGTTTGGATAACAAAAAAAACAGCTCAACATGAAAAACAGCTCAACAAAACAAGCACCGTCCCTTATCTGCTGACCAGATGCTCGCTTATAACAACACATTTGCTAAAGATCACTCAACAACCCAAGGCAAACAAATGGAGCATACATCCCATAACCTCGTGTCAGAAGTTTTGCAATGAGCAACATCATGATGTCATTTCAAACCACAGCTGAACTCTGTCTGTAGCAGGTGTCAAAGCTGTGTGCAGGAAAACCTTGTTAGTGCATATGTGAAATTAAGATTTTCATGCTCATTTGAATTTCCTGTCTTTTTTGGCTTTTGATCAAAACCTTTAACTTCTTACTTAAAACATAATTTTGGGGATTTTGTAATATAATTATTATACAATAATAATGATAAAAGTCAAAATTCATACAATATGAGTGTTGCTGAAATTAGGTTGAAGATTCCATGACTCACAATATTTGTCTTTCAATCTCAAAACATAAAGGAATGCTTTATGAATGCTGAAAAAAGATGAATACTGTGTATTGGTTAGGATGTTATTTGGATTACTTGAGGTCAGATAAATTTAACAAATGTTTAATCAATTGTATTTAAATACATTTGTCCAATTTGGTCTCAAGTGTAACTTAAGTGCACAAATTGGTGACTTTTACTCCTACACTAAGGGCCCTATTTTGGTGAATTAGGATGGTGTCGGTAACGCAGACGCAAATCGAAGACGGTGGCACTTTAGGGCGTGTCTAACGTAATTTCGTGACTTAGGACGATAGCGCACCTCCGGCGCAGTTGTAAAAGAGATTGGATTAACTTTTTAAAAATACCAAAAAAATGTGGGTGTGGTGGGGGTTTGGTTTCATAATGGCCAATCAGAACACATATTTTCTATCCCTTTAAATACCAGTGCGCTAACGCTATAGCAAATTGGCAATTTCCTGACATGCATGACAGTTTTGCTCTTCTGCGCCAGGAGCACTTCTCAAAAGAGGAGAGCGAGGAGGTGCGGAAAAGTTGGCGCGCGAATCAGAGGGGGACAACATTACATTAATTTGTTATTTTCATGATTTGAGTTTATATTTTGAGACCTACATTGTTAAAAGAAAGTGTTTTATTTAGGCTTTCCAACTTAAAAAACAACATTTCTTTTCTTCTAACTTAATGTAATTGTTAAATGGAAAGCAATAAATAAAAAACTGCAACTAGGTCTGTTTCATTTATGTTCGTCATGCAGTAGGCCTACATGCGTCACCCTGGAGTGTGCATCACAAACCACCTGGATATTAATGGAGTGGACCCCCTTCCAATTCACATAAATGATACCGTGTTCAGATGGTGCGCGCAACTGCACATGTGTGCAGGGAATCCACATTGCGTATAAAAATCCTGTTTAGTTCTCTGCTGGCTGTCGGGTGTAGGAAAAGTAATAAACTAATTTGCATGTTGGACAAGACTGGAAGAAACTGCATGTACAGCCGAACTGATAGCCGTCTGGCCAACACCGGCTACCAAACCCAGGGTATTGCTCATGGTATCGCCTTTGGCATCCAATTATGTACTCCATTTTCTGTAGTGCAAATGGAAAGAATGAAACCCTTTCACATAAGAAAAACAATGTGCATACAAACATATATTTATTTAACAGAACGGTAGCGATGGATGGCCTGCTAGCTTCAGTCTTTCATGTCTGTGCATTGAATAGCCACAAGCTGTGGTGAAATCGTTTTTAGCTTAATTGATTACGCTTGCAAGTTACCCATGGATTGGACGATTTGCCTCAACGTGGGGGGAAATTCACAATATTCACAAAACATTCTCATGTGATTTCAGATAACCTTATGTTCATATGTGCGCATCAATAAAGTCACCAAATTGCACAGAGCGCCAGTGTTTGCGCTAAGAGGTGGTCTAGTTGGACGTTAACACAAACTCATTATTTGACACCAAACTTGCCCGACTGTTTTCATTGTCACACCCCCTATTGCGCTGCCCAACCCATAGTCGCGCAAACGCCTTCATTGCGCACCACGAAATTGCCAAACTTGGTGGAGAAGGGAAATATTCTGTTTGCGACAGATGAAACTGGCAATTCGCCTGCGCTAGGGCATAATGCCACTTAGCGCCTGCACGAAAATAGGGCCCTAAAATGTTAGAATTTATTTTTGATGTTTTTGATAATTTATTTTTTTCAAACTTCTCTGGACTTAAAAGTACTCTTAACCCATATCTGCTGAACTGCAGGATTTTACAATGCTCTTTCCAATGATATATAATTGGTATTTTCCTGTTTCTCTTATTTCCAATAAGAGGGAAGTGCAGACTGAAGGTTGGCTGAGTGTGAATGAGTGTGTTATGTGGCTAGGCACACACTGTGTTAATACAGAATAATGCATTAGGCGGATATGGGTTAAACTGTCAGATATTTAAGAGACATCTGGAGCTCCTAACTCGGCTAGGAGTAGGCAAGATGGCACAGTTGCAGAGACAGAGACGTGTGCGCACCTCCGGAAGAATGTTTTAGAAATGTTTGATGATGCACAGTTAATCAAACTTTATCGCCTAGATTGTCAGGGAATCATCTTTGTCACTGATCTTGTGCAGGATGTAATATCACCAGCAACTTTGAGAAGTAGCGCAGTTACAGCAGAGATGCAAGTTAGTTTAACACTGCGCTTAAAGGTCAAAATAAATGTAATAACTTTTGTTGTTCATCAGCAATATTGCAATATGAAACAAATGTGTCTCATAAATAAATAAATAAGACTATGAACAGTGCCAGATGTTGCCTTGAAAGCAGAGATTTTCCTGATGTGCTTTGGATATAATATTGTACCTTTTTTTTTCGTTTTTGCTTTCCTCTGGGCTCCGAATGGCGGAGGCGAAGCTTGCATTTGTTGTCTGCGATCTGCCTCCATGCCTCTTTTTTTATGACGACTTGTGTCGTTGCGTTATGTGGGGCTATATTTTCCCTTAATTATTTCCTTTTTCAAGTCTACCTCCTTTACAGTTCAATTCGGTTTTCTTTTTAAATCCATTTTGCTTAGCCTAAAATTAGCCAACAAGGCATCTTTTATAATGAGGGTCTGTTTAACTTTATTGGAAACTTGTGTTGACCATCAAAGAATACAGATTTTCCATACCGGCCCAGAGCACAAGCAGATTACAATAATTGAACGATTTTGCAGGGTCAATTACAGCCTTCTACTATCAATTAAAAGCTTTAGGCTAAGGCAATTGTAGCCCTCAGCATGACAATTTGCTGCTCCATGAGCCTACAAGATCCAGCTGCTTGAATGTGCTTCTGATTAAATAGACATTGTAACATAGAACAATACAACCATGCACATCCATAATATGTCACCTCCAACAGTAAAACAAAATGCATCTCATGGATCCTGTCATGAAGATAACTGAATCCAGCTAGCCATCGTGTTAGCAGTCAAGCAGTCTTAGTCAACCCTCAGGCATTAAAGAAAAACACATTTGGAAGAGCAATAATGGCTTACTCATTCAGATAATGAATCACATCTCACTTTGCATTGATTTTGGATATAACAACCTGCGTCAGAGGTTTCTTAAGACCATGTAAGTGACACTGAGAGAAACTGCAGTACAACATTCAGTATGAGAAAATAGTATGTGCTCTTGCCCTAAGTGCCTCTTTATCTGTACTCAACTGGACACAGTTTTACTCATTTGCTGGATTGGTTATCAAAATCTTTAACAATCCTTTTAGCAGTGTTAATTTTATATGCAATGCATTGCACATACAATAGAAAATAACAGCTATAGAAACATTTATTTTTTTAGACTGAATACAGGAGGTAGAAGGCTTTAGACAAATTCAATCCTTAAATTAAGGTCTTGGCTCAATTAAATAATTGTTTGTGTGTTATGCCTATTATGATGCTATCATTTAAGTCTTTGAGAAAATGTGTCATGTATCCAACAAAATGAATATGATCATAACATATAATCAGAGGTAGGTTGAGAACTCAAAATCTGTAGTCAAGTAAAAGTAAAGTTACTTAATGGAAAATTAAGTAGAAGTGAAAATAACCATCCTACAAAACTACTGAGAGTAAAAACGCATTCAGGGTCTCACACAGAAATAACTACAATGGCCTCATACTCACAGTCCTTACAAACATGTAAACACAGAGAATTCATATACAACTTCACACAGCCACACAATAACCCCCAAACTTAATTTTGTTTCTTGCTGATCTTCTTCTGCATCTTCTGCATCTTTAACTTCTGCATTTTTACATTACATTTTAAGCATTTAGCAGACGCTCTTATCCAGAGCGACTTACAAGATGTGCATCAATACAAGGTAAGAACAATCATAGTTAGCGCACAAGATCAGTGCAGTAATACAGCAATAGACATCATTGCAGGCGTCTGCGTATCATACCTGTAACACTGGGAAAGAAAAGGTTAGTGGGTTTAAAAAAAAAAAAAAAATGTATAGTGTATAACAAGTAAACAGTGGTGACGACAGATTGACTAGTTGGACAGTGTTCAGTGGTAGTGGAGTCTGAAGAGGTGGGTTTTGAGTCTCTTGCGGAAGATTGGAAGTGATTCCACAGTCCTGACCGATTGCGGGAGGTCATTCCACCAGCGAGGGACCAGGACAGAGAAGAGGCGAGACCGCGAGGAGTGGCTGCCAGGCGCCTGGAGGGATGGGGCAGTCAGTTTGCCAGAGGAGGCGGAGCGGAGGAGTCTGGGCGGGGTGTAGGGAGTGATGAGTGACTGGAGGTATGGGGGAGCAGTACCTCTGGCTGCTTGAAAAGCAAGCACCAGTGACTTGAATCTGATGCGTGCTGTGATGGGGAGCCAGTGCAGAGAGGAGAGTAGAGGGGTGACGTGGGTGAACTTCGGCTGGTTGAACACCAGGCGAGCGTCAGCGTTCTGGACTAGTTGCAGAGGCTTGATGGCACAGGCCGGAAGGCCTGCCAGCAAGGAATAGCAGTAGTCCAGACGAGAGATCACCAGGGCCTGGACCAGGAGTTGAGTGGCCTCTTGGGTGAGGAAGGGTCGGATCCTCCGGATGTTGTGGAGGGAGAAACGGCAGGTCCGAATAATCGCTGCAATATGGCTCGAGAAGCACAGCTGGTTGTCCAGGGTCACTCCAAGGCTCCTGGCAGACTGAGACGGAGACACTATGGAGCCTTCCACGGTGATTGACGCATCAATCGTCGGCGAGCCCTTCGCAGGGAAGAAGAGCAGCTCTGTCTTCCCCAGGTTCAGCTTCAGGTGGTGGGTGGACATCCAGGCGGAGATGTCAGCCAAGCATGCAGAGATCCGTGCCGGGACCTGGGTATCAGATGGAGGGAAGGAGAGAAAGAGTTGAGTGTCATCAGCATAACAGTGATAGGAAAAACCATGAGCAGAAATAACAGAGCCAAGTGACTTGGTGTACAGAGAGAATAGGACGGGGCTAGCACCGAGCCCTGCGGGACTCCAGTAGAGAGGGTGTGGGGAGAGGAGAGGGATCCTCTCCAGGCCACCTGGTAGGACCGGTCAGCCAGGTAGGACTCAAACCATGTCAACGCAGATCCAGAGATTCCCATCTCGACGAGAGATGAGAGGAGGATCTGGTGGTCCACGGTGTCGAATGCCGCCGACAGGTCGAGGAGGACGGACGGAGCTAAGGGATCGGGACTTAGCCCCGTGAAGAGCCTCAGTGACCGTAAGGAGAGCAGTCTCTGTGGAGTGGCCTGCTCTGAACCCAGAGCAGAACCCAGAACTTCTGCTTCTCCTTCTTAATTTTCGGGCTGATGACATCATCAGAAATGCTATATTCCCCCAATTATGAATCCTTCCCATTGGAAGGATTAATACTTCTTCAACCAAAAAATATAATCTCTTCAGATATATTTAAACCAATAACACTATCTCTTCATAGTTGCAAATTGCAAGTCATGTAGCAGGTGATATCATTATTTGCACACATAAGGATGTGCACACATTATGCTATTTCACCCAATAGAACAGTAAAAACAAAATTGAAAGATGCTGTTGGGGTAGCTCTTATGCATGTTATGACCCTGCCTAGGTAAACAGCATGTGACCTGCCCTAACCTAAATCTCCATCTCTTTCTTTACACTTTGCTTGACCTAATGGCCATAAAAAACATGGGCTTCCCTGGTGTCATCACTGACAAGTTTTATCACTCCTTGAATGAAACCAGGGCACTAACGCTTTGGCACCAGCATGGTCCATATTGGATCAGTCACACACTACAATTTTGCATATACTGTATGTGCATTATGCTGGAAATTATGTGTCAGGCACACCATGTGGACCAAGCAGAGGTCTGCGTGTCACATGATATAGATATTCTTTGCCTTAACATAATTTATATGGCCTCAAGAAAATTTTGAGAAGGTCACTGTGTATTTTGGTGACAACCTGGATTCAACTCAGTTGAAAATTCAGTTAAATATGTTGCCTGAACTGTTGAATTGTTCAAAGCCAGAGAAAATACAAGAGCGATTAGAGCGATTCAAGATATTGTCATAGCGGCTCGTCTGTACTCTGAAGTATGATTGTACCTAGTTATCCCTGCTGTGTTACACTTTTCAGTGCATTCTGTGCCATCCAAAGCAGAAGTTGTTCAACGCATCGAAGACATCAAGCTCGAACTTGAGAACACATATTCAGGTGAGTAGCTAGCTAGCTAACATTAGGTTTACCATTCAACTCTGGCTAACTACATTAGCTAAAGGGATGGCTAAAGTAAAATGGTAAACTTGGGTATCAAGATTTCTGTCCTCAAAACAGAGTTTGCGGATTTGGTTCATTCATTAAATATCAACAAGCAATTCTCAACGAGCAAACGTCCCTGTGGGGCTACCAAGCACCAACTTTGAGCACTCGTTTAGATTCCATCTGTATGCAGTGGGGCCGGTGCTATTTTCTCTTGGTGGGGCGCACATAAAAATAATATTTTCATATTATGTGACAGCTAGTTAGTTTAGTTAGTTAGTTAGTTTAGTCTCCAGGCATATCTTTCCATTGAAATGAATGGAGATCAAAGCATCTTTCCCTAGCCATGCTTCTTAGTGTGAACAGAAAAACAGGGCGGCAGGTTGGCCGTGAGTAGTGTTTTTTACATTTTACAAGTTTTAATTGCGTACAACATTATAAAGACATACTTATCCTTAATTTTCATTGACAGATCAGAGTTCCCTGAAAATATGTTGTCTTCATTGTCAGAGGGAGGTACATACTATATTTTCAGTATTGAAAATTAAGAAATTGGATTACACTTTCTTTTACAGTGTGTTAATTACCAGGTATATATTGTACCCAGTGCTTTGTAATTATCTGCACTTAAATGTAATTCATTTCAAAGTAAAGCAATGGCCATTTATGTTTTGTTTTTTTTCTCCATAAAGTAACATCAATGTAGTTAGCTTAAAGCAGTTTTAGTGTAGCTAATTAATTTTCTCACCATGGCAGCTTTGCTGTAGCTTAACTACTTCCAGCATAGGTTAATTGGTAACATAGTAACTTCCCCAACACTGATGTCATGTATAGGGTCAGGATAGTCCCAGGGTACTCACAACCAAGTTGCTATGTTAGGCTCTCTGTAGACATAACTTGTCCATGACCAGGCATGGTCTACAGATTTGTGCTTGGTGTTTTTTCTTGATCGGGAAAAGAATATGTCTCCTCTCCATAATCTCAGCCAGGTACTGGCCATTAATAGCGAACAAAGTAGCCTTTGGTTCTCTTCCCTGCTCAAGCATTATCACTTTCATTTAATAAATGGAGAATCTCGCCACAATCGATCTGGGGCTCTTGGGATCTCTCTTTCCAAACCGATGAGCCCTTTCAAATTCATATTGTTCATCTGACATTTTCAATTAATTTATCATGAAATCCTTCACCACGTTTTCAGTTTCTGAGTAGTTTCATTTTTTTTGTTCATTAAAGCACAGGGTTAAGCAGCTCCAGTCCCAAACTGTATTAGGCGTGTGTGTCTGTCTGTCTAATACTACATCAACAAACCTATACTGATATTACCAAACCAACAATAACTACTATCAAAACTGATAAGACTACTACGACTACAACAACCACCACTACTACTAACACTGCTTCTGCTGCTACTACTAGGCTACTACTAAGATCATAACTAGTTATAACTCCTACTACTACTACTACTACTGCTACTACTACTACTACTACTATTACTACAGCTACTACAATGCTTGTATTTCTCAAGCCAACTAAAATTTGTCCTCAAACTTTATTTTCTAGTTAATTCAGTGAAAGCCATACATTATACCCTGAATAGTTCAAATACATATATTAATACAAAAATGCCATGACTCAATAGTTTTTACACTTATATGTATACCCATGATATTAATATACTTACCCCTAATGTACACTACAATTAAAAAAGATGTGATATTTCAACAAAAACGTTTTCAATGTAAAACCTCCAAAGGATACAGTATGTCACGCCAAACTTGTTGTGTCACATGGTGTAGCGGCCATGTTGCGTGTGGCAAATACACACTAATGTGGCACACAGCTGTTTCTCCCTGAGCGTTGTTTGTGTACATAAACTTTGCAAACACATTTTAAGTGTGAGGTGCTCTTGATTTGTTAAAGTAGACCTGCATTCTACAGTGTTTTGGCAAGTTTTTATTGTTGCCCGAGGCTTGGAAGCTTCTAAGGTTGTCTGCAGCCTCTCAATTTTAGGCTTCCATGCCCGAATGGCAGAAGGCTATTGTTCTTGCCAGATCTTGTTCTTGCCAGAAAATTCTGTTTGATACAAAGCTTGTATAAGTTTCAAAATTTGCAATTAGGTTCAATATATTACCCCCTTCCCATACATCACACATAACATGACAGGTCACATGACTCTGCAGCCATCTCTTGTATGGGGAAGGCAAGTTATTTCTGTTTAATGCCATTTCTCATGATCTGATGCTTACGTATATAATTCTTGACAGAGATTGAAAATACCTTGCTTTAAACCTGTTGTCGCATTGGCTGGCTATTGCTTAATTTATAGCACATATGGTCCTTTTTCTGCTTTTATTTATTGTGTTTATATATTGTGTTAAATCATTGTTTAAATGTAGATTTAGATACTGAGGTAAAGTTTTGAGTATATTTACATTTTTAAGTAAATTTTTTCCAACAATTTGCTTGTTGTTTTTCCCCCCCACGACATAGCAGTAGCACATGGCATGAATATTTGGAAGGACTATGATAAAGTTGAAGGCCTTGACTCCTGGACTCAAGTGGTAAGGAGCAATGCACATTTGGCCAACGTCAGTAAAAGTGATTTAATGAGGCTATTGAAAACCAGCTCCAGGGCAAAGACAGGTGTCTACCAAAATATAGAGCAGGGGAAGTCAAACTAATTGCAGAAGATGGCCAGAAACCACTGTCATGGACTTTCAGAATTAACCTGAGGGGAAATGGTTTCCATGCAAAAAGGCTTACAGGGTCATTTATTATTCTTGTCCATTATGCAACGTAAGAGAGGAGTCCCCTACTCTACACTATTCATTAAGGAACAACTGAAACCCCCACAAGACACGGTAAATAATGCCAACCAGGTTTTGTGGAGACTAAGTAGTTATTCTGTGCTTACTACTGTATACAGACTGGAACTAATAGGAGTGTCAAGCCCAAGCTTCTAGACAAAACCATTGCTTCTTACGTTGATCAGCTAGGTTTGTTCAGCTATATCTCCTCCCTTTGAGATGGAGGCAGCTGAAAGCTGTTATATTCAACTGACAATGTCCTCTTTGTGTTTTAGGACTGTCTGGCCATGTGAGATAAGTGCACTGCTTGCAATAAACCAGACAGCCTGAGATTTGTTTTACTTGTATGCATCACCTCAGGCAACTAAATTGGTCCATCATCAATTGATCTAATAACATCAGTGGAGTTTCAGTGTTGGAGAGCCAGCCCCTCTATGTGTTCCTCACAAGGAAAAGGAGAAAAATATAAATTGAAAACATTATCATGTGGGGGGTGTTGAACAATACATCCCTGGATTCAATAGGTTTTTCATTAACTTTCACTAATGCTTTTTTCTCAAAATAAATGCAATGATTTATATGCTAACTTTTTATAGCTATGGTGAAAATAAACAGAACTAGATAATTAGTGTTCTATGATTTTCTCCCAGGAACTGTGGTTGTAATATTTTTTTTATTATTGTTGTTTGTTTGTGTGTGCTTGTGTGTGCATGTTTGCATACTTGTTTTTACTCTAACCGTATAATATATTTGTGAAGATCATAAACTTCAAATTGATCTATTGATTGATCATGAAATTACATTCATAGCACTAAAACACTAATGTGTGAATTTATTATCCAGTTTTATGTTATTGGCAATAAAAATGTTCAAGCTGTAGACCTCTTTCACTCCTTTCAGTGGAAAGTGTAATATTTTTATGTGTTGAGTTTGTGCGTCAAGTAAATATAGCTTTACATACTGCTAATTAACTTAACATAACATGAACTCGGAGTGAACATATGTTTAATATTTTACCTGAGAATCAGATTTGTTTTCATTACTGAACAGAAAACTTAAGGATGATGGTAGAAGAGGTACTTAAAGCAGCTTAGTGGTGACAGGAATGAAAACATGGTTTTTACATTCAATAATCCAAAGTCAAAATGTTGCAAGTAATTAAATACATAATAAGAATATGGAAGGTTATTAATTATTATTTGAATTTTGGTGTATGCTAAATTTCTGCAATCAAACCTGACAACATGTTGTGGAGGGTGTCGGTCTCAGCAACAGGGAGTGGCAGGGTTGCCTTTGTTTTGCCACAGCATGGCTGTGGAGGCCTTTGGAACAGTGTAACTTTCTGGGGGCAGGTTTGGCACTCTCGCAGGGTGTGAGACTGCGAGAGTGTGAACTGTTGCCTGCTAGGCTGTTCCAAAGGCCATAATTAGTTATTATTCAATCACCTAATTGGTCAGGAATTCACTTTACTGATTGTGTTTGTGTGCGAGAATGTGAGTGGGTGTGGTGTATGTGAATTGTTTGGTGTTGAGTGATTGTGATTGGGTGTGTGAATGATAGACAGGTGATTGCCCCACAAGTCCCACCTGAGCCAGGCAGAAAGTAAGCCTATTTAAGAGCAGTTGGGGCGAGTGGGGGATCAGTTGTTAGTCTTGTCATTCATGTCTGCGTATTGAGAGTTGTTAGTCTGTTGTTCATGTGTGCGTATTGTAACTGAGTTTAATTATAACTATTGAATAATTGTCATATTGATAAACTGTTCTCCCAACATACAGGCACGTTGAGATTTTGTATAAATTGAAAAGAAAATGTCGTATATTAATAGATACTGCGACGGATAACACTTTGAATAACACACACCTATGCAATTAGATAACGAGATTGAAATCAAGGTTACTATAGCAAATACAACATAGTTAGCTAGGTAAATAATATGTATCTAATCAATAACAAACCTAGATAGAAAAAAAGAGATAGAAATCAAGTTTACTGTGCTAAACAAAACAGCTACTTAGGAAAATGTCCATCCGATCAATTACAGCCTCATGTAATGTTGTATTTGCCATAGTACAATTGAATCTTTGTAGCTACCCATCTAGCTATCTAGCTTCATAGTGGCTATTCAATGCATAGTGTAATTCAATAGGGCTCAGCTACACCTATGGCTATGGCAGAAATAATGAGTACTACTAGCTCATATCTTATTATGTAAAGAGTAAATGGCTTTATAGATATGACGATCTGAAGGTAAAACACAATTCGGTCTAGCAATGTAATTGGTGATTACACTATGATCTTAGCTTACAACAAACTAGCTAGCTAAGCTAGATATCAATTTTATTGTCACGTTTCTGCCATTCAACAAAAACATATTTGTTAGGGGGTCTAGAACATGAAATCCGAAAAGATGTTTTTCTTACCTCAACTTTCAGTGTCACCTTCAATCGATGTCTGAAGAGCAGCTTCACACCAATCAACTTCAATTTTTTTTCTCAACTTTCAGGCAAAGATATCTTTTTGCAACATTGCCACTCAGTGGATATAATCAACATTACACACTCTATTCAATGAGAGGAATGAGGACAAAAAGCCAAAGATGGTTCTTACTGAGTTTTTATTACAGTAATATTGATCGCGAAAAAAGGTTGACCATGTGGTTACAATGCACGTTAAAGGGTTAATTAAACTATACTGTGGCTCGGTTCATACTCCACGAAGCGTTAGCACTCAAAAGCTCACTCAAATACAGTGTTGTCAACTCGCACTGCATGGAGGTTTCTGTACCACAAATTTTGTAACTCAACGCAGCCACTAGCTGCAATATTTCTGTTGTACGGAAAAACTAGATGATGGCATCGGGAAGTACAAATTTTTTGGAACAACACTAGCAGGAGGCATTTGCTTATGTTGCTTGCTATGATATGAATCATTATCACTCGCCGTGAGGAATTGTCATTCAATCAATGTCATGGTATTGCTTATTTAGTGTACTTTAGTATTTAGTAAGAATTTTGGCATGGCTCCATATATGCTCTATGTAAGGCCTAATCAAGTAGCAGCCTGATTAGTGCTTTCGACCAGCCCTGTAATCATAAATACCCGTTTAAATAATAATAATATGTTTTTTCTTTTTTTACAAGCTTCAAATAAGAACATAGGAATACATAATGACGAGAACGGGCCTTTCAGCCCATCTAGGCTCATCATGTCCTAATCTAAAGAGTATGTAGTATTGCATCTAGCCTGGACTCCAATAGCCCAAATGTTTCGGCCTCTACTACCTGACCTGGCAAGCTGTTCCAGGCATTGACAACTCTGTGTAAAGAAAAACGTTTTAATATCCGTGCAGAATTTCCACCTGGCCTCTTGTTCTGCTAACTCAATCAAATCCCCCCTAAGTTTCTGCTTGCTAAGCTTAAATAGGTTGAGTACCTTAAGTCTATCCTCATAACTTTTACCAATTTAGTTACCCTTCTTTGAACTTTTTCAAGAGCTCTCTTGTAGTGTGATACCCAGAACTGCACACAGTACAAGTGAGGTCTGGAAAAGGCATTATATAACATTAAATTATATAACATTAAAATCTGCACCCAGTCTAAAAAATATTCACCTTTTGTTGCCTTACAGCCTGAAACTAAAACATATTAAATCAAACTTTTTCCACCTTCATTTCCACATTTTAGCCTACAACTTCCAATTGAAAAAAAAAAATGTAATCATGAACTTCTGAACATTAATTAAAAATAAAACACGAGAATAACTCTGATTGATAAGTTTACACCCCTCTGAGTTAGTGCTTGGTAGAAGCTAGGGTTAGCTTCTTCCACCCTTTGTTTGAATTACAACCATAAGTCTGTTTGGATATGTCTCTACCAGCTTTTCACACCACAACGTTTTCCCATTCTTCCTTACATACAACTGTTCAAACTCAGTAAGATTATGTGGGGGCCGTCGATGGACTGCGCTCTTCAAGTCATCCCACAGCTTTTCAATAGGATTTAGATCAGGGCTCTGACAAGACCACTCAAGGACATTCACCTTTTTGTTTTTTAGCCACTCCACTGTTGCTTTAGCTGTGTGCTTTGGGTCATTGTCATGCTGAAAGGTGAACCTCCTTCTCACTTTCTTGCAGAGGGCAGCAGGTTTTCCTCAATAATTTTTCTGTATTTTTTTATCCTGACCCAGAAGTGCCCCGGTCCTTGCTGACAAGAAACACCTCCATAAGAGAATGGTGCCACCACCATGCTTTACAGTAGGGATGGTGTTCTTTGGGTGACGTGCTGTATTGGGTTTTTGCTAAATGTAACATTTTGCATTTAGGCCACAAATTTCTATCTTAATATATGCCATTTAGCAGACGCTTTTATCCAAAGCGACTTACAGTAGTGAATGGATACATTTTCAGTGGGGATTGAACCCACAACCTAAGCGTTGCCAACGCTGTGCTCTACCAACTGAGCCACAGAGAACCACATCTTGGTTTCATCTGACCACAACACTTTTTTGCCACATGGCTTCAGAATCTTCAGTGTTTTTTTTGGAATACCTCAAACGGGACTGAATGTGGACTTTTTTGAGTAGTGGCTTCCTTCTTTCCACCCTACCATACAGACCAGAATTGTGGAGAGCTTTCTGTTTTGTTGACATATGCACACATTCACCACTCTTTGCCATAAAGTCCTGTAGCTTCTTCATAGTTGCCATTGGCCTCTTGGTGGCCTCTGATCAATATCCTTCTTGCTCTGTCATCCAGTTTGGACAGATGGCCTGATCTAGGCAAGATCCTGGTGGTGCCATGCACCTTTCACTTCTTAATTATGGTCCTGACTGTGCTTCAAGGGATATTTCAGGCCTTTGAAATCTTTGTATACCCATTTCCTGATATATGCCTTTCCACACATTTATCTCTGAGTTCTTTTGAAAGTTCCTTGTTGCTCATGGTGGATTCTTTACTCTGAAATTCACTACCCAGCAGTAAAATCTTCTAAGAACAGCTGATTTTATTCTGAAGTAATCAGAATCACTACAATTGAACACAGGTAGTGAATTAGCTTGGTGTGTGATCTGAAAGGTGATTGGCTACCTCTGAGCAGGTTTACAATTGGTATGATAAGCGGGTTGTAGACTTAACTAGAATAACATGGATTGATTTCTTAATTAAAGTTTAGAAATTTTGAGAATTGTTTTTCAATTTGAAGTTGTAAAATGTGTAAATAAAGGTGAAAAAAGTCTGAGTTAATATGTTTTAATTTCAGGCTGTAAGGCAATAAAGATGAAGGTTTTGAGACGAGGGTAGATTTCAAAGGGGCGCAATATATATATATATATTCTGATGATTTACGCAAGCATGTAATCTTCAGAAGGCTCGGAAGACGCCCAGAGAAGTGTCTCGCACAGAAGTTACCCATGGGCATCGGAGAGGGAGAGGTGGGGGGCCTGCTGCTGGGCCAAGCATCGCATGTCTGCATCAGGGAAAGGTTAACATTACCAGTTCTGACAATTTTGCCTAACAGGCTTTTCTGTGCTCTCTTCACAAACAGGAAGTGGAGAGGGGGAAAGGAGGATTTTTGAAGACTGAATTCTAACAGATGATCACAACTGCTGAATCACTTGTCTTGGATTTAACCACCTTTAAATTGAGGTGTATAAGGATGGGTATGCGCATATCAGATGAAAAGTGTAGCTGACTATATTTAGTGTACTTTGCAGCATTTGACAAGAATTATGGGCAGGCAAAGATAAGGGAGTCTCACAGATCTTCATGTTGCAATTTCATAATAATAATAATAACAAAAGGAGAAGGAGAATTTTACTTTTAGAAAAATTATTATTGTTAAGAAACACTGCACGATTGCACAAAAATCACCAGTCATGTCTTTACGCCATTCAGCACCAAACGAATCCTCAACATTTTTTACAGCATTACTGTAATTTGGTGAGAAACTGTAGTTTATTACCAAATTCGAACATGTCAGACTTTTAAATGGACGAGTACAGTGATGAAAAGTGGATATTCATGTGCCACAGTTTTTATTCAAATTGAAATTTTTTGAAACAATGCTCCATTAAAAATGAATTGTTAGAATGGTGAACAGATAGCCAGAGACACTTTACTTTAACCATGCTGGTAACTGGAAGCAATAGCAACACACAACACCATTGTTTAGAGACATTATTTAAAATGACAAGATGGCAGTGACCAGCAGCCGCCTGAAGCATTTTTACGACAACTGCATTACACACGTCTTCCTCCCAACAACATTGTTTGATGTGGCAAACTAAACAAACTAAAACAGCTCAATAACATTGTTAGCAGCTAGCTAGGCTAGTCAGTCGATCAGCTTAGGGTAGTTTTTTGTAAAGGATACAACTTTATCCTCTGTATTTATAATAATTTTCTGTGTTATAGGTTGTGCAAACAGCAATTGCTGTGGGTGAGATCGCTCGCTAGACAACTAATTTGCTCGTAATGGTGACAGAGATCAGACAGTAACATTAAATATAAAAGCCACTTGGGCCTCCCGCGTTCGACACTGGCCACGGAGACCGGGGTTCGTTTCCCCGTCTCGCCAGAGTCGGCTCTGGCCGGGAGTGCCACCAGGGGCGGCGATTGGCTGTCCGCCCCAGGGAGGGGGGAGGGAAGCCGACATGACGTTCGCTTCGCATAAGAGTGGCCCTGTAGTACCGGGTTACGGTCGACGGCCTGGCGAGTGCCGTCTCGGAGGAGACGTTACTTTGCCTTCGTCACTACTGGTCGCAGGACTACGGCAGCGAACTCACATTACTAGGGGGGGATTGACATAAAATAGCGGGTGTAATTGGCTACTAAATTGGGAGAAAATGGGATAAAATCTGAAACAACATCTTTTTGAATGGACACCATTATACACATTGGCATGTTAGTCTGGCTAGGTAATGGCTAGCTAGTGAGTCTCAGCTGGTGTGACAGCTGAAGTTGGGTGCTAGAAGTAGTCTGTCTCTTTATTAGTTAGCTAGCCAGCAGCATATAAAAACAAAATAGCTTTTTATGTGAAATAACAGATAAACTAACGAATCAATAACAAATCAACTCTAAACAAAATGTTTGCTAGCTTACTGCTAGCTCACTGCAAGCTGCCTTTTCAAGACATTTCCCTCAGTGATTGTTTGGTGTAAATCAGCAACACATCCCCTTCAATGTTGAAATCAACAAGAAATAACCATCGGTGATTTCCTTGAAAGAAACAAAAGGTGTCATTTATGCTCTAAAAATGAAGTAGGCACAGCTATGGAAATAAATCTGAAACAGAAATAGAACATTCTATTTCAAGTCATTGGAAAAAGCACACTCCCAATACCTACATTGTTTGGAATACACGTCAAAGGCAATGTATTGTAATGTTAGACTATCTTTTGGAATCTGAGGCAGTTTTTCCATTTTCCATAGTTTGGACTCAATTTTAAGGTGGAAAACATTACATTTGTTGCTAAGTATGTGGTTGTGAATTGAATATTACCTAACAGGAATGACACCAACACAGCATTTTTAAAATTTACTTTAACTGAATTACTTTGAGGTAATGCTGATAATGAGTGCAATTGCTGACTGAATGAGCTTGTACAGAATTGCATTGTTTTGGGAAAGTTTTTTTCTGTATGATGCACAGGTACTATTGAAATATGAATTGTTGGTGTAGTGGTAAAGCCAAACAGTTAGTATAATTGTGTGTGTGTGGGGGGGGTTCTGTTGCATTTGCGTTCTGCTTGGGAAAACAATACAACGTAATAAATCCACCCTTTCGTGTAAAATGGCACCATCTAGCACTGTTAAATGGGATATTGCATGCCTATGTAGAGTCTGTTTTGGGTAAATATGATTTCATATCCACATTTCTTTGCATATTTGTTACACCGGCAGGGCTACTATTGAAATATCACAAACAAGAAAGCATAAAATAACTTACTTCAATGTAATAATATTAACAGTTGAAGAGTTAACAGTTAATTGAAATTTTCATTCCAATTCATTTTAAAAATGCAAGCTGATGGTGATTCGTAGAAATGGTGTTAACACATATTGAGCAGTGTCACAGTGTGACAAAAGTGTAAAATAAGTCTACACATTTGGTACCTTTCATTGCTTAAAAACGTATATAAACAGATGTCACTTCATTATCATTGTTTCTGGAGGTTTTTTTCCCTGGATTTCAAGAATCATCATCTCTACTCTGTTCAATATAAATGTGGGGTGCAAAATTGTACTGATTGAACAGCAGCCAGTCAAGGGGTGTAAGCCTGGCAGTGTAGGCTCTGTTTCAGACACCTTCTCCTTCATCTTGCTTCTGACTCTTTCATTTAAAGATAAAGATATTTCTTAGGGTAAGAACTTAAGATCATCTTCATTTTAAATGACCAAATCCCTATATTTACATTGACAAACATGCTGCTGTAGATAGGCATAGACTGTAAATGTTGTGAAAGCAACATAGCATTTACAACTGTGTTCCAAAAAAAAAAAAAAAGTTGGTTTAGCAAGAATACATTACCTGTGGGTGAGGTGAGGGTTTGGTTCATAATGGCCAATCAGATCATCAGTTTTTTCCCTTTAATACCAACTGGTAATTTCCTCATGTATAATGAGCAAGTTATGAGACTTGCTTTCACTCCAATAAAATGGAGTACATAATTGGATGGTGTATAATGCGGCAATATTAAACTAAACTAACAAAATTACATGTGCATCCGTTTCCTACTGAGAATAGTGCTTTTTTTGTGTCCAGAAGGAGGAAGAGGAAAATATGTGTAGCGCACGTTTAGTTTCTGTATTTTTAATCAAAGCCTTTATTGATTAACTTTATTGATGAACTTTTGATGCTCCGCATAGGGCCGCCAGATGTCAATAAGTGTTGTTTCAGAAATTGCTTGCTGTTATTTTGACTATTAGCCTATCACATTTAAAATAAAGTGCAAACTTTTACGGATATAAAACACAGATGCTATAGTCCTCCACCCCACAGTTTAACAATATCAGCAATTGCTCCATTCATTTTTGCTGTCGTGACATGAACCAGGGTACTTTGCAACATTTGCAATGATTTGTTTTGCATCGCTGGGACAGCGACTAGCACTTCGTAAAGTGCAATACAAAATGCGAATTGTGAAATACCTAGGCGATATCAGGGCTCATAAAAGAGTTCTTAAAATTCTCACACAAAGAGGAGAGTTGCGATTAAGGCATGCACCTGGTTTTAGGGCGTTCACTCCAGATATACTTATGCATGAACATATTTAACTATTCATCTAAAGGAACGTTGTAAAGTGACTTAACCCCTGCAAATTATATGCTAATAGTGATTTGACTCAATCCAAGCACAGGTATTGCGACCTTGCAGCAACTGCTTTGCGTTGGAAAAGCAGTCGCAACCCTTTAGTCTATGGCAATTGTATTTATTTCTGTGGGAGAGCCTAAAATGTGCGAAACTAGGTGCTGTATAGGTAAGGTATGTAAAATCAATTTGTATACCTTTAATGAGAGGCTTGACACTGCATGCTGTCCACCACTACTTTGCAATCCGGTGTTTATCCATCGTTCTGGCCTGTTTTTGGGATCCTTCAATAAATATTCAGTCATTACATTCTAAACTAATCCACCGTTTGTAAAAAAGTTTTTTAAAAGGTTTCAAAGGTTTGCTAAATTATGAGCCACTTTTAATAGTGCCTTGGTTCTTGCTTGGGATATCTTTACTGATTTGGTGAAAAACAATTGCTGCCTTTGCAACACCACTTTTAGCTTGCTCACCGCTCAACGGGAAAATCACGTCCAAAGTTCTTGTGAACTGTGGTGAACTGCTGAGCCACATTTCATTTTCTCCTGACTGCAAGGCTAATGCCACATATTGTATGCCTTCTCTTTCTTTTTCGATGGACCTGCTGTCTCAGCAGTCATGAATAAATTACATTTCAAACCGGTAAGCATAAAAGGATATCTTTGAAATTAGCTTGTGACTGCTCAGCGATGGATAGCTAACTTGAATGGGACAGTGATGGTGACAGTGATGCACTTCAAAGGAGGAGGAGGAAGAGGAGTGATACCACAAGAGAAGCAACGTCACAGAGAGTATGCATAGTTTTCACTCTCTATGCATATGCTTAACTCCAACACCTATGGTTGTACATGGGGTGCAAATTTGACTCCTATTTGTTTTATTATTAGACAGATATTGGGCTAGTGGTTTCAACGTTCAACGCTGGCCACGGCGACTGGGGTTTGATTCCCCTGTCCGCCCCAGGGAGGGGGGAGGGAAGCCGACAATAAATATGCTGGTCCTGGGGTGCCGGAGTTACGGTCAACAGCATGAGAAGTGCCGTCTCAGAGGAGACGTTACTTCGCCTTTTTTCCCTGCCGGTCACAGGGCTACGGCAGCGAACTACCACGAGGGAGGGGATTGACCAGAGAATAGCGGGAGTAATTGGTTACCAAATTGGGAGAAAAAAACGGAATAAAATCACTTCACCGAAGTGGAACTAGGTAGACATTGGCCTTCCTGCGCTCTAAAATATCTGTATCGGCATCAGCCTCAAAAAATCTCTACTGGTGATCATACAATATCCTGGGATAATGTGTGGGAGAATATATTTTGCTCATCAAAAATTTCTAATCACCAATTACTTCACTTTAAAGCTTGTGATGGGGGGATGTTTGTTAAATCTTACCAGCAAACCTGTACTTTGTAATTACAATGACAAAATCCAATAAAAAATGAATGACAAAAAATAAGCATTAGTGAGCATATAAAAGGAGTATATTAATGCTTTAACTATATTAAAGGCGAGTCCTTCTGACGGACTCCTTATTATTAATCCTGAATTGACCTTGTCATTTGTTTCCACATGCTACTTAATTGCAATTAAGAGGCTATTAAGAGGTGCGCCATAGAAAGGTCATAGTCATACCAAGAGCTATTTATAAGTTCAGCAACATCAGCTTCATCATTGACCATACAAAATCAAATTTAAGTTAAGTGTTGTATATACACACACACACACACACACACACACACACAAAGACACATATATATATGGTTTTGTGTGTTTGTACATTTGTGGTTTTGAGGCCGTTTCCAGTTTTCTGTTCTGCCGGCTGTTGTATTTGTACTATGTGAGGAGACATAAGGGCCAGCCACTAATCTGCACTCCAGGCCAAAACCTCACCCCGATGACGCAAGCCTGTCTGAAGAGCTTGCACTTCACATTGCGCTATATGGCTGGCTGGACCACTGCTTATTTCAGACAGACTGTTTTCCTGTTGGCTACAAGACTCCAAGCACCAACAATGCAACACCAAACTTCAAAAAATAATAATTAAAAAGTGGCTGCTGAATGATGATGCTACTGTGATAAATATTGTGAAAGTGTCTTTACACAAGAACTTGCAAAAACAAGACCCTTGTACCATAATGTGTGTTGATAATGCAGATGCTGCTAGAGGCAATATATATTCATAATGGTTTCCCAAAGCAAAATCATTGAAGCATTAGAAAATCCATTTTAAAAAATCAAGGGGGGGGGGAATCAGTACTATAACCATCCAACATAATTGCTTTCATTAGTGTGTGCAAGATATGGAGCATATTTTTTGCTATGATTTGCAACTGATGATTTGACCCTTCCATTCTGTTAATATTTAATAATAATCTAGAAAAGAGATGGGCACCTCTTTTATTCTTACAATACATATATAAAATTGTCTTGGAATCCTTTTTCATGATCCTTTATTAATCCTTATTTGTTTTCATCATCACTTGAACGTTTAGATGTTTGCATGTACAGTACTAACAATTGCTAGAACAAAAGCTTTTCTAAAAACTACAAATACATTATTTACGAATCTCAAAATGTAAAAAATGCATTGGCTGTTAAGGTCTTCTTAGCAACACCCTTCAATCACTGGCTATGTCTATAAGATTTTACACAATATGAAATATGTAAAACATTGTACTAAGAATAATTTTGTCTTTATCAGTGGACATATATGTAAAGAGAGTACTACCCGGAAAAGGCATGGGCAATTCACTGGAAAGATTCCCATGGTCAATTTAGTCACCTAGAAAAGCTAAGCAAAATATATAATGCACTAATGGTCATACTACTTCATAATGCTACCTCTCATGCACTGAGGCTCAAGAGCACATGAGTACAGCTGCAGGGTGAATTGCCCGTGATACAAAATGGGAACAGCAAACTACTTCTAGTTCTGATCAAGTCCTACAGAGTTATTGCGATGATAAACACAGGTATGCGCAGCACTGTAATATGCACAATTAGCAGAAATGAGCCCAAACACAAGGTAGATATTTTGAAACACCTTCAATTTTGCTCTTGTCATATGCTCAAAATGTGCATGTTTATTGGCAGATGTAATGTGGTATATCAAAGCACTACATTTTTACAGTTTTGATAGCCCATTTATTTGGTCTCCAGTGACGAAAGGTACCATGTCTGAACTGTATTAGTTCATATCTAATTATACAGCTATTGCTGTTGGAATGCATACTTTGTGGTTTGGGGTAAGGAACTCAGTCTCATGGTGGCATGGGAGAGGGCGGCCTTCCAGGACCGAAGACAGCTCCTCAGAAGAAACAACGGATCAGGAAGAGACAGCTGCCATGCTTCAGAGAAAAGTGTGTGATTTCCTCTGCTCTGCTGAAATGGCAGAGGACATTGCAATGACAAAACAGCCCTAGAAATATGGTTGGGAATTCCAAATTGGGAGATAAGAGGAATCAGGGATAACAATTTCTTTGACAAAAAATGTGTGCACAATAATAGAGAATAAAGCAGACTAACAGAATAGGCTGCTTTATTGCAGGCTTATCACATCTGTAAGATACTGTATTGTCTGTTAGCTTTTTAATTTCCTTCAAAATCACAATTGAAAGGTGTAGCATAAAAATATAAAAAAGATAAAGAAAGCATAAGACCTGAAATAAATGTATGACTTCCCATTATATCTCAATTAAATATAGTACATGAAGTATTGCTAGTCAACGATTTGTTTCCTTTAAATTGCAATGGCCTTTTTTCCAGAGAAAGATAAACTTATTTGAGATAAAATATTATGGTTTTGCTGGTAGCTGTTTCATTGCTTATTTGGCTGAAATTTGGCACGTCCTCGGATAGCCCTGTACAATATATTCCTCGACTCTCAAACCGATCCGTTTAGCTGCTTTCTTGAACCAGACCCCCGGTACAATTGACAAAACCTTGTAAGACAATTATTTTGTCATGGCTACCTAAATAGCAACAACACTGATAAAAAAAAACATGCTGCATACAGATGTTGGTACCAATGTCCTACATCGACCTTTGGGTGACTCAACTTTATAGGTGTTCTACATTTATTAAAATCTTAATTTACCAGAAGCACGCACCCATTGACTTTCAATGTTAAGCTACCAAAACAGAACAAAGCAAACTTTGGCACCCACATCCAACATTCAATGATTTTTTTAAAGAGCAAGAGGAGTTGTCACTGGGCAACCAGAAACTACTATGGTGAAGGGGACGGACAGACAACAAGCTAGAATTAGCTGAGCGTATTACTCTCTAGTAGTTTGAAAAACCACATATATAATGCTGGCCAGGAGAAAATGTCATCATTGAATAAAAAACATAACGACAGTGCTGACCCGCTTATGCTGCTCTTGAACATGTCTTGAATTGATCGAGGCTGATCATTCAAATAGTTGGCTAGCTACTAGCTCCCTCTGTCGGGCAATATCATCCATAACGTTGCTGCCGAATGCTAGCTAACTGCTGTTGCATTGTCCAACTGACCTCCAAACTTGTTTGTTTTGTTGGGTTATTTGAGTTTGAACAAAATGTGGTGATTATTAATTGCTCAAATTAATACTTGTGTTCAGTATTCAGAGTGCTGAACTTCAAACGAGGGCATTTGAATGTTCAGGCTATTCGATTCAAGGAATAGACAATTTTTATGAAAATTTCACTGTTCTGGCACTCACCCGGATTGTAGGTTGTCCACTGCAGTCGGGGTTTAAGCCTAGCTGTGGCTAGGAGTCCTGTTTGGGGTGGCGATTGGCTGTCTGCCCTGTGGGAGGGGGGAGGGAAGCCGGCATGAGTGACAAGAGTGGCTCTGTGTGCACCGGAGTTATGGTCGACAGCTTGGCGAGTTCCGTCTCAGAGGAGGTGGTTCATTGCCTTTGTCACTGCCGGTCCCAGAGCTATGGCAACGAGCTCGCAGTACGAGGGGGGATAGTTGACATGAAAAGAGGGTACAATTGCCTACTAAATTGGGAGGAAAATGGACGAAAATCTGAAAAAAAAAAAAAGTGTTTTTTAAGACTTCACTGTTCCGACACTATATTATAATTCAAGTAGATATATAGCCAATATATCGAATATGTATGCAATCCAATCATTGGCAGAATTAAATACATACCTATATACTCTTCTAATAGCAATCCACTATTACCCCTCTTGAAGAGCATGACTTATACTATTAGAGAGAACTGGTTGGAAAACGAAGCAACCAGTCCAGTGGTGATTACGTTATTCGATTACTCAGTAATTTACAGATCATTGGACTGGTTACCTCTGTGTGAAATAATTATGATATAGCCAATATATCTAATATGCATGTAATCCAATCATTGGCAGAATTAAATACATACCTATATACTCTTCTAATAGCAATCCACTATTACCCCTCTTGAAGAGTATGTATTATACTATTGGAAAACCAAGCAACCAGTCCAGTGGCGATTACGATTTAAGCAGAAATGCATGGCCAATTTTAAATATATTCTTCAGCAGTCCACGGTTCATTATCCCTCTGAAAAGTATGAATTAGGCTGTTTGAGAGAAGGTTTGAATCCTAAGCAACCTGCCTGTAGACAGACATATCCTTTGTACTACTGGTGCTAACATGAAGCTAGTCTGAGTACTTTTGCAAGGCACTGTATATCCAAAATGTCAGTGTCGGTAGTGCTCTTTGAATAGGAGGGTTTGCGAAATTAAGTTATGTTAGTTCTAAGTTAAAAATAAAGGTTTGTTGTTTAATTGGCATGAAAAGGAGCAGATAGATAGGGCTGGCAGTGTAGTGTAATGGTTAGGGAGCTGGGCTTGTAACTCAGAGGTCGCAGGTTCAATTCCCAGGTTGTGCACTACTGTTGTACCCTTAAGCAAGGTACTTAACCTGAATTGCTTCAGTAAAATATCCAGCTGTATAAATGGATTGTATGTACAGAAATGTAAACTGTGTAAGTCGCTCTGGATAAGAGCGTCTGCTAAATGCCTAAAATGTCAAATGTAAAAATGTAATAGAAATCTGTCAATGTGTGTTTTAGTCAGTAAAATAAGACATTTGCAACCCACGTTTTGATTAAACCAAGGTGGAATAAATTCCAAGAATAACAAGGGTTGAAGTTATTCATTTTAAAATGTACGTGGTACCTGCAGAACCGAACTCTCCATCTCTTTGACAAAATGTTTGCCAATTTTGAGTCAGCAATTTTCTACAACATTGATGAAGGAGCAATTAATGCATTGTGCTTGTATATGTTCCATGTGTACAGAAATTGTTCATGTTTTATGGAGTGAAAATTATCAATTGAACTTGAATGATCCCAATACCTCAAGCATTTATCAGCCATTTAGGAAATATTGTGTCACACATACATTCATTCAGTTTGTAAACACATATTCCACTCCACTGTTTTTAGGAAGATATATTGATGTAGGGTAATTCTATAAATATGTTGCCCAAGAATCTGGAAGACTAATCTCTCCCCACGATTGACACCTTTTTCATTTCCCTGCCTGCTCCCAGCAAAATTGCAAGAAAAATACATTTGTCACGCTTTTAAGAGGTTTATTAGCTTCAAAGAAAAATGCAGGCTGGCTCTCCAATCCATCATCTCAAACCGGATGGGATGAATCATGTGGACAAACTATCACGGCTAAGCCCCCAGTTCAGGGCTTTTAAATAAGGCTGGAGAATCATGTTTGCGCATGCAGCTTTCAGTCAGAACCCATCCACACCCCACCACCAACCCCCCAATCCCCCTAATAGATATCAGGGAAATATGATTGGTGCAGTTGGTGTAGGTTTTACAATGAAAGGACAGGTCGTCAGTACTGCAATTTACTCTGGCGCCAAAGGCCCAACTCTCAGCATGGACACTGGAGTAATTAACTGCAACAAAAGAAAGTATAATCAGTTGTCAAGAGGATGACAAGATGAATAATACATTGAATGTAAAAATGAAAAATGAAAGTTTTTTTCCGTTCAACTCCTACGTGAAACATGTCTAAAACCTGTGCGCAAATCAGGAAATGGAAGTGTAATATCTAGTTGCTATGCCTATGACATATAAGTTTTGTTCCCTCTCGCAGCTTTTTCCTATGACATGGAAGGAGACTTATGGCACGATAAAACATAAAATTCACCCAGCTCATGGCTTTCTGCTGTCGCCATGAAGCCTCTTTTCTGAGGGAAAAAAATATCTCAGACAGTTTCACTTCACCCAACAACAGGGATGTAGAGATGTGTGGAGTCTGTCTATTGCTGAGCTAAAAACACTGAATCCAGTTTCTGTTCAGTCTAGTAACCATTTCCATTCATCAGGCGCATCAATAATCCTGCAGCCCATATTGTCAAATGGCAATTATTAAAAGAGAACAATGAAATGTAGCATATAAATGTGGCCAGGGTTTCAGACCATAGCCTCGATCACCTTAAAAAGGTTTCAAAACCGTTAATGCCAATTCAATAAAAATAGAATAAATATAAATACAAAAAAGTGCTTAGCAATGAGCCAGCTGTGGGTTCCACCTGGCCAGCAGGCAACAATATTCAATATGTTGCACTGAGCATGGCTAATCAGTTGCACATCGATCAAATGATAAATAGAAAGAATTATGTACGCAATTGAAATGTGCGATGGCGCTTTTATGCGCACGTGTGCAATCTATAGCTCCAGTGGTGTTTACATTCCAGCAATGCCATGGAACCCCCTCTTCATGTGAGGTCTGGTGCTCTGTATTGTAGGGAAATTTTGTATGATCAGGAAGCATCCGTATGATGTCATTCAGCACTTTGGGAGTGGACGGCTGATTGACGCTTAGGTGGCTAGGAAGTTGATGGTGGATAGGACCTGAATATGGGGGGATTGGGTGGGAACGGTTGGTCTGCCTTCTTAGCCGTGGCTCCAGGGAATTACAGAAAGTAATTACAGAAGAACCTCTCTTGACAATCTAATTGTTTTATTGCAAAATAAATTCTGAATTTGTTCAAATATGAAGAGCATACAGGCTAATTCCTGTATGAAAAAAGAAGGGGGGAGTTTACTATAAGCACACATAACAAATATATAACACTTTCAACAACATAAGAATGCAGATGCTAGAGAACATGGACAAAATAGTGTTGTGTTATACAATTTACGTATTATACAGTAATATAATTAGATGAGACTATAAGATGAAGAAACACAGGGCTTGGACACAAGTTTCTTGAATGAATGTAAGGAAATATGGGTAGCATTGCTTTGGAACAGTGCTTGTTTAGTTTATGTCAAGTATGGTTATATTGTTAAAAATGTGTTATAACGTGGCATCATTTTGATATCACTCATTTTCTACACAGACCAATTTTAGGGGTTGCGTTTTACAGATGTAGAGAGTATATGCTCTGTATCTTTGAGTAGTTTGGCTTTTTTACATTGAAAATGTTTTTTTCTAACTATTGACCTGTCTCTCTCCTCTCATTTCTATCCAACACCAAGGGCTGTATATAATCAACTGTCTCTCTATCTCCTATAGAATAGAATGACCTGCTTGATCCCAACCAATCTGGCTTCAAGGCAGGCCACTCTACGGAAACTGCTCTGCTCGCGTTCACTGAGGCTCCCCACTCGGCTAAGTCTCAATCACTCAGGTCCGTCCTCCTCCTCGACCTATCAGCTGCATTCGACACCGTTGACCACCAGATCCTGCTCTCATCTCTCGCCGAGATGGGAATCTCTGGATCTGCACTGGCATGGTTTGAATCATACCTGGCTGACCTGTCCTACCAGGTGGCCTGGAGAGGATCCCTCTCCTCTCCCCACACCCTCTCTACTGGAGTCCCACAGGGCTCAGTGCTAGGCCCCCTCCTATTCTCTCTGTACACCAAATCACTTGGTTCTGTCATCTCTGTTCATGGTGTTTCTTAATGCTGTTATGCCGACAACACTCTTTCTCTCCTTCTCTCTTTCTGAGACCCAGGTCCTGGCACGGATCTCTGCATCCCTGTATGCCAAGTCACTTGGTTCGGATATCTGCTCATGGTTTTTCATATCGCTGCTATGCTGATGACACTCAGCTCCTTCTTCCCTTCTCCCCTTCTGAGACCCAGGTCCCATAGCGTATCTCTGCATGCCTGGTAGACATCTCTGCTTGGATGTCCACCCATCACCTGAAGCTGAACCTGGGGAAGACAGAGCTGCTCTTCCAGTGAAGAGGTCCCTGAGGATTGATGCTTCAATCACCGTGGAAGGCTCCATAATCTCTCCGTCCCAGTCTGCCAGGAGCCTTGGAGTGACCCTCAACAAAATCACCTCTTCAGACACCACTACCACTGATTCTGTGTGTTAACTAATTGTCATCACCACAGGTTTAATGTTTAATACCGTATTTTGTATTTTGTCTTTATGTTTTATCCACAAAAAAATAAAAAAATAAAAAAATATATAATAATATATATATATATATATATATATATATATATAATACAGATTATAATCTAGCCTGTTTATTTATTACCCCTGAGTGACCAGTCATGCAGTTTATCCTAACATTGTAATTAGCGTTATCGAATTGGAACCTTTTGACATGAGCGCTACTACTACCAAAGATAGACTACTTACTGCATTAGAAAGATGGCTCACAGGATTTGCTATGAATGAGGTGTGTTGTCCACAAATTGTAGTAGGATTGTAGTCCATCTGGGAACTTACTGCACATGCATTGAGACAGGTTGCTCTTAATGTATTAAACATCTGCCCTTTACGAGCTGAACAGCATGTTTATTCAAGCCTTGTTTTGGGATTGTTGCTGCTGGCACTTTCAATGTCTGTGGAGGTTCTAAATAAATATTAATTAACTTCATAAATATGAATGAGGAAACACTATGTTACAATGGGGGTAGTGTCATGTGAATTATAAGCAAATAGCTTACTTGTGAAAAGGGGAAGTCTCATTGATTCCCATTCAAACAGAGAGCTTTTGAGTGGCAGTGGGCACTCTCGCTCCACCTTCATTCTCTCTGCTACTACCCAGTAGTTGGCGTAAATGCATCGCAGTCAGGAACACATTGTAAGACTTGGGGCTGACATGATCGCTGTCAATTGAAGTGATGCATAAAGGGAAAAAGGTGAGTTGGACACTGTTACCTTAAGTCACCTGTTCAGTGGCCAAATCTGTTTTGTCATTGTAATATTTATGCATGAAAAAGTTGTGTACTGATCATCGTGATGATCATTGTTTATGTCATCTGTGCACATTGTAGCCAATTACAGTCTGAGTGCAGTTGACAGCTATACTGTTTATGCAGTGGTGCCACTTAATTAATATGTGTAATTAGGATTTTTATGGTCAGAAGGCTAGCTTGCTTTGCAGAACCTTTAGCTATCAGTAGTTGCCTCCTTGAGCTGAACTCCTTTTCCTTCTGGCCAAATGGCAGGTCATAGCTGGGTATGGCTGTGAGTCTTTGTTTACCTTTACCAAGTGACTAAGTTAATTGCACTGCTGTAGGCTACTGGGGAAAACAGCTCAGACAATGTGTGGGCCCAGCACTAATAACATAGTTATTATGTATGATTAAATGTAATATCATCTATTATGTCCAGGGTCAAATTGACCCCAACAATATAAATCAAACATTTTTGAACCAAAAAGGCTCATCTCCAAAATTACCATCATGTTATTCTCCTATAATTACAAAAATAACAAGATAAATAAAGTTTTTAGTTCATATAATAAACATTTACTGAATACTACAATACTCATTTTCAAGTATTGTCCTTTTACAAGTATTTTTACTATACTGCACATGATGGAGAGAATGAATGTATTAGGTATTTCTTGCTTTTCACCAACGTGTTTTTGATCTTGTTTTCATATGTTATGTTTAATAACATTTATTATGTTGTGTGTCAATTTGACCCAATCAGCTAAAACCAGTCACATGTATGTCCCCCTCCCCCAAATGTTATTTATTGTCAATGTGCATTCACAAAACAATATAAGAACAAAACATTTTAAATAAATATGCAACACATTGCAATACTAGAGGTTTATCACCTATAGTATAATATCACCTATTTATATCGCACCACACATGATGGACACAGATATTGTGTGTGTGTGTGTGTGTGTGTGTGTGTGTGTGTGTGTGTGTGTGTGTGCTGTTTGCAGATACACTTTCTGTTTTTCACACATATGGTGTTGGTCTTGTAGTCAGTATGAAAGGGACAGACCTGGCATCTTGCACGTTTACCAGCTAGAACCACAGACTGGGTGAGGCTGACTTTATGTCATGGACATGGTTGAAAGTGGGCATGCCCTCGGACCATTTTGATGATGCTGTGCCACACAGTCTACCCTGACATTCTTATGGCAATGGGGACCATACTATTTTGCTATTTTGAGACATGACCATCTCCACTCTTGTAGATAGTGGCTGAGAAAGGTGAGATGTCCCTTCATTTTTGGTTTGTGATTGGGACTATGGGAGTTTCCTGTGATTCTTGATAATCAGGATCCTGTTCAACATTGTCGTCTGTTTCTCTAGCTTAGTTTACTGTAGTTTACTCTACCTCCTCTACCTCACTGTCATGGTCAAAGAGCTGTGATATGACTTAATTAACTGAGAGGCGGTTGCTCTTTTTTTCAGTTCCTGTATTAGAGAAGCATACCTCTGTGCAGGTCCCTTTCATCAATTTCCCTATTCTGCCACCCGCAACAGTTCTAAGAGTTCCTACAATGTTACCTCATATTTGGGTCCCACAGTGGAAATCTTATCTCATATTAGGGCTCTAAGGCATGGACAAGTTATTTGTAAAAAATAAAGAAAATAGAAAAGAGCGATCAGTATAAATCATGATGGAATAAACTTTGGGAGAGCATAAAGTGGTTCTATGTGGCTCAGTAGGTAGAGCATGGTGTTGGCAATGCTTAGGTTGTGAGTTCAATTCCTACTGGGACCACTTATACTGAAAAAATTATGCATTCACTACTGTAAGTTGCTTGGGATAAAAGCATCTGGCTAAATGGCATATATTATAAAATATATGAAAAATAACTATATTATTTTGCCAGAATATCAAGATATCAATATCATTATCAATATCAAGTTCAATCAGCTTACAGAGCTTGGGGTTCTGTTTATTCCTCTTATACCATGGCGACTTGCCACAAAAAATATTAAAATGCAAAAGCATTACAAATTCAAACCGTTATCATGTAAAAATGATCATATTTTGGCATGTGTAATTCCACCAAGAAATATAGTTCCTCATTTGCCCAGGTTCAGGAAGAGATGAAAGCATCCATCACAGTAAATGATATGTAGGTAGAGAGATATTTGTAAAACTGTGTTTTTATTCCAGTCACATCATTGTTGTCAAGAACACAGACAAAATGATAGCAAAAAGCCTGTTGGCTTAAGTCAAGACTATCTCAAAGTAATGTTAGCAATGAAGGGTAAGATAAAAAAGATGTTAATTAACAGCGATAACGTTAGCTAGCTAGCTAACATTAATGACTTAACAAGCTTGTAAATTAAGTACAGTATGTTGTCATTCAGGTTCAGAATCAAGCTTAGCTAGCTACTGTTAGTGAAAATACGTTATTACTATTGATGTACAGCTAACTGCCAAAATAAAGGAAACACCAACACCAAGTGTCTTAGTAAGGCGTTGGGCCACCACGAGCTGTCAAAACAACTTCAACTCTATTGGAAGGATGCAATACCATTCTTCCATGAGAAATTCCATCAATTGGTGTTTTGTTGATGGTGGTGAAAAACGCTGTCTCAGGTGCCACTCCAGAATCTCCCATAAGTGCCCAATTGGGTTGAAATCTGGTGACTGTGACGGCCATGGCATGTGGTTTACATCGTTTTCATGTTCATCAAATCATTCAGTGACCAGTGACCCTGTGGATGGGCACGAGTGGTCATCCTAGAAGAGACCACAGGATGAAGGTGATCACTCAGAATGGCTTTGTATTTATTGGTGTTTCCCTTGCCCTCTAAGGGGTTGAGTGGACCTAAACCATGCCAGGAAAATGCACCCCACACCATACCCACCAGGACCCTTCATTTACTCAAGTGATTCCTTTATTTTGGGAGTTACTTGTATCTCTCACCCCTAAATTTCAATAAAGTGATGTGTGAAATATGAGCCCTGTGTATTTCTCAGGGAAGTGAGAATAGTCCATATGTTCACTTTGGGCATGCAGGGCTTGCATGCCCAAAGTACTTAAGCAGTGCTTGTGTACCACATTAATAAATTAAGTGTAACACACTGTATTTACTGGTTATGTACACAATGGGTAACAGTTGTATTTAAGTATAATTAGATTATCTTCCAGTGAAAATACTATGTTTTAAGTGAGAGATAATGTTTGGCAAAAGCCAAAAAAGATTAAAGGAAATTCACACAAGCACCCCAACCATTATCTTGTACTGACAAGTCTTCCAACACACAATGCTTTGATACCTGCTACGGTACAGTAAATATGTTGGTCTACTTCAAACAATGTACTCACCACTGGGCAGGCTGCTGAGGATTCAAACTTCCTCTTTGAATCAACAACCAAAGAGAGTATTTTCAGAGTAATGCAGAATGTAATTTCTAGAAAACAATTGGGTAAGCATTTGCATGCTATATGTACTTAAAATTAACCAATTATGTGTCTTGTTATTTTCTAATAATGAATGCTCTGTGAAAGAAACTAAAGAGGTTATCACTGCCATATTAGCCTACATAAATACTTAAGGGGTTATTCATAAAACTCACAGGCGAGGTTAGCGTGACGTTAGGGGCTGGGATTGTCACTGTAGAGTGTTTTCTAATTCATAAATGTGGAATACTGGGTCAGCTTTAGCATTTCCATGTTCCCAGGTTTTACCATCTTCACCATCCCCATTTGATAATTTGCATATTGCAAATACGATTCCTAAAACGATACCGCACCGCAGAACATGCCACCTGCTGCTTTGTTGTTTTAGGCAGATGGATATTACCCAATTTCAGAAACAAAGTTACATATTTGAAATAAATGTTTAAAATGAAAAATGTTAAAAAGACATCAGAGGGTGTCACAAAATGTCCAAATCTTGTGAGGAACATGTGAAAGTGTTTAATAATTTGGAAATGCATACCCAATTTGCAGTTAGTAATTATGCATGTCCTATTTTGTTAAGGAAGATGAAGTGATCTATTGGAAGAGGATCAGGGTCCCGTTAGGTTGCTTCACAATTTTGCACCAAGAAAAGATCATTTAAGGGGACACAAGGAAGTGATTTCATCTGAATAGAATACAATTTTTGAGCTAGATGCACAACTTTAATCCTTGTCCCGACTCAACCACGCAGTTCCCATCTTGGTAAAGGTCACTAGCGCATGACATTTTTACGCAACTGGCTCCTTTCAGTGTAACATTGATCTGTGTTCAGGGGTCAGTCATCATCCAAGTCTGTATCCGGATACGTTTCACAATTTACAGCTGCTATGAATCAGTTCAGCTGCTATGAATTACCTGGCCGTGGATTTTGCATAACAAAAAACAGTTACCATTAACTTGTATTAATGACCCTGTCACACACCGTGCGACACAACCCGGATCAGAACAGCGGGACACAGGGAATGGATTTGGCGATCCGCAGACCGTATTTTATTACTCGCCCCCCACCGGGAGAGAGAACGCAGTTACTAACAAAATAAACAAAAGATCTTCAGCCTTCCCCTTCATGGTTTCCTGCCAAAAACAATAAACTAAAATAAAGAACCACCTTTCGGCAAAACTACTACTATAAACATATACTACTACTTTTCAGTTTCTCTCTCTCTACATCAGGTTCTCTCTCTGATGTTGTTCACCTCCCGTCTCCCAGGCACCTACTAAGAAAGCAGTTTTAAGCATACAGGTAAAATTAGGAACATGTCCCACAGGTGGCAAGTGGCACTCCTGTCCAGAGCCAAAACTGGCGAGGCCGGTGAAATCGAACCTCGGTCGCAGTGGCCAGCATCGAACGTTGTAACCACTAGACCACCCGGGAGGCCCTTATTCTGTATTATTAATATTATTAAACAAGTACAGTATGATTTAGGCATGTAACCCACATTAATGTTTGGTGTGCGCTCACGTAGACATTGCCCGTATCCACTAAATCAGTTTTTTATTTTTTTTATGCCTTGATTATGTACTCCATATTCATGGATTTGCAGAGTCTTCATACCCCATTAGGTTTACCGGTTAGTCTGTAATTCTGACGTAATCTCTGAGGCTTTACTGTACATGTATTTTATTTCAATATATATATATGACGGCGCCATGCTACTAACAACCATCAGCATTACTCCAACACCCACACAAGCGTCAAAACAAGAAAAAGCACTGGGTTGGGAGGAGTGGTTTTCTCACAAGACCGGAGGCGAGGCCCAATGAGACACACCTGGAGTCACTTCAGCCTCGTCACAGGCCCTTTCAAAGGCCTCATGGAAAGCTCAGCGGGGAGTTGAGAAGACTCCAAACTGCTGGCAGCCTCAAATTGTTATCTGCTTTTCCCTATAGATCCCGATGTGGAAGACGCACCAGGCCGCCTCCTTCCAAACCACCTGGAAACCTCTCCTCCCTGAACCCCCTCCCTCACTGAACTCCCTCCCTCAGTGGAATCATGCTTGGCAGCCTCCTTCACCTGCCTTTGCCCCCTTAGCCCTTTCCACACTGATTAGTCTCACTTTGATTATGTACAGTATGTTTTAAATCTGAGCAGGACTAACACCAAAACTCATCATGTTCATAATTCACAGAACAATGTTTAGATCATTTCTCACAAATGGTTCAGATAAAGAAAAAAATATATTTATCATCTTTGACACGTAAAATATCAGTATTGACACAATGGGACTGAAATGGCTACATGTATAAGAAAGCCACATAAGTATTCAAATGGTCCAAATACTTTGCCCCAAAACAGATTTTTTAATTGTAGTGCCTCTCCCTGCCCTGATCATTCTAAATAATGACCCTCAGCAGTCAGTCAGCAGACCCTCTACATTTTATTACAACATAAAAAAGCTACTATTACTAAGCAATAGTATTAGTAATAGTTAGTTAAGTAAATGTATTCAAAAGCAATGTGACAATCTACTATAGTACAGTACTTTATAAATGTAGACAGTTGTATCAAAGCAAAAATAATCAAAAACCCTGTGCAAAATATACAATTTAAAACCTTTAGCAGAAATTCGTTTTTAAATGCATTTCCCCAAGTCAATGTTTCTGAGACTTGCCTTTAAATTCAGAATTGTAATACAATACATTTATTTCATAATGTTACACTTTTAGAAATATTAGAATCAGATGCTAGAAAATGGCTGCATGATTGCTTCTCCTTATTTCTGACCTTCTGCAACTACAAAATGGTTGTATGTGTTAATGGAATTCCCGGAGATTTAAGCATTCATAATTATTTTTTCCTGCGCTCAATAAGATGCTATTTGCATGCATTAAAAAGGCCTAACTGCAGGCTGATTGTTTCTAAAATGGAGGCAGTGAGACTCAAGCAGCTTTCCCTCAAATAATGGATTGGGTTTTCACCTCATGCCTCTGTACCAATATTACTCCGAAAGCCTTTTTATTTTATTTTTCATGTCTCTTCAGTGTTATGAAAATCCTTTGATCTGATGTTAATTTTGGAATAAAAAAACCCCATCTAAATGTACTGTTTCACACATGGCTCTGGATTTTTGGACGATATGACTTAAGACTGTAAAAATATAAATTTTATCTCACTATATAATTATATTATAGGTATTGCATGAGTGATAATATATTTTCTAAAAAAAAATTCAATAGCCACTCTCATCCAGGATTATTTAAGTGGAATTATAGTTAACATATTATCTGTTAATACAACTGGATATTCACTAAAGCCTGAAACAGTTCAATATATGTCCCTTTCATAACAGTTCACATGGGAATAAAACCTGCAACCATTTGGTTACCAGGCCACTTTACCCACTATGTCATACTGTCTATTTAAAAGATCACAGATGTAATATAATAAACAAGACACATTTTGATGTGCTGTAAATACAAATACTGTATACCATACAGCTCAACATGAAAATGATTTGTTGTTCATTCCAGCTAACATGTAGTATTCTCATAACATTACTACAGCACTAAGCATTATTAGACAATGATGCGTTCGCTATTTAAAGGAGTATTCTGCCATTTTTTACATCATTGATTTTCGAGTTGCCCATGATGTTGATCTGTCCAGTTATTTGGTGAGATACATTCAGTTTTATTTTTCTTTAGCATTAGCCACCGTAGCCAAAATGAACGTTCCTCAACAACCAACCCGCATAGTAACATTATTATGCCTTAAGATTTTTTTGTTTGAATTAGTCATTGCTCATTGTTTTTTATTTTATTTTATTTGGTTTCAGATTTTTCCCCTTTTTTCTCCCCAATTTGGAAACAAATTATACTTTGCATTTATTTTGATTAACCCTCCCCCACGAACTCGCCATCCATCTCTATGGGGCAAGTTAGTCTCCGAGGCCGGCGATGATCCGCCTCCTTGGGTACCGACCACCCTCCCCCCTCCCTCAGGAGTGGACAGCCAAATGCGGCCCCTGATTGGGGCTAACGGCCAGGGCTGATCTGGCAGAGATTGGTTTTGAACCACTTCCCTGATACGCAGCTCACGCTCAAACAGGAACAGCCAAATATGCGTTAGACCGCTACACTATCCACCAGCCCCATTGCTCATTGTTTTAGGAAATTATTAGAATAAATATTAAAGTATTCCTGCCTGTCCTAACTGCAATTTCATACATTTGCCTGTAGGTTAGTGTTTGAGTATGGGAATAGTGTGAATATTCACAAAAAAACTAGACCGATAAATGCTCATTGCAAAACAATTGCACATCCCTAGTTATATGTGGCTTAGGTTAGGTAGATACGTGGTCTGCAATAAAGAAAAAGCTGTGCACATTTTGTGTCTGATCATTTGTTTGCGTTTTAATCCACCCAGATCATCTCAAAGCAGGCATGATGCTAGATTGGTGACATTAATAATACACACATATGAACAGATAGGGCAGACACGCAACAAATCCCCCATCACACAAGACTGCTTTGTGGATGTTCTGTAGTTGACCTCACTCTGGGAAAAATCATTCAATAAATTACAATTTGAAATACAATCTGTATTCAACTAAGCAGTTCGTATACGTATATAAGCTTTGCAATTGTTAGGAGGGGTTCAATGCACTTGAATTAGAGACCATCTCTACACACGTCAAATTGTGTAAGATACGTGTTTTTAAAATAAACATATGTATGTGTGCGCATGTATGGTATGTATGGTTTTTGTTATGTCAAATATGAAACTTTCACTACAATAAAATGGAGTACATAATTGGATGGTGTATCACACGGCAATAGTGTGAGCAATTGCGGAGGTTTGAGTGACAGAGCGCATGGGAGAGCAAGGACAATTTAGCTGCTGAGCATCACAAGTGCATCAATGAAACATAGTTAATACAGTTCATAAAAACATTTTCATATATAAGTGTGGAAGGCGTCAGTCTAGGCAGGGGAATCGGGGTGATTAACGTCCATAACGGCCATGCCTACTAGCAGTGCACCTGGGGAACACAGCTGTGCAGCATTATCTAGTTGTACCTGTGTGCTTAAAACTGCTCCGCTCTCTTAGTAGGTGGCTGGAACACAGGAGTTGAAGAGAGAACAGTCTGAAAACATCGCTAACTGACAACTATATAGTGTTTTACTGAAAGGTGGGTGTTTTGGGCCAGAACCAGAACCCGTGAGGGGGCCGGCTGAAGATCTGTTTGTTTATTTTTATTTCCTCTGCCTTCTCTGTCTCTCTGTCTCTCTCCCTGTGGGAGAGTTAAATAGATTTATCAGGCATGACGAAATCGCCAGTTTGCTATGGCACTAATATAGGGTGACCATATGTGTGTGTGGGACTGTCCCGCATTTGGACTCGTCCTGTGCCCCACAACGACTGTTGCTGTCCTGCATTTTAATAAAATGATATATCATCACCCCCGTATCAACAAACGCCATTTCAGATTTCTCTCACTTCTTTATTGTGATGTTTTACATATATAAAATCCAGATATACTCAACAATATCAGCTCAATAATATTATTAGTATTATTAGCACCCTGTTTTGTTATTTTTTTGTTTTTTTTGTTATTATATCACAAATTCATCCTGCTTGTCCTGCATTTGGTGTGTTTGAATCTGGTCACCCTACACTGGTATTAAAGGGAACAAATGTGATGGTTTGATTGGCTATAATAAAACCAAACCTTCTCCACACCCACGGGTAATTTATAATTTTTAAACCAAACTTTTTAGTTGGACACGCCCTAATGTGCCACCGTCGTGGATTAATATTACTATCTGTGCATTGCACTTTCACAACAAACTTAGAGCCTAATAGCACTGAAACAACCTGATGACAATTCACTTGGATTGTAATTAAGAAACCTTGTTTTAGGATTAAAAATAATGCGTGAGCTACTAATTTGGCCACATGCCAATTAATTGAGAGAATTGAGAAAGGCCTTTCACCGATGACGAAAAGGATTTTAAAAGGCATCTGCACATTTAATAATGTTCATTATTTCCTTTTGACAGTCAGGCAGTAAGTAGCTCATAAAAATGAAAGTCATCGATGTAGCGTAACGCATGTATGATTACAACTTGATTCATTGTTTTGCGCAGACATTGGGAAAGAGGAGGAAGAGAAATGATCGAAAAAGTAATCCCTTTTACTTAATAATGTCACCCTAATTTTCTTACAGCCCAGCATCAAAATCTTGCCTATCATTTCAATGAGCCGGCTGAGGGGATGCTCAGCCCACACTTAGGCCTGAAGTCCTTGAAGTATTTCTAGCAATTGAAGATGCTTAATTACGGTTCCTTTGCAATTAGACCTTTGGAGTCCTGCCAAACATCTTTCAGCGATTTATTTTCTTTCTTCAAATTGACTAATCAGCCCCCCTACTGAGATTAGAGCACAGCTGTCTGAAAAAACCTGAGGTAGAACTGAAATTTAATGTTTCACACGCAGGATTGTTAAACATACTGCAAAATTAGGATATACTGTGGAAAGCTGCCTTCCCTTTAATGTACTAACCATACGACATCACATAGAGATTAACTACATTTCTTCACATAGAATTAATGTTTCAACTTTATAATGAATCATTCTTTGTAAAGAGCGACATTTGCTATTTTTGATGTACGTGGAAATAAGAATTATTCTAAACTGAAATGTTTAGTTTGACATATTGTATATGGCACTGTACCAACCAAGGGAAAGAATGTTACCCATATTTCCCTGTAGCTTTCTGTTTCTGTGCTTTGTCTGCCTTTCTGCCACTTTTATATGTAATAGTGGGATCCACTTGACATGATCTGTTTCTATAGAGAAGCTTGTTGAAAGATAATGAATATTTAACATGACAGTGGGTGGACATATCCAGCAGAATCAGGTATTGTAGGTACGGTTTACTTTCCCATTGGTAGGATTAATATATCAGAAAAATCCTGTAACAAATTGTTGCTAATTTTGGGTGCTTAGGGGTGTTACTTAACTTTATTAGCGGATTAAGAGACATATTTTCTTATTAATTAAAGGTACACTTAAACTGGATTTTGCCAGCCCACATGAGTGTCAGATGAGCTATAATTAGGACTATGCAAAATTCCTTGGTTCTCTCATTAAGCTACAGTTCCATCCTCCAACACCAAGTGGTGGATGGACAACTTTCTGAAACATATTAAGATCTCAAATAATCATTCAATTGTCACAAATGGGGTGAGTGTTGCAGTGCAGTGGGCTAGTCTGCAGGTGGAGCGACACTGACATTGGTAACCTCAACTTTTTTTTTAAACCTCTGGCAGTTTGTCGCTTACCTTTGTACCATTTCAGGTTATTCACTGGACATGAACTGCTTAAATTTAAGTCAAAACTGGAAAATGGGTGTGTTCTAAAACTTTTGACCGGTACTGTATATATATATATACTGTATATGTAAAAATCTTCCCATATATTTCTTAGATGTAGGCATTGCATGTCAAATTAAGAGAATTAGGAAATAAACCTTGCAGAATGTCATTGTATGTCTTTACCATGTAGAGCTCACATTGTCTGGAATAATAACGTATATTACGCAGAGTGGCAGCTGTGCAATTTCTTTACATTAATTCTGGAACAGTCTAGGCTACATGGAATACAATCTAGGCTACATGCTATTAAGACTTTTGCTCTTTATATTTTATTTAGCCTTTAAGGCTACACAAAAAGCTTTTAATTCTTCTTTGAATTGTTGTAATAAGTTAGTGCATTTTATTAATGGTCCAGAATGGGCATGATATATCCTACAATAGAGTCAACAATTTAAATTGAATGCAAGTGTTGGCTTTTTTCTCTTCATAAATATAGTTTAGTTTGTTAATTTGAATTTTGCCTCTTACTGAACTTGCCAAATTGTGTTTGATTTGTTCTTAAGGACAAATGGCATTTTAATCCAGGCCAATGTAAAAATATGAGGCCATGCAAGCCCCCAAGATACCATTTTTAATTGTATTAATGCATCAGGCAAAAAAACATGAACACTAAAACACATAGAGATTTCACATCAAATAATTTATTTGCAAGCAAAAGAACTCAATTGCATCTTTGATAAATCATTTGACCTAACCATAAAACCAATTATAAACCAATGTTAATTTGTGAACTTTTCTATAAAACAGAATGAAGGGATTTGAATTACAGCAAACAAAATGAATCCAAATGATCATTTACTCTATAATATAATGTCATAATATTATGGATTAACTCAGTAATACGCAAAAAGTCTTTGTTTAACTTTTCAAGTTTTGATCTGTCAGCACCATCCTTGGTTACAATGCACTATGAAAAGCATTCTTCTTGCAGTCAAAACGAAACGTTCTTGCAGTCCTCCTCACATTGCTCTTGTGTAATGTCGTTACATGCATCTCCATTGAGAAAGAAGGGTGGCTTTATCATAAAGGTGAAAATCGCAAACCATTGATTAAAAATAATGTAACCTACTGAACATTTCCTACATTGTGAAAGAAAATAGAAAATATAATACTAGAGTGTACTCTACATTACTCCAATGCGTATATTTCAGTCACTGTGGATCTTCATCCTTCCTCTATGAAAAAAGAGTCGATGGGCCTGTGATTATTTCTTAATCCAAAGCATCACTCATCACTCAGCACAGTACAGTGCCACACTGTTTCATAGCACAATCCATAGACCATAGTTCATAGAGTATACCCCTCTCCATACATACCTGCAATGATTACGTTTAAAGTTACCGGATGCTATATTCATGTTATATTGTCATGACGATGTTTTGTACAGTGAAACTATAGTACTGTTCACATTGCTATCATATATCCATTGAGTCTGCATTCAACTCTTGAACATGGTCATGAATGAGAGGCCAAACTATAAAATAGTGTGACCATTATGGTACCTTCTGGTATCTATCAGAAGGGCCGTGTCTAAATCACCTTCCAAACCATTGAGACGTTCACAGATTATATTACCCATTCCTATACTGCAAACAAAATACAAATAATTGTTCATGATTTCATAGTTATTCATAATGGATTTATTAACTAATTTTACAAAGTCTTCTGCTAGAAACTTTGAGAACCGAATCCATTATAGGTAGCTGGTTATGAGGTTTTATTCTTAAAAAATACAATTAAATACATATGTGTTACTTTTTTCAATGCAAACACACACACACACACACATTTTTACAGACAAGCCTACATTGTAGTGAATACTAAACTAGGCAAACTTTGTGAAGGGGAAAAAGTCAACATTTGCAGAATAAAATTGGTTTAGGATACATGAGTCCCGTGAGGCTTATATGTATCTGTTGCAAAGTGGGTTTTCAGTCAAGAGTTCTGAAAACCATGAGTTTCAGTTCATTTAGCAGCTGTAAGAAGTAATACCGAATGGTGGGCACTACCCCATCACATCTACTTATACTTATGCGTGTCACCTCTGTATTATTAATTACATTTCACACATGAGCAAACCATATGTGTGCTCAGAAGTAAAGCGCTTAATGATTATGTACTCTGTATAATTCCCCTGTACCATGGGGCTTTCACTAAACAGGTATGAATGGGGAGGTTGTTTAAATATTAGCCCCCTGATTTTCATGTGTCCTTGGATAATTGCTGGTGATAGTCACTTTTGAAAACTCTTAATATACAGTATCATGCACAATTAATTGATTCAATGTCAGATATCATTTTACTTAAGATACTTATCTTAGATGTATGTTGGATCATTCTGGACGGGGGATCTACTATGTAAGGAATAAACTATGACGGGCCGTGCGTTCTCAGGATATATACGCACACCTGGGTTGTGCTCCGGCATGTGTCTGTTTGGACAAATTACTATGGAACTTGTTTTAGAAGTGAGAAGGATTTACCACGCAACCAATCAAAATCGAATATTCATCCAAGCCATGGTATAAGTGCAATTCTTATTCTTTATAATAATTTTGCAATAATGCAAAGAATAATTCAGAAACGATGTATACATACATACATACATATTGTTAAATTATATTTTTCATTTTTTTTGACATTTCTGGGCTGCCAGCCCCTGTGTGTGGGTCTGTGGATCAACAATACAATAAAAACCATCAGATTCATCGTTAACCACATCCTCATACCGTATGGAAACCATGAAAATCACCAAAAGCAAAACGTTTAGAAATCTTTCATTTTGATGTTTCATTTGAACACTGACCTTTTGTTAGTTCACGCAGTCTATACCATGAGTCACATAAGGTATGGTTGTATACAGCGTTTCCCATCAACGCCCTTGTCAGATATCAACATGCGTGACTGCAGTGCCAGGGGCCTCTGCATTATCAGCTGGTCCTCCAGGGAAACTGATAGCCAATCATATTGTTTAGTCTCCACCTCTCATGGCTACGCTGGTGGCAGGGAATCAAAATGAACCTGCAGTCCAAAGGAAATTTATTTCAGAGTGAAGATCCTGTCTACAATGGAACATTTCGCTCCACTGTGTGCAGAATACATATCCTTCAGTGTCAAAGTCAGTGTACGGCTATCGCTGTGATTGTGATCTCTCTTTCTGTGTCCAGAACCTGTTTTATGCTAGTGCCATTGACCGAACTGGAAGAAATAGACTAAGGAAAAAAAGGAGTAGACATTTTTTTTTGTTCATGCTAATTTTCTAATTAAGGTGGCTAATTAAGATGTACTATACCGGAGAAAGGCATATTACTCAGTGATGTGACAAAATAGCGCAAAAATAATTGCTGTATTTCTTCCATTATTGAATCGCTGCATTCTTAGTTTGTATAAGGAGATAAAATGATGGATCAAACCATTACTAGTGTGTGTGGGTGTGGGGGGACTGGGGGAGGGGCGTGTCATGCATACAGAACATGACGCTGACCAGAGTGGATGGCTTGCAGACCTTATGGAACTGAAAGAAATTGTATCGTGAACATTTAAAAAAATGCATGTATTACCTTATACAACACTTCTTGCATAAAAGCTATACGTAGACATCTAATGATACAAGGCTGATACCTGATTTGTAAATACTCCCAAACCAACATTGCAAATTCATATAATTCGTAAACAAATAGGCTGTAATAAAAGTCACCAAAAAATATTGTGGCACCATACTGTTTGAAGCCATTACATGGATACCCTATGGCAGATGCAACAAAAAATATAGTTAGTTCCATTCAAAATGGGTTTTTTTAGCATTGTAATTGCAAATATATGCATAATTTATTTCATAACTGTATAACTTCTATAACTGTACTTCAGCTCAACTGGGTTATATAATTGTAAACTTCCACTCAATAAATCAGTTCCACATTAGGTGGAAATAATAATAAAATACCTTCCATAAAATTTATCAGCTGAGGTTTATTGGCTATAGGTCTATACATTTATTACACTGTAATATTATTTATTAACTGTTAACATGGTGTTTGTGACAATTTCCATTGAGTACATACAACTAGGGAAAAAATCTCAAGAGGCATATTAGAGGAATATTGCACTCACCTCAAAATATGGGTTTTCAGATCATTAGTTCAGAATAAAATGCATGTCTAATTAAAATGCTTGCATTTGTCATTTCTACAGGGCAATTGAAGATGTTGTAGCAACCGAACAGCTCCATTTATGCTCAAAATATCATTAGCTTGCCTTGTTTTTTTTTACAATTGAAGATCTCACATCAGACTGTTAACCTCAATTACCCTACAGGTCCAATATCTACACAGTGATGTATAGGTCATTGTGGTGGTGAAATAATGACATTTATACAGAAATGTGCTTTGATGTGCTTTGGCAGAATTAATCATTGGTACCTCTGTGCTTTTCCACATATCTGTGCTGTAGCTTTATTCCCTGATCCTGTCTTAATGGATATCAACTGCTCTCCATGTGCTTCCTGACAAGCACTATATTTCAAAAGGAAACAACCAATCATTGTGTGTCGGTGTATGCATCATGACAAACACACAGAGGTTTATTGCTTCTTAAGAGCACCAAATCAAATGATTGAAGCCCTCTGACAATCAGGTCATATTTTATCATTTTATTATTAACCAGAATACCTATTGCTAATTACACTGGTTATTTTCAAAATCAATATGAGGTACAGCCAAGACTTGACAAACAATTTTTTGGGGGGGGCTTGTGGGAGTAATTAATCATTATATCCAGGCACCTGTGGTTGGAAATAAATACTGGCAAAAAGTGAGACATCTATAAAATGATTTGCTTAGATGATCACAGCTACAATGAAGGGAAGGATATTGAAATGATGCAAGAAGAAATGTCCTACTTGACCAGTGACCCGTGTGAACACATTTTGAGACAGTAAGGCGTTGTATTTTAAAGAAGTGTGCAACCATACAATGACATAATTTTCATTCCCCTAAAGCTGCCGCAATAACTTCTTACTGCAATATTTATATATATATATATATATATATATATACATAATATAACATTTTGTGACAGTGAAAAATAATTAGGCTTTGATTAAAAATGTTATGTTATGAAGACAGTAACAATGTAAATATCAGAACTTCCTTCAGTTACCAGTGGAAAATTGGTGGTGCATTTTACTGTCAATTCTCCCTGTAGCAATGACAACATCCTGAACATTCTCATTTCTGACAGGAGTACTGTTATGTTCTACTTGTAATGTGGTTTAGTACCGAGTCTTCAAAAATTCAAACATACGGCTATTTGATCAGTTTTGTCAAATAATTTCCCTTCAAAGGGAAGAATAAGTCCCAAAAATAATTAAGCAAAATATCTGCATGTCCCAGACCTTTTTTTCTGATAATGGTATGTCAAGAACCACATGGACAGCATACCTCAAAGCCAAAAGCAAATGCTCTTTAATTACTACATAAAAGATTATTTTCATTTATTCCCACTGATGACTGCACAGGAATAAGTGTTACAAAATCACTTGAAAAGAAAATACATTCAACCCTGTTATAGAAAGGAAAGATGTTCTTTTCATTCTTTCTTTTTGTCCATTTATTTGAGTGAGACATTTTGGATGATTTGTTCAATCTTCCAAGCTCACGGAGCGTAATTCATTCATCGCCTCCCGCGCACACGTGTCTGGTTGCGGCTTTTCCAGCGGGGGCCCTTATAGTTTGTGACAGAGCGGCCCACAGTGATGGCTAACATTATCATAAAAGGGGGGGCCATGACACGCTCTGTTGTCTTAGTACGGTGACTACGTTGGCCCCATCGCGGTGCAATCTTCCCCTAAGGGGCGGCATGAGGTCAGGACTGGCCACTGCTCCTCTGATGTGTAGCCATGACTCTGGAGAACACACTTGCAAGGAAGAGCCGTCGTCGGTCATCATTAAATCAGCCAAAATCGCACTGCTGCCAGAGCCCATTACTCCCACACGGAAGCAAACAAGCCTCCTCATACACAAAGGTAAAGATAATGAGAGCCTACATCAACCACAACTGTAGAAAAAAATAATAATGCTGGAAATTCTCTGTGTGTGACACGTATACCAGTGACTGCCCTTGGCCTTAATTTCGCTGTAATATATTTACACTGCCCTTGAAGTTTATTTTCCCCAATTAGTACGTAATGTGTTGGACTCTCGACACCTTCTGTATTATGATAAAATAACAAAAAAAACATACAGCATTGATACCTGCGTCTCACAACAGATAGATTAGATTAGATTATTTTACCTTATGGTTTTTGCCTTCATTTGTTGTAGGCTATTATTAAGAAATCTATTTTGATTCATATTATAAGTAAGACTTATAACTTATTAAATTACTCTTTAGAAAGTAATTAGTACATACATAGGCATACATGAATAATTATATATAAACCTTATTCACTCCACCTCAAACTCAGGTTGGTCCCTATCAACTGCACTTCCCTTAACACAGTGATAAGGGTCAAAGATGTAGCATAATGGGGTGTAAGTGGTTCTGTGGACATACTGTAGATGTCTTGGGCATAAGGTAATGTTGCTCTCCTTTTACAGTAAATAATAATAATAATAATAATAATAATAATAATAATAATAATAATATAACAACAACAGTAACAACAATAATAATGATACTACTATTACTACTACTACTAAAAATAATAAAATGAGTCAAATTTGGCTTTTAATACACACTAGGAAAAGCCTTTTTCTGTGGGATGGCAGACAGAAAATCATGAATCTTTTTAACACAAAGGTCTAATCTCAGCACCTCACAAAGGGGAGAAGTGGCTCGCTGTGGTGCAATGGAAGTGTTTGCCCCAGGCCTGTTCACAATGACAGAGTATTGGAAGCTTGACGAGGGGGAAAATATTATTATTATTATCATTATCATTTTGAAACATTGTCTTGTCAAGGTCTGAATCCGTCATGGCAATTATTTCTTCCTTGTCACTAATGTTATTAACGTATCATGTAAGGAACATATCATGAGAGGAAAAACGTTGGTAGATAAAATTATTTGTTATTATTTTGGAGTACTTCTGAAGTAAATTCATTCGGTATCACGTTTTAAAACCGAGGGTCACTTCTGTTAATAATGCTGCAAAAATAGCTTCATAGAAAGAGAAAGAAATGTCCTTAGGGTTCTCTTCCTTTGACCCATGAAACTAAGTGCTCTGAAATGGGGAGAAGGTGGTGGCCAAGCCTTCCAGACATCACAACCCCCATCCAGGACAAGCAAAAAGAGATGTAGAGACAGATGGGTAAAATGCTACACATTCCCCATCGATGTAAAATCAGGATATTAACATTGAATCAAAAGGCTCTGAGAATTGCTTGATGCATTTAAGCAGTTACTTAGCGACGCTGATGAAGAAGAGGCCAAAACAAGTTCTGCGCTGCAATAGAGAAAAGAAAAGCCTTTGAAAAGAGGTACTAAATGTAGGATGAGGTCAATATTATATCTGCTCTGAAGCAAGAGCTTTATTTTGTCAATAAACACATTTTTGATTCATTCTACCAACCTCTCACAAAATAAACAATTTAAAAAAAAACATTTAATTCCCAGTTGTTCTCTTGATCTTAATATTTTCCACCATCTGCTTTAGGATGAGGTCTCTGCTATTTTCTTTGTGTTCCGTTTTCTCATTATATGCTAGATTGCCTTTTTACCCCCTTCTCCAGTATTGTTCAGTTACTATAGAAACCAGAGCTGGTGATTATATCCACAGTAAAATGATGTCAAACACGAATACAAACACAGAACGACCAAAACAATGTAATAGATGTGCAGAATATTACTCATTCTACAATATATACATTTGGGCAGTATAAAAATGTACTACTGTGAACAAAATGTACTACGATAATCACAAACATGTTTCCCATAAAGTGTGGATGTGTATACATTTTTTGAAAACAATATCTGAGACACAACTTGAGAATATAAATAGCTGAGAAGCCTAAATTTGGCCAGTGCATTCTGGACTCAAATGTATTGTTCTTCCATCAGCATTTTCTACCTGCTACTACAGAGCGGAGTTTCTATAGCAACCCAACACAAGACTTTAAATAGTGCACTGTGGTGTGTCTTTGAAAAATTCTTTATTCCAGTTGTTTGAAGATAGAGGGGCGATCCGTTAGCCTTTTCTGTAAACTGAAATACCTAAAATGTTCCCAGAAAATAACATTGCAAACGTCCGTTTGATGTTGCCACTCCAGGCTATATTAACAAGGCTGCAGGAATCAGCTTTCCTCACAAAATTATTTTATATTTTGAATTTGCTGCCCCCTGCCGAGCTGTCGCATAATAACTTGCCGACATTCCATTCAACGTCTTATTGAACCCTATGGCACATTTCCCAGGAGGTAATTTGGTCAAAAGGCAGAATTCAATACAATTATTTCCGAAGAAACATTATGTTTTGGAACCGTATCCGTAGTGTTAGATCAGAACAAGAAGCGCCTGACATCATTCACTACGTATCATTGAAACATGAAAGGGATCAGACAAGGGTACTGCAGCTACAAGTGTTGAATCCTTGAGCGCCTTCAATGGGAACTGAACAGATGAGTCGGACGTGCTACAAGTAACAGCGTACATGCACTTGAGTAGTTTTTTTAAATAAGGAATTTCGAATTTCTTTCTATAGACTACACTGTAGCTTGAGTAAATTGTGAAGGAAAAATATATGTTACATTTGAGTAATTCGCTGCCGTTAGATTTCCTCACTGGTTAGATTTAAATTATGTGCGAATTCTGCAACAACCACGTGCCTTTATTTGTATTTCTTTGATCTCAATCTCCACCAACCACAAGCATCATGTACAGAAACAACCATTAGGGGAAAAAATCACTTGCCTTTTTCCACGCACCTCCTACCCCAATGCTGTTGTTAAACTACATTCAGGTCCACTTCGTTTTAACACTAAACGTGATGCTACAGTGAACTTCGTTATGTCTGATCAAATATATTGCCATTAACTTCTACAACTCGACATGTCGCCATATAGGCTACTACCTGTCTTCTCATATAATTGTATCTATTATTTTAAAACCTACAAGCAAAGTGTTTTTCCTCCTGTAAAGATTCCGGGTTTACTAACAGGAGTTTGGCGTTCTGCATGGAGTAGACAATTGAAGAATATCTGGTGACTATGACTAGTATTTAATACATGTAAACAAAACGATCTATTGTGTACATAGCTGTGTAGAGGGGTATGGAACTTAGCCGCAAATGGATCTTTCAGCAAGACAGTGATCCCAATACTTGAAAATGTTTAACTGACCACACAATTACTGATTTTCAATGGCATCTTATTCTCCAAACCCAATCGAAAATGTGTGGTTTGAATTGAACAGGGCAGTTCACAAACACAGACCGAAGGACCTTGAAAGATTCTGTATGGAGGAATGGTCAAAGATCCGCCCAATATGTTCACCGATCTCATGAAACCCTAGAGAAGTCAACGTGTTAATGCAGATTTTTGGGGATTTTAAATGTTGATTACAAAGTTAAAGATAGTGTTGTTTGTGCTGAAAAGGTTTTGTCTTGACAAGGGTGATACTATTTATCCTGTTATCTTATTGAACCATTAGTAGTAGTAGGGAATTTAGTAGTCTTGTAGATATTTTTTGCAATATTATCATGTTCGTCAATTAACCAGTTGTATCTTCTGTCATGGTAGTTAACCAGCCGTATGTTTTGAATTCATTACTAAAAGAAAATCCATACAAAATACTTAAAATGTGTAACTTGTACGTTAAGTAACTTTACTATTACTTGAGTACAGATCTTCAGTACTCAATCCACCTCTGGAACTGAAGCAACTAATTCATGTATTATCCCATTGTTGTCGGCACAGTGGTGCAGTGGATAGCACTGTCACCGCACAGCAAGAAGGTCCTGGGTTTGAATCCCGGCCTTTCTATGTGGAGTTTGCATGTTCTCCCCGTGTCCGCGTGGGTTTCCTCCGGGTACTCCGGTTTCATCCCACGGTCCAAAGACATACACATTAGGCTAATTGGAGAATCTATATTTCCCTGTAGGTATGAGTGTGTGAGTGAATGGTGTATGTGTCCTGCAATGGAATTACGACCTGTCCAGGGTGTATTCCTGCCTCTCGCCCAATGTATGCTGGGATAGGCTCCAGCCCCCCCGCGACCCTGACCAGGAATAAGCAGATTAGGTAATGAATGAATTGTTTGTGGGCACTGAGAGGCAGGCAATGAGAGAGAGGAATCCAGGTAAATGGTAATTCCCCATGAAGTGTTGACATAAGTTAGCTAACCAGCTGGGATTGTCAGTAGCTAATAGATTCACATTCACTGATTCAGCAATGACTATAAAAGAGAGTAAGCTGATTACAGAACTGCTTACATACTTACTGGGGTTTTTGCTGACTGGCTGACAAATGCTCAACTAGTACAAGTTCTTAGTTACTGATTATACTTAAAACAAGGTACATTAGGGGAAGGTCCCCATCTTATGTTCTTATGTTCACATTATGAACAATTTTGAACATGAAATTGTAAGTCCTGGGCTATACCTTTGGTGTCTTAGAATGTCAGAAGTACCATGCTAAAAGACATGGCTAAAATGCACACAACTCCTTGCTACAGATAATGCATTCATGGTGCAAGAACAAGTTGGCTAATTGTCAATACATGCCCTTGGTGCAGTGCAATCATAGTGACAGTCAAATAAGGAGCAAGTTAACTACATGTAGTTAGCTTGTTAGCAATTTAGCCACACAGAGCATAGCTTTTGCTTTCTAAACCTACATTTCATATATGGCTAGGCTAGCTAGCATGTTACACATAATCTGTAATCTAGTGTTAGTTAGTGAAGCCTCAATATATGCATTTTAGTCAAGCAGTTAACAAGCCTAACCAAAAGAATGTTCACATGTTCACTAATATATCAATATCAATATTCCTGGTTTACTGGCCATGACGTGCATCATGAGAATTGTTCAATACCATTTTAGGTATTCTTTTTTTAGTATTGCAAGATACTAAATTATACTTATTGCATTTGTAGAATGATTTTTTATACTGATGTATAGATAACTGCTAAAATAACGGAAACACCAACATAAAATGCTTTATTAGGGCATTGGGCTAACACGAGCCACCAGAAGAGCTTCAATATGCCCTAGATTCTACAAGTGTCTGGAACACTATGGGAGGAATGCAACACCATTCTTCCATGAGAAATTCCATAATTTAGTGTTGTGCTGATGGTGGTGGAAAAGGCTGTCTCAGGCGCCGCTCCAGAATCTCCCATAAGTGCTAAATTGGGGTAAGATCTGGTGACTGAGATGGCGTATGGTTTACATCGTTTTCATGCTCATCAAACCATCCAGTGACCACTCGCATCCGACGCCGTGTCACCAGAACCTTTCACTGAAGGAAACAAGTACTCAGGTACTTATTTTTGCAATAATAACATCATTGCTATAATAATAACGGTTAAACATACTTATGGAATTACTCAGAAAGCTGCATCACAGGTTTGAAGTGTAGAAGGACAGGATTTATTCATACATGCAACAGAACAATCTATTGTATTTTTATAAACTTTTCAATTGTTTTTCATAAATATCTGTGGTTTTCATTATATAATTTACAGTTGGTCGTATGTTGTTTTCTTTTATTATTTTATATTTTGCCTTATAAAGTGGTATCAAGTGCTGTATAGTTTCTAACCTGTTCAAGTATTTTGTGTTATGGTAATCTCTTACCGTATAGATACTAATGATTCACAATATTATTTGGATAATGATTTCCATTGAAAGTATTGAATATCGTATTCATAAAATGTGTGCAATAAACACAGCTTTGGCATGCTCTTTCTCAGTAAGGTGCCATTCTTATTCATATTATATTGAACTGACATGGCCTTTGTCTGAATATGCAATAGCTTTCAAATCAATCTGACGACTGGAATCATAATACCCCTTTGGTGTAATGCATTTTTATCAATGACATTTCAATGCATAATAAAACCTTTCATCTTGCCATATTGATTAAATCTATTCTGTGTACAAAATTCAATCATGTCTTGATTTATTACCAGTACAAAAGTATTACCATTATGATTAAATATACTGTATATTTAGTATTTGTGATTGTGAACTTAAGAAGGGCCAGAGAGCAGACACGCTTCTCTCTGCTCAGAAAATTCTCTGGTAATTAAGAATTGTGAATAATTATCTCATAATCAAAGCAAACTGTTTCAAAAACAATGTCTTCGGGGGATTCTTCCCAAAAATAAAAAGAACGAAGGGAATCAGCTAAATAATTTCCAAAGATTAAAAGAATAATAAAACCATAGTGATGGAATGGTGGGCAGTCTGTGTTGTAGTTTCAGAAGTAGCCTAGATCTGAGGTTATGGGTTCACTGTTGCATTGTTGAGGGAGGTACTTGACGTCAATTGTTCCAGCAAAAATCCTGCAGTATAAATTGGACCGTAAGCCGATAAAAAAGGAAAATAAGAATTTATATGAAGTCACCCTTATTATACCTGTAAACATATTCAGGCTGGAGTTATGGACAGCAAATGAAGGCAAACCGCTCAGAGAATTTAAATCTGCAACATTATTGTAATTCCCAACCAGTGGTCACATGACGCCTCTCTGCCTTCAGCCCCTTTTTTTCAGAAGCTGCTATGGTTTTCAAGTTGCCAATCTTGTTTAAATTACCGTACTCAAACTTGCCTATAAATAGTACATTCTTAGCAAATTCTATCCCCAGACTGCAATTTTCCCTATTTCTATTTTGTCTTTACTGGGCCCAAGGGCAGTGACACTCTCAAGCAATTTGAGTCTGGGAGCCAGGGCTGACAAGGCAATGCTTTGTCTCCACTCTCTGCACACCGCTTATCAGCTCAGCTGGCTGTCATTTGCATTCCATTTGAACTTGGTAGAGCTCTGCCATTGTATCTGGGCTCGGCTGTACAGGCTTCAGCAGTTTGATTACACTGCAGAATAACTCTGTGAGCTGCCACATATGCCTGAATCATCCCTTTCCCGGCACCGTAAATATGCTTGCAAAGCCAGTGAAAGTAAAACAAAAAAACAAAGAGAGGCACATCATTTTTGGAAGTTTCAACAGTAGTGAAAATAGCATACCCTTTGCAAATGCCAAGACAAAAAAGCCAGATTCATCAACTGTCCAGGGTTTTGTGCAATTACGTACGCTGCGTTATGTTTCAATTGCAAATGAAAAATTCAGTTCAAGTAAAACCTGTTGAACTCTGAACTTTGCTGTGGTACAATAAGTACAAGATACCAAGCATTTGCAACTGACAATTTCTTGATAATCTGTGATACAATCAACCTGTAATTTCTCATATTGTAAAATATACATATCTAATATTTCATATGAAGTGAACAGGTAAGCTGTCAAATAACAATCCCATTAAAACTTCTGTATTCCAGTTTTAACCTCCTTTTACAGAAATGTACAGTGCCCTTCAGAATTATTGGCACCCTTCGTAAAGATGAGCAAAAATGGCTATGATTTTTGTTGTTGTTGTTCATCAGCTTGATCTTGATCTTGATCTTCTACACTCAAAATATAAGAGAAATCTAACCTTTAGTTGAAGTTAAATTAATTATCAAAAAATACAAATATTTTCTCACAATTATGTCACAATTATTGGTACCCTTAGAAATTCTTATAAACAAATTCTAAATGAAGTAAATTTCCATTTATATATATATATATACAGTATATATATATATATATATATATATATATATATATATATATATATATATATATATATATATATATTAAGTTCACCTGAGTCTTTTGGAACTCTTAAGTGATCATCGATGACTTCCTGTTTCACTGGGGTATAAATATGAGGTCAAACTCCCTTAGTCATCCATCAACATGGGGAACATCAGAGAATACACAAATGAAATGAGACAAAAGGTTGTTGACCTTCATAAATCAGGTAATGGCTATAAAAAAAATAGTTACACACCTGAAGATACCCATCTCCACTATTAGGGCAATAATTAAGAAGTTTCAAACAACTGGAGCTGTGATGAACCTGCCTGGATGAGGACATGAGTGTATTTTGCCCCCATGTACAGTGAGGAGAATGGTTTGAAAAATTTCTCCAAGGATCACAGTTGGAGAATTGAATAAGTTGGTTGCATTTTGGGGTCACCAAGTCTCCAAAACTACAATTAGATGCCACCTCCATGCCGACAAGCTATTTGGAAGGCTTGCCAGAAGAAAGCCTCTGCTGTCATCAAACCACAAAAGCGCCTGTAGTTTGCTAAACATCACTGGAACTTTTAGTGGAACCGGGTTCCATAGTCAGATGTGACAAAATAGAGCTTTTTGGCAACAAACACCAGAGGTGGGTTTGGCATAAAAAGAGGGATGGTTATGCAGAGAAGAACCTAATCCCCACTCTGAAGTATGGTGGTGGATCTGTATTCTTGTGGGGCTGTTTTACTTCCAAAGGCCCTGGGAACCTTGTTAGGATACATGGAATCATGGACTCCAGCAAGTACCAGGAGATTTTAGATCAAAATCTGGCTGCCTCTGTCAGGAGGCTAAAACTGGGTCATGGTTGGATCTTTCAGCAGGACAATGATCCAAAGCATACCTCCAAATCCACACAAAAATGGTTCAATGACCACAGAATCAAGCTTTTGCAATGGCCATCCCAGTCCCCTGACCTAAACCCCACTGAAAACCTGTGCGGTGAGCTGAAGAGGAGAGTCCACAAGTGAGGATCAAGGACTCTGAAGGATCTGGAGAGATTCTGTATGGAGGTATGGTCTCAGATCCCTTGCTATGTGTTCTCCTACCTCATCAAGTATTATAGGAGAAGACTCAGTGCTCTTATCTTGGCAAGGGGAGGGTGCACAAAGTACTAAATGCAGGGGTGCCAATAATTGTGACACATGTTTTTGAGAAAAATGTTTATTTTTTGATAAGATTTTTTTTTCTTTGAATAATTCCTTCAATCAAAGGTTCGATTTATCTCCAATTTTGAGGGTAAGATCAAGCTGATGAACAACAAAGACATTTTTTCATAGCCTTTTTTGTTCATCTTTACCAAGGGTGCCAACAATTCTGGAGGGCACTGTATGTCTCCTTTGAAACCACTCAGTGTAACCTGCTGTGCATAATTCTAAAATAATTGGAAAATTCCCAATATGGGCGTTTTCACATCTTTCTCCTTGTCTTTCTCTATTATGTGAAGATGGTATAAATATCTAATTCATTTTGTCATAATCTTTGGGCAGCTCTGGGATTTTGGATAACAAGCCAATATCAGCCCTTCCTCAGAGCACTGTTCATACACATTACAATGTTATGCTGCTAATTAGCAATGCCTTTTATTGACTTCAGGGTGAAAGCTTCCACCACTGAAATTTCATATAACTATTTTGAGGGGACTGCTAGCCTGCAGTGTTGATAATGCTGATCAAACTACAAAGCAAATTTCTTTCACTCTTCGTATTGCATTAGTGAGGACCATTGCCCTAGAGCTAGAAAAAAAGTAAAGTTCTGAATGTTTGAGGAAAGTACTCCAATAGCAGGTACAGCAAAAACAGCACTGGAGATATACAGGATCTTCACACAGATATCTCTCACATGCACTTAAACATTTCTATGCATGTTTACATATTCTGGGTTACATAAGTGGCACAGACAATTGCTTTTTTTTCCTTTTTAATATTCATTTTAAAAAATGAGTAAGCAGACAATAAAACCTTGTGCCCTGTGAATAACAAAATATGTGTAAAACAGTACATTCATAATATTTTCATTATATTGCTAAAGGACAAACTGTTGTACGACATATCAAAAGTCTTCACAGAAACAGATTTTCTTTCTCCTTTTGACACATTTGTCTCACAAAAAGTACACAAATCTAACAATATTTTAAAATAAACATCTATCATTAAATGTTAAATGGTTATTAAATGTGCATGCTTACTAGCACAAACTTTAGTAGTAATGCACGATGGGATAGACCACACCAAAGGAGCATGCATGTGTACCGAGTTCACAGCAGATTCATGACTGTGTAGCAGGAGCAGTTCCGTACAAATAGGAGGTGTGGAGAAGTCTGGGATGAGACCAGCTCAGTCCGCACTTTCTGCAGTACACAGCCACCCACCAGAATCTGGCACAGAACACCCTCATTAACACCATCATCCTGGGGAGTGAGACTTACTGGCTTAGGCTTCAGGCTGAAAGACCACCAGACCACCAGACCCAGTTTTTCTCCTGAACACACAGGTGTACATGTGCTCTAACACCACAAATGCTGAAAAGTATGTATTATATTTTAGACAATCTTACAGCAGGGGGTGAAGTGCATATCGACTTTTAAATGCATGTCGGAATGTCAGTGTTCGTTCCCAGCATGAGCAAAAAAATTAAATGATAAAATCGCATAGCCATCTGTCACATTTGATTAAACTCAGTTTAATCACTGTGAAATGACAGGATTCCATGCCTTATAAAACAACACTTTGGAAACAGCACTGTACCCCCGACTCGCCCTGCGAGTCACAGCTAATGGTGAGGACAGGGAGGCCGTGAGGTGCATGCACACTGTCCCCAGGGCTGGCGCTAAGAGCCCTTCTGCTTTCTCACAGCTAGAAGAAGCTCCACTCTCAACCGGTAGACGTACAATACAATTTGGAATGGTCCGAATATATCTACAGATTAGAAACATCTCTATACAGCACTTTGCCAAAAAAAGAAGTCCAAGTATAAAAGTTTTACAGCACATTTTACATCAGCATCATCCTAACAGTACACACACTTACTAGTGTCACAAATGTAGATTAGATGCTATGATATATAGAACAGGTTCATACTCTGGATTTACGTATAACATTAATAAAAGGCAACAATTTTAATCATTACATTATATATATATATATATATATATATATATATACATATATATATTAATGAAGTTGTTAATAAAGTTTGTGCAAAACAAGCGAGCCTCTCTAAGTGTTTCTCCTTTTATTTTTTTTATACAAAATAAAAACACACAAGTCATTTATTTACTTCTGATTCGTTGCAGTGGTGACGGTAATGGTGGTGGGTGCTTAAAAGTGTGTTTCCTTTTCTGTGATAGTTGAAATGTTCCCATCCGCTCTCAGTTTGGCATCACAGTCATTTACTGCGTAGGGACTTGAGCTTCCCAGCTTACCTCTCATCTTCAAGTCTGGGCTGGGCGTGGTAAGCTTCTTAATTCTCTATTATGACAAAGCAAATGACAAATATTTATCCACCTTGGCTGCTTAAGAAATTTTATCAAGGTATTCTTATGACTTTTGGGAACAAGCTGCCCCTTCGGTTCCTCGCGACACGTGAGGAACATTTCATTACACATTAACATTACACTTATTAGGAAATGACATTGCAGCACATGTCAGACAACCTGTCAGACAATCCCGCCAGGTGCATTGGGGACTGTAGTTATTAACATGTTAGTATTGTAGTATTAACATGTTGGACACACTCTAAATTGGCCGGTAAGAACTACATATATCCCTTTAGTCGGTCACTGCCTTGATAAAAATAAATCTTTTTAAAAATGTCCCCCTTCTAAAGACCTGTATATTCAGCAATGCCAGCCAGGCGACACCACATCACACATGTACCAAGCATCATTTTCATAGAGGAAAGCCAAAGTATTTCACTGACTTAGCTAGGGTATGCTGCAATTAGGTAAGGTATGTTGCAAAAGGTAAGTTGCAACTCAGAGACATTGGAACATCTAGATGGGCTTTGGTTAAGAGGTACAGTACTGGGATGCACTCAAAGCAAAAGGAAGGCAAAATAAGGCAAAATAAGATATCAAATGCGGTACCCCTTTGAGCAACCAAGACCGCAAATTAAGATACGATGAATAAGAACAATGTGGCCAAATGAATGTCTCTACTGTACCTCTGAAAAGGTGCCTTCTGTTTTCCAGATCTTATAGACGAGGCCTAAAGGTATGCAGATCATGGAGGAGAGAGCCATCATCCAGCCGATTCCATATCCCCAGTCTGGGTATGTGTACACATTGTTGTACTTTAGGGGCTTGTATTTGATCAAGAAGAAAAGGAAGATTCCCTAATAGAGAGGACACATATGAAAGATTTCAAACCTGACAAGAGAATCATAAATTCTACAAGATCAGTTTTATACAAAAACCAAGCGTACTTTAGCCAAATAAACAATAATTTAAGGGAAAAATTTAAAGTAGTTAAATATTAGCAAGTTTATAATTTCATAATTATGTATATCCATGACATTTCACTACATTGTATGTTTAACATATTCTTCATGAAAGTTTTAACTCACAGTACAGATGCCAGGAGTCAGGAACATCCAGCACCACTTGATGAAGAAGGCGGGTTTGTAACCGATCATATCCTCGATATTCGCGTAAAATCTGTCACTGCCTGAGGAAAACCCAAACTACCATCACACCACCTCTTTCAGGAGCATATGTAACTTCAATTCAAGCCCGAGAGTGATGCCTCAAAAAGGATATGGAATCAATACACTCAATGTAATCTTTTAATCACTCTACCTATGGCTGAAGTAGGTCTCACCAATTAAAACAATTTTTTTAACATGAAAACAGGACATGTGCTTGAATGACTTCTCCAGCAGGGGGCATAGTAGTAACAATAATTACATTCTGAAGGTACTCAGTTTTCATTTTTGAGAAAAAAAAATCCTTTCATGTACATGTTTTTTTTAACTTTATTTTGAAAGATTTCATATTACGTAAAATGTCTTAAGTGTGATTATTAAACTGTACACTGAAAAGAGGTGAATAAGCTTAAACACTTACCATATACCCAACCAATACATATCGATTCAAAGATAGCCACAAACAGCAAACACATTCCACTGGCTCCATACGAGTCAAAGAGCTGGAACACATACATCCCACCCTGACAGAAAATAAAGAAATTGAATAATTAATCATTATAACAATGATAGAAAAATAATCAAGTAACAAGTTTGCCATTGTATGCACACACTCCTTAACACAGGTCAGCTACAGAAATAAACAGCAGTAACAAGTTATTTCAGAAAAATTACAATGGTTGGCCTTGCTTGTTCAACTGGGGTTACACTTCACTGAATCCTTATTGACAACAAAGTAGAAGGCTTACAGAAGGAAAGCTTTAATGGTAACATCTCATTTCTAAAATACAATACAAGCACCGTGCGCACATTACTGTTTGCACAGTTCTGTTCCACACAGGCACCTGCACAAGAGATTTATTCAAGACAAGCCATTTTACTGTTCACCTGACTGAGCTTTTCAGCAGGAGAAAACCTCTTATATGAACAGCCTATTTTTACATTCCTCTGTTCAAGCTTAAGAGCATGTAGCACATAAGGCACATGCCAGGAATGTGGGATTGCACTCCTGAGCCTTTTAGTGCTGATTGCCAGGCTTTGCCTTGCCTTGGCTAGGCATTTGTTGATCTTTGGGAAATACCATATCCCCCCTCAGAAGTCTATTGCTAAATAGGGAAAAATAATACAAGTTCACTAAAATAGAGGATCACATACTCTTAAATATACATAAATACAGTCAGGTCCATAAGTATTTCGACAGTGACACAATTTCATCATTTTGGCTCTGTACGCCAGCACAATGGATTTGAAATTAAACAATCAAGATGTGCTTTAAGTGTAGACTTTCAGCTTTAATTTAAGGGTTTTGTCAAAAATATTGAACCGTGTAGGAATTACAACCATTTTTATACATAGCCCCCCCCCAATTTTATGGGCTCAAAAGTACTTGGACAAACTGACATAATCATAAATTAAATTGTCATTTTTAATACTTTGCAGTCCGCCTGAAGTCTGGAACCCATAGACATCACCAGACGCTGGGTTTCATCCCTGGTGATGCTCTGCCAGGCCTTTACTGCCACTGTCTTCAGTTCCTGCTTGTTCTTGGGGTGATTTGCCTTCAGTCTTGCTTTCAGCAAATGAAATGCATGCTCAATTGGATTCAGGTCAGGTGGTTGACTTGGCCATTGCAGAACATTCCACTTCTTTGCCTTAAAAAAGTATTGGGTTGCTTTCGCAGTATGCTTCGGATCATTGTCCATCTGCACTGTGAAGCGCCGTCCAATGAGTTTTGTAGCATTTGGCTGAATCTGAGCAGATAATATAGCCCTATACACTTCAGAATTCATCCTGCTGCTTTCGGCAGCAGTCACATCATCAATAAATACAAGGGAACCAGTTCCATTGGCAACCATACAGGCCCACGCCATAACACTACCTCCACTATGCTTCACAGAAGAGATGGTATGCTTTGGATCATGAGCAGTTCCCTCCCTTCTCCATACTCTTCTCTTCCCATCATTCTGGTACAAGTTGATCTTTGTCTCATCTGTCCATAGGATGTTGTTCCAGAACTGTACATGCTTTTTAAAATGTTTTTTGGCAAAATCTAATCTGGTCTTCCTGTTTTTGAGGCTTACCAATGGTTTACATCTTGTGGTAAACCCTCTGTATTTACTCTGGTGAAGTCTTCTCTTGATTGTTGACTTTGACACAGATACGCCTACCTCCTGGAGGGTGTTCTTGATCTGGCCAACTGTTGTGAAGGGGTTTTTCTTCACCAGGGAAATAATTATTCTGTCATCCACCACAGTTGTTTTCCATGGTCCTCCGGACCTTTTGGTGTTCCTGAGCTCACCAGTGCGTTCTTTCTTTTTAAGAATGTACCAAATAGTTGAGTTGGCCATACCTAATGTTTTTGCTATCTCTCTGATGAGTTTGTTTGGATTTTTCAGCCTAATGATGGCTTGCTTCACTGGCAGTGGCAGCTCTTTGGACTTAATATTGAGAGTTAACAACAACAGATTGTAGGGACTTGAGCTGAGCAGCCAATTGTCCAATTACTTTTGGTCCCTTAAAAAGGGGGGGACCACGTATAAAAAGTGCTGTGATTCCTACACCGTTCACCCGATTTGGATGTAAATGCCCTCAAATTAAAGCTGAAAGTCTGCACTTTGAGCTCGTATTCATTATTTATGGACCTGATCATATATTTTATATTTACATTTTATGGCAACTATAGCATGTTACCTGCATATCCTGCAAATTAATTTCAATACAAATAAATCATGAAAACCTACCATAATGTGCAAACAATCCATGCACAATACATAATTGCAATCCATGGTGTCAATCCATAGGCTGGTATTATTAACCAAAGCTCCCCTGCATTTAACAACCACTGTATAGGTACAATGCAGTTAAATATACACTATATAGCCAAAAGTCAGTGGACACCTGACCATCACACCTATATGAGCTTGTTGGACATCCCATTCTAAAACCATGGGCATTAATATGGAGTTGGACCCCCCTTTGTGTCTGTGGGAATTTGTGCCCATTCAGCCAAAAGAGCATCTGTGAGGTCAGGCACTGATGTTGGACGAGAAGGCCTGGCTCGCAATCGGCGTTCTAATTCTTCCCAAAGGTGTTCAATGGGGTTGAGGTCAGGGCTCTGTGCAGGCCAATCAAGTTCCTCCACACCAAAGTCGTCTAACCATGTCTTTATGGACCTTGCTTTGTGCACAGGGGCACAGTCATGCTGGAACAGCAAAGGGCCTTCCCCAAACTGTTGCCACAAAGTTGGAAGCGCCCAATTGGCTAAGATGTCTTCGTATCCTGTAGCGTTAAGAATACCCTTCACTGGAACTAAGGGGCCTATCCCAAACCCTGACAAACAGCCCCAGACCATTATCCCTCCTCCACCAAACTTTACAGTAGGCATTATGCATTCCGGAAGGTAACGTTCTCCTGGCATCCGCCAAACCCAGATTCGGCCATCAGACTGCCAGATTCCAGATTCATCACTCCAAAGCACATGTTTCCACTGCTCCAGAGTCCAGTTGTAGCGTGCTTTACATCACTTCAGCCGATGCTTGCCATTGAGCATGGTGATGTGAGGCTTGTGTGCAGCTGCTCGGCCATGGAAACCCATTCCATGAAGCTCCCAATGCACAGTTCTTGTGCTAATGGTGCTTCCAGAGGCAGTTTGGTACTCTGTAGTGAGTGATGCAGCAGATGATAGGCGATTTTTATGCGCTATGCGCTTCAGCACTCGTCGACCCCGCTCTGTGAGTTTGCGTGGTCTACCACTTCATGGCCATGCTGTTGTTGCTCCTAGGCGCTTCCACTTCACAATAATAGCACTTACAGTTGACTGGGGCACATCTAGTAGGGCAGAAATTTCACAAACTGACTTGTGGCAAAGGTGGCATCCTATGACAGTGCCGCGTTTAAAGTCACTGAGCTCTTTAAGAACCATTCTGAATTCTAATTGTTTGTCAGTGGAGATTGCATGGCTATGTGCTGGATTTTATTCACCTGTTGGCAATGGGTGTGGCTGAAACACCTGAACTCAATAATTAGTAGAGGTGTCCACTGACTTTTGGCCATATAGTGTACCATGAGGGCAACAGCCCCTTGGCATGAACCACGTTTTTCCATACTGCATTAACCACAGCTAACCTCATTGACCTCACATTCTGAAAGTACTCTACACATCCCAGGGGAGAGACAGAAATTGTATCCTTACCTCTGTTAACATAATAAGTCCTAGGAAGAAGGAAACTATTGACAAGGCGAGGATGAGAAGTTCCCTTCGGTAGCCCCTTCTGAAGGTCTGAGGGTACATGTCCACGATTGCAGTCACCAAACTCTCGACACATACAAACTGCAAACCACACGGAGCAAGGGCATAAGACACTTTTGGCGGGAAGTGCTGGGCTTGTGAATCTGGACTGGTGAATCTGGCTGTTTTGTTCAATAAAACCACAAACATAACCCCATTTCAGGTGAAAACTGTTACTGAGTAAAGACTACACAGTCCACATCAAAACAATGGTTACTGTTTCCATAACACCAAGTTATGGGTTGGTTGAGTGGATCCATCTCGTCTGTCAATTTTCACACTGATCAAATTTCTTCTGAAAACTGACTCGAGAAACCTTTTTTATCTGAACTGGCCTTTCGTTGAACATGTCAAACAGAGCCCAAACCAGGATGGAACGGACACAGCGAATGAGGAAAGCTTTTGTGAAACTTGAGACAAGTGACTGTGTATGTATACAACCCTACTTACCTACCCTACTAAACATACAACCCTCTTAATTAGTGAATACAGTTTATATGACCCACCCCTTTTTAAAATGTAAGCTAAAATATGTTCATGTATGGAATTCAAATGTTTTTAACATGCATCAAAACAAAGGCATGAGCACTGAAACTAGTGTTGCACATATAACTAGTGCAGTTTTTTGACTGGGGTAAAAGTCTATAGGAAGTGCATATTATAAAGATATTTTTTAATGTACGCATATTATGCGATCCCCCACAACTCAACTCACAACCCACAGTTAGGGAACGACTGTGTTGAAGGACTGAGTGCACAACTACAGAATCAGAGATCAAAGTATCTCTCAAGCCCCTCTTAGCAGACTAAAGGCATTTTTCCATAGCAGGCAATGCAGTCTGTTTCCTGACCTGGCTGTCCAGCCCCAGAAAGATGAGCATCATGAAGAACAGACACGCCCACAATGGAGACAGAGGCATCATGGTCACAGCTTTAGGGTAAGCGATGAAAGCAAGACCTGGTCCTGAAAGACACAATACAACTGATTATCAACCTAAACTCTACTTACTGCTATATTTTGATCTCCTAAACCGCTTTCTTGGCTACAACCAGGCATGCAGATGGAATGTTTAAACAGAAAAGGCCATGTTCCATGATCCATGTTTGGACTTCTTTACAGAATAGGGTAGCGTTAACTCTTGTAAATTAGCATGTATTCTGGATAACGCACATGCATGCATTTCCTGTCAATTTGTGCTAAATAAGTCAAAGGTAAATACCAAAATCCCCACTGGTGTTATCAACATTTTTGTCCATAACACAACACAATATAGGAAAGACATAGCAATAGTTCATGAATAATATATTCTGATATCTGAGTGGTCTAAAATGCTGTTGGAAAACATGAATGAAGTCCTAGACGATGAGAGTACAATCCCTTCTATGTCTATAAAAGCATTTGTATGGAATTATGCGGAAGAAAGAGCTAATTTTTCTCAGACAATTTCAGGTTCTATTGCCAGTCTGCTGATAAGGTGAGATGTGTCACATATAGTGCACTGGACAAGCTGATACTCAAGTACTCCAGTAATAATTTCTGACTTGTTTACCTCGGCAAGATTCACTATAATCCTGATTTAATAGTGTCCTATGCTGACCTTATTCTGATCATTTTCTCAACACTTCTCCAAGGGAGGGCTTAATGGGTGCAAACAAAGGGTAGCAAACTATTTTCAGGTATTGAATGGTGAATAGTTTAGATTATTATAGCAAAATAGGGAATGACTGCACAAGGGAAGAACTTCATATATGGAAAAGAGCCTTTGCAAAACAAAAGGCCAACCACAACTAGCTCGGTATATCTCAGGGATTGAGCACACCACTTTCTTCATATCATTATATTAGATTGATTTTATAATTGTATAAATATTGTATAAACCGATATAACAAAATTCATCATGGCACTCTTTCCAGTTGAATGTATTCTGTAGTATTAATGTGTAGATGACGGTTGGTCATCAGCTTAAACCAGGCATGGTTTCTTGAAATGTTATTATGGACCCATTTCTTTAGCCTCATTTTTAAGGTTGGGGTTAAACCTTTCTAAATCCTTTTTTTTGCACAACTATCATTGCAAAACCAGAATAAGAAAAATATATTCATCACGCATTCATCCTTTTATCTGGTTCACAATTGAGATGTAAAATGAAAAAAGCTATCCTTCATGGCATTCTGAGTGGTCTCAATTACACATTAAAGAGGAGACCCTATCGGTGGATAATGCTGTCTGATACGTGAACAGTATGGTGTGGATGTGACTTCAGCTAGAACAAAGGAAACTGCAGTGTGTGAGGTCCATAGACCTGACAGACCGGCCTAGGCTGTCCAACAAAGAAAGCGGCTCATAACCAGTTGCCATGGTGATATTTGAATCTCTTAACCTTCAAATCTTCTACAAAGGGAATAATGTGACAATGCACTTCTGCCAAAGGAAATAATGTCAATTCCTTTCTTTTAAATATGGATACTGGCACACAGCTGGAGAAAGCATTAATATTGAATGTTTCCAGTGATGTTTAGCATAATATTTAAATAAAATCCTAGGGGGAAATGACTATGTATACAAATAAAATACTGTTTTTTAAAGTATAAACCGAATGAATACTGGCACTAGTTTATGGTTTCTTAACTACTCGGCTGTCAACATAAAGGAAACACTGGTGATGGTCTGCTCCGTTAAATTATGAATGCTTACTTTGTGTTGAATATGTCATATTCAGAGAGCAGCTAGGGAGGGGTGGAGGATTACATAAACTGCATTTTACTACATCAGCTTCATACTGTAGAAAAAACAGGCCGAGATACTCACCGGACTCTGCAACAGCTTTAATTGGCACGTTCTGCTCGTAAGCCATGAATCCCAACACAGAGAAAATTGCAAAACCAGCAACGAAACTGGTCCCACTGTTCAAACAGCACAGCATGATACAATCCCTATAACAACAAATATGTTTTTGTTAAAAACATTGGCAAAACCACAAAGCTTTGTGATCTGTGGATAACACACACAGAACCATGTCCTCAATAATTTTCCTTTATGTAGTACCCTTACCATCTACACAAATGTATATATTCCACAGTGCAGATGAGCGCCAACAGTCATTTAGTAGACATGAATATCACAGTCGTACTTCTAATCATAAAAAATACATGCTATTGTATATTTTATATAATGAGATTTGAATATGAACTGAAAATTCATTGAATGTCCACCATCTAACTTAACTGCTGGGAATGTTTCCAAACCCAGAGCGAGACTACAATAGAGCACTGAGGTCTGACATAATTTTGATGGTTCCGCAAGCATATTCACCATTCGTTTTTCCCATTGTAAAAACTACACAGCCCAAGAGTAAATCACCATTCCAAAATACATATCTAGCTAGTTACCTTTGAATAATTACACTTGGCCACCACTGAATACATATTTGTTGTTTATTTTAGATAGTTAATTGGTTAGTCACACAGTAAATTCATTAGTTTGTGCCAGTTAATGTTACCAGGGGCAGATACAGGATTGCATGGGGGGTTCACCTTTTTAATATAGTGGCAGTGCTGTACAAAATGAATTTTGGTGTTTGTAGCTAAGCAGCTAACGTTAGTAAGCAAGTTTGCCAACAACCAAGCTAGCTATAGGTAACGTTATCATTCAATGCTGATTGATTGGACACCTTTGCTAACATTAGCTAGCTAGCTCGTATAAAACATGTGGCTCATAGCTAATCTAGCTAACATTAGAGGCAATTTTGTCCATTTTTAGCTTGCACAACTTTGAGATTCAAACATCAGTTCTGAGTGTCAAGTTCGACCATACTAATCTCAACCTATCGTTAAAATTATGGCAGAGCAATTGTTGTCTATCTTTTGAAATACTTTTCAAATCCGTTTCTAATGATGGCATTGGGGGGGAAGGATGAAAGCAGGAATGGAGAGTCAATCCCAAAAGAGTCCATTAATGGATTGATTCTAAATAATAACCGGAACTGAAGTACAGTCTATTTGCATACTCAATTCAAAACTTCAGAACTTTATAAATGGTTTATGATTAAGTTTAATTTTGATTAGTATGAGTTTAATCTGTATCAATACAGTGTTTTTTTCCCTTGATATGTCCATAAACATTTTGGACACAAACTCTTTACTTGAGTAAAAGTAAAGATACCCTGATAAAATATTACTCCAGTAAAAGTAGGGGAGTGATAGTAAGAATATGTAAAAATGGAAATACTTAAGTAAGCACAGATACTTGAAAAATGTACTTAAGTACAGTAATAAACTTAAGTATAGTAAATAGTAACAGTACTTTGTTACTGTCTACCACTGGTTTTTAACAAGCTGTCAACTGTCAATCAAATGAGAAGAAGGTGATCAAAGCAGGAGGGCTACATAGCACCACAGACCACTACAAACGTTATTTATAATGCTTATGCATTTATACAAATTATTGTTTTCATTTAAAACATATATTGAGGGCAGTACCTGTAACAGTTGTTGTTGTAGCTGTTGTAACTTCCCAGAGCAGTCAGGCAGCCCAGACAAATGGCGTAGGAGAAGAATATCTGAGTTCCTGCATCCACCCAAACCTGAGAGACATTGGAGAGGTTCTTCCCTTAGGGTGGCCTATTCTGACTGCGTCTTCTGCTCATAAACTTTTAAATATTATAAATAAACATAGACACACATTTAATAAATAACTAACTTATGAACATTTTCCATTAATGACCGTTGAATTATCCTTGATTCATTAGCCACCAGATTTTTGAGAATGTCAGGCGAACACAAACAGATTCTTATTTTTTCAATTACAATTCTGAACTGTATATTGTAAAGGTATTGCCACTCTTAATTTGTATTAATTTCAGCTCAATACAATACCACATTTTAGAAGGCGTCGGTCTGGACAGGGGAATCGGGGTGATTAACGGCCATGCCTAATAAATAGCAGGGCAGCCAGCGCACACACCTGTGTGACATTTTGTAATTCACCACAGTGCTTAAATCTGCTCTGCTTTCTCAGTAGGTGTCTGGAATATGGGAGCAGAAAGCTCAAGAGAGAGCTGAGAACGACAGCAACTGAAAAGTGAAGCGTCTGTTTCAGGAAGTTTAGTGTTTGCCGAAAGGTGTTTTTTATTTAGTTGTATTGTTTTTTTGCTGGAACCCATGAGGGAGGCAGCTGAAGATATTTTTATTTATGTTATTTTCTGTGAGCACTCTCTCTCTCCCTGTATGAGAGAAAAGAAAGATTAAATCCTGGTCCGCAGACTGAAAAATCCAATCCCTGTGTCCTGCTGTTCTGTTCCAATCTGGGTTGTGTCACACGGCATGTGACACACATATAAGTACAATTTCACATTTCTTCCCTTAAACAATGAGTTTGATGTGCATGGCCTTTTATGACAAACTGAATAATATATCTATATCTACATTTCCATCAGCTGAAAACACAGGTTTGAGACAAGTAATGCCATCTTCTCAAGTGTTCCTCATTAATTATGGTATTGTGGGAGAGCTATTGATGCAGCCAGCACACTGACATAGTGGTCCTTTGGTTAAGGTTTGTGTGAACTGCAGCAATCACTTGCTAAAATCGAGATGAAATCACACTAAACTCATATTGTTCAGATTAGAAGGGGAATTACACTGTCTTTGATATACCAAGGATGTATTCAATCAAATGTGTTTTGCCCTCAGTGCATGGTTATTTTTAAGACTAGAAAAAGATTTGGTTACATTTGTTAATCAAAGTGTCAATATCTTTATTGAATACCCTAGCTAGTGTCAAATACAATTTACAAGATAGAATATTACCATAACAGACAATTGTACAGCACTATGAGTCTTAATATAATGTTGGCTATTGTGGCCCTATTGATACTTTTTGGCAACATCTGAATGCAATGATAGAAGGTATTTCTCTTACTTTATATGCATGTAGTTTGACATGCTCTTCAGGAGAAGCCCTTTGGTTACGCTATAACATTGACTTATTGAATGCTCATATTTTAGCACCATTTCAGCAAATTTCTCAATCATTTTGTTATTTTGCTTCTCAGATGTATTCTGCCTTTAACACATCTCACCATGTTGGCCTTGTTAGTTTCCAGAAAAATAAATAAATAAGCACGAACAAGCGGTAAAATTAAAAAATACATTTTGGTCTACACAGGGCACCCTAATGATTGGTTTTTCAACCTGTTCAGTCTTCGTGAGTCTCCAGGCTTAGCCTATAATGGCTGTTACTTTTGCAGACACGTGCAAAGCAAGGTCACTGACCTTGGGTCCTGGAACCAGCTGTGTCACTCAATTCCATTCTTCATTCATCATCTACATTCATGGAATAAATTTAGATCTTGGCATCCAGCATAATCTCTCAGGGGACTGATTCGATCTGAAGTTGTATCCATGTTATCAATTCTTTAGTTAACAATCAATATTCAGTCACTCTTATTCAAATATGAAGAAAAATACTTTTTTTAGCATTAGCTAATCAGTGCCAATGTGCTTTAAAGCAGACAAAACAGTAGCTAACAAAGATTAAGGTTAACATTGAAAGAGAAATATGGTGCAACAATGATAGTGTATCACATATGAAATAATATAGCCCCTTCTCTATCACTGCAGCATACATGATTGTCAAGCAGTAATTTCCTGTCAGTTGACAAAACAGATGAAGACATGACCTCAGTAATAACCCCCTCAGGGCATGGAAATTAAACCATATTTGATATTGACTAACTCATTACTATTGATTTAATGATTGAACAAAGTTATTATCTGTAGGTCTGGCCAGTTTATAATTCTTGTCACTTTCAATGAATACAAAAATGTATAAATTGTATAAATTGCCTAAACTGTATAAATTGTCATATGTTTCATCTGGATTATATCACACAACTATAATGAATTAAACAAAATTTGTACAATGTACTTGTAACTTGTAACTTATTTTTTTCATGCATTTCACAAAGAGGAGGAGAGAGAGAGGAACTTACATGCGCTGCCAAAAAATATATAATGTCTAATTACACCCTGGGTGAAAATGTACATAAAGCACTTAATATGTAAGACACAGTCATAGTAACATTTAGGAGAGTAATTTTTTTGTATTATCTCATTTATACATGCGTTAGAACCGTGTAAAATTGACGATGATTCAAGAGTGCTAGTTAGCTAGCGCGGTCACAATGCGCTATGCTGGCTAGGTTTTGTGCCCCGTGGTTTGCAATATCTGCCTGTGAGATTTTCACCATTTTATTTTATTTACTTTAGGTTGAACATCGCCTGTCCTTCTTTACTGTTGTCTATAATGTACTGTATGCTATATGAAAAGTGAGTATAGTGTTTATATATACATTGTAGTGTCCCTTGAAGTGAGGGGACACTAAAGGACCTTTTCAGAGGGTGTAGGCAGTTGAATAATCCGGAGGAGGCAGTTTTCAAAACGAAACAAGGATTTTATTAATGAATATTGACAAAACACATAAAAGGGTGGGGTAATTGAAAAAACTAAAACATATAGTCCACGATCCTTATCTTAGTCTTAGTCCGTAATCCAGGGTCGAAATCCAATACAGTTTCTCTAACGATCCAAGTCGATACACAAAACAGGATCCTCGAAACAATCCAAATTCAATCCAGTAAGCAATCCAAAAACAAAAACAAAAACAATTCTCTCTCTCATCCACTACTCCACCCTACACCTCCAAATGTGACACAAACAGTCCTTTATATAGCTCTCTAAATTGCCTTCAGCTATCAGTAGCCTCAATTGCTTGACTGGCTTCAGCTGTTAATCGGGTGTAGGACTGCAGACTGCTGGGAATTGTAGTCCCTTTTTGGCTCCAGTGGCTCCCAAAAGGGCCAGGCAGCCACTTCCCTGTGCAGCCCCTTGGGATGGCACACAACCTCCTCCTCAGCTCTGACCTAAGGAGGGCTGAGCGGCCCATATCCAACGGCCTTCAGGAGAGCCACCATCTCCAGGTCCACTCAGGCAGTGCCCCGCCTGGATCAAACGTCTGGACTCCATCCTCCTGCAAAAGCATCTGAAAGACATCAGGGAATGGCTCAAATCGCTCACCTCGTCCACCACCAAATAGCCATATGCGGACACTGGACCTGGGCTCCATGGACAGAATGAGCACCACTCGGATTCTGGGCTTCATCCACTTTCCATGGCTCCGCCAGCAAACCCTGTGCAACCTTGTAATCCGGGGTCTTCTCTTAAGCCTTTTCCGCCACTTCCACTCTTCTTCCAGGTGGTCAGGTTCCGCAACCAGGGAAAACATTTTCTTCAAAAGACGGTTAGCTTTATCCTTAAATGTATTTTTCACATTTGCATTTCCTCTCCATAAACGTTTTTTTGTGGTCAATCCATTTAACTTTACTCCTGTTCTTTTCCTGGTTTCTTTTCCGGTGAGAACTTCTGATTTCCATTTTTCTCTGCCTTTTCAATTTCAATGGAAAAGATGGACTCACCATGTCAGGAGATGGTCGGGTGTTCAACCAGGCTCTCTTCCACACTATGGGCTTAGTGGGACTGAGGACTATCGACCCCACTCCGACTCCAACGTCTGGTCATCGTCTTTTGCCGGCTCCCCTGGCTGCAAGATTTCCTGGGTTCACCTGGGTGCTAGAATCTTTCATGATAGGAACACATTTTGCACAGTCAAGTTCTTCACTCACCTCTTCCAGTTGATTCAGTAGATAGAGCAAAGTTTCGTTTAGGGTTTTTAGGGTTTCGCAAAAATAGTTTTCTGTGGCCTGGTGCTGGGCTTCTTCCTGGTCCAGCTTCTTAGTTAAGCCGTGCAGTCTCTCTCTCAGAACAGGGAGCTCTTCATTTTTCATTTGTTCTCTCGGGAGTGCTGCAGAGGTGGTTTGGTGGATTTCCTGCAAAGTCAGAATCTTGTTCTATGGAACGGTTCTTCAGATTAAAAAAATCCTCTTGGACTCCCTCTAGCCTTCCCTCGCTCTCCTGTTCTGCTCGGCTCCAGAGTTACTCTGCCTGGGCCTCCGCTGCTCTCCTTAGCTCCACCTCCTTCTGAGCGAGCCTAGTCTGCACGTCCAACAACATTCTGGCATACTCCTCTTTGGCCTTGTCCTGGGATTTCTGGATGTTCAAACACTGCAGATGCTCTTCCTCTAACTTAGTTAGGTTCCTCACCTCTTCTTCCAGCTCCAGGCTGTGGGCCTTCACACATCTCACCTCATTTCCAAGAGAGGTTTTATTGTTCTACAACTCCACAGCCCTGTTCCCAATCTTCCTCAGGGAGCCGCTGTGGACGCCTGCCTCTGGTTCTTCAACAGATATTCCTACAGGCCATGACAACATCTCTCTAGTTTGGTTATTTCCCTTTATTATGGCTATTGCCTCTCCCAACTCTGCCTCTAAACCTGCACACTTCTGTGCCATTTTGGATTCACTTCTATGCTGCAGTTGTGACTTACTTGGGTTCTTCTTGCACTTTTCCTTAGGGGGCACAACAGGGTAGGAGTGGCCACTTTTATTTTTGACTTTTTCCTTTTCTTGTCCTTCCTTCGGGTCCCCCCAGCCGACTTCTCCATTCCAGTAACACTCACTGGGTTGATGACCATATCCCAGGCAGCATAGGCATTGATGGGTTCCACTTTGTGCCAGTTGGGCCTGTTCCTTGTCCCAAGCCTCCTGATGCATCATCCTCATGGCTTCAGACATGGCAGCCAAGTTCATCATCAGAAAAATAGGGCACCATTCCAGTGTCCGTCTTTGGGTGCGCTCTGGCAATCTCATAAAATCTGCAATCACCTCTTGTTAATCTGGAGACAAATGTTTCTTCCCCTCTTTCTTCAGCCAGGAGAAGGTTTTGGGATCCGTCATCCACTCCAGGTCCAAAAGCTCAATTTTAATTTTTTTCGTTGTACTACCTCCTCTTGCCTATAGGTGATGGCCTCTGCCTGCATTCTCCACTATATTGTAGTGTCCCTTGGGGTGGGGGGACACTCAAGGACCTTTTCAGAGGGCGTAGGCAGTGGAATAATCCAGAGGAGGCAGTATTCAAAACAAAATGAGGATTTTATTAAATGAATATTGACAAAACACATAAAAGGGTGGGGTAATCGAAAAAACAAACACAGATAGTCCACAATCCTTATCTTAGTTTTAGTCTGTAATCCAGGGTCAAAATCCAATAAAGTTCCTCAAACAATCCAAGTTAATACACAAAACGGCGTCCTCCAAAAAATCCAAATTAAATCCAGTAAGCAATCCAAAAACAACTCTCTCTCTCGCTCCCATCCCCTACTCCACCGTATTCCTCCCTACTCCACCCCACTCCACCCTGCTCTCTCTCCCAATGTGACACAAACAGTCCTTTATATAGCTCTCTAAAAATATATTATGGGTCTGCAATATGCTGCTGAAGAGAGAGGTTGAACATCGCCTGTCCTTCTTTGCTGTTGTCTTACTGTCATGTCTTGTGCGACTCCAGCTACTCCGGACTTGGCTACAATAAATAAGTAGAGCGGCAACACGGACAACGCAGAGTAGTAGCCCAGGGTGGAACCTGCTTCCGGCTACATACTCGCCCACAAGTTAGTGACTATTTTCCAAATGGTAAGCCACACAGCATACCACAGGTGAGCTAGCACAAATCTGAGGAAGTCTCGGTGAGCAGGTAGGAAGCACGTATGCATGGTGACCCAACACCTGCGGCATATAACCAATTGTAGACCGTCACTGCAGACCCTAGGTCAGGCAGATATGGAGATCAGTCTCTGCTCATGTCTAGTCCATTTACTTGGAGAGTGAATAACACTCATGTAAAACAGTTGAAATCACAACATTGTGCCAAACTGAATAATAAAATTAACCTTAAATAAACTGTGTATGCTCACTTCATCCAAACATAAGTGCAGAACACCCATCAGAACGTGCATTAAAAATGTTCCATTATCGTGCCAGTCATTTTCATCATATACACCTGTAAATTAAATTTATATTAATGACCTTTGCTTATTGATGTGTTAAATATATGTGTGACCTGGACAAAGCAGCTATAAAGTTTTCGGGATGGATTTTTTTTTTTTTGTAAAAATGCTGATACAGCATTGTTATTCACCTCAATCTTACACAACCTTACTGTAACATTGGAAAAAGATGGAAAATGTATTTGTGCTAGTTCACTGTTCAATTACGGTATGTAGCTTCCAGATATGCCTAGATCCCTACCATTGCGTTGTAGGTGCAATATAGATCATGTACATCATTTTTTTGATGATGAGATTTTTTTCTGAATTTATTTTTTCACAAGTCAGTTGGACTTAAGTAACTGATGTCTATTGCCATGATGATGCAAATCATTTTCTGGCAGTGATGCACAAAAATGAAGCAGGAATGCTTCAAAAAGTTACAGGCGACAAAATTCCTTATACCCAGAAAGGGAAACCAGCCAGTTAATCACATGAAAATGTATACAACAGAGACGTACTGCATGTTGTGTGTGGACATTAGGGGGCAATTACAACCAAATTAGATGAGTATGTTTCTAACAAGAGGATTTGCACGGGATCAAGATGGGACTATAGTGAAACAACAACAACCACAAGATCATATTCTCTTAGACCAATTGCAATAAACTTTTGGGACGTTTCCTTCTTGTTCTACCTGACTGCCAGTGTTCTACCTGACAGTGCAGAACCGTTTGTGGGATCAAGGGAGTCAAATCTCTTGTCATTATTCTCTTTCCCTTAATTGCCTCTCATTAGACTAAGATCCAGCAAAGTGATCTGAAAATGTAAAGATACAGTCAATTTAAAATATGTAAAAGAAAATGAAGGCATTCAAATGGTATTCATAAAGTGCTGCTGCTGCCATTTCAATGGAAAATAGAGTAGCCTATATTCAAAGATTTAAAAACATTGTGACTTGTTTTTACTTAACATTTTTAATTGGTTTTTAAACAATACAAAGAGGTAAAAACAAGCATCACTTATCAGTAAAAGAAATAACAGTAAAAATACTGCACAGACATGCACGCAATAATAGTAGTTAAGTAAGCAGGGCAATACAACCATAATATTAAAAATAAGATAAAAAATATACAGTGTAATAAAATAAAATATTAAATTTAAAAAAACAATTACAAATATATTTTAAAACTTGGGGAAGGTGGGGGATTAAAATCCATTCATTTGCAAAAAAAGTGAGCCACCCTCTTGTGTTTAAGACTAACAGATGACTAGATAAAAAAGAGTCGTCTGACCCATGGACCTATAATCAATTGAAGGTTTGGAATTCCGAGAAACAAAGGGGCCCCAAGTATATTCAAATTGGTCTACTTTATTTACGATGTTACTTTCTCGTAATAAGAAATGATTTCGTCCAATTTGTCAAGATCACCCTTTTGGCTGTTTTATGTTTATGGTTTTTTTGTGTGCTATGTTACATGAATCACTCTTGTACCATATCATATTTAATATAAATTCATCATTGGAGTCCATTGTCATCAATGTACTACTTTCATGTGAATAAATGTATTTCTTTATACATTGTGTTCAGGTTTACAATACATCACTTCCATTCCTCATCAGATATACTTGACTCCAACTGAGCCATCCATTGATTCTTGGCTTTTCCTAAGGGATTTGATAGTTGTAAATGATAAATTCTACACATGTTCATCCCAGAAGCCTGCTGTTATACTGGGTTAGCTGTAGGGCAAGTAAAGGTTGACCCAGCCGCTTAGACGGAGAGCTCTGCAATTGGAGGTGACTCCAGTATTGATGTTGGGGCAGTTCATATTTATCTGCCATCTGAGCAAACCTTAAAAATGTCTCATCACAGTTCAATAATATTGTTGGCCCCTAATAAGGATATTCTTATTGTGCCAGATAGCATCCCAATGGAAATTGTGGAGTTCCCACCGACCACCTCGCATCAGTTTACTCCATACAGCTCTGGTATTTGAAATAGTGGGATACTCCTGGGGAGTAAGTGTTGTAAAAATCCAAAGCCATGATGAAATCCCCCAACCGGCAACGGCCTCCAATGTGATGCCAAGTGTGGCTTTGGACCTCCCTTCCAGCCAGGTTTCCACATACATATTTTCTTGGTGTTAATATCCCAAAAATACAATTTGAAATTAGGCAAACCAAATCCACCTTTTAAAGGAGAGGCTTGGAACTTTCTGAGACCTAAATAGTACTGTGAGGATCTCCAAAGAAACTCCAAAATACATATTGAAATTATTTCAATATCACTGAAATAATAATCTGGGATATGCAGAACGATGTGAGCCATAAAATAAACATAGGGGCTAGCACAGTAACATACATTGAGGTATGTGGTTGGGTAGGCACTGGGTCACATGCCAATTACATAGACTTGATTGTTGGGCTTATCTAACATTATTGTATACACAGTTGGGAATGAGACTGTATTTGGTGTAGGTCAGGTAAATTATGCCGTGACACCAGCTATTGTCAATACAATTTTGCTTGTGAAGAACAGCAAGCAGGGAAGCAGGGCCTAAAGAGACGGCTACTTACTTAATGTACAGCCAAATCCAGTCTCAGCCAGTTTTTCCATCACTAATATTACCAGTTAGTCTGATATTGTTATGTAATTTTTTGTCATTTTCTCTGATGCAGGTCCTTAAACTCAGGTGTTAGTATTCCATTCCATATCACACAAAAAAGGACTACCAACTCCCGAACATACTGAAAGAGAATTTATTTTAAACAATGGAAATAGCAGAAGATACGATACAAAGTATGAAACGTGCTTCTGGGTTCAGCGGAGTCAATTTGAACCCAGGAACATTACAGTTACATTTTACATTTTAAGCATTTAGCAGACGCTCTTATCCAGAGCGACTTACAAGATGCGCATAAATACATGGTAGGAACAATCATAGTTAGCGCAAGAGATCAGTGCAGAAATACAACGATAGACATCATTGCAGGCATCTGCGTACCATACCTGTAACACCTGTAACTTTTTTTAGATGGAGTAAGGAGGGGTATATAGTGTTGAACACGTAGGCAGTGATGATGGTAATTAGCTAGATGGACAGAGTTCAGTGGTAGTGGAGTCTGAAAAGGTGGGTTTAACATCTTATACACATCTTAACATCTTATATACAGTTTCTACGCACAGATAAACATACAGTGGTCATTTCCTGTAGGAGGAGCCTTTTACTGATAGAAAATGTAATCAGGTTAGCACAGGTGTGCTAATCTTTGATCTTCTCAGACATCAATAACATTGTCTCATTAGCACAAAAGATCCTCAGTCTCTCACTCCCGTTTGCCCATTCCACTATCAACTCATATTGTAATTAAAGCAACACTCTGGAACCCTTGGGAACAGGTGGATCGAACTGGCTTGCATCTGAGTGTTCACCAAACACAACTGAAATACAACTGTTAGATATGAGAATATCTTTTCATCACCCTTCTTGAAAATCCAGTTTTGAAAAGTCCTTTAGTTGTGGCATAACATTATCAATTTTTGGTTGGTATTTGATTAAACTTGTTAGTTTGGTTGTTAGCTAAATTTCCCTCTTTAAGAATTCAGTGGTATTGTAGGTCCATGCGGCCATGATTAATCAACAGGAACGGACTGACGTCACTTGCACGCGACCCTGAGCGGCAAGTTCAAAAGACCATTGGCCAATAGTTGACCTTGCAGAGTAACATTTCACCTCCCCCACTGTACCTCTACATAAAACTACCATGCACCTATTGTTCACTCTCATCATAAATGGAGCGAAACAACAAGGAGAGACACCTCACTCTCTTCGGAGTGATTTCTCTCTCTGTCATGGGCTCTGGAGCCACAGCCAGCAGTCTCTAACTCTGGCAACCCTTTTGAAGACTGACTGTATCATAGCAACATAGCAAGTGAACATCAAGTTAAATGCACACAAGCTACCATCCAGTGAGTTCAAATCCAAGTGTGTTTTAGAGGCTTTATTGCACATTTCTCAAAGCTAGTACCGTACACAGTTAATGGAGGGATTTAAGTTAAAAGTCTAGCCTATTCTTTTAAATTATTCAGTTGATTTTTACTCATTTAAATCTCTTATTGACATTTATATTCTCTAACGTGACGTGAAGAAATAGATCACTACGACGTGAGACACAATTAAGAGAGCTTTGTGATTACTCGCCAACAGATTATTCAATATTTTTTTAATTTTTATTTTGTTTCAGATTTTTTTCACCCCGTTTTTCTTCCAATTTAGTGGCCAATTATACCCTCTATTTATTTCGATTTGCCCTCCTCACACGAGATTGTCGCTCGTCTCTATGAGGCAAGCTAATTCTCCAAGGGCAGTGAACTCCGGTTCCTTCGAGACGGAATTCGCCCACCCATGTTCTGGAAACACCCTTACGTGCTTCACGGCGGACCAAAGCCGGCCCTTGCAATCATTTTGGCAGCTGAAGGAGCAAATCAGCTTTATTTTGGCATGGCAGGAAAAAACGCTCCTCAAAAGGAAAACAATAAATAAGTAAATAAGTGTAATTTTATTGAACTAGCAAGCTAGCTAGACAGCATTGGAATTATATTGTAGCAAGGTAGCTGATGAACCAACAATCTCATATTATCCCCTCAAATGAAAGAAAAACACATTTAGAAAATGCAAAACCATTATATATGCAGATGTATTAAGCTATGCAGTTAACAAGCAAGCAAGGTTTGTCAACTGAAGCTATTTCTTGAAACACATTTATCTGGGAGGCTACGAATTTTCATTAAGTGGACAGTGTCTGTGTAAGTACACTGTTGTTACACAAAGGTGATACTGGTTTTACACTTTAAAGTGAGTGGGTTTCCCTGTGTAGATACCATGTACATACACAGTTGTTACACAAAGATGACAGTTTTAAACTACAGTCAGCACAGTGCACAGCTGTACACATTAAAGGAGCACTCAAACAAAAATACATACTACTTACTACTGTATATGTCTTGTTGATCCATCCACATGGCGCTGTTGATACTTTAGCATTTATGTCCATTTCCCTGTGAGCCATAAGCATCCAAATGGAAATTATAATGGAAGAGTCTTAAGAAATCTATCTCTCATACTGATATCAATGTGCATGAGTATAATATTTATAGAGCAGACAGAAATGCCCGAGGAGTTGTTATTTTTGTGAAAAATGGTTTTAATGTTTCTGTCTTAAAATCTGTATCTGTCCCTAAACAGTTTGAACTCTTGGTACTAGATCTTGTTCTTTGCAATAACATTAGATTTACAGTGGCAGGTGTTTATAGACCGCCCTCTGCATTGCAAACTGCTTTGGATGGAATTACTGATTTATTGTCAGAATATGTGTCTTCTGAACTGCTCGTCATAGGGGATTTTAATTTAGATTGGTTAAATAGCACTTCAGGGCCGGTATTCGCAAAGCATTTTATCTTACCACTAGGAGTACTCCTGAATCGCACTAAAACATTCTAGCTGAGAGTCCCCTCTTAAAACCTATTCACAAAGCTGCAAAGACAAACTCATACTAAAGAAGTCGGAGAATTTTCAAGCTAAGAGTGAGGTTGACGTCGTTGCTATGGATGACGTTGTGTCTCATGAACGAGCTTACTCAGAATGCCCACAGCGATTGGCTGATATAGGGGATGGGTCTCTGCCCGCAATTTCAACCTAGAAAATAAATTATATGCTACTGTAAATGGGTATGTAGGCCTACCTGTTCCTGTTATATTCTAATAAAGATTCTAAAATACAAATGTAGGCTACGTGTCACTGATTTAACATGAAACCAAGAATACTGACTAGTCAATTCGTTACATGTCTGCATCTCGTAAACAATCAGCGGGTATCTATATAAGCAGCCTTCCAATCATCCACAACTAGGGCCTACACTATAGACTACACCACAATGTTTTATTCTATCATTTAATGCATTCAGCCTATATACAAAAATGAACATATGTTGTCATCCATAAATTAATCTCGCTAAACATGTCACCGAAGATCATGTAATCTGTAATACATAATATTTCATGTATTCATTAGGAGGAGGCACAGCACCCAAGGAACTGTCGCCAACTGCCTCAGTGGTGTACAGTATCCTTGGGTACTCTGACACCAGCATAACGGGGCTGCATAGCTGCATTTTCCAAGTAGCGTAGAGTTGTCAACACCTTGATCTCTGCTGTTATCGGGTTGTTTCTGTTTGTTGGTGACGTGATTGCACCTCTGACTAGCTCTACTACTATCATAATACCCTCGCGATTGAGGCGGTACCTTTTTATGAGCTCTGTATCATTCAATATCTCCAGTGTTGACGCGATTGCGACAACGATTGCCGGCAGCAGCAGATTTTCGGATCGCCGTGAATAGGTCTTTAGCGACTTAGAAGTCCTCTTGACTGCTTCTAACTTCTCCTGGACTTAGGAGCTGTTTTTAGCTCTCAAACCCTTTGTGAAATACTCTTATCCCAAAAATGTATGAGTCCTAAATTTATGAGTGACACGCCCATTATTTTTCGGAGTTGCTCCTAAATTGCGGAGTTAGGACCAACTTTTACCCATAAAATGCTTTGTGAATACGGGCCCAGATTGGCATCTATTCAGACAATTTTCATACATTAATAAGGAAAGCAAAATCAAGTTATTATGTTAACACTTTGGGCCCTATTTTGGTGAATTAGGACGGTGTCGGTAATGCAGACGCAAAGTGAAGACGGTAGCGCTTTAGGGCGTGTCTAATGCAATTTCGGTAATTTCGTGATTTAGGATGATAGCGCACCTCTGGCGCAGTTGTAAAAGATGTTGGATTAAAAATACATGTGGGTGTGGTGGGGGTTTGGTTTCATAATGGCCAATCAGAACACCTATTTTCTATCCCTTTAAATACCAGTGCGCTAACGCTATAACAAATTGGCAATTTCCTGACATGGATGACAGTTTTGCACGGCTACACCAGGAGCGCTTCTCAAAAGAGGAGAGTGAGGAGGTGCGGAAAAGTTGGCACGCGAATCAGAGGGGGAAAACAAGGTGCACATTAATTTGTTATTTTCATGATTTGAGTTTATATTTTGAGACCTACATTGTTAAAAGAAAGTGTTTTATTTTACCATCTCTTTTTTTCCTTATTTGTAGGCTTTCCAACTTAAAAAACAAAGTTTATTTTCTTCTAACTTAATGTAATTGTTAAATGGAAAGCAATAAATAACAAACTCACAACTGCAACTAGGCCTGTTTCATTTATGTTCGTCATGCAGTAGGCCTACATGCGTCACCCTGGAGTGTGCATCACAAACCACCTGGATATTAATGCAGTGGACCCGCTTCCGATTCACATAAATGATACCGTGATCAGATGGTGCGCGCAATGTGTGCAGTCAATGGCACCCAAGACCCCAGGGAATCACCATTGCGTATAAAAATCCTGTTTAGTTCTCTGCTGGCTGTCGGTGTAGCTAAAGTAATAAACCAATTTGCATGTTGGACAAGACTGGAAGAAACTGCATGTACAGCCGAACTGATAGCCGTCTGGCCAACACCGGCTACCAAACCCAGGGTATCGCTCACAGTATCGCCTTCGGCGTCCAATTATGTACTCTATTTTCTGTAGTGCAAATGGAAAGAATAAAACCCTTTCACATAAGAAAAACTATGTGCATACAAACTAGTGGTGTAACGGAACACAGTTGATCCGTGATCCGTACGGATCACCCCCCACGGTTCGGCATGCATATGAACCGCAGATTAATTGCTAAATTGAACCATCATAGAGAAATACAGTTTTTCTGCCGCTGTTATGTTTTAAAGTAACAATTCCCTAAATCTCGATGCAGAGTTACAGTGAAGAGATAGACAAGAAAGGTGCGTGCTGTGTTTTGCTCTGAAGCGCAACGGCTGATTAATTATGCACAAAAAAAAGCCATTGTGTGTTTACGTCATGTTGAATCCCAACGATTCAATCAGACATTATCGCGTTGCAAAAAGCAGACAAGTCATGGCTAGCGGAGGAGCGGAAGATCTTGAAAAGCCTCCCGCATTATTTAAGTCGCATGTATGGGCTTCCCTGTAAATTATAATGACGATGGAAGAAGGGTGCTGGATAAAACCATTATGGTGTGTAGACATTGTGCCACGAGAAAGCCATATGAGAATGGCAATACGTCGAGCATGGCCACCCATTTGACGCGACATCACCCTGATGTGTCAGTGACGGGAGGGAAGAAAAAGGGTACTCAACAACAACTTCTCACCGCTGCATTTAAGCAGCCCTTTGCTGCAGAATCAGACCTGGCTAAAGCGATTACCAAATCGATTGGGACGTTTATCGCTGCAGACATGAAGCCATACTCCGTTGTGGAAAACAAAGGGTTTAAAAATATGGTGAAAGTGCTTGAGCCACGCTACGAAATCCCCTCGCGCACCCACTTCAGTATGAAGATCGTGCCAGATATTTATGAAGAGGAAAAGATTAAAATTGTCGACAAATTATCCAAGGCATCCTCTGTTGCCCTCACCACAGACGGGTGGACCTCCAGGGCAACGGAAAGCTACGTGACTGTGACTGCTCACTATATCACAGCGGAGTAGGAGATGCAAAGTCCGGTGCTACAGACACGCCCACTCTATGAGAGTCACACAGGCACAAATCTGGCGCAGGTACTGATAGAAGCAGTAGCAGAGTGGAAGCTAGAGAGGCCCAACAGCAATATCCCAGTCACCACAGATAATGCCAAGAACCAAGTAAATGCAGTGATAGAAGCTGGATTAGGGCCACAGATAGGGTGCTTTGCACATGTGATCAATTTAGCATCCCAAAGGGGAATTTCAGTGAACCAGATGGACAATCTCCTTGGGAGGATCAGGAAGGTGGTTTCCTATTTCCACCGAGGCAGCACAGCTGCTCATGTGCTTAAGACCAAGCACGAAATGCTACAGCTACCGAACCGCAAGCTAATACACGACGTCACCACACGGTGGAACTCCACTTATGACATGTGGGGCATTGGGTAAATTTCACACGGACACTAGGAAATATTTTTTCACACAGAGAGTGATCAATGCGTGGAATAGCTTGCCTGGACATGTAGTGGAGGCTGAGACACTAGGGGTATTCAAGGCCAGGCTCGATCCAGTGTTAGACACTCTAGCCTTTGGGTAAACTAAGCATTGTGAGCAGATTAGTGGTAGGAATGGACGAGCAGTGTTGGGCTGAATGGCCTGTTCTCGTCTTCCCCTTATGTTATGTTATGTTGGATCGCTATCTTGAGCAGCAGGCAGCAATATACTCTGCACTGACAGACAAGACCCTGAAAAAAAACATCAAAGACATAGTCACCTTGTCTGATGATGACGTGAAAGTTGCAGAGGAGGTCCTGGAGGTGCTCAAACCCCTCAAAATGGTTACAACCCTAATGAGCACTGAAGTTTCACTGTCTGTCCATGATCCTACCTCTGAAAACAAGGATTCTACAATCCATGGCCCCAAGTGAGGAAGACAGCACCATCACTAGAGCAGTCAAGGCTGCCATTAGAGAGGACCTGAACCCCAGATACACTGACCCCCCTAATCTACAGGAGTACCTTCATAGGTCTACTGCACTGGATCCAAGGTTCAAGTCCCTGTCTCACCTAGACCATGCCCTGCACCAGATGACATACAGTGATCTCACCACTGAGATTGTGGGCACCGAAGAGGAAAAAATAAAATAAAAAAAATGATAAGAGTGAATTACTTAAATAATAAATATACTGCAGTCTGGTCTTAGTATTTTTTTATTTTGAATAATGACGTAATTATTATGGATTATTAAATGTTATTGCCACAATTATAGTTCTATGAAATTTGAATATAAATAATTAGTTACTTTAATACATCAATTAATTTTTTCTGCAGGGTCAAGCCACAGAGCCCGACAGGAGCAGACTCAGAGACATCTCCTCCTCCACAAAATAAGTCCGCCATGGACCTTGCTGTGCCTGGCACTTCAGTTCCTAGCAAGAGGGTGTTCTCCACAGCAGGGGACATACTGACTGCAAAGAGGTCTACCCTTTCCCCAGACAATGCAGACATCCTCATCTTTTTGAAAAATAATTTGAAGTTATAAGAGCTCAGGTCTGCTTTGCTTTCTTTATTTCTTTATTTTTTTTTGATGATGTGGACAGGCTTTTTTTTCTTTCACTACCATGTTTAAAGGAAGAAGGTATTTTGCCTCATATTGCAGTTTAATTTAACAATTGACTTTTGAAGATTATATTTTAAGATTTTATTTAAACATTGGACATCTTGGATGTTGTTTTCATTTAAGACCAAGGGCAAAAATGTTCAAAGTTATATTTGTCTCCTTTTTTTTTTGCTGATCCAAAAAATTATCCGATCCGTGACTCAAAACCGTGATACGATCCGAACCGTGAGTTTTGTGATCCGTTGCACCCCTAATACAAACATATATTTACTTAACAGGTGTATCTTACTGAACGGTAGCGATGGATGGCCTGCTGGCTTCAGTCTTTCATGTCCGTGCATTGAATAACCACAAGCTGTGGTGAAATAGTTTTTAGCTTAATTGATTACGCTTGCAAGTTACCCATGGATTGGACGATTTGCCTCAACGTGGGGGAAATGAACAATATTCACAAAACATTCTCATGTGATTTCAGATAACCTTATGTTCATATGTGTTTGCGTTTGCGCTAAGAGGTGGTCTAGTTGGACGTTAACGCAAACTCATTATTTGACACCAAACTTGCATAGCGCCGACTGTTTTCACTGTCACACTCCCTATTGCGCTGCCCAACCCATAGGCGCGCAAACGCCTTCATTGCGCACCACGAAATTGCCAAACTCGGCGGAGACGGGAAATATTCCGTTTGCGACAGACGAAACTGGCAATTCGCCAGCGCTAGGGAATAACGCTGCTTAGTGCCAGCATGAAAATAGGGCCCTTTATCTGAATGCAGCAGTAATCCATCAAAATTCTACAGAACAATAAAAACACTAAAGTAAGGCTCCAGCCTGTCCCTACCCAAACAGATCAACTGAAATATTAACGCTATATCAGATAAAAAACTATTATGTGAAGCCTTTAACCAACATTTCATTTCAGCTGGTCACTTGTTTGAGAATACCGCACTGCCCTCTAGGATCTCAGATCAGGGGCAAATCAGTGTGAGAAATTTGAATACTATTGCAAGACAAAATGAGAGTAATGGTATCAATAGGCCTAAAATATCACCTTTAGAACATTCTCTGAAAGATAAGTATTAGATGTATTATATTCCATCAACCCAAGAAAATTGATCGGAGCAGATAACTTAGATCCTATGCTCCGTTATTAGCACATTCAATAACACATATTTTTTATTTAACCATGACCACAGGTAGTATTCCCAAAATATGGAAATCAGCTCATGTGCTGCCAGTGCATAAAGGGGGTGATAGAAGCAAAGTCAATAATTATCGTCCCATCTCTAAATGACCATGCTTAGGAAAATCTTTAGAACAGCTAGTAAACTCTCAACTATGCTTATTTTAATCTGTAAAGGTTGTTTTAAACTCTTATCAATCCGGGTTTAGAACTGGTCATAGTACAATAACTGTATGGTGTTTAATGATGTAGCATGTTCCCTATACAAAAAACAAGGTGTTTGATACCGTTGACCACAATCTCCTCCTTGAAAGACTTCAATCAATTGGCCTGGATGACAATGCCTATAACTGGTTTCAAGACTACCGTACAGACAGATCCCAAGCAATTGTAGCTGATTGTCACCAGTCAAACTTTTCAGTTGTCAGAAAGGGGGTACCGCAAGGTTCTATTTTAGGCCCACTGCTATTTACTCTATACATAAACAACATGGGTGTAAACATAAAAAATAGCTCTATTCATGTATATGCTGACAACACACATCTATCAACACATTATCTACTCATCAGCATCTTCAATGGATCTAGCCATTAAAAACCTTCAATCTGATTTTACTACTATGCAAAAAGCACTCTTGGAACTAAAGCTAGTACTAAACCCAGACGAGACTAAGTATATGCTATTCTCAAGATCTAAAACCATTAGTAATGCACCCTCTGAAGTACTGCACCTTGGGCCTCATTTATAAAACATGCTTATGCACAGATTTGATCTTAGAACGTGCGTACGCTCAAATCCACGCCAAAGTCCAGATTTATGAAAAAGGTCTTTGACGTGGAAAAGTACTTAGCTCCACGTCAGGTTCCAACTTGGCATACACACGTTTCCTTGTGGCAATGTTGGAGTACTGCAGGTATTCGTGGTCTCGTCTCTTCTCTTGTCCTGACCCCTCGCTGGTGGAACTACCTTCCGCAATCGGTCAGGACCGCGGAATCACTTGCGATTTTCCGCAAGAGACTCAAAATCCACCTTTTCAGAGTCCACTACCACTGAAATCTGTACATTTAGCTAATTGTCATCACCACTGCCTGACACTACTTGCTCAACACTATATACCCCTGCTTACTCCATTAAAAAAAAATGTTTTACAAACCTTTTACTTCCCAGTGTTACAGGTATGGTACACAGCTGCCTGCAATGATGTCTATCGCTGTATTATTGCACTGATCTCTTGCGCGAACTATGATTGTTCCTACCATGTATTTATGCACATCTTGTAAGTCGCTCTGGATAAGAGCGTCTGCTAAATGCTTAAAATGTAATGTAATGGTTTGCACAATAAAGTTATTAATAAATTAAAACAACATAAGCTAGGCTACTTGTGGAAAACAAAACAAAAACACACATTGGTTTTCCAAAACTACCCATATTAGCATAATTGACACATCCTTGAAGGAAATTTATTTAATATACATAGGCTATTATGGTTCCACACGTGTAAAACATTTTGGTCAATCTATAGGCTATAAAATGTCCAATAATGCAGTGGTTTGCAAGAGGAAGAATGGCAGCATTGTCACTTCTCAAAGATATCGCCAACCGCGCAATAAGAAGGGAACAAGTTATTAGAGATTTTGACCTCAGTTTTAAATCAGACCACTTTTTCTTTACGTCCTTCAGGGACCTTTGCTGCCCTCCCCCCCCACCTCGTTCACAGCCTGGGTTACAGCCTGCCAGGCCACGTGCTTAGTTTTACTGGTAAAGCCACTGGAAAGGCTCCCAAACCTCCGCCAACAGGGCCTCGATTTCGGCCTCGCTAAAATTAATTTTCTTGCAGCTCGATATTATCAAGTAGAGGATTTGTGTTTTGATTCGAGCACCTTTATATGCTAATGATATTAATTAGGGGGCGTTTACAAGATCTAAAACTATTCAGCTATTTCAAGATCATTTGTGATTTAGAGATTTCACATCTGGGGGAGTGGCGTATGGTTTTTGTGCGTAGGTTCATTATCTCTGAATCACACGTACGCACATTTCAGAAATGATCTTAGATCAAATGTAGGATGGTTTCTACGCAACTTTTTTTATAAATGAGGCCCCTTAAGTGGTACAGCAATTGAAAAGGTTTCATCTTATAAATATCTGGGTATGTGGCTAGATGATCAATCCTTCAAAACCCACATAGAAACATTAACTAAGAAACTATGAATTCAGTTAGGATGCTTCTATAGAAATAAAGCTTTCCTATCTGAAACCATAGAAAGTAAATTGTACAGACAATGCTTTTGTCTGCTCTGGACTATGGTGACATTATTTATATGCATACAGCTGCCTCTACAATTAATTCTCTTGATGCAGTATATCACAGTGTCCTTCGCTTCATCACTAGTGGTAATTACAGAACACATCACTGTACACTTTATCAGAAGGTTGGATGGCCTTCACTTGCAGTATGAAGGGATCAACATAGCTTACTGTTTACTTACAAAGATTTACTGGATAAACGACCCGTTTATTTGACATCTCTGTTAAATGCTAAAACTATGAATCATGGTACATGCTCACAGGATTACCTGATGCTGATTGTTCCCCATACCAACTAGGGAAGGCAGCGTTCAGTTATTACGCTCCACACAGATGAATGATAGGAATGATATGAAATTATATAAGACAGGTATCAAGTTAACTAATATATCATTCGCTTAATGAAGGCTCTGGGTGCTCTAGTTTTGCATGTCTGGGGAATGTGTTGTACTGTCTGGTCTTGTGGGTTTTCTCATATGTATTGTGTAATGTCGGTTTTGTGATATTTGCTAAGGATTAAATAAATATGTAAATCTTCATTTCAAACTTTGTCTTTTTTCTCCAACTTTAGCGCTAGTAGGGGAAAGGTGTAACAAGGTGGGAGAAACGCAGCAAGGATTGTTCCCACATCGCCATCGGCATGGGGGACTGCATCAGTAGCCAAATTCAAACGCAGAGTTCCGATGCCACTACTCTATTGAACTTAAAATGTCTTTAGTAGCTGTACTGTATACAAACAGCTACTGCATTAAGTCCTGAATCTCAGTTGTCAGGCTCCCCATGGGATGGTTTCTATGACGTGGGTCCTAGAGATAAGCCCTTCAACCCCCACTTGGCTGTTACAGAGACAGGGGCAAATTCATGTCCGCATTATATATTGTATGAATGCGTTTAATATTAAAATAATGGCAAATGACACACTATGCGCCAGCAGTCTCCCAATATAAATATATTAATAAACATACATACACTACCGATCAAAAGTTTTAGAACACCCCCACTTCCCAGTTTTTACTGAAATGTAAGCAGTTCAAGTCCAGTGAATAACCTGAAATGGTACAAAGGTAAGCGATGAACTGCCAGAAAAATAAAGTTTAGGTTACCAAAAACTGAAAAAGAATGTACATTTTTTGGCAGTGAGTAGTTTCCTACACCATCAAAAGGCACTTGGAAACTGGAGGAAACTCTAACAGGAAGTGGTCTGGCAGACCCAAAACCACAATAAAATCAGAAGAAAAGTTTCTGAGAGTCAACAGCTTGCGCGATAGCTTGCGTCACAGGACAACAGCTTCAAGCACAGCTTTTAACTGTGAAATTTACATTACTTTTCAGTTTTTGGTAACCTAAACTTATTTTTTTTAACCTCTGGCAGTTAACCGCTTACCTTTGCACCTTTGTTGGTTTCATTAGAAATGAGCGGACATACTTTTACTTCACCATGAGGCAGTAATCAGTAATGGATTCTCTCTTTAATCCCTTAATAATATGTACATACATGCATACAGTAGGCTACATACATATCCATTGCCTAAATGTAGATAAAACATTTAGAAATTTCAGAAGATTTGAGATTGGAAACGAATTAAAACATAAAAATGAACTTCAACCAAGGTCTGACTTTAAAAATGTATTTAGAAATGCAGAAGTTACAATGCACGCGATTTAGCTAAGGCAATTAGCAGAACCATTAGTAAAACCATTAGCAAACCCATTAGTAATACCATTGGTATAAAAAAACCATTAGCTAAGCAATTAGCAAAACCATTAGTAAATCCAGTAGCAAACCCATGAATAATACTGTGATGAATGGAGTTTATCTGCCACGCCCACGTAGCTTACCTGCTATGCCCACACAGCCTAATTTAGCGCACCTGACTGGACTGGACTAATAAAAGCGGGACTCTTTGTGAGCTGGGGGGGGTGTGCTGAGACTGAAGACGGCTAGGGGCTCTGCTGTTTGTAAAAAGGGGTTGTGAAGATCGTGGACTTGCACAGAGACTGAATTCTTCGGAGTGCACAGATAAGTGTTCTGCATTACCTGCCTTGAGCTGTTCAGATTGCTCTCTTTTGGTTTTTAATCTAGTGTTACAATGTTTTAGTTTGATGACTGCAGTTAACAAGATCTGTGTGTAGCATTTGATCGGTCAGGGTACAGCTTAGCCCTTTGGCCAGGGTTAACGGCCAGTCCCCACCCCTAGCAGGTCAATGCGGCCCATAGTTGAGGCAAAGAGGAGGAGTACCGTATTGACCCGAATATAAGACGACCCCGATTATAAGACGACCCCCCTTTTTCAAGACTCATTTTTGGAAAAATACTTTTTTGAAGACCAAATCTTGTTTGTATAAAGAAAATCATTTTATTTGTCTTCACATTGAATAAAACAATGTAGGCTGTTTGTAACATCTTTGGGTAAAATCATGTTTTCAATATTCAACACAGAGTTTCCGTTATCCGGTAATTGCCGTTTTTTTACCGGGAAAATCTGTTGAAGTCCGACATATTTAAATCTCTCCGGTCATAATGTCCGGTGAAAATAATTCCCTCTAAGCACAATTTGAATTGTATTAAAACAGGCTAAAATTTAATTTCCACATATCCTTCTATTAAAAAGGAATCTTCATTTTTTTAATGAATGTGTAGGCTATAGGCTAGCCTATGCGATGAACAAAATAATCGTTACATTTGTTTCATTGTTGCGTCACTCTGATAAAGCGCGCTCGGATTGAATGCCGTAGCCTGCCTAACCACCATCAGCGAAATCTATCCCGAGTGGGCCAAACTGGCCAAGGTAGCCTGCTTGATCCCCGTCTCCAGTGTGCCAGCAGAGAGCGTTCTCTCTGCAGAACCGAATCAAAACAGCGCAGCGAAGTCGCCTTGGGGAGGACAAGGTCGCAAGGTTTATGCGCATTGCAAGCTGTGGAGAGACACTTGGCACCTTTGATTTTAAGTGGGCAGCTGCACGCGTCACTGCTGCGAAAAAGCGTAAGAAGTAAAATCATATGAGCCAGCAATAGGTTATTTTATTGTTTGTTTTCAAATAGTTTGTATTCAATTTTATTTTATCTGAGAAAAGGTCTGTAGCGAACGGAAATTATTTAATTTCAAGTCGGCAGCAGCACGCCGTAATTAAAATGTTATGAGCCAACTTTTTGTTCGTTTGCAAATAGTTTTTATTCTGTTTTATTTTATATGAGAATATGTAGGCCTAAAGCTGAAGTGTTTACGTGTTGCCCCAACGAACGTAGGCTAGCGTAATATTTATTTATTTATTTTTAAAATAGCGTTATGCACGTGAGTCTATTGACGGGACTTATTTTATTTGGAATATAATGTATAAGCAAAAGTAGCCTACTTTTCAATAAAAAATATTATAAATCTACATGCCTTGATGATGTCATTCTTTATATAGCCTGCCTATCAATTGTTTTTAAGCTCAATAAACACAGATAATATTTGACCGGAATTTCTCAGATTTGTCCGGGACATTGAAATCTTCCAGGACACGTGGACCGGCACCAATTTTTTCTAACGGAAACTCTGATTCAACAATTGTCTAGATTGCAATAAAACAGTAGTGCAATTGTCAGGAGTGTAGTAGGGGTGGAACCAAATGCAGGCGCGAAAGAGACCCAAAATACGGAAATACGTTTATGGTATTTATTTTCCACAAACGTAAGCAAAACAATGTCTGTGGCGACACGCAAATACCGTAACTAACCAAACAAACCAAAATGATAAACGAACTGGAACAAACAAAGCTAGCTAAGCAGCAAATCCAAAACGTAATCCAAAACACAGATTTAACTAAACAGAGGAACTATAATATTAAACAAAAACAAGAATCAACTTTATCGTAAATTTCTGATTGCTGGTCGAATCGTTACAGCAATGAAACAGTGGGGCACATTGTCCTAACTTGTGCAATAAAACAGTGCAATAAAACAACAGTTTCGGTCACATGTGGACGGAGAAACACAGTGGCTGGCTTGGGGAACAGTCCTTTGGCGCCCTCTGTTGTTGTGAATGAATATTTACGTTAAAAAATTTGGGGCGCGAATATAAGACGATGCGACTTTTTCAGACTTTTTCCTAGGGAAAAAACCCCGTCTTATATTCGGGTCAATACGGTAATTTAATAAGCCACCTTGGCCTGCGTAGTGTGTGTGTGTGTGTGTGTGTGTGTGTGTGTGTGTGTGTGTGTGTGTATGTATGTATCAAGTGTCTTATACTAATAAAGCATTTTGTATATTTACTGAACTGATTGCCTGGACCTTGTATTGTTGTTCGCATCTCTCTATTGTTATAACTCTCTCACCCAAAGAGAGCAATCGGAACGGCTCAAGGCAGGTAATGCAGAACACTTACCTGTGCACTCCGAAGAATTCAGTCTCTGTGCAAGTCCACGATCTTCACAACCCCTTTTTACAAACGGCAGAGCCCCTAGCCGTCTTCAGTCTCAGTGCACCCCCTCAGCTCACAAAGAGTCCTGCTTTTATTAGTCCAGTCCTGCTGTCTTGCAGGGCAATTAGTCCAGTCAGGTGCACTTAATTAGGCGTCCATCCAGGTGCGCTAAATTAGGCTGTGTGGGCATGGCAGGTAAGCTATGCCGGCATGGCAGATAAACTCCATTCATCACAATACCATTGATAAGACAATTAACTATGCGATTGGTAAAACCATTAGTAATAGCACTGGTAAAACCATTATCAAAACCATTTGTAATTCCATTAGTAATACCACTGGTAAAATCATTAGCAAAACCATTCGTAATTCCATTGGTAAAACTATTAGCAAACCCATTCGTAATACCATTGGTAAAACCATTAACCAAACCAAAACCAAAGTAATTAGTAAGCTAGCAGCTAGCTCAGCAAGTCGAATACGTAGTGGGTGGTAGGCTTACGTAAGAAAACCAGTCGCATTGTCAAACGCATATGCAGTAGTTTTGGAACTAATCAATCCCTATAATGGTTGTCACAACTGTTGTATACTTTGATAATAATAGAGTTTACTGTTACTATCGTAAGTACAGTATACTCCTGCATAATCGACTCAATTACTTATCCGCCGGCCTCATTTAGATAGCAATGTAATAGTTAGTCACCTATTGTGGCATACCTCACTGTGGCATTCGTCACTGTGTAAGCAGCTAAAATAGATCAAAGCAGAGTAAACGTCATGCAGACTAAACAATTTATTCAACCATTATTTGACCTGCAGAGCTCTTAAGGTTGAATACTGAAATGCCCGTGAAAACCATTGATGGCACTTTTTTTTCATGGAGAAGAAAATAGAAATAATTTATCTTCTGGAGTAGGACATGGCAAGAGAGAAGATTGTCACTTCGGGACAGGGAAAAGTACAGTAGCAGTACAGTTTCTTCGGTTGTTATGCTTATTCTAAATACAGATTTATCTGACCTTTCATCTGTCTGCTGTGCCTCTGGTCGCAATGAGATTGGTTATGTGGGAGTATATTGTAAATCAAAAACCTGTATCAGGGCTTTCGGAGCTGCTCCACTATGCCACAATCGAAGCCGAGCACCCCCATGTGATGCACCAATGTGACTTGCAAAAATGGAAAATGAAACAACTTAATTTGACTTAATCTACAGTTAAAAAACGCATTTCAGAGGCTACACACATTCACACAGCAGCTATACATACAATGTCAAAATATTCATACGTGTAAAGCATAATGATTCCTCAGTCCGAAAGACAATGGGCTGCATTTCTCAACAACTGTGGTTGTGTTTAGTGCAAGTTGTGCTCATGGATACTGGGCATTGTATTGAAACCTCAATTTTGTAAAAACCATGTTAGCCTACCGTGCTCGAAAGATAAACCTGTAGTATTTTTATCTCCTCTAGGGGGCAACAAGACATTTAGGGGTCATTGCAATTGGGACTAAAAGATCATATGCAGCTGGGGATTAGCATGGGTTATTTACATGACCAAAACCAGTTTGTTTGTTGCAATTGGCTAAGAAACATAGAGAGTAAGTAGTGAATACTCTTGTGTGCCCCTAGGTGATTAATTTGTGAATCAAGCTACACTCATCAGGGACGCATTATCAAGAGTTCTCTTCAACTTTTGGTTTTATCTTCCTTTTGGTATTCTTCAACATTCTAGAATACCAGAGTACTACTACATAAAACCCAAACACACATGGGTACACATACAAAACACACAAACACACACAAGCACATATACACATAAATACTGTACATACACTCATGAATGCACATGTATGTGCAGAATCATTATTAACATACATACATGACATACATCTCAACAAAAATGTTTTCAATGTAAACGTATATTTCAATGTATACAATTCCCAAAATTGGCCTGCGTACCAAATTACCAATGTCAAAATGATGCCAAGTTACAACAAACTAACTAATATATTTGACAAAAACGAAACAAGCACACTATAATTCACATTCAAAGGACACAACCTAGTGTTGGGAGATATATCATGCAGAATTTATATAGATATATATTTTTGGTGCACAATTTGGGCATATCGTATGCAATATTAGGCGGGAAAGGCACTTTCAAATGTTCACGTTTCAGATGTGAATTTTCAGTTGTGATGTTTCAGTTTTCCTCTCTGCAAAAGAGTCCATTGATTTATAAAACACACCCCAATCATAAAAAGGCAATGTCATGTGTAAGGACTAGCCTTGAGGAAAAGGCAACAGTAACATTGCAGGGGAAAAAAGCTATTTCAAGGGAAAACGGGAGTGAATTATCAAAGGTTTTGTGCTTATCAGTATAGTGACCTTCCCTTAGCCCTCCGATTAGCAGTGATCGCCTCACCCATCTTCACACATTTTGAACAATTCGATAAGCAACACACTGAGAAATGACAGAGCAAAGACAAGATACCAAGGTTTTGGCCGCCACTTTCTCAGTGGATAAATTACTTCCACAAACCGGTGCATTGTCAGTTGTTTGGCAATGATTAAATAAAAACATTTAAAAAACAGACACAACACAGAGCACGGTTTTGTGCAAAATATGAGGACAGTAGCCACAAAGGGAAGTGCAACTGCATATTTGTTTCAACACCTGAAAATGAAATATCAAGCATGAAGGGTTTCTTCCCTGGTGATGCTCAGCCAGGCCTTTACTGCCGCTGTCTTCAGTTCCTGCTTGTTCTTGAGACGTTTTGCCTTCAGTTTTGCCTTCAGCAAGTGAAATGCACACTCAATTGGATTCAGGTCAGGTGATTGACTTGGCCATTGCAGAACATTCCATTTATTTGCCTTAAAAAAGTATTGGGTTCGCAGTATGCTTCGGATCATTATCCATCTGCACTGTGAAAGGCCGTCCAATGAGTTTTGAAGCATTTGGCTGAATCTGAGCAGATAATATAGCCCTATACACTTCAGAATTCATCCTGCTGCTTTTGGCAGCAGTCACATCATCAATAAATACAAGGTAACCAGTTCCATTGGCAACCATATATGCTCACGCCATAACACTGCCTCCACCATGCTTTATAGATAAGGTGATATGATTCGGATCATGAGCAGCTCCTTCCCTTCTCCATACTCCATACCATTCTCTTCCCATCATTCTGGTACAAGTTGATCTTTGTCTCATCTGTCCATAGGATGTTGTTCCAGAACTGTACAGGCTTTTTAAGATGTTTTTTGGTAAAATCTGGTCTTCCTGTTTTCGAGGCTTGCTAATGGTTTACATCTTGTTGATTGTTGATACGCCTACCTCCTGGAGGGTGTTCTTGATCTGGCCAACTGTTTTGAAGGGGTTTTTCTTCACCAGGGAAATAATTATTCTATCATCCACCACAGTTGTTTTCCGTGGTCTTCCGGGCCTTTTGGTGTTCCTTAGCTCATCAGTGCGTTCTTTCTTTTTAGGAATGTACCAAATAGTTGATTTGGCCACACCTAATGTATTTGCTATCTCTCTGATGGGTTTGTTTAGATTTTTCAGCCTAATGATGGCTTGCTTCACTGGCAGTGACAGCTCTTTGGACTTCATATTGAGAGTTAACAGCAACAGATTCCAAATGCAAATGCTACACTTGAAATCAACTCTAATCAACTCTAGACCTTTTATCTGCTTACTTGTAAATGAAATAACGAGGGAATAACACACACCTGGCCATGGAACAGCTGAGCAGCCAATTGTCCAATTACTTTTGGTCCCTTAAAAAGGGGGGGACCACATATAAAAAATGCTGCAATTCCTACACCATTCACCCGATTTGGATGTAAATACCCTCAATATTCATTATGCTGTGGTAGACAGCTAAAATAACAATAACTTTGTCAATGTCCAAATATTTATCGACCTGACTGTATATATATGCAGATTTTATTCAGACATGCAGGATATTGCTTTTTTTTAGGAAGGTTGCGTATGTTTGAATGTATTTTAGTCTTGGCTAGGAATCTGGAGGTGGGATTGCACCTGGCCTTTAGGATGAGGTTGTTGACCCCCCAAAAAACATGTCAAATTTGCTAAATGGTCGCATTAGGTCAAATCACTATTAGGATGTAATTTGCGTGGTTTACGTCATTTTGTGACTTTGCTTTAGATACATAGTTAATGTATGTATACCTGGGGTATACCAAATGTATACCTGGGGTAAACATGCCAAAATAGGGTGGAGATTTTGTAAATTAGGCTGATTAGGTATTCCATTTGATTTACTAAAACTTCCCTTAATTGCGACTCAGATTGCAGATATAGCCTAGCTCACATTCTATAAACTCTCCACAAGGAGCACATTTTTATGGGTGATTTTAATTTGAACTGGTCTGAAATTATTTTTTTTAAAGAACATTTTAAAATAAAAGTGTATCACAGACCAATATGATCTAGATCAATTAGTCAATGGTCAATTAAACTATTTGCGGGTTTCAAGAATTTCACAATCCACGTTTTGCACTGCGCTCTCCAAGGTTTACATACACTGTGGGTATAAAAACTATTCACCCCCTTTGGCATTTTTCACATTTTATTTTCTCACTTCATGGAATCAAAATTGATTTAATTGGGATTTCTTGCCACTGATCAACACAAAATACTCTATAATGTCAAATTAAAAAGATTTTTCTTAACTAATTACAAATAAAAAACAGACAATAGTTGATTACATAAGTATTCACCCCCTTGACTTAATACTTGGTAGAAGCACCTTTAGCCCCAATTACAGCTTAGAGTCTATTTGAGTAAGTCTCTACCAACTTTGCACATCTGGACATTGCAATTTCCCCCCGTCCTTCTTTATAAAATTGCTCGAGCGCCATCAGGTTGGTGGTGAAAAGCAATTTTTAAATCTTTGCACAGATTCTCAATGGGATTAAGGTCTGGGCTTTTGACTGGACCACTCCAGGACATTGATTTTTTTTTTTATACCACTGCAATGTGGCTTTTGCTGTGTGCTTTGGGTCATTGTACTGCTGGAATATTAATCTTCTCCCAAGTCCCAGGTGTGTTGCAGACTGCAGCAGGTTTTCCTCCAAGATTTGTCTATATGTTGCTCCATCCAGAAGCATCCCCATAGCATTAGTCTCCCGCCACCATGTTTCACGGTAAGGACAGTGTTCTTGGGATGATGTGCAGTGTTGGGCTTGTGCCAAACATAGCACCTAACGTTGATGCCAAAATGTTAAATGCGTTGATTGCTTAACAACTAGCTTCAGAAAGTCGACCTCTTGGTGTTGGAGGACGCTGTATCTGCGACAGCAAAAGAGCCGCATTGTAGCTGCTATTTTTCCCTGCGACCATTTCCTTAGTAAATCTAGCCCCCAGTGTTTTAAATAAATAATCTGTGGAACCAGAGGTGGTCGTACCGATTTTAAAAGAATGGGTTGAGTAAAAAAACATATATGGACAATACTGCCTGCAGGTGTTTTTGGAACCAGTGTCTGGTTACGATTTTCCCTGATTCATAAATGAAGAGTGTGTAGTGGGGAAATTGTGAAAGGTGTGTCCGGTATTGGAGATATGATAGGAGAGTTTCACACGGGAAGGTTCAGAAGAGTCATAGGAGTCATAGGACAGTGTTAATTCCGAATGAGATGGAACCAGAGTGGAAGTCTTGGTTACTTCTGGTGCTAGCATTCTGAATTTCTGAAATTGGAAATGAGAGAGACAGTCAGCAATGGTGTTGGAGGGACTGTTGCATGTGAGCAGCACGTATGAGGAATTGGTTGTAAACAGAATCCCAGGTAGTAGAGGCATTATGGATTTTGAACGGGATCGGCCTTTAATTATTATTTCAATGACTATAATGTTGTCAGAATTGTACGTCCATGGGGCACAATTCGAACTAGATCCAGCAGACATGGGAGGCATGACAACTCCTCGGGCTACAGGGTGGCCAACCAACCATAATATGCACTGAAACCAGTGTTGGTGAACAGCTGCAGGTCCACAAGAGATGACACATGAGCATTCTTGTTGAGTGGACCTAAACCATGTCAGGAAAATGCACCCAACACCATAATAGAGACACCAGAACCTTTCAATGTGGGAAACAAGCACCCAGGCCTGTGAAATATGTTTTGTACATTTCATTTTAGTGCATGCAAGCATTTTGTGGCAAACATAATCAAGATATTTTTTGTTACTAGTCAGGGTTAGTAGATAATGTTTTGGAAATGTGCTTACCAACAGCACTGAGTTGCACCCAGGCCTGTGAAAGATGACTCATCTGACCATATGACTTTTTTCACTACTCAGTAGACCACTGCCTGTGTTCTTTGCATCACTTTACTTGCAAACATGCATTTTAAGGCGTAATATGCGTTATGCACTGCACTCTGACCATGGTATCCCTCTCTGTGAAGATCTCAACGGACTGTTCTTGAGGAAACTGCCTGCTCACGCCCTAGATTGAAATTTGTTGTCAACTGATTCAGAGTCGCTCGTCTGTTTTGCCTTGCATGTCAAACCAATGCATGGACATCATGGCCAAGGACTATGCAATTTTGACCACAGTTGCCCCTAATTGATGATGCATTTCCCTCTGACCCCATGCCAACATCACCTTAACCACTGATCACCAAGTTGAGCAGTCTTCATTACTGAAGCTCCTGACAATCACCCCTCTTTCAAAGTCACTGAGATCTCTTCCTCCACCCATGGTATCTAAACTAACTGGACCTGCCCAGCATTTTTTATTTAAAAATACAAATATTTTATTTTCAAAATGTCAAAATTACTGTATGACTTGGTAGTGGGGGGACTGTGTTCGCTCTCCTCCCTGATATTATGGTGAAAAGGCCAATCTTGTCCTCTTTCGTAGGTCCCTGTTCTGAATTGTACTGTGCGGTTGTGAATCTAGTACGTTGTGTCTTTTAAAGGATAAAATACAGTAGTGGATATCTTGGGTTGTGCTAACAAGAGGGCGCGGCGTGTATCGGTTTCTGCAACAAAACGTTGGATAACTGTACATAAAGCATGAGATATATCGAGTTTTGCAACAAAACAATTTTGGGAGGAATGGCGTTTATCAGTTTTTGTGTATGAACTCTTCATATATTTGCAAGTAAAATACAAATATAAGTCTAACAATGAAATTAAACCATGAAATGACAACGTTTCCAGCTTCTATTTCTTTTGGAATGTTCACAAATGCAATTAATCTATTCAGTTATTTACTTATACCATATTCATTGTCTGTGTTTGCTTCCCTATGGTTTCCATACTGCCATGCTGAATTTCAGAGCAGACAAAAAACTATTTTTGGAATGATTCCACAGCTGTCTGAATCATATAAATCAGCCGTCAAATGCTCAATTCACCAGTGAAGTAGAAAATCATAAATCATAAATCATAGATAAATATCCTCACAGTAGATGAAGTGCTTCACCACTCAATTCTAAATGCACAACTTCTAACTCACATGTAGTGGGGAAACTGTGAAAGGAAATTCTGTGTGAGCAAAAATATTACACTGTAAAGAAATCTCTAATAACTGACTCACACAGACAATTGGTTCATTACAAAACAAAATCTCAAGGGAAAATCAACAATATGGGCTCAGTGATGTGGTGACAAATTCAATGTTCCTCTTTAAAAGATGCTCTCACATAACCATTGAGCTACTAATCTTATTTATGGGGAGAACAATTGACAACTTGCAGTATTTGCTTCATCCAGGGGGTTTCCAAGGAAACACTTTTGACCTGACAAACACAAACCTGCTTCCCTCCAAGAACATTCTTTCTGCACTGCGGTTCATTTACGTCCTTTGTATTTTACACACGACTACCGCTGATGCCTTCTCTTGGCTCTCAGTGAATCTGGGGGCTTCCGTCCAGGGAATTACTTGTTGATGTTGTGGCTAATTTAGAGGGGTTGTGTTTGGTCTTGTTTGGACTGCAGGATGTGACAATAAGCTCGGCCTGCTCCTCTTGTTTTTGATGTCAGGGTACGTCGTCCCAACACACCTACTGTGCATCTGCCTTTCATTCCCACCACTTTCCATTTGTCTTTTAGTTCAGGAGGGCGCATTGCGCCAAATGCTGACCGAACATTTCCTCAAAGCTTACTGCTTGGTACCTCTACACATTGGCAGAACTTTACACCGACCTAGAATTCTCACAATGTTCATTCAGTTTTACCCCATGCCCCCTGCCCAGCAGATGTATCGTAACTTCATCAGTGAACATTGAAAAAACACTGCCATAGTAAGAATATACTTATGGAATGAGACCACATCCTTGTTTAGCAACAGTTACCACTGACAAGCTTACTGAAAAGTTCTGAGAACAACAGGTCTAAATAAGAAAGGTCTAATGAATAAATGTCTAAGATAGAGAATAGGTAGAACAGGTTGAAAATGTTATAATATAATGTGACGATGCATATCAACGATCTCAATGCTAGATTTGTAAACAATGTACAACAGCATTACAGCATTATAAACACAAGCAACTTTTTTTCAGGTGCCAACTAACAGTTATTTTCTTCCCCTGAAAAGTGAATATTCTTTAAAAGTCTGGTACAAATGCAGAGGGCACACAGCCTAGCCCATGGGTCACGATAGCTTGGTTGGGAACAGCGGAGAGGGTGGGTGACACACTGTGGTACCCACAGAGAGTAAACAGGGCCTCTATTGTCCTACAGATGGATAATTAAACACTGGTGTCAAGGAAATTCTCCCACTGCCAAACGACAGCTTTGTATGTCCGCCTCTAATATTAAGCTCTACAGTTACAGGGAGAAACTCAGTGCTGTTGGTAAGCACATTTCCAAAACATTATCTACTAACCCTGACTAATAACAAAAAATATCTTGATTATGTTTGGCACACAATGCTTGCATGCACTAAAATGAACTGTACAAAACATGTTTTAGAGGGGATGTAGAGATTGTTTCATGTCTTTTGTATTCAGTGTTTAACACAATCACTTACTGTAATTAAACTTGCTGCGGGTTGTCTCTCACATGACTTACTGCTATGATTCCTCATTATTTTTCACAAAACATGAAATTCTCTTCCACCACTGAATGATCTCATCTCATCTAGCTAAATAGGAATTATTTTTCTTTTTGTGATTTGATGACTTTCAGAAGCACTCATTAAAGAGCACTAGACCAAATCAATTAACTTAACTGAATTAACCAATTTCTTTCTAAAGTCAAAGCATGAAAAAACCTGGTAAACCGTAGGCTAAAAGTGAAAAAATAAAAGACTTATGCTACCTATGTTGATCATATTAGCAATAGCAAAAAAGCCCAATCCGATTCTATTTAATTTAAATTAGCTGGCTAATGATTGATTGATTATCCTGCCAGTAGTATTTTCTTATACACTGGCATTATTACATTACTATTAGTGACAGAAATATAAAATATTACATTATAGCCACTTAGGACCAGCTTGGCTGTTGATGGGTTCAAGCCTAGCTACTAGTCTCTGAAATTACCCTCAGACATGCATAAGCACATCAGTGAATTCCTGCTGTATGATTTTAAAGACAAATGCACAAATATAATTCAGAAAGACAAGATTACCTCTGAGCTCATCAGCTCCTGTTAAAACCTAGTGTGCTCTCCATCCCCTGGTTCTCCACTAATTAGGTATTTGAATGAATGTTTGATGAGACATTGCATACCCTTTCCAGCAAGTGCTTGAGCCCAACAAAGAACAAAAATCAGAAACCCGCTCTAAAATAAAATGCAGTACATGCCAGTACGAGATGGAAATATTTGTGTGTGTGTGTGTGTGTGTGTCCACTTGTTTTCTATACTTGTTATGTGAAGTACAGGGCACCAGGGGGCATTTGATGTCAATATCCTACCAGTTATATGAAACCATTCAGAGTTCCATCCTTCTCATTTTCTATCAGCCTGTCATTGACTGCAATCAAGAAGTGTAGCCAAGACTTTGGCACGAGTGACCACCCCTAAACTCAGATTGAACTTTCTGACAAATCCTGGCTTCTGTGTTGTGAAAAGATTTATGTCTACAGCACAATAGAAGTCTTATTAGAGCCGATGCAATACCAAGGCCTGCTGGAATGACTAAATAGCAGTAAAAGGCGTCTTACACATGATCAAGAAATCTTGCACTAAATTAAACTTCACCCAATTCAGAAAATGACATTCTGCCACCATTGAGGCCTTGTAAAACTGGCTACAGATTGTGAAAGGCAGAGATTGATTTGGAGAACCTACACAGTGTAATCAAAGGGGATTTACTGGCTGCATAGATGGATCCACATGGGGCTGACATTTGTCTGGGTGGCCATAGCACAATCAAATGTCATTTGGATTGGCCACCTCCGTGAATTTCATTATATGTCGCTAACAAGGACATTTGCAACATAACAACTGTCCATTTGCAGACAAATACTTCAGACAGCATGCCATCACGTATTTGATGTGTAACATACATTTATGTAAACATTTTTAAATCTTTATACATTTGGAAATGCACTTATCACAGATGCAGCACTTTTGGCCCTTTTTAAATGACAGCCCGCCTATCCTACTCGACGCTGCAATTATTTTTTCCAGTTGGTGTGAAACTAGTCATTCTCCTTCAGGCAGCTGAATGACTCCAGAACTAGAGACATTCACAGAGCTGTTGCCTAGCAACCTCAGATGTCTGCATTCAAGAGATAGGGTCAAATCAGAGATTGTAGAGTTATATAATATAATTATAATTTAAAATAACCTATATTCTTCAGCAGTCCACTGTTAGCTTCATTATCCCCCTAGAGAGTATGAATTAGGCTTTTTGAGAGAAGGTTTGAACCCAAAGCAACCATGCCCAGTGGTGAGTAGCCTACAAGTTGTTTGAAGTACAGTAGACCAACATAGCTACAGTACTATAGCAGGTGTCAAAGCTGTGTGCAGGAAAACCTTGTTAGTGCATATTTGAAATTAAAGGTGCTCATTTAAATGTCCTGCATTTTTTGGCTTCTGATCAAAACATTTAACTTCTCACTTAAAACATAGTTTTTTCATTTCCAGAGTTTTTACACCAGAAGGTGATATTATTTTGTAGCTTTTGCTGCAGATTCCATACACTGTAACTTAGCTATCTTGACAGAAGGATGAGGAGGCAAAAGGATAGCTTGCAATGACCAGGTTCAGATTTATTTTATTAGTATAATTGAAATACAGACTAGAACAGGTTGGAAGGGGTGGGAAAAGATCTAAAAGACCTGCTATCTGTTTAGTCTTTTCGATTCCAACTGTTCCGCTCTACCCCCCTAAGTTGTTTTGAATAAAGGGAGGGACTGAATTCTGGATGGAACACTAAACGACGATTGACAGGTGCGTTCTTGGAAAGCAAAATAACATTAGTAGCTACCTAGCTAGCTATCACTTTGAAAGGTGAGTGCTGCTGTGTAGTGGAGAAGTGTATAGCCAATATATTTTATTGTTCTAGGTTTGCTCATGTTAGTAGGACAGTATTTTGAGCTGTACTGTGACAGCTGAAGCCTTATTTACTAACTAGTCAAGAAATAGTCTAGCTAGCTAACTTGTATGCCATGGTTAGCTAGCTACCTGTCTTTGCCAAAGTCAAGGCATTGTAGAACATGCTTTTTGTTTGTTCATGTTTAGTGAGGATGGTTACGAGCTACGAGAGTTGTGGACGGTTTGCTGACAGACCGTAGCCGGGTGTTACATTGGCTAGCTATGGACCTGTGGCAACTGCCAGCTGACGGTGCATGCAATTCCTAAGCGGTCAGATGCAACCCCCGGCTTGTATAGGTAGCTAGCTAGCTGGCTAGCTAGTTTTCCAGTCAGCCAGATGTGTTCCCTGTCTAGTGAATGCTACATTTTGCTAGTGAGCACAAAAGGTATTGAAATCAATGTTTCAGCTATGAAATCAATAGCTATCTGCCTAGCTAGCCAAGTACAATACATACATGGAAATACCCAACATAAGCTAGCTATTAGAAACCACTGATGCAGTAGCTAGCCAGCTACATTAGTACAGCAGCTGGCTAGCATTCAGCATGTAACTTTACGCATGATAATGCCCGAAGGTTGATGTAGCACATTCGTGCCACATTTGTATGCAGCATATTTTTTGTCAGTGTTGTTAATATTTAGGTAGCCTTGACAAAAGGATTGTCTTAAAAGTTTTGCTAATTTTACCAGGGGTTTGGTTCAAGAAAACAACTAAACGGATCAGTTTGAGAGTCGAGGAATATATTTTAAAGGGCTATTCGAGTAGATGTGCCAAATTTCAGGCAAATAAGTGATGAAACAGCTAAGATAATGATAGTAAAATGTTGTGGTTTTGAATGGGAGCTGTTTAATAGAGCTCAAAACCTTTAATAGAGCCAACCCCTAATATACAGTACAATATATTTGGTCAAACCTTCTGTTCTACAGACTGATGCATCACTCACAATCTGAGAGAAACTCATATGACCTCAAAAGGTTATGCCCTCATGACCGTATAACCACCATATAATTCAGAGTATAATATACTTTTGAGCCTTTTGCAAAGAGTACAGATTGTGTAGTGGTTAGAGTACTGGACTCTTGACCTGAATTCTGAGGGTTGGAAACCTACTCATGGCCGTATCTACCATTGAGAACACCGAGGTCATGACCTCTGTATATTTTCTGAGTTGTATTTTTTTTACATACTGGTTCAATGTAATACTGAATAAAGGTGGTGAACTACTGTACAAAAAATGACTCCACTTCGGTATAGCAAAGATTGTGTACAAGGCCAAGATTTCCGCTTGCTCACCTGATCACCATCATCGTCATTACTTGTATGTGTGTGTGTGTGGTGGTGAAGTGGACCCTTCCCGAGCAGGCGGATCTCATCGTTACTACAAAATCTTTGCTCAGCAAAGATGACACAGTGAGACGACTTTGCTGCACAGCGGGAGTTGTAAGACTGCTGATCTGAAGCCAAGCGAAGCATGATGTAGGTGTAGAGATCTCTCACTTTATAAAAAAGTTGACTGCTTGTATTATAACCAGATTAATGCTATTCATCTCCAGAGATCTATCAATAGCTACTTTGTGTGTAGTCTTGTGTAGCCAAACGTAGCTGTCTTTGTCTAGCTGACTGTTACACAAACCACCTTTTAGTCAGACTTTACAGTGGTGAGAGGCTAATTTAGGTATATTTAGGTGTATTTTGCTATACAAAATAGGACAGATGCAAATGGCAGTATTGCCTGAGGCTACATGGATGCCTGTAAGAAAATATGGCATTCAGTATGTATGAAACTGTACGTTCCTACCTGAGGGTCAGAGAGCCGAGACATGTCCGGGTACAGGTAGAACTTAATCCCTTCTGCAGCTCCTGGTAGAGTGACCCCTCGAATCAGCAAAATCACCAGCATCACATAGGGGAAGGTCGCAGTCACATATACAACCTGTAGAGAGATAAGAAAAGCACTGGATGCATCATCATCATCATGCATGTTTTTTGTTCAACAAATCAGAGGACAACTCATACTGACCAATTACACTGCAATCAAATGTACATACAATGTGCCCTGTGCTTACATGATACATACTGTAGAAATAGCAATGCATAAGACCACATCTGGAATTAGTTCTTTGTTGTGTTAATGACCATATAGATCATGTGTTACTGTTGGGTCAGGCAGCATGGAGGTAAGGAGGTTGAGACTGCAGCTTATTTAATGTGTCCAACAAAGAAACACAAAGAAACACAAAGTCCCTCATGTACTGAGGTACTTCCTTTAATCATGAGTTAACCACCTCGGTTTCAGTGTTTGGGAATGGAGATGGGTTATACATTGGGCGCTGGCGCAGTGAAGGGGTTAAGGATGTGCTGTGGTGGTGCCAAGCGAACAGGTTATTTTCTGAAAGACCTAATTGAGAGCAGATTGTAAGGCTAATTATCTGGAGGAAGGAAGGGGCTAAGTGCTGAGCTAGAGGTTTTGATGGAAAAAGCACTCAGCAGCATGATTCTTGCTACACAAATACAAAAAAGGCAAAAATAGAGTACTCTGGATTCTTCAAGGATATGACTTGTGTCAACCTGATGTTCACAGTCTGAATCATTACCACTCGTTAAATGAGCGGCGCTCAGGCAGGACCCTTAGCCTGTGGAGAAGGAGGTGGTTTCTCTTACAGATGGATCAAATCTTAATGTGGATGGTGAAGGAAGACTATGGATGGGCATGAGTCCTGTTGCCTTCAGGTATCCTAGTCCTCATGACATTTTTGAGGCTTTTAATAAGAACATAAGATTACATAATGATGAGAACAGACTATTCCCCCATTCTAGGCTTGTCATTTACCTACAGTCTAGAGAACATCCAGTACTGCATAAAGCCTGGACTTGAACACCCCAAGTGTCCCTGCCTGTACTACATGACCTGGCAAGCTGTTCCACATACTGACAACTCTCTTTTGCTAAATAGATGTAATAGATTAAGCATCAGGTCTTTCCTCATAACTTTGACCTTTCATACCAGGAACCAGTGGAGTTCCTCTTTGTACTTTTTCAAGAGCTTCTATGTCAGCTCAGCGGCTCATCCTGAACTGCAACTGGTAAACCGATTTCAAGCTATGAGCTCCCCTTCTTCACCATAGGATTCAGGCAAGGACATTGTTGTAATAGGAGACTCCATCATCCATCATCATCCGTTGGGTAAAACAGCTAATGTTTATTGCTTTCTGGAGCGAGTATTAGACATTGACATATAATTGCCTGCCGTGTTCACAACATATGACAGTAAATACTATTGTCATTCATACAGGCACAAATTATATTTCTGTGATAAAGTCGTAAGTGAAATGCAAAAGTTCCACTACATCAATAATTGGGAAACATTTTGGGAAAGACTAGCTTTCTTTAAGGCTTTTCTTTGTTGCCCCAACCATAGAGGTGCTTTGGTGCTAGTGAAGAATACAGAAGAGGATTGTAATGCAGTAATGCTTAATACCTTTTTACAATTTCAACGGTCTGAGGCTATACATCAGAAAATCAGCTGCTGTTGTTAACACCAGTGAGTGAGTCAGTAAGACCTGGTGATACTAGTAAAATATCGATCTTACATGATTAATATCAGTCTGACTGAATGATTAAAATCTGGATGTCTCAGGAATTTCTCCAGCCAAATTCAGATAAAATTGAAGTCTTGATCCTGGATTCTAAACATGAGTCGGAGCAACTCCGCTATGATTTCGGCACCCTAATCCCAAATATAAACCATGATACCAAAAACCTTGGTGTTGTATTTGCCCCTGATCTGGGACGTCCCAGGCATGCTACTTCTTTTTTTCTAGATTAGATTACTGCAATGCTTTGCATTCAAGAGTAAATAGCAAGGCTTTATTTAGGCTCAAGCTGGTTCAAAATAATGCTGCCAGGCCTTTTACCAAAACAAACCAGAGGTCGCATATTACCCTGGATCCGGCCTCCTTACACTGGCTCCCAGTGGCTTTTAGATTTTAAAATTTGTTATAGATTGTAAGATTTTATTGATCACATTTAAAGCACTACATGGTTTAGCCCCTGACTACTTAGTGACTCCTTAGTGACACTTAGTGATTACTGTTGACTCCCTACCTACCAGATCGTCCTCTTAGGTCATCAAACAAGGATCTCCTCACTGTTTCTTCCACCCGGCTAAAAACTAACGGTGATCTGGACTTCTCAGTGCAGGCTCTTAAACTTTGGAATGCTTTGCCTAAAAATATCTGAAGTATTCATTCTGACCAATTTCTTAAAAAAAAAAAAACTTTAGACTTGCCTTTAGCTTTGTATAATGCTTATTCATGTCTTTTAGTTTTAATCTATTTTTATGCCCATGGTTGTTGTTCTCCACGCCCTGATTTGTCTTTTATTTTAAATTTGCCTTTGTGTTTAATTTGCTTTTTACTCCTTTTGTTTTAATTAGTTTTTACCTAGAACGCTCTTGGAGCGTCATGTATGAAAAGTGCTTTATAAATAATGTTTGAATTATTTGCAAATTAAACACTAGCATCCCAATCAAGATAATTTATGTAAATAAGGAAAAACAGAGGTCCCAACACCGATCCTTGTGGCACTCCACTACCCACAGCACCTAGATCAGATCCTTCCTACAGTTACTCTTTGTATTTTACGTTGTAGCCAATTTCGAACCCACTCTGAAATAACTACTGTAATCCCTACTGAATTCATTTTGACAATGAGACTCTCAGGTGGTACTTAGTCAAATATTTTTGAAAGTCCAAATATACTCTATATTGTCAAAAGCTTGGTTCAAGTAAAAACATTTTGTAGCTACCTCAAAGAAGTGCAGGAGGTTTGTCAGTCATGACCTCCCCCTGAAAAAAATCATGTTGTCTATCCCTTAAGATACTATTATTTTCAAGGAATACCATTATTATGGTCCATAATAATGCATTCCAGTATTTTACATGACATGCAAGTAACACTGAGCCTATAGTTCCCTGAGTCAGTTTGGTCCCCCTTCATATTAGGGGTCCAAGCAGTAAAGCTGTGCTGTTTTTGTTTTTGTTCCTGTTATTATTATATATTATTATTATTATCCTGTGCTAAAAGTGTCTGGTGCTCAGAAACTGTAAGGCCTGCACCAAACAAGCGATGGCACTATAACAAGTGATTTTATGGTTTGGCCCATAACTCTTGAACCATGAAGCCTAGAAATAATATTATTATTAATCTATTTGATATTGCTTTCCAAGTTGATCCAATCTTCCTCAAATTTCACTCAAAGCATGCCTGGATTAACCCGGAAAAAGAATACTACTTTTTTTTTTTATGCTCCAAACCTTTTGACTGTTTGCACTAATGAGGTTTGCAGTGAAGACATGCAAACAAAATGCAAGGCATATCTCAAGGTCTGACCTATGATCATGGGACTTGAATTGTAATGAGCAATGAGCAACACAATGACTTACTTTCTTGCTAATACTTCTTTTTTTTCACCATTCATCCAATAAGCAATGATTGGCACATTTTGCTTGGACTCGCTTTTGGCTTTATTTATATATTAGAATTATACTACCTTGCTTCCAGTCATCTGGTATTTCTCCAGTGTTTAGGGATTGCAGAAAAATATCTTCCAGTGGTTTATGAATAATCTCTACCCAAGTTCATTGAGTACTCTTGGATCTATGCCATCGAGGCCTGCTGCCTTATTTGTTTTAGGTTTTTGTCATTTTCTAGTACTTCTCCGTCCCTTATATCAATGTATATAAAATATTCATTACATTGGGTGTACTTGTAACCTCTTCTCTGGTAAATCTTTCATAAAGCACATAAAGCTAAGCTCCTTCCTTATTCTTAATGCACTTAACCTCTTCAGTAACTTTTCTTTTTCTACTGCAATATTGAAAAAAACCATAGGGTGTCATTTTTTCATCTTGATTTCCCGCTCGTAGGCTAAGTAACAAACTTAATCAAAAACAGTCGTTTACAACATCTAAAAATTAATTTGAACATTTACCCTGTCCTGACACTGTTTCCCAATTAATAGAGGGGTGATTGAAGTAACCCATTGTTAACGTCTCTCCTTCATGACAAGTTTGTTTTATGTATCCATCGAGCATAGTATTTATGTTGCTGTTTGAAGCTGGTGGCCTATAGCATACTGTTATACTAAGGCCCTTCTCATATTATACCAGTAGTCTAATCCATATGTCCTGACAAGGAATGAGAGCATCAATTCCTGAAATGTCTTGTCCATTTAAATTTTATTTTACATAAAGGGCCACAAGCCCTTTAAATCCCTCCATTAACTGTATGCAACATTAGCTTTGAGAAATGCAATAAATATAACCCAGCAAACTTCAGTTTTGTGAAAACATTTTCATGAACATTAACTGCCTGATCTGCACAGATTAGATTAACAGATATTTTATAATTCATGTAAATATTTAATTGAACTTTTATTCACAAGTTAAGTACACAATTCTGTGATGTGCAAAAATGCTATCGCAAAATAAAATTGGGAAGCTATACCCATTTTTATTGATTATTAAGATAATTATACGTTTGATTGATACTCAAGGAATGTAAATAGAAGCCAAGTGGCAAATCACTAATAGCACTATGCTCTATGTTATGTCTTTATTTATGTTATCCTCACTGCTGTTATTATATTCAGCCTTGATAGCTTCCATCTGTCCAGTTTGTACCTCCCTACCTTTAATACTAATTACACTCACTGCCCCCTAAGTCCCAAAACTGTTAAACATATCGTGGCACTTACAATTCCTGGAACATCCGCCCCACTGTGCCCCACCACAACTAACTGCCCGTCCCCATCCCCCCACCCCACTGAAAGTGGTACTAGGTCCCACTTTCCCTGGCAGTCAATTAGGAGCATGTGAGGACAAGACGGGTTTTAATAACAAAAGCTTCCTCCTCAGTTTCTTTCCAGAAGAAGTCCAACTGAGTACTGTTGGCAGTGTGGGAAAACTATCTGCATACCACCCTCCAATTACCAAAGCCCTTAAGGTGACCTGTGTCACAATACTGTACTGTAAAGCCCACCTCAGGGCACATATTTACATCGGTGGTCTATTTTGTTGCTAGAACTTTTTTGTATTCACTGGTGGTCACAGAGCCAAAAAAGACTTAATAAACAGTCTAAGAGATACCAATCTATATGCGTGACTCAATGACATTAGAAACAAGCAACCATTTATTGCTTTACAATATGCACAGAACTAAGACATTTTTTTCCAAATTACAGATTGTGACCACTAGGTCTCCTGCCAATCACTGTTAAATGCACACAAAACCTTCTGCAGCATTTAATGTTTTTTTTTTTTGTTTTTTTTTACCATGTTTCAGTGAACCCAGAATTACTGACTGAGGAGCTTGGTTTCTTAAGAACCAGACCAAATAATCTGAGGAGAAGAAAGTAATCAAAGGACTAATGAGACAGCCATCAGTGTGAGGGCTACTTTCAAAAACCAATATCCGATAATCCTTAAGCAGCCTACAGTGTGAACTTTGGACAGTTGTACAGCGGCAAATTTGCAGCCCTTTTAATTAGGCCAAGAAAACGATTACACATCCTAAGCTTGTCCTTGACAGATCATAGAAACACAGAATACTAGCTTGCTACTTGGCTGTACATATGGTTTTAACAAAAATAAGCCAACATTTCCTCTGCTCCTATGGGTGAGTCCCTGACACTAACAGACTCCCGATTCATACTGTGTTTAAGCCCAGAAAATTTACAGATCAAACTTGCTGCCATAAATCTGGAGCTGGCTATGTGAGAATTGCTCTCAAACTAAAACACAAAAGCCTGTGGCAAACAGCTTAGTGATGGCCCTGAATGCTCAGATCTGTATGGGGGTACAAGAAAAAATAGAAAGAAAGAAGCTCACTAGCTGCAGCAATTCCTCATGGAGGGGAGAGCCGAGAGGGGCAACTCAGCATGCTTCTCATGAACGTTCTACTTTTCTCAAGTGAATACAGAAATCAATCTTGGCCTGGCTGCTAAAGCCTTGCCGTGAAGAAGCATTCTTCCCTGTTACTTCATGACCAAACAAAAGCCACTTCAGGAGATACAGGCTGCCTAGCTCCTTTTCCTGAACCTGTACAATGTGAACCCATTTATTTTTCCCTCACACGTCCCCTTTCTTTTCTTTCCTGCTTCTTTATGCCTCATTGAATCTGTTAGACTTTTTTAAAAGGCTGCAAAAGAAAAGCTTCCAGGGGAAATCTAGTGACTGAGTTTTAGCTGTTGGCAAGGGCACTGAAGCCATTAGGATGCAGTGGACGCTGGGCAAAGGTAGAGGAAGGCCACAGGCCCTCTTCAGTTCCGCTGCATTTGTATAATACATTACTTTTCTTTAGCAGTGTTTTGTCTTGGTGGGGTTGTAAAAGTTTTTTTTTCAGTGTAACGTTTTTTTTACAGCAATTGTTTAAGCTTATCTTAGTTGATCCCTTTGTTGTTGTTGTCTCGTTTTTAATAGAATCCTTTAAACTTTTTTTATAGAATGCTTTTTCATATAATGCTTTCAACTTTTTTAACAGAATGCTTTCTGAATTTTATATTGCAAAACTTGCCATCGAGTGAGTAATTTTTAAATATTCAATAAAAATCTGGCAGCTATCCAATCCTAAATCCTAAAACAGGCTAAACTTTAATGTGGTGGACAACTGCTGATAGATTTTTACGAGAATATCACCATACTGATGTTAATATGCCAAATGTATTGTGCATTATTACAAGTTTAGTTAAAACCATTGTCATATAAAGCTGAGCAAAAGAACATGTTTCAGCCAAATGTATACCAAACACATTTATGTAACAGCTTCATTGTTCTAATTCACGGTGTACTGTTTTTCAAACTAAATAGCCAAAATGTAATGGAGCTATTCAGGAATATTCTGAGGCTAATTCTCAGAATGCTTCACAGAACAAACATAATCATGTATCTTTTTTTTTTTTTTTTACAAATAGTTTTGATGTAAACCATATAACTTTACATGTGATGTAATGTCTGTGATGAGACTTTAAGCAAGGTATGCAATATACAAGAGTATAAGCTGAGGACACTTCCTGTATCCCAGACTTTCCAAAATGATTCCATATTGTTATTATTGCAACCTTAATCATTCATCTGTGAACACAAGTCTGAAACATGGAATACTTCACCAAGAGTTAAGCATTATATAACACTGGAAAGTCTGCATATTGACTTTCTCCAATAATTTATCCGTTCTCAGCCACAAAGGATAGGGGTAATATTTCTTTCACACCTACTTGTTTCAAAAGTCATCTAGATAAATTGTATTCCAATAATTGTTTTTAAACACCCAACACAATCATATATTAGTAGACTGTTGTTATTTTAATTACAAAAACTTGACCAATCAAAATATGCATTTGTTGAATGAAGGTCACATTTATCACTCCTTGAGATTTAAAATACTGAATATGTTGTGCTACACCAGTTCATAGATCAATACAGTATGGATTCTAGACAGTGATATCATTTCATGATACAAAGTAAAATAGAACAAATATTGTATTTTATTGTATTACTCTTTTTTCTCTTGTTACCTTTCCTGTGGATTTGGGCCCTTTCCAAATGCAGAAATAGCATATGACCCATCCCAGGAGCAGACAGAGAACCAGCTCCCATCTTAGACTCCCAATGTGTTCAATTCCACTTGATATGCCAAGGACACGTCGCCTATGGAGGGAAACACAATTTAATGATCAATCAAATAGTCAAACGATTCAGTCAAAATAGATTGGCATGAGTTACATATATTGAGCTAAGTCATAACATGGCATATTTTAAGACTTTTAGCAGAATCATTTACATATTAAACCCAAGCCTTCATGTGGTTCTGGGCTTTGGAAAATCTAATAAATTAATGAGTTATTTTGGGTTTTGCATTCACATCTGTGCATCTCTTTTACATACTTTTTACACTTTACATTTACATGGAGCTCAACAAGGGTCTATCAGATTTGTTATGGGTTTCCACATATGAGATGTACATATTACAGCCAGTGCAGAGATTACGGTCAATGTCTCTCATTTAATCATTCTGAAAATGACCAGTTACTAAGCATGCATTTTAGACGTCTTGCCACACAGCAGAAATACATTTGTGATTTAATCCGAAAGCTTCAACCAGCCATAGACAGGCTGAAGAGCCACACATAGACACGTCCTTCACATAACATACAAGAATGATGATCAGCTAGACAAAATGAGCTTTTCCCTCATGCATTGGCCTCTCCCAGAGACCATGCCACAGCTTGTGGAGAGTTCCTTTCACTCCTATGACAAGACTGAGACAACCACTAATATCAAACCCAGAACCAAGGGTCCACCTGCTCATTGCTCAGCCTGGGTCACGCCCAACTGAACTACTCCCGTGCATCCTCCTCCCTTTCGATGTGACATCACTGAAGTTCACAACATAGCTACATACTGCGATATACAATGCCCTCGGTTCACTGTGCTTTCATTTTGCCATCTTCTGAAGAACATCCACCATGTTAATCAAGTAATTTAAGGACAGTCTTTATCACTTTATATGACTCACAGACATGGAAGGTTCCACCTGACTGTGCCTAGTTCACAGGAACAATATAAAGCTTTCCATAAATTATTATGAATGCAGGAAGCATTTGGATAACTAAGAACATAATCAATCCTTCTATAGCAAAACAGGGCAGCATGGTGTAATGACTATCCTAGTTATCTTGCAGGTTAAAATTCCAGATGGGGCAGTGCTGTTGTATCCCACTGAATAGCTGCAAGTCTATAAATTGCTATGGTAAAGGTGTCCGCCAAGCATGTCATCAGTAAGATACCAAGAATCTTTGGAATCAGACCCCAAAAATGATCTTTTTGGAAAATATCTTTTGGAAAAGCATCTTTTTTTAAAGCAAGACCACAGATATGGCCTTGCTTGTTGCCTGCCACTGGCAACTGTACAGAAATCTGCACCAAAAAAACAAGTGGCCTGGGAGCCAAATTTTTGTCCATACCATCTCTAGCTGTGCAAGTGCCCTTTTGATGCTTGTTGACAAGAAAATTGCTAAAGGAATGACAAATTATTATAATCAAGGTTAAGAATTTTGGTTGTATAATACCAGCGGCTAACTATTCCACACATGCATCATGCCAAAAGCTTTCTGGCAAGCTACCTTGTGGCCATTGTGCATTATTTATTCTGTATTCTTTATAAAACCTTGAACATACAGCAATAAAAAAACTCTTGGTAACAAACTCTCATCCACAGGGGCTAACATGAAATGAAAAAATCACTTGATGAAATCACTGATCTTTTGTTTTCCAGATGCATAGATGTGCATCACTGTATACATCGCTTGTTACAGCAAGGGCATTCTTGAACTGGCATTCCATCAATGCCATCAGCTGATTCAAGTTTCCAGGAGCAGACAACAGTTGTTAAAGTAAAGTATCCACATGAGAAGCTTTGTCATTACTGGTTGAGCAATGGAAAGCTGTTTACATACATATTTCCCCTGGTGTCCATTTGATGGAAGAATAATTGAAGAAAAACAGGTCTGCTTTAGAAAACAAAGCCAGTGTTATCTGCAACCTATGTCTCTGAAGCACGAGGAGCCAAAACTCACAGCCAGAGAGCTGTGCTCTCAGACTCAAACTCACACTGTCCTGGAGAGTAAGAAATTAACAAGCAGATGTGCCCACAGACAAATTCTCTATGAAGATGCAAATGGAAAATATATTCTGTGAAATGTTACAAGTTCGTACAATATGTGAGAGCATACAAATCTGTGAAAGTATCAAATATTTTCAAAGCTGCTTTAGCAATGGAGTCGTCAGGGGCTGTCACATGGTGGGTTTGTCCATGAAAACCACTCTGACAGGGAAACTGGCACTACATTCTGACCAATCAAAAGAAACATTAGTACTCACTCCCAAAACTCGATGACTGGGGAAGTGGCGTTGGGGTTGGTGCTGTTGGTTCCATTCACTTTCTGAAATTCCATACAATTCGCTAAAAGAAATAGCATTATAGATCATATTAACTCTGAAGGGAACAATTCTGGTCTTGTGAAGAAAAGCATTATTTAGCATTATATTTTGATTACAGCAATGAGGGGGGGAAATGTATGTAGCTTCTGCTTTTCTATACAGAAACGCCTGTATGAAAATCAATGAATATACCTAGAAATATAGTCAAAATCACATATAGAGTATGACACACCAAGTTTAAGAAACAACTGGTCTTTTAATTTCATAGGAAGAAAGCCCAGTCAAAGCATGCTCCTACTGCAAGGGTTCCCATATTTTTATGAGCCTATGATCCACTTAATGAGCAAATACATTATTAAAACATAGCCTAACATACAGGTAACTTTTGGTGTGAAAAGGTAAAACACAAGGTAAAACTGGTGTTTTCTTTGTAAAAAAGAAAACACCAACAAAGTGTTTTAATAGGGCATTGAGCCACTACAAGCGACCAGAACAGCTTCAATGTGCCTTAGCATAGATTCTACAAGTGTCTGAACTCTATTGGAGGGATGCAACATTTTGATGGTGGTGGAAAACGCTATCTCAGGTGCTGCTCCAGAATCTCCCATAAGTCTTCAATTGGGGTGAGATCTGGTGACTGAGATGGCCATGGCATATGGTTTACATTGTTTTCATGCTCATCAAACCATTCAGTGATCACACATGCCCTGTGGATCGGAGCATTTTCATCCTGGAAGAGACCACTCCCATCAGGATAGATATGCTTCACGATAGGATAAAGGTGGTTACTCAGAATTGCTTTGTGTTTATTGGCATTTACCTTGCCCTCTAAGGGGTTGCGTGGGTCTAAACCATTCTTCACTCTTCATTGTTGGAAACAAGCACTCGGGTCTGTAGGTTTCTTTTGGTGTATGCTACACATGCATTTTTCTGCTTGTTGAGAACAGCGTGAAGGATGACTCATCTGACCATATGACTTTTTTCCACTGGTCTGTAGTCCCCTGTCTATCTGCACCACTTTGCTCTCAAATGTGTGATCATTTTAGGTGTAATAAGGAGTTTATACACTGCAACCCGACTATAGTATCCTTCTCTGTGAGGTTATCAGTGGACATCTTCTTTAGATATCTTCTTCTAGTCATGGTAGCCCAAATAATTGGAAACTGGGCCTGCCCAGAATTTTTATAAATGACCCTAAGTATTATGGGATTTCAATTGCTTAATTAACTCAGGAACCACACCTGTGTGGAAACACCTGCTTTCCATATACTTTGTATTACTCCTTTACTCAAGTGTTTCCTTTATTTTGGCAGTTACCTGTATGTTCATATATGGAATTAAAGTGTTTTGAACACATGTCAAATCAACCGCATATACACTGTAGGTAGTGCAGTGCATGCATAATTTGACTGGTTGAATATCAATGGGCACGGTGGTGCAGTGGATAGCACTGTCGCCTCACAGCAAGAAGGTCTCGGGTTCGAGTCCAGGCCGGGGGCCTTTCTGTGCGGAGTTTGCATGTTCTCCCCGTGTCCGCGTGGGTTTCCTCCGGGTACTCGGTTTCCTCCCACAGTCCAAAGACATGCACGTTAGGCTAATTGGAGAGTCTAAATTGCCCGTAGGTATGAGTGTGTGAGTGAATGGTGTGTGTGCCCTGTGATGGATTGGTGACCTGTCCAGGGTGTATTCCTGCCTCTCGCCCGGAACGCATGCTGGGATAGGCTCCAGCACCCCCCCGCGACCCTGACCAGGAATAAGCGGCTTAGACAATGGATGGATGGATGGATGAATATCAATGGAAATTGTATTATATAAAGTTATTTTTGTCATATTTGCCTCATGACTAACTTCAACCCTTCCCAAGATTACCCAATGGGTCCCGACCCACAGTTTTGTAACCAATTTTCTGTTATATTCTGATAATTCTATCAAATGTGGTGACCAACAAATTCAGCTTTACCTGTATTCCATTCGTGTCCACATGAAGCCCAGGGTAGATCCATTGTGAAGCAATTGAACAGGTAAAAGATGGCCCAAGCCAAAATGATGACATAATACACATTCAAATGGATTACGATAACTTGGGTAGCGTATCCAATACCTACACAAGAGACACAAAATGCAGTCATATTAAAATGTTATGACATACGCACAACAATGTAAATACAATATATACACTATATTCAAAATATTGTCTGATAAGACATTGTTCATCTGATAAGGCATTGTTGGCTGTTCTGCAACCAAGGTTGAAAACCAACTCCACTATCAAAGCTCCTTTTTCAAAAAAACATTTCTCTCTCCTGTTTTTGCTTGTTTTTATTTTGTGAAGCACTTTGTGCTGCACTGCTGGAAAGCAGCTATTCAAGTAAAGATATTAATATTATACGTACAGTGCCTATAGAAAGTCATCATACCCTTTTGAAATAGTCACTTTTTTTGTCTTACAGCCTGAAATGAAAGTACATAAAATCCATCTTTTTCCAGCTTTATTTACACATTTTGCCTTACAACATTCAAGTGAAAAAAAGGGCACAATTTTTTATAATTAATACAAAATGAAAAACTAGAATAACAGGGTTGGAAAAGTGATCAGTCCCCTTAGAATAACCATTATGAACTTGCTCAGGTATAACCAATCACCTTCCAGATCACACATCAAGCTAATTGGCCTCCACCTGACATCAATTGTAGTGGTTTTGATTATTTCACAATAAAATCAGCTGTTCCTTGAGGATTCCACTCCTAGTAGTGCATGGTAACGCAAAGAATTCACCATGGCTGGAAAGGTGCTTTCAAAAGGACTCCGGGATAAAGTTGTAGATAGGCACAAGTTAGGAGAAGGATATAAAAAGATTTCAAAGGCTTTAACTATCCCTCTGAGTACCGTTCAGAGCAAGGCCGTAACCATGGAGTCAACATTGGGGGGGACCAAATCAATTTATTTATATGTTTTATATCAGCTAGGCTATATATTGGGTGGGACATTTTGAGCATATCTGAATATTGGGGGGGATGTGTCCCCCCCAATATATATGGTAATTTCGGCCTTGGTTCAGAGTATTATTAAGAAGTGGAAGGCATATGGCACCACCCACACCTTGCCAAGATTGGGCCGTCCCTCCAAACTGGATGACCGAGCCAGGAAAAGATTGATCAGGGAAGCTACCAAGAGGCCAATGGCAACCTTGAAGGAGTTGCAAGTCTTAATGGCAGAGATTGGGCGATCTGTGCATGTGACAACAATCTCACAAGCTTTACACAAAGCTGGCCTGTATGGCAGGGTGGCAAGAAAGAAGCTTCTTCTGAAAAAGTGTCACACTGAGTCTCGTTTACGTTATGTGAAGAAACACATAGAAGATTCTGATGCCATGTGGCAAAAGTGTATATGGTCAGATGAGACCAAGAGTGAACTTTTTGGACTGAACTCCAAGCGCTATGTTTGGCGGAAACCAAACACAGCACACCACCCAAAACACACCATACCTACAGTGAAGCATGGTGGTGGCAGCATTATGTTGTGGGGGTGTTTCTCTTCAGCGGGGACTGGGCAATTGGTCAGGATTGAAGGGAAAATGGATGTTGCCAAGTACACCCAAATTCTTGAGAAAAACCTGCGGCCCTCTGCTAGACAGCTGAAGATGGGCAGGTGGTTCACCTCCCAGCACGACAACGACCCAAAACACACCGCCAAAAAAACGAACACAGTGGCTAAAGGACAGGAAGGTGAATGCCTTTGAGTGGCCTAGTCAGGGTCCTGACCTAAATCCGATAGAACATCTGTGGATGGACTTGAAGAGTGCAGTCCATCGCCGCTCACCACGGAATTTGACTGAACTGGAACAGTTGTGCAAGAAAGAATGGGCAAATATTGCCCAATCTAAGTGTGCAAAGCTGGTAGAGACATATCCAAACAGACTGATGGCTGTAATTAAAGCAAAAGGTGCCTCTACAAAGTATTAAATCAGGGCACTGATCACTTTTCCAACCCTGTTATTCTAGTTTTTCATTTGTTATTAATTATCAGAAATTGTGCCCTTTTTTTCACTTGAATGTTGTAAGGCAAAATGTGTAAATAAAGCTGGAAAAAGATGGATTTTATGTACTTTCATTTCAGGCTGTAAGACAAAAAAAGTGACTATTTCAAAAGGGTATGATGACTTTCTATAAGCACTGTATATCCTGATCTGACATGTTGTTTAATCTAAACAACTAAATCATTTAATGTTATTCATTAAAACAAGGTATCACTGAAAACACTGAGAAAACATTTGCTTAAACCAACTTATTTGATGGTGATGACATCTCTACATCAAATACAGTTTATGTGTATAGCAGTTGTGTTGAAAACCCTGAATATTAAATATAGATCTTTACCCTCAAAAAGTGGGCACACTTTCCGCCAACAGGTAATCCCTCCTTCACTGGTAAATTGGCCCAGAGCGGTCTCCAAAAAGAACACTGGTATTCCACAGCAAATGAAGAATATCACATATGGTACCAGGAAAGCACCTGAAATATGAAAAAACATATATTTATAATATTCCATTTTTAAATGATTTTTGTTTTATGGAATCAAACCTACAACCTAAGCACTGTCAGCGCCATGCTCTGCCTACTGAGCCACACAGAGCCACATAACACATTCATGTATAGTTTTCCTTAAAAATAATAATAATAAAAATAAAAAAAATGTATTGAAAACACCACAGAGAGGCTAAATAACATACAGTGAATTAAAGAACGTGCCATTTGGCTCATATAGGTTTGTTATGTTGTCTACTATCTAAAGAAGTGCTTCTCAAACTGGTTTGTTAGAAGCCCACTGGTGGTCTGTTGGGAAAGTTTGAATTTTATAAAAACTGCATTAGTAATATGTAGATAGCTTGTTTACTACTTTGTTGATATTTCAAGGAGATGTCATATGCTCAGACAAACATACAGTACACATCCATGACACTGATGTTTCAAAGTACATTTGTGCATATTTCACATTTAAAACATGCTCATTTGTATTCTATTTTTAATTAAACATTTAGCTAGTCCAACAAAATCTTCATAATTGTTTCATTGGTCCTTGGAAAGACAGACACAGACATATAGAGTAAACAGCACTGTGCCAAGGTTGGTCAAGTACATCCTACGGGTCTCTACTTCCATTAGTCCTGGTAAGCTATTCTACACATGGTTTTGCCGGTAGGTTTTGAGAATGGCTCACATTTCCAACCACCCAAATCCTTATCTTATCTGTTTCATACCCTGTGTGGCTGAAACTTGGCACATCTTCTCGGATAGCCCTGTAGGCCTACAATATACTCTCAAACCAATCCGTTTATCCATTTTATTGAACCAAATCCTCTGTAAAATGAGCAAAACATTGTAAGACAATTGTTTTGTCAAGGCTACATAATTATCAACAACACAGACAAAAAGAATGTTGGTACAGATGTCCTACATCCTCCTAGAGTGACTCAGTTTTGTAGGTGTTTCATTTTTTATTCAAATCATCATTTACAGGATACACAAAAAGAAAGCCACAACACTGTCAAGAGCAGACTCCACTACCACTACCACTGAACACTGTCCATCCAGTCTATCTGTTGTCACCACTATTTACCTGTTGTACACTATTTATAAAAATAAAAAAAACACACTAACGTTTTCCTTCCTGGTGTTACAGGTGTTACAGGTGTGGTATGCTGATGCCTGCAATGATGTCTATTGCTGTATTCCTGCACTGATCTTGTGCGCTAACTATGATTGTTCCTACCATGTATTAATGCACATCTTGTAAGTCGCTCTGGATAAGAGCGTCTGCTAAATGCTTAAAATGTAAAATGCAGACGCTAGGCAACTGGCAACTACTATGGTTGACCTGAAGGGGACGGAACTAGAATTAGCTGAGCTAATACTCTATAGTAATTTGTAAAACCACACATATAATGATGGCCAGGACAAAACATTATCATTGAATGTAAAAAAGAAACAATGGTCCTAGCTGTCCTGGTTATGCTGCTCTTGAATTAATCGAGGTTAATCATTCAAATAGTTGAACTCTGTCACCAGGAATTATCGTGCATAACATATAACATTACCTACTGAATGCTAGCTAGCTGCTTTTGTTAAGTTTGCTAAGTTTGTTAAGCTAGCTACTACATCAGTGGTTTCTAATAGCTAGCTAATGTCAGGCATTTCCGTGTATGTACAGTAGGTACTTAGCTAGTTAGGTAGGCATCCTGCCAATGCCCCGTGGTGAGTAGCCTACATGTTGTTTGAAGTACAGTAGACCAACATAGCTACAGTACTGTAGCAGGTGTCAAAGCTGTGTGCAGGAAAACCTTGTTAGTGCACATGTGAAATGAAAGGTCTTGATGCTTGTTTGAATTACCTGTCTTTGTTTCAGCCTTCAATCAAAACCTTTAACTTCTCATTTAAAACGTTGTCTTTGGGATTTAATTAATTCTATGTATTAACTCTCTGTATGGGGAACACTTACTAGTATCAGAGAAAACACCCATGCAAATTCCCAGCTCTGCCTCCTACAAATATGCGGCTTTCACAGAGATACCTTCAGCACGATGGAAGGCAATGATGATAATGGATTCAATTCCACATAACTCCTTTCCTTCGTATATTACAAGGGTAAGGGTACATATCCCTTCAGCTATGCACATATCTGCTGTTTATCAATGTAGACACTCACTCTAATCACATAAATGATCTGGTATGCTGTGGCATGGTGTTATTAAGATTGCTTTCCACTGGTGCTTTCCACTTTCAAAGGAAAAACCAAATTTGAACATGAAAGAGGCCTCCATTCCTTCTCAGCTTGACACGTTTATCTTTGCAATGAACATAGAATGGCTCCCCTAAAATCAGTAAGAAAGTCATTAGCCTCAGCTTTTATGTATTTTCATAAATGCTTCACCTTCACTGTCCTTCAAGCAACCGTGGCTTTTCTAAACTCCGTGAAAATAACCCTCAACAATACAACATTAATTGCGCTAAACCATACCAATGACAGCTTAGGAGGACCAATTGCCAAATAAAACGATGTTTCCACTAGAATGTTGCCTCAGATTTACTTTTTAACACAAAACACCAACCAAGCCAAGTGTTTCCTAATTTATTTTTGTTCGGAAAAGTGGTTGAGCAAGCCCCACATGATGTGGTCATGATGTAATTTACACTTTGTGTTATACTTTAATGTTTTTGTTTTGTTTTGAAATTGTTAAAAAGAATGAATAAAACAGGCTTAAATGTTAATGATATCAAAGAGGATGAGTCCATGAGGGTGAACCCTCCAGGCCCTTGGGACTCGGCCTGACATCCCTGAGTGAGAGATGAGGTGCAGGACATGAATTACTGTGAAATTATGTATGATTATTTGGTGACAGAAAAAAAACAGACACACATGGATTTAGTTCTATTTTCCTTTGTTTTGTTTATCTCCTGCACAACCCTCATAGAAGCTATGTACAGTGCCCTCCAGAATTATTGGCACCCTTGGTGAAGCTGAGCAAAAAAGGCTATGAAAAAATGTCTTTGTTGTTCATCAGCTTGATCTTACACTCAAAAGATGAGAGAAATCTAACATTTAATGGAAGTCATATTATTCAAAAAAAAAAAATCCTAACAAAAAAATCTACACTTTTCTCAAAAACATGTGAGTCACAATTATTGGCACCCCTATACACTTAGTACTGTGTGCACACTCGCCTTGCCAAGATAACAGCACTGAATCTTCTCCTATAATACTTTATGAGGTGGGAGAACACATAGCAAGGGATCTGAGCCCATTCCTCCATACAGAATCTCTCCAGATCCTTCAGAGTCCTTGGTCCTCGCTTGTGGACTCTCCTCTTCAGTTCACCCCACAGGGTTTCAATGGGGTTTAGGTCAGGGGACTGGGATGATCATTGCAAAAGCTTAATTCTGTGAACCATTTTGTGTGGATTTGGAGGTATGCTTTGGATCATTATCCTGCTGGAATATCCAACCACGACCCAGTTTTAGCCTCCTGCCAGAGGCAGCCAGATTTTGATCTAAAATATCCTGGTACTTGATGGAGTCCATGATGCCATGCATCCTAACAAGGTTCCCAGGGCCTTTGGAAGTAAAACAGCCCCACAATATCACAGATCCACCTCCATACTTCACTGTGGGAATACTGGGGATTTATGCCAAACCCACCTCTGGTGTTTGTTGCCAATAAGCTCTATTTTTGTCTCATCTGACCATAGAACCCAGTTCCACTCAAAGTTCCAGTGACATTTAATAAACTCCAGGTGCTTATGTTGATGCAATCAACTTCTGCAATTCTTCAACTGTGGTCCTTGGAGAAATGTTTGCCTCTCGAACCATCCTCCTCACTGTGCGTGGGGGAAAAATACACTTGCGTCCACTTCCAAGCAGGTTCATCACACCTCCAGTTGTGGAGCTTCTTAATTATTATTATTGTCCAACTTCTTAATTATTGCCTTAATAGTGGAGATGGGTGTTTTCAGGTGTGTAGCTATTTTTTCATAGCTACTGACTGATTTATGAAGGTCCACAACCTTTTGTCTTATTTATTTTGTTGATGGATGACTAAGGGAGTTTGTCCTGTGTGTCACCTCATATTTATACCCCAGTGAAACAGGAAGTCATGGATGACCACTTAAGAGTTCCTAAAGACTCAGGTGAACTTTATATATATATATATATATATACATACATATAAATGGGAATATACTTCATTTAGATTTTGTTCATAAGTATTTCTCAGGGTGCCAATAATTGGGACACGTGTTTTTAGGGAAAAAAATGTTGATAAGGATTTTTTGTCTTCTTTGAATAGTTTTACTTCAATTAAAGGTTAGATTTCTCTCATATTTTGAGTGTAAGATCAAGCTGATGAACAACAAAGACATTTCATCATAGCCTTTTTTGCTCATCTTCACCAAGGGTGCCAATAATTCTGGAGAATAATACTGTATGTCTCGGAAATTCTGACTGAAATCTGTATCAGGATCATGAAAGAAAGTGATATACAATGCACACATAGGCCTACAGTTTTACCAGAAGAAGAAAAAACTATCAGTGTAACCAAAACATTGGATAGTTTTTTTTTTGGATAGTTTTTTTTTTTTACATAGCATTACTTAATCCAGAAATCCATTATTAATGAGAATCTAGAGCAGCACTGCGAATAGACCAGTTCCCTTTTCCTCAAGCTTTTGTTCCCTCTCTCAAGTCAACAAATTAACAATAAATACAAACAAAAATGAATATAATTACTATGATTGAACATTGTCCTTTAAATGAATAAACTGATTATAATTCTTACCCCCTCCGTTCTTATAGCAAAGATAAGGAAATCTCCACACGTTGCCAAGTCCTATGATCTCTCCCGCGACGGACAGCACAAACTCAATCTTATTGTTCCAGTGTCCTCTCTCGTTCACTTTCCTGTCATTGCTGAGCACTAGATTGGTATTTGAAGCCTCGGGGTCCATAGCATCGTCCGATTTTCCATTAATTATTGGGATAGTCTTTTCTGCTGTCATGACTTTGTCACAACCTGCAAAAGAACGCATGGATTAATTTTGGATCACATGGATGGCTTTATTGTACGTGAAATAATCGGAAACGTAATATATCCGGTTAAGTAGCCTATTGCTTTTTGCTAAATATGTGATATAGTATATATGTAACGACTGTCTTTCTATCGCATTCGAGTAAATGTTATTTACCTGGAGATCCTAACGCAACAGTTTATGATGAGACAGTAGAGGCCACATGCACTTTCCGTTTAATCGTGTGACAAGAGTGATAGCCAATGAGACAGCCCAACTCAGTGGATGAATGCTGAACTTGACAACATGAAGACATATTACTCACCGATATAGGCTCACGCGATGATCGCCCGCAATTGGCTTTACTAGACCGGAGATGGCTAAGAGATGCCTGACCCACAGAGAGAGAGAGAAAGGGAGCGAGAGAGAGAGAGACAGACAGACACAGAGAGAGAGAGAGAGACAGAGAGAGAGAGAGAGAGTATAAAGGAAGATCCCAGTTTGCAACAGCAATGCTATCAGGTACCCAGGGCGATGGATAACTTATAACTGCTCTGCTTCAGTCTTCAGCGAGCTAATCTCAAACGCCTCTCATTGGAATGTAGCCAGCACACCAATGTATTTTACCACAAATCAGACAGCAAAAACAGCTCAACAGCGAACGCGGCAGAGTGGACTCAGTCGCAGATGGCTCGTAGATACAGGTGAAGGATTATGCGGGTTAGCGGTACATCCTTCTAACAACCTGAAAACCCCCCGTTATATAGTTAAACAAAATGGAAAATGTTATATCGGCAAATTTACTAAGAAAATACCGTACCAGATTCAATGCGTAAAGGAAGTACGGAATTATATGGCCATGAATCAACAGCTATCAAAATAGATCATTTTGTTGTTGAAAACCTACAGTAATTGAAAAATGTGAAATGAAAGGTCTTGATGCTTGTTTAAATTACATTGAATGCATTGAATGTATTTATATCAACACTTCTACACTTCGTCATATTTTACATGGGCGTGGAGTAATTTTAAGTGTTAAACTTATCAATACAGTTTAGAAAGGAATATAACCCCGATATGCATGGAATTTAACCCATGCATATTATTACATTTAACCATGCACAGTGTAGCACTTTACAAGAGATGAAAGGAATAGGTCACTAGCAAGTAGGCTAAAATAAGGTTTTAAAATGGAAAAGCGTGAGTGTATTGGAGCACACGTGACCCATGGCAAGAGGCCATTAGTTTAATTCTCCTTTTTTATACTGTGCCCACAAATTCATGAACATGAACAAATTATACATGTTCAAGTATTTATAAATGTTATATATTTCCAAAATAAATAATTTTCCTAGCACATAAAAAATGTACCCCCCTACACTATTAACAGTAAAACAACAATGCCCATTTCATTCAGTTGAATACTATGTTTTCTTAAGGCTTTATTAGACTCTTAAACTATATTTGTTCTCACTTGATTGCTAAGTTTCATAGCAGGAAAAAAACAGGGTGCACAGCAGTTTTAACAGCCAAATAAGTCTCAGTTCCCAGCTAACAGCATTCTCTGCAGCTTGGAAAAGAGTGACCCACAGTCTAAACACTCTTTACGTAAGGGTCAGTTGTCATTTGACATGCAGTTTAAGTTGAAGTCGTACTCTGAATGAATAGCATCACCACCAAAGATGCTTGGCTGATTCAGTATGGTAACCACTGACATAATTACATAAATAAAAAAGCTGTTGTTCACATTTATGGTCAGTAGTCTATTTTTGGCATAATACACGCTCTCAGTGACCTGAAAGCAAACATATACATACAGTATATACACCTATGATTTAATAATAGGTTACCATTGGCTATCACGATAAATCAAAATATTGACTAAGAATCAGGCTCATTATTGTCATGACATTTAGCATTACATATAGCCTACTGTACGGGTGACACAATGATACTGTCATTATCGAGCAAAAAACATTCATAACCAGGATGTCAGAACAAATGCAATCCTTTATCAATACTATACTTTATCTATCGCCCTCTACTGCAGCTCACTAGGGAAAGTGCAGAGGTGTCTGTATCCTCAACACATTTCAATGTACCAGTATTTCTGAAGGATTCCACCATACAAAACTTTTTCAACAGCAGCATTATCTATATATCTGTATTTCCCAAGGACTGACAGGGGTGCACGGTATATGATTGGAGTTGTAGCATGTACACACATGCATGCATGCTGTCCTCAGGCGGTTGAGGGTGGTCCATTGCTTTCGGGGCAGATGCTGGCCAAGAACATCTGTGGGGTCTTCAATGTAGTGGTGAAGCCTGGACGGTTCTGAGGACTTCCACTGGTCCCTCCATCTTGCCTTGACCCAGGAGGCCTTGGAGGTGTCAGATGGTGTTATGCGGAGCAGTTCTTGGGCGTGTGTAACAAATGGGCGCCGGGACTTGAGGCGCATGCGCTGTGGTGTCTCCGTGACGGTCTTGTGGAGGAGGTGGGATTCACTCGTTTGTGCCTTTCGAGCGAGGGCCAGCGTGGCTGCCTCATATGTGGAGATAAGGGATTAACAGTAATCATGAACTGATACGCTGAAGAGATGAGACAGTGTAAATAAAGCCAAGCAGATGTCAGGTGAATATGATCACTAAAAAAATGTCCTTGGCTTTCCTCTGTCTGTGTCCTCAAAAACAGAGCCACATTACTATAAGGCTATAGCAGGCTATACAGGGACGTTGCTAGGATACCATTCTATCATGTTCTACTATGAGATTTAGCAGGAGAATAATAAATAAATAATTGTGTCCTGGCCGTGTATGTGCAGTTTGAAATAATACAACAGAAAATGTTGATTTTTTTATTCCCCCACCCCCACAAATGTAATCTTCTTAAATATTGATTTGGTATCCAATTCACTTGATTTTGACCACTGGTTTAACTACCTGACGGCAGCCATTCATAGTAAGCAGTTTACTTATTGGTAGCCAAACATTTCTTCTTAGATATCTTAATGCCCACATGCTAGTATGTCACTATGATCTTATCATCAGAAAGCAATACAAAAAACAAGTGTATGCACATAGTCTCACAATTTTGAGAGACCAAAGACTTTGCTGTTTTAAGAAAAATCTGTGCTAAATACATATAAATCATTGAACATATTTAAAAATATCCTAAAATATGTAAATGTTATGAATAATGCAATATTTCCTGGAAAATTCAATACAGAATACCATACAATATATTTTGATATACATGAATATAATTACATTTCAGTGTATACCCAACTAAATACAAATATTTTGTTTATGATGTATTTTTTGAGTACATTTAATGTAAATTTGAGCATAAATATCTTGCAAAACTTCACATTTAAAAGGAGGAACATTAACCACTGAATTAAATGCTTTTCGTTTATCAGACATTTAAATCACTTAGTAAATACCCATCCAGATGTAAAGAATGTTAATGTAGGACCCAGGAGCCATTACATCACATTACAGACATTTAGCAGACGCTCTTATCCAGAGCAACTTACACAGTTTCATATTGCTTTATATACAATCCATTTATACAGCTGGATATTTTACTGAAGCAATTCAGGTTAAGTACCTTGCTCAAGGGTACAACAGCAGTGTCCCCACTTGGGATCGAACCTGCAACCTTTGCGTTACAAGCCCAGTCCCTTAACCATTATGCTAACACTGCCACTGTATATGTAACAGGTCATAGAGCAGGGGTTCTCAAACTTGGTCCTGGGGGCCTACTTTGTGTGTATGCTTGTTTTTCTCTTGATCAATTTATGTTATTTAAATTGTGTAAAATGTATACCATAATTTTTCCTTAAATTTGCAGGTTTGGCTCATTGCCATTTGCACTGTCTTTGAGCTAATGTTACACAGATTATTTAGTTTCAGTGACCAGGTGTCCACACTTTCAGCAATTAGGCCCCCACTGATGTCACCTACCAGTCTATGATTTAATCCATTGAAAAAAAACAAAGGAATCATTTGCTATTCAGCACATTACAGAAAATGAAAGTTGATTAAAAGATGAAAAGTCCCGGGATGTGACTATGAGATATTTATTCTTCATTGTTGATGTGGTAGTGGTCCAAGAGACCCTCAAGACCCGGAGGGAGAGATGAGGAGACGAAGCCACGAGTAGAGTAAGAAGCAATTTATTAACCAATGTGCACACAGGGGGAGCCATTCAAGGACAAAAACCAACAACGCTCTGGAGACGTAATCTCCTAACCCCCATTATTATAACAACATGATGGAATCTTCCCTCCCCTCCCTGATGTGCCCTCCCCTGAATGCTGGCATCATGAATACATTTATGTACATTTCATATTCAGGTACAGTTGGTCATCTAACACCCCAAGCTATGATCATTCCCAGATTTAACCAATCACATACGCAGGCCGAGAAGGCCTGCCACCTCCCATACCCAACTCGTGCCACCGTGACATGTGTACGTACTTCTTGGGTGCAGATGACCTCTGAAAACATCAACAGCATGGCCTATATCTCACATTGACGTTTTCCAAGAACTGGAGACAGTCCCTGCCGCCTTCCCAAGGCCTAAGTAAAGACAGGATAAAGTGTATGTCTAGATGACAAAGTGTGTGTGTGAGGATCTACTCCTATGTGCGTGCCTGTATTCCATTAGTGTGTATCTTTGACACGGTGCGTATAGATCTACTATGTGCATGTGTATGTACCCCATTAGTGTGGAATGTGTGGTTATGCAAGTGTACAGAAATATGGAAAACAATAAAGGAATGAAGAATAAAGAATCAAATCAACTTGAGGTAGTTGGTGTGCCACATCTACGTAGGTATGTGTGTGATTACAAATCCCATTAAATGTTTGTGCTCTCCAACTTCGCCACATCAATTGTATTCATAGGTATTTCTGACATAGCGTGGCCTTAAGAAGATAAATCATCCTTCAATAGTCATTAAACGTGCCTATGTAAGAACAATAAACAGCTTGTTACAAGTCAGAGGTTGCAAATTTGTTTGAAATGAAAACCAGCATACACAGTGGGTTGATTGCAGTGTACCTTCATTTCTTAGTATGCAGCATCGTAATAAGGCGGATTTTCAAAGTACTGTACTAATGCAAGTTTAGCTGTACAGTATATTAAGTTTAGGATAGATTCTATTGCAGTACACAATTTGAGGTGAAAATCAACTGATTTGCAGCAAATCTCCTGCTTGTCCCGTAAGATCTGTTTACATTTTGCCCTTCTTTGTGCACATGCAAAGCATCATTAGAATAGTCATGTATTTTTTCTATTATAAATGCTGCTATATACAGTAGGTCATGCTTATTCCTTAGCCTGTGCTATGGGAACAAATATGTATAATTTTCCATTTGGTGGCAGCTCCTCATGATATTACGCTTGTATTGAAAGACAGGCTCGTTCACCTGTCAAATGGACATTGGACATATTTAAATAAGTTGAAATCTGTTTTCTTATTATATTCTGTTCAGTTTGGCTTACAAGAAAGTATGCAAAATTGACCACGGGGCAGAGAGCTGGTGGACCTCTGCTCGCATAGCTTTCTATGCTTCAACTTTCTACACATTTACCTGGGAATTTACAGATTCCCCATTGCACCGGCGAATCTACAGATTCCCATGGAAATCCACAGATTTCCAGATTTGACACATGCACCGTAACATACATATGCTTTGTTCCAGATCCTATCTAAACTCTGAAGGACAAGTTGCTAATCTAGCTCTTTGGCCCTATAATCACTGCTTGCAGCTATATTTTTTGTTGTTTTCTTAAGGATGAAGATGGCTGTTTCAATGAATACCTTTCTTTACCATAGGCACATGATTTTTACTGTATTTTGTTTAATTTATATTGTGACACTTAAAACAATGTTAGTTAGATAAGCCATACAGTATTTTAAACAGCTTGTTTACATTTCTCTTAAGTTGAAAGACGGCCGATCGGCCCTGCATGCTTTGCTAACCATACACATATTATTTTCACTGACATTGTGACGTGACAATTTTTAAAAAGGCTGTTTGTTCTTCATACCACACAAACATTTGTTAAAACATCTATTCCAGTCCTCCAGCATAGCCAAGCAGGACCAGACAGTCCTTAAGAACTACTCCAAGATTTCTGAAAGAGTGCAACTCAGTTTACGGATAGATCTGTCCCACAAACCCTCCAACCGTCTTGTCTTCACCACCTATAATGGTGTCCAATGCCAGTTTCTGGTCATGTTAAGCTCAGAGATTGATTTTGAGGTAGGATATGGGTATGGAAGGTAACTTCATCCTCTATTCTATTTGCTAGTTTGAAAACCTTTCATAATTGTATGGTTTTAACATCCTAGTGCCACTTGTCCGGACTACAAATAAACCAAAGTTTAACTTACTTCAAACTTCCAAGCATTGTCACAATTACTGCTTAATTTAGCAGTTGTCAACTCTCAACATCTCATTGTTTTGGTCAATTGCCTTATTTTATAGAGCACAGCACTAGGCATCCATCAATTGCTTTGTTTTGAAGGTGTAAATTAGCCTATGTATGAGCATGAGTATCTATCCTCGGTATAGTACCTGCCCTCATCTATCCTAATCAGAAATTACTATGTTTTTATACAGTAAACTCCAAAATGATTCATAGCCTTGATAAAGATGAGCAAAAAAGTCTAAATACAATCCAATAAAAAATAAATCTGCATTAACATGTCATCTTCTATAGTGTTTTATGAGATAACTCATAAAACACTATATAGGGGTATCATTCCTCTGTACAGAATCTTTCAAGATCTTTATCAAGGGTGTGAATAATTTTGGAGTTGGTTGTATGTATAGGACCTGATCAAGTACTTGTTTTGAATATTCACAGTAATGGCTGACATTATACATAATAACATGATATAAAGTGTAATGTCACTGACAGAGTATATTGTGACCAAGTGTACTTCATTCTATCTGTAATATGACACAACAAACAATGCTTTTCCATTGCTCAAGCAGTAAAGCTGCTTAGGGAATTTAACAGACATTAATCAAATGCATCTGAAATTAAAAATGATACTAACAGTGCCATCAGTGCTCCTGTTTAAGCAAGAGGGAAAAATATCATGTAGCAAAAGAAAACCACAGGTGTGCTTGGCTCTTTAGTTATTTAGTGCTAATTAATAATTCATTATTTATGAATGATGTGCCTATTATCTTCACTTAGGAAGTATTTACACTGGCCAGCACATGCATATTGATTTATTTACCAGTTGTCGACATCACTAGTGCTTAGATCTGGACAGTGTTATGTTTGTACCTCATATATGCATGCACTGCTGGAAATTCATATTTATAGGGCTTGCCGTTTCCCCATTTACACTATAGCCCCTGCCCGTAACGAGTAGCATCCTCACTGGGTGGTGGGTACTCTGCGCAGACTAGGCTCTGAAGATATTCTTTCTGATATCTGCTTTCCCCTGACACTTTGTCCTATGAAGGACATAATGACTAATGTGAGAGAGTTGTAATGACGTATTTTCAACTGAAAATTGAATTTGACCTTTTTTTTGTCATTATTTCCTTAATGCTTTATTTGGGCATGTTACGGCCTGAGTAAAACCTTTTTTTTTAAACTACTAACAAATCTACTCTTGCCCATGCTACTCTAAACCAGTGGGATTTCTATAAATCATTCCAAATGTAGCTGTTCAGGGAAATGAAGCATTACTGCACTAACAATGCATTGTGCTTTTATATGAATTCTTAACATTTACAGAACATTTGCAGGAGCCAGAAAAAAAACTAAAGGGGCACACAAAAAGGAGGGAAACTAAACTTGCAAATATGTATTATAAATATATAACGGTATATATTTATAAAACGTTACACAATACCCAACTAACAACTTGTTCTTTGTGGCCTTGCCATCAAATTTTCCAAAACTACAATATCAATGAAATAAGAATAAGAATAATAAGAAGAAGATATCTTTTTAGTACAAGCCAGGTTTGCCAATAAAAGACGCATGTGAATTTGGGTTCAAATGGGGATGACATGCATGCAGGCACATCCACAGTAACCAAAGTCATCTTGATGTAAAAATTTAAACATGGTCCTGTATCCCAAAGGATCCTTTCCAAATATAAGGAGCATTGTAGTAAGTGCAGAATTTTGATCTCTGTTGAAAGTACTAGTCCAAACAGTGTTCAGAGTTCAGCTTTAGTTAACCTATAAAGATTCACAATGCTAATAACAGCTCACAAGGAATCCCAGGAAGTCCTAGGGATTTACCTTTCTTTTTGGAAGCAGCATCTTCCTCCAATGGCTTTGTTTTGCTTGGTTGGCTGAAATAAATGGACTGAATTCAGGAACACTGTACATTAATTTCTTCTGCACTAGCAGTCTTTTATAGAGACTTTTATAGTTTGGATTACAATTTCTGGAAATATCTGTTGATTTGAGAAAATTGAAAACCACATTAATGGCCTCTATAGCTGTTAGATGTTTTAACTGATTAAGTTTGAGAGTCCAAAGCCTTTTCAGTCTTTTCTCATGTTCATCTTTGTCTTAAGGATATAAAAGTGTGCTCTAACTGTTGTTTGTTATTTTAATTGAGTGTTGAGGGGAATCAAGATGGTGAATGAATTTAGGAATACATGAATTTTTATTGTACCAGCAGTTCTTTCAGACTAGTACAATTCTGAATACAATTTCTGACAATCTGCTGATTGGAGAATGTTGAGGCCTCTATAGGTGGTAGATGTTTGACTGATTACGTTTGAGAGTCAGAAGTCTGCTAGACCTGTCCCAATGCTCATAATAAAGCTGCCTTTAGAGACAAAACCGTGCTTGAATTCTTATCAGTGCTTTTACAAAGATCAAGATAACTATCTGCATATCCAGCTTACACCTGTGTTTCTGCATTGCTTCCAACTGTGAAATGTAATTTTCCAACAGGGCGACCACACTATTGCCTGTTCAATTAAGATGCAAAAATAACAAAAAGAGGTAGATGAACCTTGTATAAATCCCTTCAAAACCTTCCACAGGTATGGAGGTTTGATATTAGGGGTATTATTAATCTTCCAAAAAATGTGGTCCTATCATTAATACATTTCATGCGATCATTGTCACATTTAAATGCCACACATTTGCATGTAGTCCCACTGGAACAAGGCTTAATGTAAGCAGCAAAGTAGTGTGAATATACAGTAGTGTTAAATATTGACACTGGAATGGAGGAAATTTGGAACTCTGAAATGTTAGAAACTTTGAAAGTGATGTCAAAATGCACCAATGTAAATAATTTGAATCTTTTGACTCTAAGGAAGAATACATTTCTTGGAATCAACTGATTGAATGGACCAGTTTCAAAGAGCACCTTCTACACTGAATCTATAATTTTTCTACAGCAGTGTTACTTTGTCCTCTTTTTCCATAATTTGAATACTTTATTGATTATTATCATTACTTACATTGCTGTTGCCATTTTGTATTTAAAAAAAACTAAAATGGAAGGAAAATTGCTATTTGAAAAGTCATAGCTGAAACAATATGCTAAATCAATATACCTGTTACCCGTGGAAAGGAGTTGGAACGTGTTTTGAAAGGAGTTTGTGAGTGTGTAGAGAACCTGTGAAGTCTTTTTGACCAGCCAGGATTTAGAAAGAGTGTTTTGGAGTGTTTTGTGTATGAAATTGGATTGTTTGAGGACCCCCCTTTGGATATTGACTATGGACTGGATTGCGGAACGGAACTGGATTTTGGAATTGGATTACGGACATTGACAACGAGCTAAGGATTGCGGACTTTGTGTGTTTGTATTCCCCTACAGACCCCACCCTTTGTTTTGTGTTTGTCAGTATTAGATTAATAAATTATTGTTTTGCTTATATTACTGCCTCTTCTGTGTTCTTAAACTTGCCTACGCCCTCTGCAAGGTCCGTGTGTGTCGCCCAACCCCTGGGGACACCACAGCCATCAACAAAACACCAAATGGTGGAATTACTCCTAGAAGAATAATGTTTCACTCTCCAAAAAAGTTCCAGACACTATGCCAAGGTGCATTGAAGCTGTTCTGGCAACCCGTGGTGGCCCAACACCCTATTAAGACACTTTATATTTGTGTTTCCTTTATTTTGGCAGTTACCTGTGTATATGTAACACTTCACAATATATGGGCAAATCTACAAAAAAGTTTACAGATATTGACATTTTTTCAAATATATTACCGTGTAATATATTCATCCTTATATTTTCCAGATATTTATGTAGTGTTTCCTATATAAATCCATATATTTACAATATATTGCAGTGTATTTCATTTGCATCAGGGGCACTATATTGAATCCAGTCTTTGCTGGGATGGAAGGGGGATACTTTCATATTGCTTTTGTATGTAGTATTGTTGTTTATAAAAATGGGCCTGTGTCATTCCACAGCAGGAGTCTGTAGGTGTACACTCAGAGGGGGGAAAGAACCATTATGAAGATATCACCACGACTTGCTGGTAGGCAACGCAAAACATTTATATGACTGAATAGAAACACTGTGTTCCCAAATTATAAATGGGTCACCTCACTTTTAAACGTTCTTGCACTGGAAGCTTTGAGATTGACAGATTCACAATAAATATAGCGCAAACGAAAGTCCAAGTGTAGACAGGGAGAGGGGAAACACAAAACAAAGAACACAATGGCGCTAACTGCAACCCGGGCCTCAACAAACAGCACCTGGCCCATGAACGGAATCCAATGAAGTATTCACCGAGTGTCAAACTAACTCCACCTTCTCACTTTTCACACTGAGGCAAAAGACACAGTTCATCTGCCAAGGAGTGCCTTGAGTGGTTAATAAACAGACCACCCACAAACCAGCAGAGCTGCCAATGCACCAATGCATGCCAAAGGTGCATGGTGGTATGACTGGGCGAATATTAAAATACAGTCCCCCACAGGGCCTGCTCACCACCCACAGAAAACTGTAAGCATCCCAGAGGTCCATCTCCATAAATGACTAGGAGATCTTTGAGCTTAGACAAAAAAATATTCTGAAAGTTATATAATTAACGCTGCAGTCTTTTATATGTCTAGTTTTGTCTGCCTGGCAAAACACCAGTTATACTAACACCCAGTACAGACAGTCCCAGATATATCATTTTTTACAGTTCTGTTTGGATTAGTTAATGCTTTTTAACACATGATTTAAAGTGTATTTAATTTTTGACTGATTTTAACAACTATATTGCTGCAGGAAACTTTGTTGTCCAGCACTTTAAGGAAGAGAACATTTCAAAAGAGATAGAGGTTAAGCATACTACACTATAACCATCTATGGGTACAAAGTTGTCTTTGATGTAATTCTAGATGTAGTTGAGGTTGAACAAGTTTGACTTCCTCCTCCTGGCATATTGGTTCTGATGGAAAGAAAAGCTGAATGCCAAAATTACTGTTGATTATGATGCATAGAGCTCCTGCTATGTATTCAAAATGGCCTTTTAAGCATAAGAAAGAAACAAAGTTGTAAACAAGGTTCAACAATACACCCAGCATGAATCCGTATGGCAAACTTGGTTACAGGGTACAAAATAATTGTCCCTTGTCTTTGGTCCTTCATCGCAGCTGTGGGTGGGAGAGATGGGGGTGGGAGTGCGTTAAGAGTCAGACCCCACACAGGGCCTCTTTATCATTTGTCATCAAGTATGGACACAGCTTTAACCCTTTCACTGAGTAAAGAGCCTGTTTGTCATTGATATAACTGAGGGTTGAGGTGGAATTCCTTCAGATAAAAAGTATAGCTTGCAGGACACCATGCAGTGTAAGGTGGGGTATGCTATGTTCATGACTAATCCATCAATGATTTTCCACAGCTATCACAGCAATAATATATCTTCCAGTGAAAGATGCCTTTCAAGAACTGATGACAATGCACAATGAGTTTGGAGTATGAAATAAACTCATGGGAAAGCAATGCTTTATTTATTTATTTTTATTATCCCACCACCACCCTCCCACCCCTGCAGAACTACTTTGTTTAATGCACATCTCATTTGGAGTGACAGAATATTTAGTATACAAGGCTTAGGAGAAAACAATGTGGGATCTTGGTCTCTGCCCCCCAGTGCTAGGGAGAAAGACAATATGATACAGAGCAATGAGCTCTAGAAGAAATATGCAGTGGAAAGCAATACTTGTATTATTGTTAGCAAGGCAAGGGTGAATAGTTGCTTTTCTATGTATATGTGTACATATATGCATACACACATAACTAAATAAAAATACATAAATAGAAAACAGGATGTCATTATAATAATATGCTGAGCAGATCATATTTTCTAAATATGTTGTATGTTTTGCAGCCATGTTGTTATGTTTTGGAACATTTTCAAGTTTCTATATAATATTTTCACAAGTTGAGGAAGGTAGGTTGTGGAAGAGGGCAATATGTATGTGGTATTTTCCCTTGAAAGGGAAAAGTTTACAAGCTTAGATTAAAAGGTTTCCTGGTCAGTGCAGCCAAAAGTAATGGATTTAGTCATTGTTCAAATGTACCTTGCTGCTAAGGGACTGACAAAGAAGAGACCAGAAGGAAGAGGTATGGACAAGACAAAAATAGATGTTCTAAAGTCTCCTCTGTGGAATTGCAAAAGGAACAACAAGGATCTTAGTCAGCCAAAAATGTTTTGACACTGTGTTTCACTGGATAACAGTAGTGTAATATTTTGAAGGATACTTATTTTTTTTAATTATTGAGAAGGTAATTATTGTAAAGTACCCATATTTTTCCCATTTGAAATGTGTAAAATGATTATTCCATTTAGGAACTGCTGTTGGCATGGAGGAAATTTTACCTTGAAAAATTGATCAAATAATTGTATTTGTGCTAGGCTTTAGTAGATTGAAGTTTTCTCCTATAATGTATAATGTTGGCTGGGTTCAGAGATGTTGGAGGGGAGACCCTGTTCAAAGATTCCAATCTTAATAGGCATCTTAGTTTGTTTGGAATGGCGTGGGTTACAATAGCATAATCTTTTAGGGTTATGTGTAAATTGTATTGCTGTTTAATTTCACAGAATGATAATAATTTGTTGTTTTTTGTAGTAGTTGGCTAAGTAGCACCACCTCGTTTTCAAGCCAGTTCTTATAAAGATGTTTTTTAATTTAATATACTTGTTTTTCCATATGAATTAGGAAAAACAAGCTACTATTAGCTAGCTAGCTAGTATATGCTAGTTAGCTGTGGAGTTGTAAACATATTTATAAACTGTTTCAACTGATTGATTGAACATCAATTCCATTGGTAAGTAGCCAGGGTATAAGTGGGATAATGAACAACGAGCAAACCAGTTGTTTCAAAATAACCACAGTTCAGAGTGATTAAGACTATGACTTTTGTGTGGTTATTTTGAAAAAACTCTCTTGCTCACTGTACATTATCCCTTATTTAAAATAGGAGAATCGCAGGTATGTTTATTGTACAGAGTTTAGAGGTATTATTAAATAATTCATTTTGAGCCCTTGGCTGCAGTTTAGAAGTACAAAGATTTAGGTAAAAATCCTTACACAATTATTTTCCTTATAACCCTTTATGAGTTCATCATGTATCCTTAATTTTGAGGTAGTGTTGTTTTTGGAGTGCTGTTTTTCAAGTTTAATTTAATAGTTATGGTCTCCTTTTCCCTGCCATTTACTTCTTAATCTGATAAACACACCTTTAGCTTAAATTTTATCAAGCTTATGTTTTAATTCTGCGATTTTAAATGGAATTTTCACATTTTTAAATGGAGTTGTCAGGGGGTATACAACAGCAACTTTAAACAATTAAACCATTTGTTTAAATGTTTTCTTCTGCTTCTAATTTCATCAATACAATTGAGTTGTATATTATAAAAGTTCCCAATTCAGACCATAGCTATTTTATTTTCTCGTTTTTTTCATGGTTTTTATGAGATCTAATGCATTGAGGGCCAGATTCAAGGAAATAGTCGCAGTGTGAAAACAGTCCTATAATGCGATATGTAATAGATACCAAAACATTAACAACCAATTTACTAAGACTGGGTCTAATTATGCAATAAAATAAATGAAACACCCTCATTTTCTTTTTGTCAGTAGGAAACACCCATATAAAAGGTTCAAAACAATGTGGCATGCTTACATGTCCAAATCACAATGCACCAAGAAATGTATATGGATAGTGATGGCAAAATGAAGCTCAGTGAAGGCTTCAGTACTCGGAGCTTCATGTGAGAGAATGCATACTGCCATCTGTATTTACCTGGTTAAATAAAGGTTAAAATAAAATAAATAAAATCATGGTAGACCCAGGTTCTCATACTTCTTCTTTCGTGTATCGCCATCAGATATCCAGCTCAGTGTCGTGCAAGCCACGCCCTCGTCTCTGGTCCCACTCGGAAGAGGCCATCCTCCGAAACAGGTCTATATAGGGGACAGATGGCGATTATGTGGTCGGCAGTCTGCTCAGACTCCCCGCATGCGCATGCTGCGCTATCTGCCAGGCCCCACTTCTTCATAAGTGATTTGAAGCAGCCGACCCCCGTACATAGGCGGTTCAGCAGTGTCCATTGCCGGCGTGGTAGATCTTCTCCTTCGACGCCATCTCCCGGGTCCCGGATGTAATGGTGGATACGTGTGGGCCCAGCCGACTCCCACTCCTGAGAACTAAGCATCTCTTGTGCCGCCTTATTGTAGGGGTGGCGGGACTTGAGTCTGCTTGGAGGCACTGCTTTAGTTGTAGTGTCATGCAGGATATGCCAGTAATGTTTCTGGGCTTTCCTTGCTAGGGCGAGGGTAGCAGCCTCTTGTCGGAGGCCGAGGTTCTCATACTCGTACTGGTTCATTGACTTATGTTTTTCAATATGATTCAATATGATACTTGATAACATTTTGAGTGTGAGAGTGAATATTTCTTTACAGTAAACGCAAGGACAGAAGAACCAAAGTGATAAAGTGGAAGAGTAGGGTACATAGGCTTAAGTGGACACTGAAGGTGCTTATGGACAGACTATGTCTTTAGTAGATTGAAGTTTTCTCCTATAATGTATAATGTTGGCTGGGTTCAGAGATGTTAGAGGGGAGACCCTGTTCAAAGATTCCAATCTTAATAGGGATCTTAGTTTGTTTGAAATGGCGTGGGTTACAATAGCATGATCTTTTAGGGTTATGTGTAAATTGTATTGCTGTTTAATTTCACAGAATGATAATAATTTGTTGTTTTTTGTAGTAGTTGGCTAAGTAGCACCACCTCGTTTTCAAACCAGTTCTTATAAAGATGTTTTTGAATTTAAGATACTTGTTTTTCAATATGATTCAATATGATACTTGATAATAACATTTTGAGTGTGAGAGTAAATATTTTTTGACAGTAAATGCAAGGACAGAAGAACCAAAGTGATAAAGTGGAAGAGTAGGATACATAGGCTTAAGTGGACACTGAAGGGGCTTATGGACAAACTATGTCATTGGGCCATTAGGCAGACGTAATTCAGTGATTCGGTGATATGTTGTGAAATATATTATGCTATTCTATCGAATGTGTTGTACAAATAGATTGATTTGGTTGGCTCAAAGATTTTTTTAAAGAAACAATATATACATCTTGGTGTATCTGATGGTCACTGGCAATAAACAGCTGGTAAGCAGAAATATGTATCTAGGACTAACCTTATTCGGAGATATCAATTCAAAGTTTTCCCACACTTGAGAAAAGCAGCTTCTCTTTCTCTCTGACTCCATCACAACACTGAAATAAGCACGATCTAATCGATTCTTCACAACAACGACTATGCATGCATCTACTACGATAAATAACCCACGATTAGTTTATTTTTAGAGTTCCTTATATAGAGAAGCCCGCCAATGTTTCAAACCTCTCAAACCCGTGTGCAGAAAATCAAACCAGTCACGTGATTTACTGAGGGAAAACTAAGCAATGTTTGCTTCGGATGTCATATTTCATATTGGGCTTGTTTTTTACACTCCTTGGCCATATGTCCAGTTATCATTAAGGGTTGTATTGAAATCACCAACTAATATGATATGCATGTTAGGGTACCTATTTATTTACCAATTGTGTCTAAGTAAGATTAATTTTCTTGTTTACTATTGTACCCATAGATATTACCCTTCAGATAAAACTTCTAGCAGAATGAAGTGTCCCTTAGGATTTCATGTACTATTATTTTTCAATTACATTTTTTTTTAGAACCAGAACCTCTGCTGAATGTTTTGTATGATCTATGCCCAACTGTGATTTCCACTTTTTCCTATCTTCAGTTCTTTAATGAGAATTTTCTATGAAACGTAGGCCAATGTGGAGGTTTTTTAGTATAAATTAAAATGGCATTGGGTTTAAGAGAGTCCCCTTGCGATGAAAGAAGCGAATAGTTAATGGAGGAATTAATGAAGTTAGTCGACTAAAAAACTATAGAGAGGTAATAATGAAAAGAATAAGAGCAAAGCGAGGGAGAGTGATAAGGAGAAAAATTGCTGTAACCCTGCTGTGTGTGTGTGTGGGGGGGGGGGGTTACCTGTCAGATCTAAAATGTCATTTCACCAAGGAATTTGAGAATTCATTGTGGGTTAGCCATTATCGAGTTGATGAGAACAAAATGGAGGTGTAGCCTAAGCATACATCAATCCTGATATTATTTCACGACATGCAGTTATAATAACGGGGCCTTCATTATAACTGTCAGAACCTGCTTCACAATAAGGAATGGCAAAAGAGTCTAAAATATCCAGCCTGTTTTTCCAGTGAATCTTTAATGTTACATGTCCCTTCCACTCTCCATCTCTCCCTCTGTGTCCATACCTCTATCTGTCTTTTCTCTTATGAAAGATGAATTTGGGCCAGATTCAATTGAGCCACTGTGGTATTTTCTGCTTAAAATACAGAACTGCCTGAAAAACAGACCAATTATTAACTAATTGAATGTTAAGGACAAAGCAGAATACTAGATCTGGTCAGAACTTTGCCTGCACTATGCTAGTGTGCAGTACTGTATATGTGGTATAGTATTTAATTGTCTTGGTGGGTAATACCGTATCTTAATTTTCAGCATTTTAAACAGTTTTCTTACTTCTTTACCAACACAAATCCTTCCCCCCTTTATGTAAGACCAAAATAATTCATAGATCTTGATCACTTTCCTAGGTTTGGCAGGTATATTTTGATGCATGAGCTTTTCACATTTCTCCTGCGCTTACAGTCCGACATAATGAAGACAAATGACCCATGTCTGTTTCTTCACTTGAGATGCCTCCACTGAAATGCATTGTTAGAATCAATCACCTATTCCTATTTCATTTCAGCCTCCCCTTAAATTGGCTCTTTATCATGGGAGGAAATGTGGCCTTCTATCTTCTCTGTACCATTATTTCACTTATCCCACTGACACCCCACAATTATTAAGGGAAATAGAGAAACCAAATGCACACATGATGGTTGGAAAAAACCCCATTACAATAGCAGGAGAAGGTGTGACAGCAATCAAGAATCTGTCAGCGCACTGTCACATGAGGCCACCTGCATTTTGAGATGCTGCCTGTTCATGACATAATTATCTCTTACACTGAAGTGTCTCTCAGAAGCGTCCTTGTTTCTTCCGTTGGTTGCGGATGCCTCAACCTGATAAATCTGGTTTCAGGAAATGGAACAAGGTTTATGGAATATTCTGTTACCTGATATTCTGGTCCATATGCAAGGTTCCAAATGCTTGTCCTTGTTGAATGTACTAGCGTTAAAGGGTAGGCAGATGATTTTGATGATAAAAAGCAGTGTATAGTTTGGAAGATTAACATGGAAAAAGTAAAATAATTATAAAAAAGTTCATCTCTCCAGACTGCTTTATTGATTTTTAAATTATTTTTTTATTTCATAGGAACAATTAACAGCTATTACACAGATAATAAACAGACTCAAAGTTCATTTGTATCTATTGCATTTATATGCCCTTCTGAATGATTCCAAAATTTGTGTCCCAAATCCTAATGAAAAAAAGAGGTAAAAAATGGCTTGCTCAGTTCAGTTTTTGGATTTCTTTTTTTTGCCAAAACACACTCTTTCACATAATTTTTGGGATGTGGGTAAACAGTTTTATAGCATTTGACTCAGTGAATAAGGTGAATAAAGTTCACATGTAAACGAACACAAGGGTAGGGGTGTAGGACTTTGTGGCGACATTGTGCCCTATGCTCTTGTTAGGGCGGTTGATCTGTCAAGATCCGTTGAGATGCACACTGACAAAGAGCCAAGGTTTTCTAGAAGCTTATTGCGGCCGCAAGGAGAGAGGGCTTCGTGGCAAAGTCATTCTCATCATTGAGCATAAGACAAAGCTGATCTTCATACCCAGCAGGACAGTGGTTGTATAACACATTGTATAACAGGAACCTCAGAGGAGCCCCTTATTGATGCCGTCAATAAGAAAGATGTTGCCAGTTAGGTTGACCTTACTGGAAAAGAACTGGAACGCCAGGCTAAGATAAAATGTGTTACAGGTACGGTATGCAGCTGCCAACGATTATGTCTATTACTGTATTATGACACTGATCTCTTTCGCAGACAATGATTGATCTTACCATATATTAATGCACGTCTTGTAAGTCGCTCTGTATAAGAGTCTCTGCTAAATGCCAAAATGTAAAATGTAGAAATTAATAACCCACACGACAGGAATGGAGCACCATAGCACAAAACAGGCGATTTTGAATCCATTCACCAGGAGACCGTCAGACCAGGAGAAGATGGAGTCAAATTGTTGCAATAATAGCTGCATGTAACCCTGTCCGGTCTTAACCTGTTCATGGATATGCGCCTCTACTGCAATGATCTCCCGTTTCTGTTGTTCATGTAGGACGGAAAGAGATTTCAACTTTTTCCGTATTTGTTCTTGTATAACTGTAAAACCATATACTTTATTCTCTGGAGGCAGCTATCATTGCATAGAGTTGGTAATACACACACAGAAGTTAAGGTGTCTAGGTGTCAATACCCAATTGTCAGTGAATCACAGAAATCATGTGGAATAGGGCGACTGATGAGCTGGACAACGTCCCTGAGACTGACACACCACAAGTCCCATTCCCAAAAGGGATAAATCTTGACTTAAATGTTTGCCACCCCCATGAAGATTCCTTAATCAGATCATCAATGGCAACAACATCAGTGGAGGACTCAGAACAGTAAATGTGGGTCTGACCCTCCACACACAAGTGGTGTTAATGATGTGGAACCCGTTTGAGTAATTAACAGGTTTAATCAGTGTAGCATTATTGATTGCCATTGTGCCATACCTTGAACCATGGCATAGGTGCCCTAATACGTACAAGAATCAGTATGTCCAATACAACAGTGTATCGAGGCCATTTACCTCGTAATTTGGGAGTAGTATACAGGGTTACATCAAGGCGACTTCCCTTGACCCACTCGGGGAAGATCTCCTGTAACCTATTAACTGCAACATTAGCATTAACAAGACTGGGCGTACGTAAGGACGATAGGGTAGTGGATTGTGTCAAGGCAGTGAGAAGTGGAGGGACAGTGGTTGAGCGGGATATGAGCCTAGCAGGTTGCACTGTGGTGCTGTTTATGGCTTCCAAGATGGTCCCTGTAATGTGAGAGGTAAGTTCTAACTGGGCTTCAATGGTCTCTTCTAGAGTGTATACTGTCTGTATACACTGTATACTGTCTAATAATATATTGGTATTCCATTGCACAAAGGAACCTCTGGTTACCTTCCACATGACGCAATATAAATCTTACAGCAACAACAAGCTGTATTGTTTCTATATGCCATATTAAATGTTCTATCAAACATGGGATCCTGGTTGGTTATTGCACAGGGCGATAGGTTGAGAGAATCTCAATTTGATTAGTCAGTTTGATTGTTCCAGTCATGCTTGTCGCGACTGGTCGCGCATACTTAATTAATCACACGTTGCAATAACCTTGGGTTTCTGAAAATCCACTGTCTAAAAAAACATTATTACAGTATCATTACGACAACATTTGATATCTGATGTGTTTTGCTACATCTTTGCAAATGAAAGTGGCAGCCTTTTACTAATTTAAACGAAAAAATTAAGTAAATGTCAAAGAAACAGAATACATTTAAATATAAAAAATAACAATTAATGTCTGCAATGTCTCATGCTGCCCGAACTGCAAATTATCAATTTATACAGTCTGGGGGAAATGGAGAGGAAGTGCACTGAACAGCAAATCCTCCCATGTACATTCAGGAAAATAATGGGACTGGCCTTGAAACGGGCTGGAGAGAGGTAAGGCGCCGCAGCAGCTTGAACACAGTGGGTAGCAAGGACATTGGCTGTCATCCATTCCTTGACAGGTAGAGGTTACCCCTGTGGAATTGGCACTTAATTAGCAGCGCCCCGGGAGAATAATCTCAATTGGTGTCTTTAAGAAACAAAAATGGAGTCCTTGTGTCCTTTCAAAAGTGTTTCACTTCTTAAAAATAGAATCATGAGGAAATAAGTGAAGAAAATGAAATCAGTCAAAAAGAAATCAGAAGGCAATTTGAAAAATATTTTCTTCTTGTACTGGTCACAGTAATATCCACTGTGGTCTAAGGTCAGTCCGAGATTATTGTGCCCAATACCAACACTGCCTATCATAAGATGCTTATCATGAAGACAATGACTTGCTTTTGTTCACGGCCTAATGTATAAAGCTCTTAAAGTAGAATGTCTGAAAGGGTTTAGAATTTGTTGGCAGATAAAGCCATAAGTAACTTTGTGTGCTTTTCTTAAAATAGTGCATTTTCATCCATGTGCAGCTTTTAAATATTCTATGCTCACCTTAATATATTGTTTAACATAATGATTACAAGGTTACTTTTAGAAAATAAGATGTGATGTGATATGATGACAATATGATGTGGTAATACCGTAATTTCCGGACTATAAAGCGCACCTGAATATAAGCCGCACCAGCTAAATTTAGGGAAAAAAACAAATGTGTACATATACAAGCCGCACTGGACTATAAGCCGCATTTCCTGCTGGAGCCCGCCGCTTAAAGGTGGGGGGCGTGGACCGGCCATAGAGCCCATAGAGTTTAAAGGTGGTGGACCGTAACCTGTAAAATCCATAGATTTAGAAGGCCCCCTAGTGGCCGTTAGCTGTAAAAATCCATAGATTAGCCGCACTGTTGTATAGGCCGCAGGGTTCAAAGCATGGGAAAAAAGTAGCGGCTTATAGTCCGGAAAATACGGTATATGAAAAAATATATACGTACAACCAAATATGAAGGCATACCTTGAAAAACACATGATCACATATTCGCAGTCTTATGCAAGATGTGTGCTCCTTTTTCTGATCTAGATTGTGACTTTGACCTTTTTATTGTAAATTTTTTACTACTTTGTATTCCTACTGTATTGTATGTTTTATGTGTTTACTGTGTAACCTCTGCTGCCATTCTTGGCCAGGTCTCCATTGGAAAAGAGATTTTGAATCTCAATGGGATTTCCTGGTCAAATAAAGGCTAAATAAAATAAAATAATCACTTTGATATATGCAGTTTGATGCATGTGCTTGAAGGCATATTTTACAACACATCAAACACACATCATTCTTAATTACAGTAGTGATAATGGGTGTGAGAGGCATTCTCCTGGGCCCTCTTTACTCTATCCAAACATCTGGATCGTGATCTAACCACGATTAAGACACACTCCCATGCTCCTATTTGCACACACCGCACAAATCTGTGACACTTCACCAGGGGTGTATACATATTGTAGGGTGCAAGTGTATCTTTTTCTTCCTCACAACCTCACAACTGCTAAATGCTTAAAAAATGCATGAACTATATGCAGAATTGAAACTGCCTGATTTAAGTTAACATGACAGATAAATCATTTTCCCTATATAATGAACACATCTGCATTTGCTGGCTGCAGACTGGGATTCAACTGCAGAAAAGGTTTGCTCTTAGTGATGTATGCATGCTCATGTGTCTGTTTACATATTAATACAAAAATACTGTACCTGCGTTATGTAAACCAAGCCATCTATTGTAATTTGGGTACTGATTATATTTTTGATCGAGGGGGGTGGGGGTATGATATGTGTAATGTTGTGATTTTTTTTTTTTTTTTTAAAGCAACCCCCACTGGTCAATCGGGCATCTGCCTGTACAAGCAGTGTCTTCCTCAGATTCATGTCTGTGCAAGCTTTTCTTGTGGGCTGTGGTGTGAAAAGAAGCAGCAGCTGACTTCACGTTTCAGAGGATAGGGCATGCTTGTCTGCGATCTCCGGCATTGATAGTGGACCCTGACAGCAGGGTTTCGTTTAAATAACGCCTCAGCCACTTCTCTCCCTGAAATAAATGGATTAAACATCCATTGGCCATGGGATGCCACTTGAATTTTTTAGTTTTTAAGTTGAAAGTTTTCAAGATGGTGGTGGTCTTGCAAAGAATGTAATCACAATCGTTATAAAACCTATACTTAAGATAGAGAGGATGGTCTAAAATCTTAACTCTCTCTCAAATTTGAATCATCCCTAGAGTATGGAGGCAGTTCTGAGCCTTACATTCAATTTGTGGGGGGGGTTTTCGGCCACAACATATGAGTCGGGGGCAACCACAGGTGTGAAAATATCCTTAACTACAGTATTAAGAGTTTCTGAAGAAACTGTTTGCATGTGAATGTACTTTTAACTAAATATAACATTTGACAAATTCATGTTTTTCTGGGTATGGTATTGTATGGTTGATGTTTATTATAGAGGTCCAAATATATGATATGAAGGATTATTTGTAGTATATATTGCATGATAAAGAGAAGGATTGTATGGGTTAATAGATTTGGGTTCAGTACATATTGTAGGGGTGTTGAGTTGCAACTCCGCCAATGATCAATAATAAAAGCAAAAAACACAGTAAAATGCCAACCAGTTTTGTTTATTCTCCCAGGGGGGAAGGGAAGGGGAAAGGGAAACAGGTAAAGTCCACAATCCTTGTTTGACGTCGTAATCTGTAATCCAAAATCCAAGTCCAGTCCAGTTCCTCAAACATTCCAAGGGTCGATACACAGGCGGGGTCCTCAAACAATCCAATTCAATCACAGGTCGCAATCCAGAAAAACTCTCCAAAACTCACTCTATAGCACTCTCTCAACAGTCTCAGAAATCACCAATTCACTCCTTCCCCGTGTGATAGGAATCAGCCCTTTAAATAGGCCTACGAACATCTTTCAGCTTTTTGTAAAATTGGATGGGCTGCAGGTGCGTTCCCACACTTCCTGTCCGGCCATATAGGGAAAATGGGTGGAGCCAGCGTCCCACCACGTACCTCCCGTCAATCACTCACCCTTGGGCTGCCACAATATGATAAGTAAGGTTCATAACTGGTGTTTTAAGGAATCATTGAAAGCATAGTATGACAATAGTCATAGTATGGCGTGGTCTGTTAATAGTTAATGGATTTTTCCATTCAACTTGAAGACATTTATTATTGGTGCTGAACTTCAGTGATTCACTAGTAAGCTATTTGAATGTTGGAATTTAATCTACCAAAGGCCCCTATCACACTGCAGGAAAAGATGCGTCTTTGCCACCTTGCCATACTACAAAATTACAATGGTTCATCCTCGGTTAATATTTGAAGATGTTGTTCAATCCTGTGGCAGCACTACATTTGCTGCTTTGCAAAATGTATTTGCGTTTTTATATTGTAATGATCAGGGCTATCAGGTAGGATGATGTTGCAGCAGTTGAGTTCGGTGACAGAACATTGTGACCTTGTTAAAAACTCTGAACACATTATGAATGCAGAAGTGTCACCACACTGTAGCATTAAAATTAGCTGTTCCTGGCAGTTATTTACCAGCAGCTGAATTAATGTCAATGGCAAAATAATTGAGCAGAATAAAATATGAAATTGATCTAAAACAGTTAACATTTTGTGGACCAACACCAACACACACAGTAATTCAACACACAGCGCTTAAAGGGGAGGCCAAAAGCAACAAGCAGTGGTAGCTAATGACAAGACAAAATGACAAGCCTAGATTGGTTGAATGGCCAATGTTTGACGTTTGTCGTCAAACATTCTTATGTTCTTAATCTCTTCTTTTCAGCAATGCATATTCTACTGCATTGAATGTGAAACAGAACCAAATCATTAAGAAGTAACACACTCTCAGACCCATCGTGATTCAATTATCAGGAACCAAAATGTTGGACAAGTTTCTGTAAAGATGTAAATGTTTATTGAAGGTTGTGTTATTGGGGAAAAGACTCCGGATGGGCCACACAGACAGGGAGACTCATTATTCAGCACAAGAGGCCAAGGATGTTGTTGATAGAAATGGGAAGAAAAGCTGAATTTATCATGGTGCTGGTGCCAAAGGGCCACTTTCCCTGAGCAAAGGGAAATGAAAAATAAGAACAAACAGTGTTGCATCCTCCTACAAATAAACATTTACAGCCTCTAGTTTATAGTCAAGCTTGACACGTTCCATTTGATGTCACCCTTTGGTTGTACAAGTTGATGTAAAGAATTACATATGTCTCAGGCTCAATTAGGGCCTTCCAACCTGCCTGGTGTAATGTAAATTTGCTGTCTGCAAAAGGCAACACAGTGCAAAAAAATCATTCAAAAGTAAAATGTTGCTGTCAGTCAATCCTGAGGATAACTTTAGCTTAAATATGTATTTCTTGTGAACTGTTAAACGTTAAACTCTTTCAGCCACCCTTACTTTCTGGACTAGAGGACCCCTGCTGGATAGACATTGTCATTACAGAAATAATTGGCAAAGACGGAATCGCAAGCCGAGAGCTGCAATGTATTCCTCTTAAACCTCTTGCCATCTGAATTAACATTAGTGCTTACCCCATTCAGCAGTGATGTGAAATATTCACTTAAACAGACAATACCTATAAAGATTACATATAAATGCTGCGTTTCCCAAGTACAATACGACAAGCAGGTTTAAAGGGTTAAGCGAACAAACAGTGCTGCTCTGTCGGAAATAAGAGGGATCTGAGCAATCTCTTTCCTTCCTCAGGGTGACTTTTCATTCAAGGGTTTCAAAGAACACAGAGAATGCATGACCCACACATCCATTGCTTCAATGGTATGCCACTAAGTTTTATCTTCCTTACAACTGCTTGCAAGTGAAAGATGTCTGCCCCAGCGTACGTACAGGGGTAGCTTCGATGCAAATGAAGGCTTCAAGCGAGCCAGATGGGCATTAGCCCTTTGACTCTTAACTGGATTATAAAACAGTTCACGGAACACGCTTTTGTTGAGCATATGCTAGCGCCATTAGGAGGAGCAAAACAATAAAAAGCAAATCAGACTGGACAAGGGGAGTTTTTCCTTAAATGAAACTGATTCCTTTTTGGGGCTGGAGCTGCCTCTTAGTTTCCCATGTCATTCCCACAACCACGCTTCCCCAACAGGAGCCATAGGTATGCTGATCTCATTACAACAATTACTAAAGACTGCATTTTCCAGCCCAGCCTTCAAAGACCCCAGGGCAATGTAATTTTAAAATCAGTCCCTTCCAAAAAAGCACCAGTGTTGGCCATTTCTAAAGGACTGTCAATTACCTCTACCTCAGTTCAGCAAAGGGAAAGCAGCATGATTCAAGTCCACTCCAATAAAGGCCTTTTCTTTGGGGAAATCAGACTGCGCATGGACTTGAATTTATTCAGCATTAATCTCTACTGGGCTGTGGGAGCCCACTAAATATTCATGGGTAGTGCCAGACACATAACTGCATGCAAATAGCAAATTCCTGAGGTAGAGAGCCTTTATCTATTACAGTATTCCATGCCACTATGTCAAATTTTAACACAAAATACATTCTGTCCCTGATACGAAAGTTTTAAGTTCTCCTTTTTCTTGGCATGTTGTGTATGATCCACCGGTTGCAAAGAACACTGCATTCTCTGTGGATCAAAGCTGTTTGCTTTAGAACAAAGAACAGTCCGTCCTGGAGTAAGATACGCACACACAAAAACAATATCTCTGTTGACAGACAGTCGTATTTGTCGTTGGCTAATTTTCGGCCCCCAAACCGACAAAATCCCCTGAGAAAGGTTTTCAAAGATGTCCTCTCGCTGAGAGGCTGAACTTTCCCACACAAACAAAGTGCAAATTGTTTCATTTTACATTAATCTAGGTTTTAGCAGTCACTTAACACAACACAGCTCCTCCACGCTTTCAGATATGATGCAAATGAAGCGTTCCCCACCGCTGCAGTTGACAACAGGAAGTCTTAAGGAGCTCTCACAACAAAGGAAGAAAAATGGGCCTCATTTATTCATTCTTTGAGCATGCTCAGTGCCACTTTACATCATGGGATGATCCACATCCATGGCAACTGTAGTAGAACGTCAACTCGACAGATCAAACAGTGAGTGGCTCCATTAGTTAAAAAAAGCTTTCTCTAAAACAAGGATAAATAATTTCTGTACAATGTTAGAATCCCCAAAAATGTTGTTTAGAATAACATTACAAATGTTAAATGCAAACTACAAAAAAAATAAACTGTATACTAAACTGGTTAATAATGACTATTGGGACTGTTTTTATCTTTACGTACTGTATCTGTATGATTGTTGGTGTTTTCTTTTTTGATTACATTATTATTTCTGTTAATGCTATATATGTAGTAAACCCCAAAAACTCAGTTTTAAGTAAGAACATAAGAATACATAATGAAGAGAATGGGTTGTTCAGCTCATCTAGGCTCGTCATGTCCTAGTCTAGAGTATCCAGTACTGCACCTTCCTGAACTTGAATAGCCCAAGTGTTTCTGCCTTTACTACCTGACCTGGCAAGCTTTTGTATCACCTGAAAATGTAACTATTTTGCTACTGACATCCCTATCAAGATCCTTTATGTAAATGAGGAGGAGCAGAGGTCCTAGCACTGATCCTTGCGGTACACCACTGCCCACAGCACCTAGGTCAGATACAACCCCACCTACTGTTACTCTTTGTAATCGCCCTTGCAGCCTTGCAGCCCAGGTGTATGAAAAGGAAAACACACTATGTTTGCTGGATACCTTTGCGTAAGTTCAAAACAACAAAGCTGGCACTGCCTAGAAGTGGGTTTTTACGAACGACTTGGAATAGAATGTTCTAGTTCAGTTTAAGATTTCTCCATAGCCGTACCTATTTCATTTAGAGCTACATTTACACCTTGTATACCACCATTTTGAGATTTCATGATTCAAAAGTCTTGAAAAGGTGGACCTAACAGTAAGCTAGTGAATTTTTTATTTATTTAGGGTTGATTTGGTCAGAGCTTCCTATAAGTTAGTTCATGCTAATTCTCAGTCTAGAGAAATCCGTTATTGCACATACAAAGCGATTTGTTGGTAAAAATGTTTCTAAAGCAATTTAGTAAATCATGAGTGTTTAGTCAAGTGAACATGACCGTGCATGACACCACCTAGCTAGCAATATTTAGATGCTGTTAGCTAACTAACAACGAGACATCTGCTAGCACCCGACTTCAGCTGTCAAGGAGTGTACCTTTCTAAAACACAAGCTCGTTTCCAAAAATCTCAATTTTAATTAACAAAACGTGGCACACTAAACTCAATGCATTTTTGGTCAGTGCATTGGACTTTAAAAGTCTGATGTGTTCTAATTTGATGAGAAACTGTATTATGCTGTACAAGATGTTAGAAGAGCGCAAATATACTGTTACATTATGAGATGCTAACAATTTAACTCATCTTTATAATAAAAACTACCATACATATTTGTATGAAATTGTGAGAATTAGTTTGAATAGTATTCGTCCTTTTCAACACATCAAGGTTGGTTAAGGTTTAGTGGTAAGGTGTTGAATTAAATGTGTCCTATGATGGAAATTAATTAATATTTTAAGGCATACGTAAGGACTGTATTATCACTTTTGGTGTAATGACTGATTTCCGAACAAATGAGCCTGTTTTCTGCCACCCCCCACCCCTGCCTTTAATGCATAGGAAGCCAGAGGCATTATAGTCTCCATTGAGTCTTTCAGCACAGCAAGGGGAGAATCTACACATCTAAAAATTCACCCTCAGGTGGCAGTGAGGTCATTAGGCAAGGTGACATTGCACGTTCATAAAAAATGGGGCAGGTTCCCTTGGGAATGGTAGTACCCCATCCCCCTCTCTTCAATTATTCGTCATTGCTGTAAAGCCATATATTTGTTGGGAATGACAAATCCTTTAAAGCATGACAGTCATTAGTCTGTCTTGTGTATCATTATGACTATTTTCTGATTTTTTTTCCTAATCAACAGCGCTCATTAGCTATGTAGTCTAAGCCGTAAATACCATTATATTAGCAGCAGGCAGCAGAACACTTAATTATTGTCAGAAGATGATGTTCCAAATCAAAGTGACATGCTGGAATTGAAACTGACTGTGACTTCCCTGCTGCTAATAGGTCATTAGAACAATAAGAAACAGATTGGTTGTGATTATGACATTCATTACAATATATGTCAATTGTGTCAGCTCAAACACTCGGTCATGAGCCTACAACGCACTCTTGTCCCATGGAGAATCTTCTGCTTGCTTTTTATAAGCCTTGTTCATATTTAATGCTAAAACTATCCGTGTGCACTAGCCATGTGACTACTGCACGTGAGATATAGTGTTCTATGTAGTTTAAATGCAGCATGGCTTCAATGACACAGGCATTGAAAAGCTATGTGTAAGAAAGTGTAATGGTTTAATGCACTCAGCCAGAAACATGACAAAGGCGACCAGATATCCCAAGCACTCAAACTAAAACCTTTACTGAGAGTACTGACTGTACAATAATTCCTCCATCAGAAAAATAAAACCAGTAAGGTGACTTGGCCTTGCCAGGGCAGCTGCAGTGATTGTGGCTATGAGCAGTCCGCCTGATTTTGGGAGTGGAGTGGAGAATGGCCCTCATCAAGCGGTTTACATCCCACCAGCTGCCTCATAGAGGTCTTGGATGTGTAGGGACCGTATGTTTAGCCGTTGCCTCACAAATCACCCACCATTGTAATTCCCAGAAATACAGTCAGTCACAATCCCACCTGGTCCTCTGGAACAAACCATCTCTAAATGAGGCTCATGTATCTAGGATGTTTTTTTTAAAGTCAGGGCTGTTTTATGAAGCTGCAGATTGTCAGCAATGGAAGGTAAAATAAGGTCATTTATTTTACCACACATCTTTTGATTCTAAGCTTTCAAGAGAGAATTTATATCATAGGTTATTCTCCTTTTTGGCAATTTGGAGATAGAGATTCCATCACTGAATTACAATTATCTGCAGACAAATGGTCTAAATAATCTTGAACATTTCCATTTGACATTTTCAGTTCACTGATACCCTCTAGTGGATAATTTAGGATATACAAAAATCACAGTTTACCAAGAAATCAAAATGGTTCACACATTGAGAGTTCTTTATGACATTAATACTTTTAATTCATTCCTGAATAGTAAATAAGGGGGTACACAAAATTGCCTTTTTTTTTTTGCTCCCCCCAGCCCCACCCTGAAAATGGCATTAATCCAGTCAGGATAGCTATTTAACCCTCTAATTTGGATATGACAACAATTGAAATGGCTTTAAATTCTCTCTTTATATTCTGGTTTCATAGAAATGCCATTTAATTGTATTTTAGTTCACTTTTAAATAGATTGACAACCTAGAAATTGCGAACGTACTTGTAACTTTTTTTCATGTTCTGTCATTTAAAATTGGATTTAAAAAAAGTTAACTACATTTGTTAAACTTAGTTAATGGCCACTATTCTTTATTATTGGATAATTATTGGCACCCAGGACTCCTTAGAGGAATTTAAAATTCCATTATGGAATGTTAGATTATTAGGATGTCATATGATCCAGAATCCTGATCACCGTAAGGGTCTAATGAACAAAAGTGGTGAACCTGTTTTGTCACAAGAGCAACCCAAATCGAGAGTTGTACTTCGTATCGCCAACAACAGCAAAGATGTCATTCTCTACGAGATATGTGAGAATGTTTCACATCGGAACATTTTGTATCCTCGTGATGATAAAGTTAACTCTTTGCTACGAAATAAACCCACTCCCGTAATTCTCCGATAAGTATTGGTGAAACAGCCCCACCAGCACCACCGGTAATATGACCACGTGGCATAATCAATACTACTTCCCTCCATATATGCTGAAATTGGTCTAGGGTTCTAGCCAATGGGATATTGTTTGTTTTGACTGTTGACTGTATTGACTGTTTTGTGAGCAAAATTATGATTTGGGTTAGTCCTCAAAACTTTTTAGTATGAACGTATGAATGCTTCCCAGAAGTGAATAGAAATCATTGGGCCAATTTGGCCTCCTTGGATAGCTTTTGGGACACTTGGAGACCGGTCTAGAAATCTATTTTTTGCAGATTTAGTTGACATATTGTACAAAAATAGGCCTATCATGAAATGTGACCTTTATTGTTTTTCATAAGTTTATACACATGAAAACTGCACAACCACTCTTTTGCTGTATGTTTGATCTTAGGTCCTTTAGGCTGTGTTTTGTCCAAATTCTATTTGAGCACGTGTGTTACAATGTGTTTCCTTTCAAATTATACCAAATTTAGGCATGTGGCCATGAACTGTTATATTTGCAAATAGGCATGAATGTCAAAAATAGGGGGTGGCGGTTAAAATAATATGAACTTCAGTCAATGGATATTTAGATATTTTATTTGTATTATTGATTAGTTCATAAGTGGCTTTTGTTGAAGAGATATAATAACATTAATAATCTATAAATATTGATACGTGATATCTTTCTCATGCTTGACTTTGTAGATGTCTGGTCCATGAACACCAACAGTAACATTAATTTGGCTTGTGTTATTGACATCAGCACCATTCATATGCAGAGGCTTGTGTTATTATGTTATTGAACCCATTTTCATCAAATTTACAATATCAGTACATACAATAATTACCTTCACTTTATTACACAAACCATATTCACCAGTAGGCTAATCACATTAGAAAGTACATTAGAAATAAATAATAAATACTTTTGTATGTGGGCAGAATCACCAACATCATTTGTAATTTCCTCAAAGTATAGTGTTCTTAAGTTCACTTCAGCTGAGCCAGTGAAGGGTTCCCACAGGGGTGATTGACTTTCCAACCTCCTCAACCTCCAGCCATGCATGCAATCATCTTTTATTAATCAAATTTATATAGTATACCTGCAATCCCTTTCCTCAAATGTGCTTTTGCATATTAACAGAATGAACTTGCACTTGCAAGCATGTGGATAATAACCTACCTGCCAGGTAGCCTTGGACACCACAGGATGTGCATATATTATGAACCACATATCTGAGTGAATTATATTAGCTGGGTGATTTATTATATATATATATATATATTTCTTATATACAGCTTGTAACTGACAAAATAAAGGAAACACTTGAGTAAATGAAGCGTTCTGGTGGCTCTGTTATGGTATGGTGTACATTTTTCTGGCATGGTTTAGGTCCACTCAACCCCTTAGAGGGGACGGTAAACCCCAATAAATACAATGCCATTCTGTGCGATCACCTTCATTCTATGGTGAAGCATTTATATGCTGATGGGAGTGGTCTCTTCCAGGATGACAATTTTCCTTCCCCAAGGCACGAGGGGTCACTGAATGGTTTGATGAGTATGTAAACAGTGTGAACCATATGCCATGGTCGTCTTATGGGAGAGTCTGGGGTGGTGCCTGAGAAAGCGTTTTGGTGTTGCATCCCTCCAATAGAGTTCCAATAGAAACTCGTGTACAATCTATTGAAGCTATTCTGGTGTCTCAACGCCCTATTAAGACACTTTAGGTTGGTGTTTCCTTTATTTTGGCACTTACTTGTAGAATACAATGACTAGAAATGGTGTCATACTATGACTGTCTTACTGCACCATAATTGATTTATTACTTGGTTTTAAATGTGTAACATTTATAGAAGAGTAGTCAATGTTTTAAACAACAGCAGTGTGATGAAAAAAGGGAAAAATTGAAAAAAAGGTAGCTATATTTGTTCTCAAAATGAGGAGAATTCATATTGATGTGGAATTAAAGAAAATAGGATATCGCAATACCGCCATTTTGCAAAGAGTAAGCTCATTCTGCCTTGGTATATATAAGATATATAATCACTGGTCTATAGTGATGTCATCTTTGAAGACTAAAATACAATTATCTGTGCATATTATCACCATTCAGAGCTCACTAATTTGCACATTTTTGTAGGAAATTCTGGTAGCACAGATATTGCAGGCAAGTATAAATTATTATGGACTCATTATGGAATTTCTACACCAAATTGACTATTGGATTGCTAGCCAGCTGGCAAGCAACACTATTTAACACATCACATTTGTATTTACTTTATAAATATTACAAACAATAGAGGCGATCACACTTTGTTGTAGGTAGTTGGTGGTTATATTTTTTGTTTTAGTATATTTTGTTTATTGTAGATATATTCATATATTCTTATTGTTCACTGTACACTTTTGAAATGTTTGCTGTGTGCAAGGTAATAATAACATTTTTATTAAAAAAATTCTATTAAAATGTTTGCCTTACATTTGTGGATAATGATAGTGATAAGTGCAACCCATTTTGTCTTTCATCTGTTGAATAAGTGTTGTGCTAAAATGGCAAGATTGTTTTGTTTGTATTGGAAATTTGTAACCAGAATCGTTGACTGAATTTATAATAATAATTTGAAACCTGAACAGTAGCTTGATGAGGGACCTTTTCATTAGTTTAGACCTTCCAAATATTTCACTGCATGATATACCTACCCAAGATCAGGCAGCTAAGAACAGAGATAGAATATTGTCTTGGACAAAAATTGTCCAAGATGGGTACCATTGATCCAATTAACATTTCATTTTAAAATATGGCTGCATAATTCTCACATGGTGAAGAAAAGTCAATGTCAAAATGAGTCAAGCATTCAGTTTTATTATTGGTGCGATTAATGCACCTTCAACTAGGAAAAGGAATCTCAAACAGGAGCATTGCACTTCCTAATTTCAATTTGAATGACCATTTTCAATATGGCAGGATTATACCAGGAAATCAAAAGGAAAAGCAATGTCAAATGGACTTTCCATTTCCATTTCAATTTTATCACAGTTAATGTGTACTCAGACAAGGAAATGGAAATGCAAACACAGAAATGTAAACTATGTTATTGGAATTCCGTTTTGTTTTTGTCACAAAATAAGTGTATCTAATAAGGAAATGGAAGAGCAATAGAAGGGTTGCAATTCCATTTCCATGATTGACATTTCATTTGAATATTGGCTGCTATATCCTTCCATAAAAAGAGCAGAAGGTTTGATTAATTTAAAAAAAAGTAATGTATAGCTATGATTAAAGAATGTATGGTAATTTCAGTTTGTTATTGAGGGGGCAACCAGTTATCGATAAAGTGAGAGGGAGCTCAGTAAAACTGAAGCTTCACATACAGAAAACACGTGTATGTGTCCTGTGGAGGGTGGGCAGTAATGGGTCTAGCTTGATTGTGTTGGCTTGTTTTTTATAAGCTTGTTCAGAAGATTTCAATTCAGTCCACTATTAGTCAAGACATTTCATAATATATCAGCACAATGTGATTTATACAGCAAACAACATTCATCCTTTTGGACTAATCATAGTCTGCAAACATTCATAGAGGAAATCAACTTATTGATTATGCTGGTTATAGATTTGTCGACAAAAGGGAAAAAGTCGGAACATTATTGTTTTCCTAAACTGTGGGCAATTCAATCAAACCCATCATAATTCAATAGACTACATATGACCAACAACCAGGATAAAGAAATGCTTTAATGAAAGTCCTAATTTTGCCTGTGAAAATGAACAGAGGACAAGATAATCTAAGCATTGGATAAGATATTGCTTTGATGAAAACTGTTTTTGATCCTCCCGAAAGCCTCACATTTTATGAGAACAAACATGCTCAATGGAACATCATTGTCCATGTGCTACACTGAATGATGTGCACATACATACTCTCATCTCCTCTCCCATCTCATCACTAGGGCACTGCTGGAAGTGGCTCTCGTTGAAAATGTGTCCACGGCAAGAGGTTGTGAACGGCTCACCTGTGTCAGCCGTCCCACACACCTGTAGAGTTCCTCAGCACAGAGGGTCAAAGCCAAGGAAAACAAACATGACACAAACGGCACACTGGTCAGGGAACACCATTCTGGTTCATGCTGCTCTGGGAATTTATTTAGTGCTGTTTTTTTTTTTTTTTTTTTTTTTTTGCTTTTTGTTTTATTTGTTTTTCACTTGCGCTCCTGCCTGGAGTTGTACTATGGACAGTGAAGCAGCAAGAGTCACAGTTCATTACTTCCTTCAAACTAGAAAATCATTTACATCACATTGTTTACTGACTTTTGAGACCACAGACATTCCAGCAACACACTCTAGGGTAGGTGGGTAACAATCAGAAAGCATGACTTTTTGCATAGTATTAAATGAACAAAGACATTGAGTTCTGTATTTACAATTACTGTATAGATAAAAAAATTCATAAAAACAAGATGGATGAACACATCATTTACCCATACATGGCTAAAATGCCAAATTTACCACTGGCATTTAACTCTTTTTCTTTGTTCAACAAAATGCATGCTGCTAGGTACAGTACATAGAAGCATTAGATGTATTGCAAGAAATATTATTATATTATTAATATTATTATATTTCAATGGTGTTGTCATTTGAACCTTTTAGTCATGTATATTTCATCTGCATCAGTAATTCTGCTCAACAACATGAGCGCTTGGTACAGAGTACTTGACCTGTAGTGGTGACTTTGTAACAATCTAACCAAAGAGTGGCATCACATGTAGATTGTAGTCCCTGTTCACACAGGCCAGGATGGTTGTACATTTCCAATGAAGGTGATTTGCTATTTACATAAGAATACCTTTTTTGTGTGATTAATGTATAAATAATTTAAGAATGTTGGTTGAAGCCGGTTAAAACCATTTAAGCAGATGCTGCAGAGGATAGATCATTCCTGTGATAAATAAAGATATCGTTCACATGGTCCTTTGCTGAAGACTTTTACATATGCCTGAGCTAACTGTTAAAGCTTGTTCACCCCCTCCTGATGGAAAAAGCTGCTGATATACACACAGGAAAAACAACAGGTCAAGATTTGGATTCTGAGTAGAAAATTGGATTAGTTTAAGTTGCATATTGAGCATGCATCCCCATTTACCCAATTAGTAATAATAATAACAATAATACAATATTTTTGGGCCATTAACGCTTGGCGTATATTTCAGCCCTCTCCGATTGACCTTTTGCGTGACCTTTTGTTTGGAAAGCACAATAAATAGTTAACAACTAGTGAATACTGTTGAGATGCTAGAGTACATTTAGTGACTGCAGGAAGACAAGCTTGGTTAAAAACACACAAAAGCACATCTAAGTATACACCACAGAAAGTTTCATTCATATCCAGATAGTGCAGAAAAGGATCATTTTTAAAAAAGAGTCAAAAGTAACATTCCATTTTGTTTTTTTTCAGTTGTTTAAAATTCCAACAGCTCTGGCGCTGTGTGTTCTTTCTTTTAAGGAAAACAAATCTCAGAACAAAAAAGAATCAACACAATATATCACAAGATTTCAACACAACTTGATTTCCATACAGATAAGCCAAATATAACTTAGTTTGCAGTTGTTTCTAATATTATAAATCCATCGCAGCCTTTGATGGTCACACATAATTTAAAATATTTCCGTTAAACTAGCAGTGTTTATATAGTAGACAGTTCAATGAATCAGTCCTGAACGGCCCTCTCAGTTTTGAGACTGACCTAAAATTCATTTCACGCATTGAATAAAAAGAAATAAAAGTAGAAATAAAACCTTCATGTAAAGATTTGTGTTTGGAAACGAAGGAAGCCGCTCAGAGTTGATCCCAACAATCATATATACTAAGATGCCACATCAATTATATTTTCCATTATATTTTGGTTTCTTTTGTAATCTTCTAAAAATATCTACAATATTTAACAAAATAGCAGGCAAATCCAGCACACAATTTGTAATAAAACACCTACAGTCCAATGTTACAGAAGTACTCAACAACTTGAGCTGTTCCAACTACGTCTGCAGTATGGTTTTTGTACCCTACAAATAAACCAGGAAGTATCTACGGGTTTTGTAAACAAATTACATTCTCTTTAGGACATAAATAAGTTAAAGTAGTAAGAGCCATAGAAGCTGAAACAAGGCAACATGCCAACAAACAAAGATTAACTCTATATATATATATATATATATATATATATATATACATATATATATATACATATATATATACATATATATTTATATAATATATTTAATAAATGCTATTATTTATGGGTTCCTCTTTTCCAACAGGTGCAAATCTACTATGCAAGTTGAGTCCTGCAACCTTAAAACACTTTTCATTTTATTAATCAAATAAATCTATACAATTAAGTTCATGCCACACAAGAAACTCACAGACCAGTGAATTGGATAAGCTGTCTTTAAATATCAGTCCACAGCACTTCCCACCAAAATCAATCAAATCAAATAATTCAAACAAAATTAAAACAAATTAAAAACTTGGATAATGTACATTCATGCAGGAGCAAGGAGTTTTTTTATTTATTTAAATATTATTAATATGGTCAATGTACTCATAGGGAAGGGGAGAGGTTGATTTATACTGTTTTCCATGTTCCTCCACAGCAATCTTGACATCTTGCCTCCTCACACTGCCGATACAATTATGGTACAGGACAGATGTTCAGCCAGCAGCGCACACGCGTTTCCCATGTGCGTTGGCCATGTTGCACTTTGAGAACATAGTAGAGTTTTTAATGCCCAGTCTAGGGCTAAAGGGAGGTCTCCAAGCTATGTATGGGGCTGCCAGGGCTAGAAGAAGCAGCAGACTTACTGGTGTCGGTGGTTAAGTTGATGCCGCTGTCAATGGCATTGTTGTTTTTGTTGGGCGATGAGGGCTGACTGGAGTTCTTCCTCAGGGCTGGGTCCTCCTCGATGTCAGTGTCATCGATGAGAGGGATGTGGGGCTGAGAGTCTTCTATTCTAAACTCTGGGTGAGTCATGAAGTTGTGAATGGAGGTTCTCGATTCTGGTTTTTCCAAGCCTTCGTAGAGAGAGCTACGGAATGCATTCACAACGCGTATCTGCGGAGGACAGAATCGGAACAAATGAGCCCGGGTGTCGCACTGACGCAGAAGAGGCCTTCAGGGCCTGTCTTATTTCAGAGCGAGAGAGCACATGGGAGAGGTGGCGTGGAAACAGGTCCACAGTAATGTGATTTTAAGGCATACAAAACAGGCTCATTTTGCGTGCAGTGTGAGACTTAGAAAAGGGACTGTAATTAAAAAATATAATGAAAGAAAATAATGGGCAAAAGAAAACTGTAAATAAAACAAAGATCTACTGAAGATATTAAGGGCAGCGCTGGATATATGCTAAGGTCCAGTGTGGTGCATACCTAGAGATAAGCCACGTTAATAAAACAAATGCACATGAAAACAAGACATGCAGAAGAAGTCTTGTGGTGAGTAATTAAGTAGGAAGAAAGGATTAGATATCAGACTCAATCTAGGTACTGGGGGGAAAAATAAAACAAAAAAAAGGGACATCCACAAAGACCGGATGATGACAAGGGAGCACAGAAGGGGATAGGGAATGTGGGAACAGAGAGATGGAGGGCAGAGGCAATGCTGCCTTATATAAGCACAGTTGCACGACACGACGGTGGTAGGCCATGAGTTTAAATGCCAACCAAAATTACGGCCCGAACATGCAGCTCAGGACGAGACCGGGTGAGAACACGCCAATGAACACAGGCACACAGACAGCTTACAATGAAGCCTGATACTGTTCTCCCAACAAGCTCCACTCCATGCACACCTGTGTAAACACTCAAGTATAGGCCCCCAAATGTTTGTTTTGTCTCTTTTCACTCACAAGAAGTTACCCAAAACCATAATGCAACAATTTTCTTCTCAGTTAGCAATTGTCCACTGTTTAAGGATTAAAATCACTATTTACACAATTTGTTCTAGTAAGAATGTTGACATTTTGTATAATTATTTTTAAAAACAATACCCTTATAAATACTGGATATACATTAGTTATGCAAACTTTCACGTAAATGTTAAACTGCGCATAATGTAATTATTGCCAATTTAAAAACCAAACAACTAAATGAAACACTTCCACTGCCAACCTTTAAGTCTACATTTTAATACCTGTTGAAATTTGAGAGCTTCCGCAATGATTGTTTGCCATGAATTTTAGAACCTGAATTCATTCATTATTCTGATTGATTCCATTTGATATTAAACACCCTATGTAATTGTAAGGCTGACAAATTTAAGAGACTATGGAAAACAATACAAACAAGTGTGATTTGACCTGACTTTCATTAACAGAGTGGTTTAGGTTTCATTTTAGCCCAACAATAAATATAGCGACAGGAAGCTATTAAAGCAGAAGGTCAAAAGTTTGAATGACGGATGAGAATAAATGTCAAGACAAATCACATTGATGAGACTGGCCCAGTATTCACTGAGGAGCAGTCAACACTGCACATACTATCGTACATGACCGACAACGTGAAGCCACGAGACGTAATGGGTAACTACAGCCTCCAGGGATCTGATTTAGACAATACAGATGACAGATAAGACAGGACTATGGGGAGAGAGTCGGCTCTCATCTTCGGTCCTCCCAGCTGCATGAAGAGAAAAGTCCTGTTTTGTTTTTTTTTACCTGAAAAATGAGACTAAACTTTAACAGTGACAGAGAGCTCATCTCCACAGACACAGAGAGGGAATATGTTCAATCCCAATCTCTAGCAAATACTCGCTGCGGTGTACAGAGAAAGTGATATCGTTGGCTTATACTTGAATGTTTACCCAGCCTGATGAGTTTGTTGGTTGGAAAATTGATTTACATTCATTTTTCAGACAATGGAGGGACTCACAACCTGAAATTCATTCCGCCGGCTGCACCATTAGTCCAGGGCTCTTTAGCACTCTGGGGGAAACAAACACATTGAACATTGAGACAAACCTGAAGCCTCTCGGGAAGGAGGTAAAAGCTGAATACAAACTGATGAGAAGTGTAAGAGAGGAAAATGTCAAAATAAGTAAACAGCACGGAGCTATCCTCAGAGATGCCAGCCTCCACACATTTTGCCAACTATAAATAACCAAAAGATTGATCCCGATTGATACTGATCCTATATCTTGTGTAGTCCTAATACTATTGTTTAAGTTCCAGCTTGTTCCTTTGTCCTGTAATATTAAAATGAGTTCTTTTAAACTAACTTTTAATATTAAAATGAGTTTTAGGATTAAAATTCTCATCTTAAGAACGAGAACATGTAAGATTATGTTTCTTAATTATGAGATAAATTGTGTTTTAAATTTTGTTTTGTTTTTTTGGGGGGGAGGTGAAGGTTTGTGACATGGTGAAGTTTCAGCCTTCCATCTCTTGGCAAGCCAGGGGAGGGTTATAATCTCTAGTGAATGGCATTTTGGTGACAGGGTGTGGGTGTTGTTGGGACAGGTGGCATCCCTGAAGTGCACAGTGAGAGGTGTCACTCACGCCCAGCTGGAGCTGCAGTGGTGGGAGAAGAAAGGGCATTGGACAAGGACACGTGACTAGGGCTAGAAACATGGGTTACATCCTGGTTCTGGCTGGTAGTGGAGGACTGGCGCCTCAGGGCTCCCTGAAAGGAAGTCCCGCTCTTGAACGTGTTCACGACTTCGATCTGCAAGGGAGGAGAGATCGAGAGACAGCCAACTCAGAGGGGGCTTTGGGTGGCCGTTAGGAGGATAGTCAGCAGGGGCAGAGTAACTGGACACCGCTCTCTCTCTCTAACGCACCACTGCATCACTAGCACAGCTACTGCATCCGACAGAAAGGCGACGCTCAGCTGACACACAACCCCCTTTAACGTTGCCTGAGGGTGCCATTACAATGACTTGCCACTGGGGGCACACCCATGACACACTGCAGTTTATGGGGGTATGCGAGGAGCTCTTTTGCATAGGTCTTCATTTGTCCTCTGAGGGAACAGGCCTCATTGGGAGCCAGTCTTGGACCACTGCCAGTGGAGTTGAGCAGGACACATTATAATCAAGAAATTGTCTTAAGCACAGAACTGACTAAAAGACAGCTGCCGTTTGTGTTACAGTGTACGTATAAATCCTTCATGTGACTCTTAGCTACTTACAGTATGCAACTGCCATGCAATCAAAATTGTTGATGTAAAAGTTTAACAAATACATAATCTGAAATAATGTAAAATAGGAACAGAGGGAACAGCATATACTACACCAGAGTATGGCAAAACGTTATTTCATTACTTGTCTCTACATGTATGCAAGCTTTTGAATGCCCTCTGCCCATTGTTTAGAATACTCCAAATGTATACTTAAAGGGATGCCAACAGGCCTTGTGGTGAAAAAAAGTCAATTCAACATTTATGTTAATAATTACATGAACATTATTGTATATTACATGAACAAAAAACTGAATTTTGTATGCAAAAACAAATCCAGTCACATCTGAACATGGTGATGATTTAATGAACAGAAAGAACCCTGTATTCTAGTGTTTTTCACAGGTGAACTATACTTAGTGATGTCCCTTTGGCACTGGTTCTCACCTGAGTCTGAATCCTGTTGAGTCCACGGAACCAGAGGATCTGCCCTCGTCTCAACTCTCGCTCGGCGTGATCAATCTCCTCGTTGTCCTCGTTCATCTCCTCTTCGGGCATCTCGTCCTCACGGGTTAGCTGCCCTGCCCCCCTCAGGAACTTCAACTTGCTATTAGGAACTGTTGCAATCACCTGATTCAGAGAGCACCAATGGGGAAAAATAAACTTTCTTTAAACACTGTTTCCCTTCCCATGGAGGAGGGCCTTAACCTACTGAAAAAAGCTGAACATTTTAATGTATTTAAGTCAGTCAGGCAGCTTCAGTAACATACCAAGGTTACAGTGCACGGGCTTGTTTGTTATCGGTGGGAGAAGAGACATTGATTGATGTGTACACTGTACATAGTAGTAGTTTAGTCATATAAAATCACAATGGGCAATGAGTTACCTGACCCCACACCAGTTCTCCTAGCCCCAGGAAAACACACCACATCCATTTGTCCAGGTCCAGTGGAGAACAGCTAAAGGGCTTCCCCCCAAACTGCACAATCACAATCTGAAAACAGGTTTATAACAACAACAAATTATTTGTCTTTTTGTCTTCCGCACCGCCCCACTAATCCTGCTCATGACCTGGGTCAAATACATATATTTTTAAAACACTCTTGCAGATCCATGATAATTTACAACAAAACATGTTACTAACCAAACCATACAATCATATGGAAAAATAAAATAAAATACAAAATCTGAATATTGGTGAAAAAAGATGGTTATTATAAAATTGTTTAGTAATCTGCATCGTGTTACCTACCTGAATAGCGAAGGTCCCAAACACAATAGAGCAGAAGATGGGATTTCTAAAGATCCCGTCAAAGACGTTCCTCTCCCCATGGATCTTTCGGGCATTGATTTCGTTGAAGAGCTGCATCATGACGAAGGTGTTGAAGATGATGGTGTAGTGTTCCGAAGGGGGGGAGTGGAGTGGGGCATGCCTCCCACTGTCGATGTCGAAAATCACTTCACCTGATAGAATGAGAATGAGAGTCCTCTCTCAGGAACCACAGTTGTTCATCATGGTACTTTTTCTTTTTGAACAAACAACCCCCCACTCAAGTCACTGCAGTGCCACCTACACCCTCACAAGGAGAACAGCAGCTGAAGTGCATGAAGCACTTCAGTGAACTCACCCGTAAGCCAGCGACTATTTTTACACACAACAGGCCACAAAGTACTGCGGGGGAGGAGGAGAACTGGAGAACTACCACTTAGTTCTCCCAACAGCGTGCAGGCACCTACAGGCTACCGGTTTTCAATGAGAGATCAGTCAATGCGCCTCTTCTCAAATCAGTGCCATTCGTAGTACTGTGAGGCCTGTGGTGGTAAACAGTCACTGGCTAGCATGTAGCTTTCTTGCTGGCATGCACAGGCTTGAGTGCATCGGAGGACTGCACATGCTTCAGCTGCCATGGTTCTTCCACAGAAGGTGGGTGGCACAGCAAAATAATGGGGGAAAAATAGCTTAAAATAAATAAATGAATAAATAATAATAATAATAATAATAATAATAATAATAATAATAATAATAAAAATAACTAGAGGCTGTAGGCAACCTTGGAAGCTTCTAAGCCCAGAGCAAAAAAAAAAAACTTTCCAAAGACTGTAATCAAAAGGACAGCACTCTTAAAATGTGTTTGCAGGTTTGGGCTTGGAAGCCTAATAATAATAATAGCTTGGAAAAGCCGATACCCAAACCACAGATTCAACAGAAGTTGAAGACGTAAGGAGAAACTGCATTGTGGGTAAATGGAACCTGGAACCTCTAAAACAGAAGCGCAGCAGGCAGCACCTACCTACGAAGAGCAGGGTGAAGATAATGGTGAGCTGGTAGACGCCGTGGCCCAGGATGTTCTTGGTCATGGTGCTGGAGATGAGAGGCTTGTTCCGGCCGTAGGGTTTCCTCATCAGCAGCGACTCAGTGGGCGGCTCGGTGGCCAGGGCCAGGGAGGCAAATGTGTCCATGATCAGGTTTACCCACAACATCTGAACGGCTTTCAGCGGGGAGTCCTTCAGGAAGGCAGAGGGCAGAACAGCAGGCACACAAGTCAGGTTTGAAAGGGGCTAAATCTGACACATCAGATCATAACCTGGCCATTGCTGCTTTTTAGCAGTGTTGGGTTTTCACTGTCTTTTATGCGTATTGTCAACTTTGAGAGAATTTGCACCATATAATGTAGAAGTATTTCCAGTATTTCCAATTCCTCATCTTAAAACCTTCTACCACTTATTGGCTACTGTGTGATTGCCTTTTAAACCCTCCTTAAATGAAATCATGAGGAACAGGCCAGCACAGACAATAATGTAATAAGTGTACTCTTAAAAAACACACCACACAGCAAATGGATTGGGAAAATTGATATATATCCTATATACCAGGGGTGGGCAATCTTACCCTGTGTGGGCCGGTGTGGGTGCAGGCTTTTGTTCCAGCCGAGCAGTAGCTCACCTGATTTGACTAATCAGCTAATCAAAGTCTTCAATCAGGGCTTTGATTAGTGGAATCAGGTGTGTCACTGTTCAGTTGGAACAAAAGCCTACACCCACACCGGCCCACACAGGGTAAGATTGCCCACCCCTGCTATATACTATGTTAATGCCCATTCATAGTTTTCAACTTTTCCATGTAATAGTGGACAACTATTACAATCTGCCCCAAATTTTTTTTATTAAAGGCACATGTTCCTTAAAGGGATGATCTGAAACTCTTGAGCGGAAAACACCATTGAACAACACTCTCAGAAACTTTATAGTTAGCCATCATAGGGCAGGCATTCATTGAAATTTTTCTTGTGCTCTACAAAATGAGTTAAGCACATGCGTAGTCTGAAGACGAAATACTTCTGTATTAATTGAAGGAACTTAAGCTGGTGCTTAAGTCAGTAACACTGAATAAGGCCCTTAATGTCTTTATTTTTAAAATTTAACAACCGTGATTGTATTGCTGCCAGAAAGCAAGTTCCTCTAAATGTCCTGGATTTAACTAGGTCGGGCCAAAACACAATGAAGATATCTTAAGACATTTTAGCCTGCCATGTCTGTAATGCCTCTCTGGGCAAGGACCATATGAGATCGAGAAAGCACTACAGTATTTCACAACATTTCAGCTACAGTACAGTACGTTCTGCAACAGTTTTGGACAATAAATATGTCAACTGCATAAAGCACAGAATAAGCACTTGTGGCCTACAACAGAAGCTTCATTTAGAGTCCAGGTAATCTCAGGAATTAAGAATTTAGTTTGGCTTTGGGTTTTGGAAGAAGGCATTGGGTTTTGAATTAAGAAACATGCTGATGATCTACAACATACCCAGTAGGGGACTGGGCGAAGAGTGTTTCCCAGTAAACAGGGGGCATGCAGACACACACACACACAAACACACACACACACACACACACATGCACGCAGACACACACACACGCACACACACACGCACACACACACCTGTGTGATGCAGGCTCCAGTAAAGGCCACAATCACAGCCACCACATTGACAGTCAGCTGGAACTGCAGGAACTTGGAGATGCTGTCGTAGACATTGCGCCCCCACATCACGGCCTTCACTATGCTGGAGAAGTTGTCATCTGTCAGGATGATGTCAGAGGCCTCCTTGGCTACATCTGTCCCAGCAATTCCCTGACAAACAATGAAGAGTGCTATCAATTAAATCAGGCTTTGTTTCTTTGTTTTGGTTTTTTACAAGAGTGCTCGTGTTCAATACAAATAAGGAATAAGAAAAAGTGAATGTATCACGTATCAAAATAATGATTCATTTATTTATTTTTTAAATAATTTTCCCCCTGTTTTCTCCCAATTTTGTGTCCAATTGTACTCTCTATTGATTCAAGACCAGGGTCAGTAGCTCCGGAAACTAATCGTACTCTTATTGCTTCTCAAAGGGGTAACATCACATTCTGTAGCGGACGCTCACGTGCTTCACTCATGTCTCGGAACTCCGCTACAAATAATTAAATCATAGTTTTTTCAGAGAGGAAAACTGGTACAGTATTTAACACAGACAGCAAGATCGACAGCACAGATGATCCTATCAAGTTGAGTTTCTTTGCCTGGGTCTGACTTCACCAAAAGGCTTAAAATCTTAATCATTTTAATTTTACGCTTGTATCAGTGATGTCCCCAGGGACCTGTGAAAGTCCTCTACTGTAGGTGAGCTTCAGAGAAAATCTGGGTTCAAAGGGAACACATAATCCTTTTTCTTCGAGAGAGATACAAACTTCATTGCTAAGTGTAATATCCACACTGCCTACTGCATATATTCACAATACACAAACAACGGTCTCCATGCATGCCCTCTGCTCTTCTGTGTGTTCCATGTGCCTCAGTCTAAAAATGTGTTTTGTTTTTCAAAGACCTGCCCGAGGTGCTAAACTTTATCACAGTGAAACTGCAGAGGGGAGAGTAACTGCAGGGAACTCTGGCTTGTTTGAAGTGCAAGCACACAAAAACAGCTATTCTTTTGTGCCAGGGCAGGTTACAGTAAAATATCACATGAAAAGAATGCAGAATGATTTAAAGTGGATGAAAATAAAAAATGTGTTTATAAATTTCACTTAAGTAAATAACTTGTTGCAACAACAAAAACGGTACAATAGTCAAATAAATTAACTGACATTATGGCATAAAGTTCACTGTGTTACCAAACATCCACTGCTAAAGAGTCTCGACTGTCAACTTCGGCAAATACTCATACACTGCACTTACTCAAGATTTACACTAAGGGGAGCTCTAGTTCCATCAAGACGATACAAGGACGAGTATTACAATGTCGTTTTGCAAATAGAGCAGGGATGGTAGAAGACATCATTACGGTGTAACTTAACTGTATTACAGCATGATGTCTGGGACTTTCCTATCTCTATTGTAGTTATTGCACTGCCGATCTGATATGTTTCTTGGGAGAATAAAGACCTAGCAGAGGCTGAGCTCCTACCATGGCAAAGCCCACATCTGCCTTCTTCAGGGCAGGCCCGTCGTTTGTTCCGTCCCCAGTCACAGCCACAACCTGCCTCTGCTCCACCAGGGTGCTGTCAATAATACCTGACAAATACACACATACACACACCTGTACCACAGCTGTACTGTACTACGCCAGTGCTCCAAAGAGCCCTGCGCTCTCTCCAAGTGATGCAGCAGAAGGCGCTGCTGTCTCTTCCACGAGTGCGGCGGCGCCTACCTTTGACCAAAGTGTGTTTGTCAGTTGGAGAGGATCTGGCAAGCACTCGCAGTTTGGGCCACACCTTGTCGATGCGCTCCTGCTCAACCTGCAGAGGAGAGAGAGCGTAACTGCCACAGCCCTGGGAACTGTCTGTCCATTACAGTATGGAATCTGTACCGGCTGCGCCAGCACACCAGTCATGGATTAGCTGAATATTGCACTCTACATAAAAGCAGTAAACTCGTTTCTCCAGTTTCTTTATTTGACCTTATTTCGTTTAGTTCAAAAGGGCCAGCACTTCAGTAAAATGCTTTTATCCAACACCCGCGACAGGCTACAAAGCAGTGGCTACTTAATTCACTAGTACAGGTATATGAAAGTATAAACCATGGAATATTTAAACCAGGTCTAAGCCATGATTTAATTATATCGTGGACCTGAAAATAAATGTAGCTATTTAGTAGCGTAGAAATATGTAATAACAATTTCAATAATCACAATGTTACTAAGGATGTGTAAACCCGCCAATGTTGATTTTATCTCAAATAAGCATTATGGACATATTAAATATGTAAATATAATCAAAATATTCTTCAAAGGGGAAAACATTTCATCCATTCTGCTGAGTAACCCCTAGAACCCCTTTGCGTACGCCAGGACGCCAGTTTGGGAACCCCTAGTGCAGCACACAGTCCAATACCTCTCCCTTCTCATTTCGAATCCTCCGGTTGAACTCTTTCCCATCGATGCACAGGAAGTCCTCCCCAGGGTGTATGATGCCACACTTGATTGCGATGGCACGGGCCGTGTTGATGTTATCCCCAGTCACCATGCGCACGGTGATACCAGCACGCTGGCACTTCTGGATCGCGTCGGGCACCTGTGGGGGACAGAGTGCACAGGTGAAAGGCCAAACTCTCTTTGTGTTCTTTTGTGTTTTCATTGGGGGTTTTTTCTTCGCTCGCATGCACAATCCTTTCCTCTGACGGAAACAGCAGCTGCTGCTCCAACCCGATGAGCAAGCACGCAGCCGCAATTCAGCACATACGTTCGGCAAAGCCACCCCACCGCACATACGCCACGCTCCGCAGCCTCATTAAGTGGCATCCTGTTATTTCACTGGGGATAATGTAATAGGGAGCCGTGTTTTACATCAAACGAGAAAGCCATTTCTCGCACTTTCACTTCAGACAGTGTTGTAGTAATAATTAGCCGAGTTAGAATCCGGCATGAAGACCGAACAAGCAGCACACGCGTGGTGATGCAGCATCACCGGCAGCTTGTTCCTCTTCCTTCCTGCGGCATCGTTTATAGATGTTCATGGAGGTCTATACGGCAGCACGTACATTAGTATTGACACTAACCCTGATGCCTGTGACACACGAGGTGAGGGTTTATTAAGATTAATTTACTTTTTATTTTAAAAAAATGTTATTGTTGTTACGGGTTGAGAATTTGATCAATGATTCATGGCAGCTAAATGGGTTGTTTTGACTTGAGAAATCATGTAATAAAACTGCAGTGTGCACATGATAACACCACCAGGCTCCACAAGCCCGGCAAACAGAAATGAAGAGCCGACCGGGGCTCCTTTGGAGAGTCAGACAGCTGCCCATTTAGTGAGCTTTTGTAAATCACAGACACACTGTTAAGGCTCCTGTCAAGGCTCACTTAAACTCACCGGAGACACAGAACGCAGAGGAGGAGTCGCATTAATTATGTAGGGTGGCAGAGGTGGCAGGTGACTCTGTAACATTAGCCATTTAGCTCACTCTTTCTAATGCATGTGTCTATGCATCCTTAATCCATTGATTTGCATTCTAAAGAGCATTTCTTCAGTCAAGAGCATCTGCCCAATCCCCATCCCAACTCTCATCCCCCCTCCCCCCCACCACCAACCAAAAAAAGTTCATTTTCAAATGACTGACCCCACATAAACGTGATCTTAAATTTGAATTTCACTCCACATTTAATTGCATTGTTCTGTTTTCTCTACATTCATTAATTCCAGAGTACAATGGCATCCAAAGCTTGTTTGAATATCATCAAATAGCATATTCAAAGCAGCAATTATCCTCAGCAAACAAGGCCTATTTCACAGCACAAAATCTGAATTACTTCTAATTTGCTCCTTTAATAATGCAGCCCATTCAAAATGAATATCTGAAACAGTCGTACCTTCTAGACATAAAAGGGTGCAGGGGAGAGGGGTGGGGAGTATTCTCTGCCGTGACATTCATGAAATTTGATAAACTGCCAAGGACTAAGCGCATTTGAAATCGTCATCTGGGCAGGCTTATGATTCATTGGCATAGCAGGGTCATCGCTAACTCATGACACTGGGTAACTCAGGGCACGAATCTACTGCTCACAAAAGTGACCTCTCCCCTTTTTATGGCACTCCCATTAGATCAGGGCATCATCGATTTGCATAAATGAGCAATGTCGTCTTTTTCCACACTTGACAATGGTTTCTCATGCCAGTTTTGAAGGGGAATGTTGGTGCTGTCAAACTAGCACAGTCTGTACACTTGCGATAGAAGATCAGTGGTCCCTTAACTCGCAATAATCCAACAACAATATCGCTACATCCCTCTGGGTGGCCAGTTATTATTTTGTATAATTAATTAAGATAAAACGAGAAGAGCCTCACACTTCCATTTCAGGGTCACTGAATTGCAAATGCGGGTGTTTGATACTTAATCTTCCCATAATTCTATTTTCATCCAGATGTTCCCTTCTTAAAGGAACCTTTAACATACTGTCAATTACAGAGTGTAGCCCCAGAGATGAAGGGAAAGAGGAGAGGAAACGGAGAGAGATAAAAAGAGGTAGCTTAAGAATGCAAGAGTAAGACTTCGTTTTTTATCCCTTTGTGGGTGCCGAGGTGCTGTTAGCTAAGGACACACTTTTAAACCTCTCTTTTTTCGGAGAATTGCAACAGTGGTGAATTCTTCCATACCGAATTCAATTTAAATTTTTATTTTTTTTTGTTTTGTTTCTGATCTTATCCCATTTTCTCCCAATTTAGTAGCCAATTACACCCTCTATTTTTCATGTCAATCCCCCACTCATATTGTGAGTTCGCTGCCGTAGCCCTGTGACCGGTAGTGACAAAGGCGAAGTATTGTTTCCTCCGAGACAGCGCTCGCCAGGCTGTCGACCGTAACTCCGGTACTACAGAGCCACTCCTGTGCGCAGCGAACCCCAGTCGCAGTGGCCAGCATCGAACATTGTAACCACTAGACCACCTGGGAGGCCCCAAATTCAAATTTTTTCAATGAGTTTTCATTTTGCTTTAATCTAACCACTGGATGGAACTTACATATGTCCATACGTGTAGAATTGCAGGATGCTTTCAACATAATAACATATCATAAAAATAAAAAATAAATAACTTTCTCTTCTATTAAAAGGACTGTCATGTCTTAGAACTGTGCAATGGTTCCCAGTCATGACTTTTCACTGATGATCTTTTAACTTTATTGGAAAGACTAAAACTACCATGACAAATAATACATGCACGAATTGCAAACAGCATGTTTTTCATTCAGTAGCCTTAGCACATGGTATCTAACACTTACTTGTAGTGCCAAAGTAGAAACTGAAACCTGTAGTGTTAAAGAATATTCTCATTCTCATCAATAATAACAGCTCTCCATTCCCTGCACATACAGTACAATGTCATATTGTTGGAAGATACCATGTATGTGCAGTAAATATTGTTCTCCTTTCTATTAATAAAAACAGCTCAGCTCATTCACTGTATATACAGTACAACATAAGCGCAGGAAGTGGGGGTGCTGGGGCACAGACACCCGCAAGCAGCAGCTCACTAGCAGCATAGCAATTATTGCAGTTGCAATTAATGCAATTATAAAGAACATTGTAGCTATTGTAGCGAGCTATAGTAGCTAGATCGCCATGAAGCGAATGTTTCTATGCGTGTTTCCATGTTTGTTTATGCATCACTCTTTGCCTTCACAACCTAGCCAGGTTCCAGGCTGAAATGCAGCTCTGTGGCAGCCAGCACTAATGTCACTACAATTTAAATATGTATTTAACTTGAAACACTAAATAGATTATTAAATGGCATGTCAGGGAACTTTCGTTTTCATTTAGGAAGTCAAAATATCTTTCCGCGCCTCTGCAGTACAATGTCATATTGCGGGAAGTTGCCATGTATGGATGTGAATATACCATTACCTTACCTTAAGAGTAACACATGATAAATGTAATCGTGCCTTTACCTCGGGTCTGACTGGGTCCTCAATTCCGACCACACAGATTGCAGTCAGTTCGGACAGGATGTTGTTCTCGTTTTCCCAGTCTGGCTCGGGGTCTGCGGGAAAGTCACGGTATGCCACACAGATCGTCCTCAGCCCATCGCACGCCATTGGCTCGATCACCTTCTTCACCATCTCATCCCTGTCCCGTGGCCGAAAGATGCGTAGCTCGCCCGTCTCATTCAGAATACGAGAGCACCTCCAGAGATCAACAGGGTTTGTGAAAATGAATGCATCGTTACACACACAAACACAAGCTTTGCTACTTTACTAATGGTTCTCCATTTATTCACAAACTATCCACAATAATAATACACAAATGTGTTTATTGTTTAATATTGTTTTCTTATTTTACACTTACTTAATATTGTTAATAGTGCATGTCAACATCAATATTTTACCATTAATGTATAAAGTTTAAACAGGCTTTTGTTCTTTAACTGAATCATATTTGTATTTAAATTAACTTTATAGTATCATAAAGTTAACAGACACACAGAAAAGTAGCTTATATATTGCCTCTCAACTCTGATCTCTGAAAACAAAGAAAGATTTAAATTGATTGCAAAAATGTTGGAACATGTACCCACACTCATGGTCTAAGTGTGCTCATCCATACTCATCATCAAACAAATGTAATACCACCACAGCAACAAGGCTACACTTATGGGTTGGCAATCCAGAAACACAGGAACCGTCCCATAACCCAATCTTTCCCAAAGCTGTGGTTCCCAACCGTAAGGAACCATCCCATAACCCAATCCTTCCCAAAGCTGGGGTTCCCACCCAAGAATCGCTCACTCACTTTTTCAGCAGGATCTCCGAAGCTCCTTTGCTGTACATCTTGAAGCTGCCATCCGGGAGTTTGATGACTGTGCTCATGGACTTCCGCACAGAGTTGAAGGTGTAGACCTTGTAGAGCTTCTCTTCTGGGTTATGATTGCGAATGGTCTGATAATCACGCTTCAGGTCCAGCACAAAGCCCAGCAGGCCACATTCTGTCTTGTTACCCACCTGCTTTGGGAGACCACCCTCTTTGTCAGGAGGCTGAAGAGACAGACGGAGAGGACAACATGGTAAAGAATATAGTCTTTCAAATGTACCACCTGTGGCATCCCAAGGGACAGGATGAGGAAATGGCAGCCTGCCTCTTTAATTCTTGGGAGCCACTGGAGGAAACAGAAGAACTACGGTTTCCAGCAGCCCGCAGTCCCGCACCTGAACAAAGTCAAGCAATTTGGACTACGGACAGATGAAGGCCATTTGGAGGCTTATTTAAGGGACTTGTTTGTGTTACATTGGGAAGGAGTAGGTTGGTGGTTGTGGAGTGTTGGAGAGAATTGTTTGGAAGAGAATTGTCTGGAGTGTTTGAATTGGATTGTTTTGAGGACCGCGCTTGTGTACTGACTTTTGGACTGGATTAAGGAACGGGATTGGACTTTGACTACGGGTTACGGATAACGACGACGAGTAGGATTGTGGACTTTGTGTCTTGGATTCCCCAAATACCCCGCCCTTTGTTTTGTGTTTTTGTCAAAATTAGTTTAATAAAGTGTTGTTTTGTTTTTAATACTGCCTCCTCCGGGTTATTTAACTTGCCTACGCCCTCTGCAAGGTCCATGAGTGTCGCCCCACCCCAAGGGACACCACATACTGTACACCTACAATGTTCCTCTACCCCAACTTCTCCATGTCCCATCACTGGTTTATATTCTGTAAATATTAAACGTTCACTACAATAAAATGTAGGCCAATAATGTAGGCTACATAATTGGCTGGTGTATCATGGGACAATGCCCTGAGCAATTACAGAGGTTAGATATGATTGCACGGGAGAGGAGGGACCTTACAACGAGGAGTAATAATGAAATGATTGCTGATGATATCGTTGGGCTGTGGGATGGGGATCATATCCGTATGTTATATCTTTAAAAGTTTGTACTTAACTTAAAATAGGGTAATAGTCAAAACAACAGAGAGAGATTTCTGAAACAATGGCACAGGGGCGATGATATTTTTGAATGGGGGGTAACAGATATATTACTTAATAAAATAATAACACAAGCAGTCAACCTTTTTAAATGTAAAATCTTCATCTAATCTTATCTACGGCACATCTAGACATGACTTTATCATGGAGTCTCTATCACATAACTATCAACTGCGCTGACTAACATTCTACACACTGAGAGTAAGGACTTCTGGGATGGATTTATTATCAGACTCCCAAAATACTGTATTAGTAATCACACACTACTCCAAGGAGTGTATCTGACAGACATGAAGCTTGGCCCATCTCCCTTTGTCCATATGGTGTGACAGAAGAGCTGGGCAATACATTTAATAGGAGACTTACTAATCCTGTGTTCCAAAAAACAGGCTACAGAATGCAGAGACATTTTGGCTCATCACTCTGCTTATTACCCTATCAACATGGTTTTATTTCTCTGACGGTTCCCTTGGTAAAGCATGATGATGCCTCTAGCCTCCATGGTTATCTCCGGTGATTGGAGAGGATTTATCCTCAGACGTTTCCATGGGCCAGAGAAGCTGCTCACTCTTGTTGCCATGGAAATAGAGGGGCAACGGCAGTTGGTCGAAGTGACGAGGAGATGACTTGGGGATCTCTGTGAGAACTAGAAATCTGTGGGGTTAGCCTAATAGCGCTTGATTGGGCACTAATGGGAGTGCTAACGCCTGTCAAATTTCATACGCTCCCCCAAAGATGATCCCCCAGCAATGATGCTGTATAAATGCATGCCGTAAATGGACAGACGCACATGAGCATTTGCATGCTCACACATACATGCACACACACACTACACAGTTTATCCTGCTGATATCGCTCTCACATAATCCAAGTGCTTCTAACACAAAAGTAACTTTATATATAAATTATGAAGGATTGTGAAAACTTGATTGGGATATCACTGGATATTTTAAACAATAAAGGAATGCTGTACTGTACAGTATATCATTAGGGCGGAAATGAGGTACTAAGTTTGGTAGAGAAATATACCTAGGTACAGAAATTATGAGAGTAGTATTGAATTGTCATTATCCTTCTGTCACATGCCACGTGACAATCCCCAGATGTGAGCAGAGCAGAAGATGGTAACGAGTGGCAGAGGAGTGGGGTTTGCCAGTCTCTGGACCGGATCTTATTTTTCCATCTCTCTCCCAGACACGGAAGAGAGATACAGCGGGAGAGCAGGTTAATAAAACAAACACAAAACAAATAAAGTCTTCACCCTACTTGCTGCAAAGCTTTCGGGCAAAAACAATGTACTAAAATAACAAACTAAAATATACAAACTAATTTAAAGTCCACCTCCTCCAAGGTGGGAATCCCCTTCCAGGAAACAAACAAAGAACATGGATGCTCAGTGGCTTTCCAGACCACTTCCACACATTCACATTTAACAGCACAAGTGTCTTCTTCATTCGGATTTCCTCTTTTACTTAGACAGGCACACACATATTCTGTGACTTTTTAAGTGCTTCCCAACTCATGCACGCAGGGACACTCAAACATTTCAGTCTCGAGTTCTCCACAATCACACAGAGAGAGAGGCTCCCCATTATTTCAGTGTGAGCCCTCTCTCTCTTCACAATCACCCAGAGAGAGAGGCATACCACTATTTCAGTGTGCTCTCTTTCTCCTTCTTTCCACATACACTCTACTCAGAACAAATGCACACTGAACTCCACACACAGACTCTGCGTCCTCCGAAGTGGAAACCCCCTTCCAGGGCACACACACTAAACAGTATGATATGCACACATGAACGACAAGACCAACACTCACTGATTCCGCAGTCGCCCCACCTGCTCTTAAATAGGCTTAATTACTGCCCGGCTCAGGTGGGACTTGTGGGGCAATCACCTCGTTCTGTCGTTCACACACCTACTCACAATTAAGTAACACAACACAATTCACATATACCACACGCACTCACAGACACAAACCATCAAGTGAATTATCACTTGACATTTACACTAATTAACACTAATTTATTAATTAAGGCCTATGGAACAACCTTCCGGGCAACAGTTCGCACTCTCTCGCAGTCTCACACTCTGCGAGAGTGCCAAACCTGCCCCCGGAAAGTTCCACTGCTTCAAAGGCCTCTACAGCCATGCTGTGGCAACAAAACTGGCATCCCTGCTCTTCCCCTGTTGCCTAGACCGACATCCTCCACACCTTCATTACAATTTAACGGAGTGTTAGTTTGATGCTGATGCATTCTGACATTTCCCTGCCTTCTGAGTAGTAAGACAAAATAAATTCTATATGACCTCTCAACAGTTTATTGCTTTAAAAAAAAAAAAAATTCGTTTCAGATTTTTTCCCGTTTTTCTCCCAATTCAGTGGCTAATTATACCCTCTATTTTATTTTGATTCACCCTCCCCCACAACCTCGGCGCCTGTCCTCCAGGACAAGCGAATTCTCGTCCTCCGAGAAGGAACTTGCCCCCCTTTCTGGAGACACCCTTCGCGCTTCCCGGCAAGTTCGTGCCGGCTCACCCTCCCCCCTTCCCCTGGGGCGGACAGCCAAATGCTGCCCCCAATCGAGGCTCGTGGCCAGGGCCGGTCTGGCACAGTCGGGCTTCGAACCGCAGCCACAATAGGCAGCTCACACTTGCAAAGCTGCAGTCAAAGCAAGTGCGTTAGACCGCTACGCTATCCGAGGCCCCTAGCTTATTGCTTTTTTTAGCCCATCAATAAAAGCGGATTCAGTCATTGCTTTTATCAGAATTGCATATCCATAAATATATAGTATCTCAGTGTGGTGTTCTATAGAGTAACAAGTCCATTATATGTAGTCTACCCCTGAATATAACGGGTACAGCATGCAGTAAAATAAATATGGCTCTATATGCCAATATGCCTTGTCGAAATTAGTTGGCCAACAATGTTTTTAGCAATGTGTTGCATTAACATCTTCAAAAGGCATTGAGTGCATAACACAGCCATACACATATACAAGAATGATAACGTAACATATTCATTATTATTACTTATCACATGCCTCACAGCCCATATGGCAGAGAATATCATAAAAAATATTGGTATAGTCCATCAAATATATATTATATATACAGTATATATATACTGTATATATAAAGAATATGTTGTGTGGCTGTTATATCATTCCTATCTAGTGCTTATGAATAGGTAATGTATGTATAATGAAAATATAGTTAAGGTTAAGCATTATCAAACTGTTTTTCTCGGAAGGACACAGGATATAGTATGTAACTCTACCTAAGATTTTATCTGGAAAATAAAATGGCTCCTAAATGAATGTACAAAGAATCCAAAAATCATGTGCATCCATTTGTATTTCCCCATGAGGCTGAACCTGATGTGTTTCTTCCTATCAGCGGGGAATTAGACGTTGACCTTTACAGGGGATGCAATGCATCCTGTGTCCTCTGATGTTCTGGGATTTTCTCTGCTTGCATCTCAGAGGGTGGACTCCAGTGCACATGGCTCACTTTGTTTCATTTCTAGCCATACAGCCACAGCCATACACAGAGACACAATCTGTGTGAAACCACCTGAAATTGCTCCATTTTAGAAAGAAAAAAAATGTGGAGCAATATAATGCAGGGCACACCATTACCTCTACCATTACTACGTAACCTTGCTGTTTGTGTGTCACTCAAACACACTGACAAGTGCACACACAGACATGCACTCACACACCCCCATACACACACAAACACATGCAAACAGACATATATGTGTCCCACCATGCCCCAGGTCTCCCAGAGAAGAATGAGATGAAACAGTACTGATGATTACAAAAATGGCAGCTCCAGCACCGATTTGTCAAGATGCATGCCTGTAAGCATCAGGACAAACTAAAACAAATTTCCTGGGAGAAATGCTGCAGATTATTTTATTTCCCTGCCTACCAGAGACAGAGCATTTCATCCCTATGTGGACAAGTACAGTAATATGAAATGAGAAAGTGCACCTTGAGGGGCTCTAAACTTAAGTATATTATGATTACTAATGAAGTCATTTGATCAGAAGCACTGTTTCCAGCAGAAGAAAAAAAAAGTACACTAGCCCAAATCTTTTTGCTAACATAAACCTGTCGCCTGTCATATAACAAGATTTCTTGATGATATTTAATGAACACTGCAAACTTCTGCAAATGTAGATGATACCCAATATTATTATATATTTTTTTTAATCATCTTCATTCCTTTAGATTAACACATTGCATTAAGAACATCATCTCAAGTGGTTCAAAATGTGTCTTCTCTACCCTACCTATGACATTTGCTCTACAAGAAATACTGCAGAGCATCTCCTAGCAACCAGCAACTTTATGGTTCCATGCCGCTAATGTATAAATGAAACATCTGGTCATAAAGCCTTCAACAAATTCTGATAAAGTGCTCCTGACACAGGTATAGTCATTTTTCATTGTCTCTGGTGAATAATTAATTAATGTAAAGGTAAAGTGTAATCCAAAGCATATATTACAAAAGTATTCAAAAACCATCATCACAATTATTTTTCACTGCAATTATTCAAATAGTGGACTAAAGGATATAACCTATACTGTATATTTCTCTGAAAAAATTTAAATTTCATATTAAAAAACCCGCAGCAAATCAGCAGAGAGAACGTGCGTGTCTGAGGTTCCGCAGTTTGGTCTGACGTGGTCCCTGCGTAGTTGGGAGAGGACCTGGCAAGGGTGTGTTGGGTGAGCAGCTGCCCTCTCCCCAGTCAACACGCACTCTGGTGAGCTTCAGCATATGGCAGGGAGAGGGCTGGCAAATGCATTTCCTCTTTAGTGCGGCTTTATCACAACCAAATCTGTTCCTCCCCCTGCCTGCCGCACCACAGGCCCAGCGCTCTACATTCCTGGAGCCACAGGCCCCTTTGCACCCCCCCTGTGTCCCCAATAAGGTCATTTTCTCTTTAACTCTTTCAAACGCTTACAATACAGAGACAAAACCAGGCGCCCCCCTTGAGGGAAACAAGGTGAGTTATTGACCGGTATGGCTATGATGCATAAATAAAATTAAGGGGGAAGCCACTTTGAAAGATTGAGAGACTGAAGGCTCTTGTTATGTGCCTCTTCAGAGAGGGGTTACGATATATGGTGAGGCAGGAGGGAGGCAACCTATTTTTACCGGAGTGACTCAGCCCTGTTTTGTCATCTTAACGGAGTGCATTATCAATTTCAGATGGATTTCCTGTGGCACAGTGGGGTGATTCACCTTCCCATGACAGCTTTCATATAATGTTTGATCACATCAAATGGCCACTGTGTGTCGATGCTTAAATTTTTTCAGATCTCGCGCCATCGAAAGCCAGAAGGAAACTTGAGACTACAGTTAAATAATAAATTGTGAATATTTTCCATTTGCACAATAATAAACTTGTTCACAGACCTTGTGCTATACTACGATGATAGTTTTTTCCTATTTCGAGAGCACGTTTTACTAAATAGAGTGCACAAAATTGTATTCCGGGCACACAAGATACAATTCGTTACCCTGTTTTGCGTATATTGTGCACAATATTTACAGAGTAGTTTCCCCTGTAGTATTCTTTCCATGTGTTTCTATTTACCTTCATTAACTTTCCGGTTCAGCCAATTGGTTCATGCTCCAATAACGTAGATCAGGCCAACAGGGACTCTGTTCTGATTGAATATCGGCAGGGTTTCCTAGAGGGTGTACTTGTGAAGTTGCCTGAACAGATGAAGGGTTAAAACTTCCTTTTTTAATGTGCACATTTCGACGTTGCCAACAAATTTTGCCATGCTTAAAAAAATGTTTCTTTGTGAAACACAGAAACTGGGGTAGTTTTTCGCCAGGGATCGATGAAATGAACGTTTTCTCAGCTCGGCCCACCATCTAAAAAGGAGCAATTACAATAAGCCAGCTATGTGTTTGAAACATAGCTGACTTATTGTAATTGCTCCTTTTCTTCTTCTAGTTTTTCAAAATTCTGGGCAGGCTTTCTTGCGCATAATATAATCAAAACAAGAGTATTATTTTGAGCGCACAAAATATTTAAATCGTGCTAACAATATATACGCAAAACGAGGTAACGAATTGTGTCATGTGCACGAAATAGCATTTTGTGCGTTCGATTTAGTCAAACGTGCTCTCGAAATAGGAAAAAAATATGATTTGACTGCTCCAGGGCTCCATACTATACAGACTTACATAGATTGTATTTTCATATTTAAACCATTTTTACAGCTGGATATTTACTGAAGCAATTAGGCTTCAGCTATTTTGTGTTCAGGCTACAGCAAAGCTTTTCCCAAACCTCCATCTGGGGCTTAAACCTGCAATCCTCCTGGTACAAGCACAACACCAAGGTTGTGGGTACAAGCCTAGCTTCAAAACTAATGTCAAAGACTGTGAATAGTGCCCACTGCCCCTCTGCTTGACGCATTATATTAATCAAGTGTATAAATAAATAAAATGTGGTGACTAACCATGTCACAGGTATTATATTAATGATGAATGGGTCTGAAAATGCTAAACTCCATTAGATTATCTAGCTACAAACTACTACATATACAATAAATAGCAAAAACCAACACAATAATATGCCTAAACAAAAAATAGCAACCAGTAACAAAAAAATATACGTAAACATACTTTTGAGAACATGCTTTAAACATATGAAGGTATTTTCAAAGCATGTTTTAATGCTTTTGGCTGTTATCATACTCTGCCTACTAAATTACAATGTTAATTTTATTTTGCCTGTCTTTTCTGTAACAGTGGGTACAGTGCTAATCTCTTCTGTGTTTTAGGAGATCATGCTGTTCTATATTGTGTGATAATTCAATAATGGAAGAAAAACTTGATTTATAGTATCACTAATAAATTACTAACCATTCTAGTTTTAAATAAAAAGTGATTGCTCCAAATTCTTGCTTACGGAGGCTTAAACATGTCTTGCTTCAGATTGCCGCATAATCTGTTCAAATGACTTGTATTTTTCTTTATTCCTGATGTGCAAAGAAGCATACAGAATCCAGTAGACAGAAACACATAAAGTCTAAGGACCTACCAATTATGCAACAAAAGAAAACATCGGAAAATGTTGAAGGAGAATGTTGAGGAAAATTGTAACTTTTAACAGCCTATGTAACTGATTCTAGCACAGTACATTTGTAAAGTCATATCAGCTGTCATGTACGCAACTGGCAGCCCACTGGCCTTCATAATTACTCTCACAGTTGGTTCAGATGAATAACTTTTCAGGAAGTGAACCTTCAATAGCACACAAACACAAGCATGTCTTCAGAGAATAGGTAATTGACACAGAGCGATGAGCGATGTCCTTTGTACCCTCCTTCACTCTGAAGCGCCGCGCTGAGAATTGAGGATGCTCAGGAATTTGGCTCTAAAGCACTATCGATGATTCAGACACCGAGTGTGTGACATCATCGCTTGAACTGGCCTCTCTGGCCTTTGATCCGGAAGGTTCCGAGCAGATGGCATATGCAATCTGAGACCAAGCACAAAATGAAGTGCTCCATAGCTCAGGGTACAGAGCAGGCCCATAGAGTGTCAGCACACCGCTGCATGCCATCTCTCGTCCTCTGTTTCACTTTCATCTGTACCAAAGTTTATCAAAAAGCTGCTTTAAGATCTGAAGCTAGGATTCTGTCAACTTTTTTTTTTTCCTTTTGGTGACATTACATACATTACATTTTAAGCATTTAGCAGACGCTCTTATCCAGAGCGACTTACAAGATGTGCATTATTACATGGTAGGAACAATCATAGTTGGTGACCGCTGACCGCTGAACTTGGCAAATTGTGTTTGTGGGGAAAAAAGGAACATTTGCCTTTATTTGTAAGTCAAAGTTAAGAACAAATTGAGAGCTTAGAATGTTATGGTTTTATCTTCATTTCTATACTTTCTGTAGTTTAGGGAAATCAAGTTTTAGAACTTTTAAATCCCATATCATAGCCTTGTTTTGTGTTGAACCTATGTTAGTTTTTACAAACAGCATTGCCATATTAATAAGTCATTTTTGACAAAAGCTCCCAAAATGCTGATTGAACCCAAGCCTGGCATTCCAAAAGTGATAAGTTAGAGACAGATTTACAATTTACAATAATGAAACAGGATAGAAAATATACAGCAATATGAGTTTGAGGTGATAGTACAATCCCTTAATTGAGAAGATCCCACATTTCTTTAAATAAGGTACATCTTACTTAAGAAACCAGATACCTGTTTGTTAAAAGTTAAATCCGGTTGCTGTGTGCTGTAAGGTTTTCAAGTGATAAGAGATTTCAATTTCCACCACAGTGGAAGGCTGAGGGGCTGTGGTCAGTCTGAACCATCAGATAATCAGGTAATTGGTGAGGCCTGAGGCCAAGAGGCCACTCAACTCCTGGTCCAGGCCCTGGTGATCTCACGTCTGGACTACTGCAATTCCTTGCTGGCAGGCCTTCCGGCCTGCGCCATCAAGCCACTGCAACTAGTCCAGAACGCTGCCGCTCGTCTGGTGTTCAACCAGCCGAAGTTCACCCACGTCACCCCTCTACTCTCCTCTCTGCACTGGCTCCCCATCGCAGCACGCATCAGATTCAAGTCACTGGTGCTTGCTTTTCAAGCGGCCAGAGGTACTGCTCCCCCATACCTCCAGTCACTCATCACTCCCTACACACCTCCCAGACCCCTCCGCTCCGCCTCCTCGGGTAAACTGACTGTCCCTTCCTCCGGGCGCCTGGCAGCAGCTCCCTCGCGGTCTCGCCTCTTCTCTGTCCTGATCCTCGCTGGTGGAACGACCTTCCGCAATCGGTCAGGACCGCGGAGTCACTTGCGATCTTCCGCAAGAGACTCAAAACCCACCTCTTCAGACTCCACTACCACTGAATTCTGTCCATCTAGCTAAATTGTCTTCACCACTGTTTACTTGTTCAACACTATACTCCACCAAATAAAAAAATAAAAAAATATTCACTAACCTCATTTCCTTCCTGGTGTTACAGGTATGGTACGCAGATGCCTGCAATTATGTCTATTGCTGTATTCCTGCACTGATCTCGTGCGCTAACTATGATTGTCCCTACCATGTATTAATGCACATCTTGTAAGTCGCTCTGGATAAGAGCGTCTGCTAAATGCTTAAAATGTAAAATGTAAATGTAAGTAGGACAGGGGGAAACACCTTGTGCTGCCAAAGTATTTACACTGTGTTGCTACTTACAGTAGAATAATATAGTATCACTATAGATTTAATATTTCCATTTTATACTTTTAGCAGAACGACTTAAAATAAGTGCATGTAAACTGGCAAGGATATCACAGCTAGAGCAAGAGATAATTGAACCTACAATATAATACTAAATAGAGAGAAAGGATAGCACATTTGCTTTTTATATATATATAGTCGGTTCAAGAGTACATCATATAGGAATTTAGGAATAATATTGGAATTTATTTTCCAATTCCACAACATATCTGTTTAAATTCCATCAAGTTTATCTCTGTCTGTCTGTCTCCCTCGCTTTCTCTCTTTCTCTCTCTCTCTCTCTCTCACTCTCTCTCTCTCTCTCTCTCTCTCTCTCTCTCTCAATCTCTTTCTCTGAATGGGAACAGCAGTAGCTGCCTCTCCTTTGTTCTCGCCATGACCTTGACTAATCACGGCTGGGATGTGGGGGATCTGAACCCCAGATGAGCTGCCATCGCGGGGGAGATATCCGCCCCTTCTGAGCCTCTCCCCTCCTGAGGCACTTCCTCCCCGAGAACAACCTTCTTCTTCAGAAACAGAGACTGGCCTCATTCATTGTTGCCAATGGCTTGCTCATGGGGAATATTTGAGAATTTTCACCTCTGTACTACCAAAAACTGGATCACATTACATGCATATTAATGAATCCTATTTAGACTCTCTGAATATACAATTTCAATGTGCTGTAATTGTATTATCATTTTGTTATGATTTTTGAAATAGTGCTTTTATGGTGCACTCTGCCAAGTGCTCCAAGACAGCTGGAATTCAATAAAACACACGTAGGCCAAGGTTTAAGTCAACATTTATCCTTAACTTTCCCTCGCAATTAAGTGATTAAAGTGTTTTTTTTCTTCTTCACACACACACAGTTTGGTGGGTTCAGCAATGAGCAAAATAACCTTGCCAAACTGTGTCCTATATCCACAAAAAACTAAAAAGAAAGTTTAATAGATGCCAACGTTTTATACTATACTAAAGCATAATGGTCATTTCATGTCTGTGAAACCAGTTGACAACTTTATATAAAACATTTGCTCATGCATTGTGCCAGTAAACCCCACTGTTGTGTTTGTTACTAATGTAATGTTATCTACCACCATTTAAAGACACAGATGTTTTTTCATCCACTTGAATGTAATTGCTACAAGCCATTTAAGGCAAGACCCAATACAATGGTCATTTTTGGTCCCCCCATGAATTTTCAGATTTTTCAATATTGTGCTAAATAAACTAATCTATTTTATCATGCTGCATAATTGAAAATGGCCAAATAACAATAGTTCCATGTATTTTTAACATTTGATGACATGCCAATCAGTGCAAATTAGTCAACAATGCCCATATTTTATGACTGTTTTCTCAAAACTAGATTTTTAGCTCATACTTTTTCAGTTATCTCAACTTGTGAATAAGTTATTGTCACCAAATTTTATGGGATGATTATTGGATGTATTCCTAAGATAATTACAGAGGGTATTTTTGATATCTTGTTTATGTAAGATTTTATGAGCAATTATATCCCCAAAAATATTTTATTTACATACAGGTACATCTTGTAAGTTCCTGGTGTATGAAGCAAATATTCAAAATCCCCTCTGTATTGTTTTTAATATGAAGTGTCTTAACAAAAGGAGATGTTAGTCACTCACTCCTATCTTGTTGTAACTGATGTAACTGAATTTGAATTGTATGCATACATTAGCATATTTCATCATTTACACCGAATTTGCATATTTAAATATACATTTTCAGAAAAGTGCTAATACAAAAGATGTGTATCTTTACATGTTTAATAAACTGACCAAAGTTAATTAAGATGTTACATCAGGAGAAAAAAAATGCCTATACCTCGGGTGTATCTTGCCTTAATAATGTAATCGAATATTGACAGACCTGTGGTTCGATGTCGCGTTTGTTGATTTAGAGATGCAGGATATCACAAACAGGTATGGGACTAACTAACACTAACAGATCAACTCTGGCCGGGAGCTCCAATCGGGGGCGGCATTTGGCTGTCTGCCCCAGGGGTGGGGGAGGAAAGTCGGCACGAGCTCACCGAGGAACAGTAGGGTGTTCCAAAAGAGCAGGTGGGCAAAGTTCCGTCTCGGAGGAGGCGGATCATTGCCGGCCTCGGGATATTAGCTTGACCTGGAGGACGGGCAGCGGGCTCATGAGGGGAGGGCGAATCAAAATAAATAGAGGGTTGAATTGGGTACTAAATTGGGTACTAAAAAAATTTGAAACTAATTTATTTAAAAAAAAAGAAAAGACTACATAGATTATTTGATATATTATTTTTTCATGTGCAATGTCTACAATACATTTTTGTAACCTTTATAACCTTTATACACTAAACAAACTCTTACCAAATCTTCTAGTCCTCCTCATATTATAGCAAATACAGTGTGTTGCATGTAAGTGCATTGTTCATATATATATATAAGAACTGTGGTCTTTATATGTGTTAATAATAATGATGTGTTGTTCTGGATGGCTGGTTCTTTGCATAGTATAGTTGGAAATTGAAAGGTATGTGTAATTCTTCACATTTAGGGTATATGAATTATGTGTTTATGTGATGGTGCTCATGTTATATAATGTAAGTGTCAATAAATGTAATGTTTTAGGATTTACATATGCTTTATGGAGTGTGCTATTTTCAAACACAGAATATAAAACGCATACAAATTATTGACTATACCCTTAGATATTTTGGTATGTGACATTTAAAAGCCTAATGAGGGATGAGACAACAAGATGAACAAACACAGGGCCAAGTTACTTGAACGAATACAAGAAAATATCGGAAGCACTGCTTTGGAACAGTTCTTGTTTAGTTTCTGTGAAATGTATTGGTGACAGTTTAGTCGTAACTTGGCATCATTTTGATATCAATCATTTTTACAGAGTATATGCTTTGTATATGTGAGTAACTTGGCTTTTTGTAATCTTGAAAATGTTTTGAGATATCACATCTTTCTGAACTGTAGCGTATATTAGGGGCATACATGAGGATATTAATATGTGTGTGCATCAGGAGTGACTCCTCAGAGGAGGAGGGTGGGGGGAATGGTTCTCCTAAAAAAAGAAAAAAACGTACATAAAAAACCTCAGTCAATATATACATGTAACTGCCAAAATAAAGGAAACACTCCTTCATGGTCATGGTGCGGGGTGCATCTTCCTGGCATGGTTTAGGTCCACTCAATGGCAATAAATACAAAGCCATTCTGAGTGATCACCTTCATCCTATGGTGAAGCATTTCTATCCTGATGAGAGTAGTCTCTTCCAGGTTGACAAAGCCCCCATCCACAGGGCACGATTGGTTACTGAATGGATTGATGAGCATGAAAGTTGCACATTCTTGCTGGTTTAAGATTGTTTGTGATTCAAGAGCTTAAAATAGCTGTGCGTTGGCATCATTAGATTAAAAATGACTGAAATGAGCCCCTAAGTAGGACCCTGATATTACCCTGATTTAACCATATACTGTATTATGTTGTATTAAACATTTTAAATTGGTTTAAAACCTTGTTTAAAGTTATAACTTTTTTGTTTTAAATGTAAAAGACAGACCCTCCCACACAAGCCATGACAGCATGGCAACCAATGATGCGACGCAACATGCTACATCTTTTATGACCACAGAGAGTCAGGACCTTGTTTTTTACCGTGCCATCCGAAGAACGGACATGTAGTCCCGTGGGATCGAACCCGCAACCTTGGCATTGCCATTTTGTTGCAATGTCTGCCTTCATTGCACAAAACTATTTACAGTGTCTGTTAGTGTCCCACGTAAAGATGTAGAACAAGCTGTGCTGTAACTATGTAACACAAAGTATAATGCTCTTTATCAGAGCTGGGAGCCTGAGCACAGATAATGTGGCTGGGTGAGCAGGGCCTCTTGCTGACATCAGTTTATGTTACAAAGGAGAAAACTAAAATGATATTGATGTCAAAGCCTGCCTTCTTTATATGGATATCAAAGCCTGCTCTGGCAGTCTCTGGAGACCCCTTACACGAGCACAGAGAGCCAGCTGGGAGGCCTTCTTTGAGTTTTGTTACCTTCCAGGATTAATGAAGCAGATGACGCATTCACATTTACATTCATTAGGTTCCCTGATGGAACTTAAGGAGATCTTACATAATTCTCATTCAAAGAACGCACGTTTACGAGGGTGCTCCGGACAGCAAACTTCCACTGACTCGATGTGTGTCTAATAATTTTCAGATGCTATTTAGGTTACAGCTACAGACTGATGCCCACAACACACTTCCCCCTGAAAACATGTGGGTGTCTTCATTGTAGGGGAATCTATTTTCTGCTTGAGTTATCGTGAGGAGAGCACAGACTCTAAACAGAAGCTAATTTGCTGCATGATTCAACATCTTTTTTAAATAAGGATATTAAAATTACAAAGCTTTTCATTAAGCCCACTTTCATTTCCCATCCCCTGCCAAACCCCACCCCGATGATCTAAGCAGATTTCTTAACAGCTCCTCTGACCCCAGCCAATCTTTCTGTCCGGTTCAAAGACTAGAACTCTTGACTTGCCCTGAAATTCCCCCTTATACTGCTTAGGCCTTCCATAATTTCCACATCCCTGACCGGTCTCAGTCAGTAAGACAGGTGATAAAAGTTGCCTTTTTAAACGTTATGTTACTGCTACACAATTAGCTTGTAACCTCCACCATTTTTTTGTGCGCTAAAAAGTACAATTGTAAATCAAATTGTTCCCAATCAGTATCAAATGAAAGCTGAGGTACAGATGATACAACATATTGAACAATATATTGTGATTGTGTTGATATTCTATGCTCCTGCTTAAAATAACCCTTCTTGCTTAAAATAAGCTTTATTGCAGGAAGAAAATCATCAGAAAAAAAGCCTAATCCCATTTTCCCCTCAGAATTGAAAAAACATTCTCACATTCCAAACCCAAATTTAAGCATTGATATAATATTAGATACATAAAAATGAATCAGGCTTTAATAAATATGGATCCAATTCCTCATTTCATCTTATCTTGAAATGAGGAATCAATTTCTTGTGTCAGTGCTATCTGATATACAGTAGAGTTCAACAGAATTGATTGCTTGAATAAGACATACAGTATTTACTTTTGTTAAGTTGGAATTTTGGAGGAAATATGTTTATTTTAATTTAATTGGGTTATCTGTAAATGTAAAACATTCATGGACTCCATAGGTTCCAAGCATGCATATGGATGTTAAAAAGGTATGTGTGTGTATGTATGTGTGTGTGTGTGTGTGTGTGTGTGTGTGTGTGTGTGTGTGTGTGTGTGTGTGTGTGTGTGTGTGTGTGTGTGTGTGTGCGTGAAATGTTTCATTTTGTCTTTGACGCAATTACACAGTGCAAAATAACGAACTTTAAATATCATACACAGCATAAGTTGTCTTATAAAATGCACTGAAGTTCAAAGGTCATTTTGCATACTATAACAAGATAGCAAATACAGTAAGACATCACACATGTTTTTTTTATAAGGAAAGCTAAAAGTAACATTTTTGTGATTTAGAAAATTCCCCCAGTGGATTTTATGATATAATTGCTTTCTGTTAACAGAAAATAGTAATCTGTGTTTTTCAATTTCATCACAGAAGGGGTCTGACCAAGTAATCCCACACTATTCTTTTTCTGCTCTAGCTACACTCACAACATGGCAAGCTAATGCCACTTATCCACAAATGAGAGATTAATTTCACCACACTATAACACATGGAAGTGGAAATCAAATCAAGCACAGAGATATTTCTTAATTAAAATACTGAACTGGATTTTCATCAGTAAGCAAGAATGAAATCAGCAGGAATAATAATTCTTGCAGTTAAGAATTATTCAACCAGCACCATGATGCTCTAGATGATCTACATGCAGTATGTCATAATTACTGCTTGATGTTATTCCAACATTGGAAGAAAATAAGTAATCTCAAAGTCCTTGAAATGCCAAAATGTCTCTAGTGAACCAGTATCAGTGAAACCAGCATGACCCAACTAAACAATGGAACAGTGATTGAGTAGCAAAGCACTCTCTCAGAACAAACATACACAGATAGGACACAGAGCCCGTGATTATCTGCTCAGTGTCTGTGTAAGAGAATCGGGCAAAGTCAGCCAGGCAGATGGTATGGTTCTCTGGAGACACCAGGTAGAGGATTACTCTGAAAGTCCTGATTATTCCACAGGAGGCCCATGCCCATAGCCAGAAAACCTGTCTGGAACCAGCTGCAGGTTTGGAGACCAGAGAATCAGGGAGGATCTACGTCATACAGCCCTGACTGCTGGATACACATTGTACCTTCAAGTGCCTCAGCAGTAGGCAATATGGAATATATGTCTGGTAAAGCTAGTTTGCCATTTCCTCTGATCTGAACATGGTGATCTTTGTTTGTTTGATTGGATGGTTAGTTTGGTGGATTCATTTCTCAGCAAGGGCAATGCTTCCACCATTATTAACATAATCAATTATTATTACAACTAAAGCATCAAGGGCCTTCATATTTCAATGAAAATGCATAAAATGGCCACCCCCTTATTCACCAGTGCATGTGGTAGACCATTATGTAATGTAAAGTAAGACAAACTTAAGACAAACCAGCCAGGCAGATTAAAAAAAACAAACCAAAAAAAACTTGAACTATAAATATAGATAGTCTGCTTTTAATTCATTTCTGGCTGCAAGATCTTTAAATTGTGAAGCAGATGGTAAAAAATAGATGATTCCAATTACCACCAGTTCACTTGAGCATTCTAGAATATAGGACACCTCCCATGTTGGGGATGATTTAAGTGCCTTTTGAATAACTCTTGGACCTTTGGTTGTTTCTATTTTAAAACCTTACTTCAGGGCCTTTTCTAATTTAGAAATCATACATATTGATTTTACAATGTATTTCTGAGAGGGGACTGTTTAATTAATGTACAACTTAATTTATAATATATCAAGGGAGAGTGGTTCAAATTAGCTGGTTCATGCCCTGGCATTTGAATAAGCTTTCTTCACAGAAGGAGTCTTAAAGTCCTATCAGCAACCCAGCTGCAATCCAGATTTACGTTTACATGCTATCAAACAAACAGGTAACAATTGTAGCGCCAAGGACAATTATGGAAGTTCTCTACATAAAATTCTGATGCACAAAAATATGTGTAGAAATGTCTGGTTTATGATTACAGACATTTTAATCAGACAATGTCTTATCCTTACAATACTAAAGCAATAAGACAATGTCTTACAATAAGCACTGAGTGCACTACAAACTCCATTCTACATTGGAACATAACAATATTGTAGGCAGAAGACAACACAGCAAAAGTCTTCTCCTGCATATCTTACCAGTATATTGGTGGTGTAGGCACTGTTGATAGCTATAGCATTGATAAGAATCTCCAGTGTCTTGGGAGGCAGGGCACCAGGATCAGGGACCGCTTTATAGTGCACATCTCCCATGTAGGCCTGCACTACGGTCATCCTGTTGGTGGTCAGTGTGCCGGTCTTGTCTGAGCAGATCGCTGTGGCATTGCCCATGGTTTCACAGGCATCCAGATGGCGCACAAGGTTGTTGTCCTTCATCATTTTCTGTTTTTAGTAAACAACCATTTAGCATTAAATACCACAGTCACAGTAGGTATAATAAGTATTCATCCCCTTTGGCATTTTTTTAATTTATTTTTTTAAATTTGTTTCTGATTTTCTCCCATTTTCTCCCAATTTGGTAGCCAATTAGACCCGCTATTTTTACGTCAATCCCCCCCTAGTAATGTGAGTTCGCTGCCGTAGTCCTGCGACCGGTAGTGACGAAGGCGAAGTGACGCCTCTTCCGAGACGTCACTCGCCAAGCCGTCGACTGAACCCCGGTACTTACAGGGCCACTATACGCAGCGAACGTCACGCCGGCTTCTCCCCTCCCTGGGGCGGACAGCCAATCGCCGCCCCCTGGTGGCACTCCCAGCCAAAGCCGACACTTGGCGAGACGGGGAATTGAACCCCGGTCTCCGTGGCCAGCGTCGGACGTTGTAACCACTGGACCACGCGGGAGGCCAAGCCTTTGGCATTTTTTACATTTTATTTTCTTACTTCATGGAATCAAAATGGAATTTAATTGGGATTTCTTGCCACTGATTCTTAAACTTGTGTAATGAGCATAAAGCTTGAACTTCTGTGTAGTGGGAGGAAGTAATGGGGTCTGATGAGTCGTCTTTTACTCTTTTTCCTACATCTGGACGGGTTTATGTTTGTAGAAAGCTAAAGGAAGCCTTCAATCAACATTGCCTGTTCCCAACTGTTAAACAATGGTGGTGCATCTGTTATGGTATGGGCAGCCATCTTGTGGGAGTCATTGTGTCTGACTATTACAGACTATTACTGTAAAATAACAGCCAAGGACTGCAAAGCCATTTTAGGCCAGCAGTTGCACCCTATGGTGCAAACATTGTTTCCTCAAGATGTTCCCATACATACACCCCCATACACACTGTTAAATTAATTCAAGTCCTGGAACATAGTGAGGCGTAGATTTCCACCGCTTTTATCTCTCAAAGAACTGGAGGCTTTCATTCTTGAAGAATGATTCTACAAGAAATATTTTAAAACTTGTATAACAGCATCCCAAGAAGGATTGAAGCTGTTCTGAAGGCAAGGGATGGCCCAACTATAAATATTCATATATTGTTTGATGTTTCATCATCGTTGATGTTTCGTCTACCCCCTGTATGTCACCAGGTGTGCATGGAAGAGATGTGCAATTGTGATACAGTACCTTTACAGAATAGGCCAGGGAGATGGTGACAGCCAATGGGAGGCCCTCAGGAACCGCCACCACCAGGACGGTGACGCCGATGATAAAGAACTTGACAAAATACTGGATGTAGATGGGAGTGCACTCTGGCATCCATGGCCTCTTCTGGAGCACAAAGTTGTCGATGGCGAAGTACAGTACCAGGATAATGACTGTGATGGCTGACATCACCAAACCTAATAGACAGCAGGGGCATAGCAGTCTGTTACACAGCTATACTGTACACTCTATAGGCCCATCTCCACAAAGAATTATACAGATAAAGATATAATAAAGAACATTTTTAAAAATCAATAAGTATAAAAATGAGCTACAATTAATGATAGTTATTGTTTGAATCGCTCTCAAATCAATTTTTAGAACATCTCCAGCCTTATAACATTTCTAATAAATCAGTGTCCTGGCAAAGTCCTGGCCTTTTTCCGCTGTCTCTTTGCATTCAGTGTCCTAAAGGTATGTTCTTATTCTGTGTATCCCACCAATTTTAAGGGTTACGGGGCTGTTAAGGGGTCCAGGAATACTTTTCCAGTTTTTCCTCCATTTGCGCTTTTTTCACATTTTGATTGTTTGTTTCTGCTTACTTGGTTCCCCCTGGTTGTAAATGGTACTATAGAAAATAACAATTGATTGACTGATTATTACAAGTTAAAATTAAAATGACAGCACCTGCTTTGCCAATCTGAACAGCCAGTTTGGTCAGTTTGCCTTGAAGAACAGATTTCTCCTTCTTGGAAACGTTGGACTTTTTCTTCTCCTTCTCCTCCACATCCCCTCCCTCCGCACTCTTCAGTGGCTGCATCTCCATAGCTGCTGCGCCATCTTGTTTCTTCACTGAAATGATCAGAACATACAGACCTTGGAATGGAACATTTCTGTGGGGTGCTTCAACAACAGTTTGTAACAATACCTTTGGGTAGGAGTTTTTTTTTTTTACAGTATCCATAGAGATGGCAACATTTCAGGACCAATTCGCAGGCCCGCACAGCAGATTATTCTGACCAAGTCCAGAGCGCCAGTGTGACACCAACATTTTGATACCATGACTCTCCAGTCCAGAGCTTTAACCACCATTTCTTACAGTCAACCATCAGGTTGTGTGGAAAATGACCCAGAGCTTACTTACATACTGTAGGTGTTTTATTTTTTCTCTCTCTAAAATCATAGACATACTGCGACAAAAATGGCGGATACCTCAAGACAAAAATGCGGGTGCCAGTTTCATTTTCATTTCACTTCCTTTACATCAGTGACATGGAGGAAACGGACTTATGCATCAGTGGTTTAAAATTGATTCCCATTCTAAGACCACAGGAAACCATATTATTCCATAAAAACATAATAAAATCCTAAATCATATACATATTATCTTATGATCAGATGCATACAGTGAAACAGAAACCAAATTGCAGCAGCATATGTAGCTAAGCTATATGTTAAAGGAGGAACAACTAATGACTGGCAGAAACAGATAAATAGATGTTATACCTCGATAAAATGTTGATTTTTAAATGCAAGAACATTAGTGAGCAAACTGACTAAAATATACACCACACACTGACGTTTTTAGATCTCTACCGTAACTTACCAGAAAGGCTTTCTATCCATTAACTACTAAACACCTTTATGCAATTCAATTTATAAGGATATGACGGGTCCTTTAAAATTAAAGTATCTGCTGTACAAATGTTATTTGCCGTCTGCATTGTATAATGAGTATAGGAGCAACAACATAAACAGTCCTGGACACTGTCACAAGGAGCAAAGAGACAGCTGTAAAGTAAAAGTGACAACACTGTAAACATAGACATAAGATCTCATGGAGAGGTGTGGATACGCATTGCAGAGGAAACCAGAGGAAGCACAAACCAGGATAAGTGAAAGTAGGTTACCTTTGGTCTGGTTGTTCTCCATATTTCCATCCTGCATTTTACCTATGATTAAGACATACGAGACACAACCGACATAACAAAAGCAGACGATAAAACATTCATCACACAAGACATCACAGTGAAACCAAATAAAAAGGAAGACAGAAAAATGAATATTTATTTCACATCTCCGTGACAGTAACATACATAACACAAAATGCTGCATCATAAATGAGGTTTATGTGAGTTTCCTCTGTAGGTGAGGTGCACGACTGCTGTGGTTTGTGTGATGTGGTTCATGAATTGCAGGCATGTTTTTACACTGCCCTACATGTATGCTGTGTGCCCAGGGGCAAAATAATACAGCTAATGCATATCTGAAGAGAAGTCACATGACTAGTGTGGATGATGCGTCTGTGGATTATGCACTGTCAAAATTCATGTAAAGCCCCTGGATAAAACCCCTTTTTTTTCTAAATTGCTAAATCACTTGTATTTTAATCTGCAAAATATTATGGACATTACATGTGTAGTTAGTTTGGGATTTTTTCATAAAATGTCAAGATGACTTTCCACACCACATTAAACATTTTTTTATGGTACACAACACAGAAACAAATATCTATATGTCTCCAGAATGTTTTTTGAAGGTGCAGCAAAGCAAAAAAGAAGTTATAAGGTAATATGAAGCTCCTGTGTTTAATGTGCATGTTAACCAATAATTTAAAGTTAATTAGTTCAAACGTGGCTATGAATAGAACTATAATTACAGTATGTGCAATGGACCACGGTATAGTTTCAAAAATGTGATACATTGTGCCACCACAATTGTCTTTGACCTGATGTTGACTTATGAAAAAGAATGGCTGAGAATTCAGTGGTGACAAATTGCTTTAATGAGCAGTGGAGACAACGTAAGAGACACCGCCACCATTCATCTCTCCTACCAGTTGTCAGTGGATAGAATCTGAATTAATGTAGCATGCCATTGTTTAGACTTGGGTCAATACACACACAAGTCCAAACCGCCACAATTATAACAATGATTGGAAGGCATCATACACTGGCAGAGGGGACAGAACTTTGATACAATAATATGCAGCTCACAGCAGCCATGTTATTCATTATAATAGTGGCTGGTTCATAATAGGTGTGCAAGCTAACTATGATTCAATTGCTACAGACGGAATCATATTACACCGCATTGTTAAGAAAGGTAAATGTTGTCTATGGTATTGGCCAGAATGTTTTTATTCATTTATTTATTCTATGTCCAATTCGAATGAAAATCAGTGACGTATGTTCATCATTAGAAGGAACTTCATTAATAGAAGAAAGGCAATTCAGATCCTTCACAGGATATCAAGAAAAAGGAGTCACACATTAAACACAAACAATGACGAGGAGAGCAACACAAGCACAGAACGATACACGGCATGCACAACGACACTCGGACCAGGATGCGCATGCTGAGTCAGCAGAGGAAATTAAACAGGGTAAAATAAAAACAGGGCCGCTTGTGAAACACCAGCGTTTATCGTTCAAGACACCCCAAAGACTACAGAAACATCACGTATTGCCTGCATCGTATTTGGGAGCTATGGTAAGATTTCTACTGTAGCCCAATATGGGCTACGGCAGATAAAATGACAGCTAGTGCCCCATTGTGAGGAGTTAATTCAGCCCTAGAATACAACTGGAAAGTGTGATGTCACTTCCCGTTTATGGGTACAGCAACAAGGAAATCAGATTCCAATGCTTTCCTCGTGATTAACATGGTTCTGTGCTTTGCACTGGACTGGAACCACATGCACAGATGAGAGGGAAAGCATGTAAATTATTTAATTGTGTTCACAGACTTCAAGGTTTGGATAGAGTTGGCATCTATTTCACATCATCGTTGCCTCCTCTCCGCCAGCACAAAGAAAGGCTTTTTTGTATCATTGCTGAGCAGACCTTTGCAAAATCAATGTTCCTTGTCCCATCTGGACAGCTCATCCTATTCACTGGGCCAACGTGATATATCATGAGCCATAGTGTAAAGACCAGTGAATCTGCACAGCGTTGATAAAAAAAGACCATACTCTAAATGCCTCACTGGAATACAAAACCACGTTCCCTCAATGTGCAATGTAGGTGATCAACTGTCATAAAGGAGGAGAGAAATTATACTTATAAAACATATTCATAGCTAGATATATATATTTCACTTAATAATGTAAAAAAGAGGCCAGCCTACAAGCCTAGGGGAAATTATTGTGCAAGCAAGCAACTGCACTGATGATGGATCCCATGATTCTATAGCTTAGTTGTAACTTAGCTTGCTGATAACTATAACCATGATACTTATAAGAAGAATCAGCAAAGCTAGCTACTGTATAAAGCTTATATCTAGTCAATGACTGAAAATACCTTGTCTAGCTGACCAGTTCACTAGCTAACTAGCTAGTCGGGTTCTACCAAGCAACCCACACTCTTTCAATATATATATATGTCTATTATTATATACTCTATATAAAAGATGCATCGCACTACAAGCACATTTCTGATAATGTCTTTAAAAGTGCACAGTTCAAGAAAACTTAGAATTAGATTAATTATCATTTCTTCATGTACAAAAGTGTTTTTACTATGCTAATGTTTGCCACTATAGTTCCTGTGGCATATGCAGATGACTGTGCATGAAAAGTAGTTTTACAGATTGTGAAGCAGAACTCAGTATGCATATGAATTAGGGATGTAACAATTAATCTATTAATCAGACTGACTAATCCACTAATCCACACATTTTAAAATATACATAAAGTTCGAAAACAAGCAGCCACAAAAAAAGAAGAATACGTTATTTTTGAATGTCCTGATGCAGTTATATGGACAGCTTTATAACGCAATCATTTCTGTTTCAAGTTAGATGTCAAAGAAAACATGATAGAAGGGTCTAATGTCTGTACTGTAAACAAACATTTCCCGACAGAGTCAGTGTGTCAGGTTTACAATAACATTTAAGAGCAAAGCATTCTCATAAATGCAAGCCAAAGCATCAATAAGCAAACTGTAGTCACAGGTAAGAGTTCCCCCTAACAATTTACTTTAATTATTGACACTGGCTAACAGCTTGAATATATTAATTTAGCGACTGTCAACCAGGCTACTTGGCTACTTGCACTTCTATGTAGAGCAGTACTGTTTTAGCTAGCCATCAATCTTGATGTTAGTTAGCTATCAATTGCAAGCTATGCTTGTGTGTTATTTCTTTTTTTTATTACTTTTTGCTATTTCGGGGGCTCAAGGATGGAGATGACTTGGGGTCTGGAACAATCAAAAACATGAAACAAAAAAAGAAACTGCATTACTCAACTGGATACATCTAAATTATTTTCAAATTCAGTAGCTTGTTCAGTAGCTTAGCTCTGTACTTTTACCACTGTTTTTCCACGGAGAAATGACTTTTTGTTAACTTTGTTACTAAGCCATGTCAATCATAGACCAGGTTGAATTTAAAGCTTGTTAAAATAGCCATTGCATGCTACTGTGACATTTATCAAATGGTAATGTGAGCAACATTATTGTTGGTTCTCTGCTACTGTCTGTGTTAGTGTACTACTGGCATGGAAGATGATGGAATGGCTGTTATTGCCATGATTTAGTTAAGTTATGGTGGATCAATTGTGGTTTCAACCAATTCAACTAATGCAATAAAAAATATCAACTAATTTGTTTTTATCAATCAACAGCCATAATATAAATTAACCATTTGTTTTGAAGAACAAAATATGTGCCTGGTAGTTGCTAATTTACTTAATTAATTAGAGTAATCAGAAGGCATCTTGAATATATCTCTGTTTTTGGCCAACTCAGAGAAGTATTCTATTAAATGTCTACACAGAAATAGAAATGCTGAAATATTTAACTTTTTGATGACAACTGTAGTGTAAAATAGAATATAAAACTTTCAGCAAATTTAATACCATAGCATTAAAACATTTTGAAAAGTATTTTATAGTTCTGGGTATGGTATTGTATTTTAGATACATAGATTTAGGTGTACATAAACATCATTCACACACACACACACACACACACACACACACACACACACACACACACACACACACACACACACACACACACACACACACACACACACACACACACAGGTTTACATTATATGATGGATATGTTTGAGTATTAAAGGTTAACAGAACAGTCAAGCCAGGAAAGGTTTAATATATTTGTTATGATATGAGTGAATTGTATGGGTAAGGTATGCTAAGGGTTAATAGTGCTAATAGGGTTAATATGTTAACAGCTTTGATTTTTAACTTCCCAGAAAGAAAAGTTACATAACAATTAATATAAAACCTGTCTCATAATGCAGAAAAAGAGGATTTTCTACATGTTCACATCCCCAATGGAAATAAAGGCAGTCATAAGCACCATTCGGTGTAAAACATGAAAATCATTTAACTACTTTTTAACCAATAGAACAACAGGAACAATCCCTGCAAAATGAGCTAGTCGTAGTCACCGTTGAACTTGTGACGGGAGATGGCCACAGAGCGTCGGAAGGTAAAACTGTATTCATGACTCATTCTATACCTTACTGGCTGCATTCACACAACGAGACAATTGTTCTAATTCAGAACTGCATTTTTATACTGCCTGCTAGCTGATGACAGATTGGTCAATAGAAATCCTGCGTCCTTTAAATAAAACACATAATTTTCATATTTCATCATTTTCATATTATAATACATTACAAGTTCTAGTAAAGGCATGATGACTTTTGTTTTTCACACAACAAAGCACCAGGCCGGGGAAAATGACTGACACTTTTGGAAAGAAAAGCTTCTGAGAAAATCTTCTGTTGGATATTTGTGATGGAAACACATGAATTGATTTGAATGTATTATGATGGTAATGCATGTTTTGTCTTGTTAGGTAATAAGCAACAAATATAATGAAATATCAATGTATCCATTCATCCATTAATAACAAAGCAATACTTGAAGAATATGGAATTTCTTAAGCATTGTGTTCAAAGCTGTATGATTAGCAATTGTCTACATTTAGGAAGAAAAGAGAATAATAAAAAAATACCTTAAATATTTGCATACATTCACATATGTATTTTATTCCATACATTGTGTCTCACATTCCTTCCAACAGAAAATAATGCATTTGCAAATATTGGGTCAGCTTTCCAGTGCTTAGGTAAACTTACCAAATAAACTCTAATCAATTAAAAAACACAGGTGCTTTGTGAGTTAGCATTGCCGTGCGCACTCATATATTTTCTTTAACAACAAAGAGGTCCATATTCATTCGCCTTGCTGGAACCAAGTCCCTCATTATCAAGATCTTTACTGTATTTCAAGGTACTATACTTGTGGTTTGACAATGCACTTAACTAACGTATTTTGCACTCATCTTTAGTGGTCGAATTCAATTGCCAATTCTACTGTGTGCTCCGTAGTGTGTTTCAGGGTATTTCAATACTGGTATGAGTTCACTCATATTATTTTTAAAGTACATTTAAACTAATGAAAGTTATGATTGTTCTTACACGATTAAAGTAATGTTTTTCTTTTTAACAAAAACAAATTTAGATTGTGGATAGTGAACACATTTAATGTGCATGAAAAAACATTTTATCACTTTGCAAAATGATTCTAAAAACATACATACTGTATGTAAAATTGAGGCTCAGAATATATTTATTTGTTTACCTTTATTTAACCAGGTAGGTCAACTGAGAACTCATTTCTCATTTGTAGTGATGACCTGAGGAATCTATGTGGGTAGGGAATCCAAGGGATTGTGGAACCAATCAGATGCCAGGGGTGATTATGTGGCCAAATATAAATGTAGACAGTTTTTTGTGGGATACTATACAAGCATACTTTTTTAATATTTAGTTTATTTTAGTTTTTAGCAATAAAAAACTAAACAGAAACAACCGTTTCATTTCAAATAAGAAATAAGGTATTGCTATACCATAGTGACTCACAAGTGACAGCTTAGCCAATGGGACATTTTGCAAGTTCAAATCTCTTTTGCTTATTCTGTGCATGCCATTCATTTAAAATAACCATGCTAAAGCTCCATAGTTATACAGTAATATTAAAAGGGTCACACCATTTATTAATAAATGCAGCTGTTCTGCATTCCTGAAAATGTGAAATTGGTTGTGTCCTAGTACCTTTGCTAATTCTGGTTTAATATACAGAGGCAAAACGAAAGGCAGACATTACAGAATAAGATCATGTAAACAGGTTTGCATGAAAAGTTAAAAAACGCAATATGCCAACATGCTACTAAACTAATCTAACTTGCTGAAGCATGCTGAAGGAATTGCCACAATATTTTTACATTTGCACTATGTGTATTAAATATCAGAATGGGGAGGACCCTGTGCTTTGTAACATTAGTGCAAGTACATTCTGTTAATATGATAATTTGACAAATGACCTTGCACTCCAGAACATCCTTCTTGATACAGAAATATTTATACTTGTTAGATGCTTTTATCATATATTTATTGTATGGTAACATAAATATACTGGTGCATCTTTAGTTTTGAAGTCTGTAGAAATACTTCCAATATATTTCAATCTCTGCAATGTATCAATTCCTTTAAGTCAGGATAATGAAAAATACCTCTGAAAAGTAAAATACTGATACGGGGAAAAGGTCAACGAACTAGAACAGAACCTGCAAGCAATTTTAAGATTTCATTCATAGTATAGATGAAAAACAATGGGCCCGCAATACGGACTAATCTCCTCTGGATCTCAGTCACGAAACACAACTGCGTCCTTGCCTGTCCAGTCCCAACCAAATACAAAGAGGTATCTCTGCTCCTGTTTACAAGCTACAGGGCGGATCCATCCAGTGTTTTGAATCATTTTACTTATTGTGGCATTCCTGGTAAGTTATTCATAGGCATTATGGGAAAAAGGGGACAAATAAAAGAATAGAGAAAAAGAATGAAGGACAGTTTCACAACTGTAGGTGACATGCATTCAAAAGAGGTGTACAGTCAGCAACGAAGAAGCAAAATCAAGGCAGTTGGAGAGGGATATACCCATTGTGTAAGGACAAGGGAGTCTTCTCAACATACCATTGACTAGGCTGGCATTACCAGCAGCATTTGCGCCTGCAGCACCATCGGTAGCTATAGTTGAGATGGGGTGGGAGGAGGGATGGGAGCAGTCTAGCGAGTAATAATGGATAAAAAAGGACAACAAACAGTGAACAAAAATAGCATGGTTAAGTAAATCAAGAGCCTCATTACCATGATTAGTACTGTTTTTATACACCACTTCCAAATGAAAGGGCTGGGAGAAGAATGCTATTAACAGGCAGAACATTCACAATGCAACATAAAACAGGTTACACAGAATATGGGTAAACAGAACAGAAAGAAAAAAAACAATACACAATGATCAATTGCACAACAAGCGTGGATTGACCAACTTCCTCTATACTAAACCTGCAAACAGCAGAAGTTCAAAATTCAACAGCGGATGTATCTTTCTGTATAACGAATGTATGTCCTACATTGTGCTACATGGCTAATTAAAACAAGACAAAAACACACCCAATACAATTATATAATTGCTCCTTTTGTTATATGAAGCACTGTTTCAAAATAGTCAGCCTTAAATATTAGATTTGGATTTGATCGATTTTACTGTTGTTATTTGTTATTTGAAATATAAATTGAAATCCCTCTCAAGATTTGACTTCCCAACAACATGTTCTGCTAGGCGAAAATAGCAATTTGTTGCTCATCTGCAAATACAAACGGACAGGTCACCCCATTGCCAACAGCCCTTCTAATGGCAATCTACCAATTCGATATCCCTACACGCGAATGTACAAACTTCATCCCAGATAACATACAGTAGCATCTGACTTTAACAGGGTGTGAGTCTGATTCTGCAGCAATAATGAGCTGCCTTAGGCCAAGAACGATGCTTCACTGTTTTCACTCTGCAGAAAATGTGTGGCAAGCAGAGAAGAGTCTTGCCCATCAGCTTAAAAGGCCCAGTTATAAAGATCATTTGTAACACTGTGTGGCCAGTCAAAGACAAACAATAAATTACAAATGTTTACTGTCTGGTGTTTAATAGCAAAATCACAAAGTTCTCATTTTGCCCTTAAGATTTACTTTGGTGATAATACTGATGTGCCATGCAGGAAAAAACTGATTTAGTCTTTTAAAGGAATTTTACAACAGGATTTAGTCAACCCATGGATCAGCTCAGTCTATGCAGGAACATGGATGAGATGTATTTTTCCCCGTACTTAAAAAGATATGACAGAAAGGCTTCTCTTTTTAAGTGAAGAATCATTGTGAAGCTGGATCAGGGATTGGGGGTGGCTAGATTGAAAGAGAGGGTTTAGTTGGGTAATTGGGGAGGTGGGGCGGGGCGGAAGGGGAGGCAGGGGAAAGATTGAACTGTGAGTGTGCCGATAGGCACCCCTGGGGTACAGTGAGGTCAGGTTAGATGACACAGGTTCATACTCTACCTGGCGGTGGCTGGCCATCCTTCACTGCCTCATCTGCATGGTGAGTTTCAGATAGATAAGACAATAAGGAGGTGTAGCTATACGCTAGCTGAGAAGTTTAAACCGTTAGCATTGGGCATGTACCGGTAACATTATTATTACAGAGCAGTATATTGTTTAAATGATGTTGCTTTTAAGACCTGTGGTGAAAAAAGATCTTATAAGATTTTTTTTAAATAGTATACTGTTACATTAATAAATTCTTGTTAAATCAAGGCAGACACATGTTGGTGGAAATTTATGCTCATGCTGAAGAGGTACAGTCATAACTACAAAACAACATTTCTATTGTAGAATTGGGTAGACAACTCATTTTTATTAGTATCTCTCTAATAAAGTTTATGCAATTCTTTGTCAGTGAATTGTTATCATAGATTATATTTTAGAACATATTTGAAGGTAACTGTGAGCACATAAATAAGATCAATAAGCAAGATAAATGCATGTTCTATCCACACTTGATCAATAAAAACATTTCAGGTGATATGTGATGTGTTTTGTATATTCAACACCCCTCATTATTGTCAGTATTTCAGCATTATGAACCATAAAACTGTACTGAAGTCATCATCAGTCATTATAAGTGAAGCTTCTTCACCCTCGTTGGCACAATGGATGGAGTGACGATCCCCCAAGACTCATTCAGATCTCTGCTACAGCTGGACAAAACATTACGGATATATCCAGACCACCAGTGACCGACATACCTTTCTTCTGTTTCTTCTCCTCCTCCTCTCCACCAGCACCCAACAGCGTAAAAATGATCCCAGTCTGAGAGTTAACGCCCACCGCAGAGACTAGCATTCGTCCAGAACCTTCCATCACGTGAGTACCTGAGATGAGGGGTGATAAGACAGGAGTCATATATCACAGAAGGGACATCTAGAGAAAAGCTCAGATATTGTTTGGTGAACTTTACGTTTATCTTCTGTCTGGAAAAATATGTTTAAATCTTTTTCCTGAATCACATTTGATAGACATTCATCTTACACTGGCCTCCAAACTAGCTAGTAACACTCCATAGTAAAATTGAGGTGCTTTTTAACATCATATGGCCAATTTATATCTCTTTTCTAATTGGTAGTCAAAGTCTTCCAGTGTCTCATTTGATCTACAAGTTGTATATACAGGTACACTCATTTGGAACAATATAATTGCGCATACATTTGGTTTCTTTCCTTTTCATTCAGATAATGAATAAATGTAAGACAGCACCCCGGCTGCACAAATACTTCTGAAATACTAAAAGTAGGAGAATTGGCATCCCAAGGGGCAGGACAAGGAAATGGCTGCCTGCCTCTTTAACTCTTGGGAGCCACTGAAGCCAAAAAGGACTACAGTTCCCAGTAGGCTGTAGTCCCACACCGGGCTACTAGCTGAAGCCCATAACGCAATGAGGACTGCGGGCACCTGATGTCAATTTGGGGCATTTAAAGGACTGTTTTTAGGTTGGAGAGTAAGAGAGTGAGAGAGTGGTGTTTTGAATTGCTATTTGGATTTGATTTGGATTGTTTTGAGGACTGACTGTTTGTACCGATTGTTGGATTGTTTGAGGCACTGAACTGGATTTGTGACTTGGATTACAGACAAAGACAAAGAGAAGGATTGTGGACTGGATGTATGTTGTTTTCGTTTACCCCACCCTTTTATGTGTTTTTTTGTCAAGAATCTGTTAATAAAATTATAATTTGGTTTGGAATACTGGAATACTCTGGATTCTTCAAGTGCCTACACCCTCTGAAAAGGTCCTGAAGTGTTACCCCACCCCAAGGGACAATACAATATGGTGGAGAATGTGGGCAGAGGGCATCAGCTATAGGCGAGAGGAGGTAGTACAACAGAACAATTACAAATTGAGCTTTTGAACCGGGGGTGGATGTTGGATCCAAAAATCTTCTCCTGGCTAGAGAAAGATGGGAGAAAAATCTTGTCTTCAGAGCAAAGAGAGGTCACAGCCGCTTTCCTGAGGTCGCCAGAGTGCGCCCAAAGACGGACACTGGAAGATTGCCCACTTTTCCTTTTCACTTTGCCTGTCTGCCATGTTTAAGGTTATGTGGGAGATGCATCAAGAGGCTTCGGACAAGGAACAGGCCCAACTGGCAAAAAGTGGAGCCCATTGGTGTATATGCTGCATGGAATATTGTCACTAACCCAGTGAGTGTTCCTTGAGGGAAGAAGTTGGCTCGGAAGACCCAATAGAAGGACACCCAAAGAAAGTAGCCCAGGACTACTCCTGCTCGGTGGCGCCCCCTAGGGAAAATAGGGAAAAGAACCCAGGTAGGCCACAAGAGCAGCATAAAAGTGAGGCCAAACGGAAGAGAGACTGTTTTGGAGGTGGCTTTAGAAGAGGTGCAAGCTTTAAGGAAGGTCAACAAGGAAGAGATGACAAACTTAAAGCAGCATTGTGATGACCAGAAGAAAGACCTGGTGAAAAACCAGAGGCGGGCGGACATGGTTGAAGACCGATGGCGAGTCACCCTCCAGGAGGTTCAAAATCTGAAGAATGCCCAGACTGAGCTGAACAGGACAAAGGCTGAGTTGGGGTCCTCGGAGGAGCGCTACCTGGTGTGGGGTAATTGCTGGAGGAACACAGCTACTCCCCGAGGAAGATTGGGAACATGGCTGTGGATCTGGAGAACAAAAAGGCATCTCTTGACAATGAGGTGAGATGTGTGGAGGCCCACAGACTGGAACTGGAAGAAGAGGTGAGAAACTTAACACAAGAATTTGAGGAAGCGCATCTGCAGTGTCTGAACATCCAGAAATCCCAGGACCAGACTAAAGAGGAATATGCCGGGGTGTTGTTGGATGTGCCGACTAAGCTCGCTCAGAAGGAGGCGGAGATGAGGAGAGCAGCGGAGGCCCATGCGTCTGAGGCAGAGCAACTCTGGGACCGAGCGGAACAGGAGAGCGAGGGAAGGCGGGAGCTGGAGGCACAGCTGGCAGAGGTGAGCACCCAACTAGGGGAACAAGCAAGGCAGCTTGGAGTCCACGAGGATTTTGGAATCTCCAGAACCTTTTTGTAAGACAAGAAGAAAAGATTCTGGAGAACTTCACCAAACCACATCTGCAGCCCTCCTGATCGAACAAATGAAAAATTAAGAGCTCCCTGTCCTGAGAGAGAAACTACATGTCTTGAGTGAGAGACTGGACAAAAAAGAAGCCCTGAACCAGGCCACTATAAACTCATTTTGTGAGGTCTTGAAAATACAGACCGAAACTCTGCTGCAACTACAGTATGAACTAGAAAGGGTGAGTGAAGAGCTTGAGTGTGCAAAATATGTTCCTGTTGTGCAAGATTCTGCCACACAGGTGGAGTTCTTGCAGCCAGTGGAGACTGCAGGAGACGATGACCAGACATTTGAGTTGGAGTGTGGTTAACGGTCCTAGGCATTTAGCAGATGCTCTTATCCAGAGTGACTTACAAGATGTGCATTAATACATGATAAGATCAATAATTGTTTGCGCAAGAGATCAGTGTAGTGATACAGTAATAGACATAAATGTTGGCAGCTGCATACCATACCTTGTAACACAGGGAAGGAAAAGTTATTTATTTATTTTTTACACATTTTGGGACGCTTGGGAGCTACTGGAGCCAAAAAGGATTACAGTTCCAAGCAGCCTGCAGTCCCACACCTGCCTTCCAGCTGAAGCCCATAAAGCAATGAGAACTACGGGCAGCAGCTGGATTCTTCAAGTGCCTACACCCTCTGAAAAGGTCCTGGAGTCACCCCACCCCAACGGACACTACACCGCATTACCCCAAAGTAATTTAAAGTTTAATAAATGCTGTGTTGTTGCCCTTCCTGCCATCTAATATTCAACTCCTAACCCCTTGCTTGCATGCTGGCAAATAAAGACCAGGTTTCCTACCTTTCAATTGAGTCCAAACTTGAGAAAATCAGACTCGGATTTCGAGAGATAATTCAATATTAGCATCATCTGACATTTAGCTTCCAATCATTCCAATGCAGTTAAAAATACTGGGTTCACTTTGAAAATGGGTGATGTGGTAGAATAAATTAAATGGTGTTCAATCATATCTGGGTTCATGGTTTTAGGTCTCGCAGTTCGTAAATATTGTTTTCCAATATTGCGACACGCACAAGCTGTTGTATTATAATAATATAATAACATAATACCTATATGATAGGCAGCTTTTATTTACATTCCTGACATCGCTTCTCTTATGTGCAAATCAAAATTTGCTGTCCCAGAGAATGTTTCACAGGAAAGTCAGATCATTCAAGCTTGGATTCCACAGCTGAGGATCAATTTATTGAAGGATTGGATCCTAATTTAGACTGGTAAGTTATTATTTATGTTTTTCTTCACATAAAAACCTATCCAGTGTTTGTTTCATTATCATTTTGCTAATTTGTTTGAAACATATTTACAGCTGGTTCTTGACAAACATGTGCCTCATTGTGCTAGGTGTACAGCATTGTAGAATAGTTTCAATTATGCCCATAATATATTTACATTATTGTTTTATTGCTTTTAATTCTTTATGCTCACGAAATGCTTGCATTGCAAGCTTCCATGCTTGGAGGCTTGCACTGCAAGTCTGTGCATCCAAATGCTAACATTTGGATTGTATGCACCATTCCATTTTGGTTTAGAAACATTGGCATAAATCATAACTTTATTTGTTATTTATGCTCTCGGGAATGACTCTAATGAAGATTGGGACACCCAAGAAGCATCATATTTCATTTTTGAGAGGCAATGGATCAGTCTACTGTCAGTGCCTGTCAAACAAGGAAGCTAATGGTCCAAGACATCATAATGTGTGCACTTTTATGCACAGCTGAGTTATTTCAGCTCAGTGATTAAAGTAATTGTGTTCATTGTATTTGGGTTGTAAATCGATTAAATTTATTCAAATTGATTTGTAATTCAAGTTAGATAATACTGTTCCCCATTTGGGGTTCCTACCTTTCCATATAGTAATTGAAGCAGAAAAAAAATCCTAACAACACATCAATTTTATGTGTTTCTTTCTTCAATGAAATTATAATTATAATTCAGATCCCTTTTCATCCATTTACAAAATGACAGGCTACTGTGAGTTGAATAATTGATTCAGTACATAAGGCGGCTGCATAGTTCACAGAAAATAGGGATGAGGCCTGACTAATTCATCAATGTCTCTGAATTGTCAATTTGATGAAACTACAATACAAATAAGTCACTTGGAACATTCCATGGCTACTGACTGTTCTCCCCCCTTAAGAAAAATGACGTCACCTAGGAAACACAAACCAAAGGTTCATAGACACTCACCAGAGAGAAGCATGGGGTCTTTGTCTGCTGATTTCCGCACATGGTCTGATTCCCCAGTTAAGGAACTTTCATCAATCTTCAAATCATTACCTTGTATCAATATTCCATCAGTTGGAAGTAGATCACCTAGAAAAAAGAAAACAAAGATCTTAAACCCTATTGCATTAATGATATAATAGGCAAAACATTCTAAACATACCTCAGAAATAACAACAAATAACATTGTTCAAAGTGCAACAATGTAACACCCAAAGTGAAGTCAATCATGTTTGCTTTTGCTATCTGCTCATTTTTCAATTGTCAAGTTAACTGGATGCCTCGCTTCAGATGTCTTTTAATGCAGTGGTTCTCAACCTTTTTGATGCCAAGGCCCACCCGTGTCCAATAAAATATTCCAGGGCCCCTCTACACATGATAAAGACTTTTCCCCTCCCATCTTTTTTGCTACAATGATGACAAAAGTGTTTGCTTTCAAAATAACGTTTATTTAAGTGCTAAAGCAAATAGCATCCTTGGATACGTTTGATCATTTCCATAATTCATTTCTTAAATACAATTACAAAAATGATCACTAAAGGGCTTTCTGTTGCGGTTGCACTATTTTACATAAAAATATCATCTTTGGATAAGTTTGACCATTTCTCAAAAAATAAAAATAAATACAGAAAATAAGCACTCATTCACTCAGTGGACATTTCTAAATCAGTGTGACGTCCGCTGCTGCTGCTGGCTAAAAATACGGTCAATACGTGGGGAGATCTTTGACAAGGCGACACCCATGTCATTCTCAAGGCTCAACCTAGCCCTATATTTTGTTTTCAGAGCTGTCATGGCTGAAAAGCAAGTTTCACACAGATATGTGGTGCTGAATGGTATCAACACCTTAATTGCTGCATCATGAGATACTTGGTATTCAGCACCACACTCAAACCAGAATGTTTCTAGGGGCACTTCACTCCAGGTGGTATCAGATGAGATTTCAATGAGTTCTTCCAAGATTTTGAATGGAGATGTGTCAGGAAGCTTGGTCTCAAGGTTCTCTACAAAGGGGTTCTTTATCCAGAGGTAGGAAGCTGCTTCTGAGTTCAGGGAAATAACTGTTGAACTTGTCCAACATCCCTGACAAGTGTGCTGTTACCTGGCGCTTGATGGTTCTGAAATCCATATTTTTCTCCGGAAGGAAGGCATGCAACAGTTCGAACATATCAGTGGTTCCTGACGAGGCTCGATTTGTCCACATTTTTTACTTTCTTTTGAAAGCCTCCAGTTTTTATGCTGGGTAATGATGCTTGTGTTTCCACCCTGCATTGTTTTGTTCAGTTTGTTCGTTTCATTAAAGATGTCCGCAAGGTAGCTGAGTTGAGCCAGCAATTTCTCATCCTTGAGGAGCTCAGCCAGTTCAGGTTTCTTGTCTGAAAGAAAGGTATGCAGTTCCTCCCTGAGGCTGAACAGGCATATCAGCATCCTTCCCTGGGACAGCCATCTTACCTCAGTATGCATGAGTGATGGTCAGAACCCACCTCTTTGCAGAGGGCAGTGAATAACCTGGAGTTTGTGGCTCTTGCTTTAACAAAGTTCACAATGGTCACAGCATTGTTCAAAACTTTGTGAATCCCGGGATCAATGTCCTTTGCGGCAAGCAGAACACAATGCGCTGAGACGGCACGGGGAGCGACAGCTTTTATTCATTTTTTTCTGATTTTATCCCGTTTTTCTCCCAATTTGGTAGCCAATTACTCTCGCTATTCTTAGGTCAATCCCCTTCCTTGTAGTTCGCTGCCGTAGCCCTGTGACCAGCAGTGACAAAGGCGAAGCATCGTCTCCTCCGAGACGGCACTCGTCGTGCTGTCGACTGTAACTCCGGCACCCCAGAACCACTCCTGTGCGCAGCGAACAGTGTCGGCTTTCCTCCCCCCTCCCTGGGGCGGACAGCCAATTGCCGGCCCCGGTGGCAGTCCTGGCCAGAGCCGACTCTGGCACGACGGGGAATCGAACCCCGGTCACCATGGCCAGCATCGGACGCTGAAACCACTAGACCATGCGGGAGGCCCCGACAGCTTTTATTCTTTGAACTACTCCGGAGTGGCTGCCTGTCATCGCTGCGGCTCCATCTGTGCACACTCTAATGCAATTGATCCAGCTTATTCCATTTGACCTCATGAAATCATCCAGTGCTTCAAAAACATATTTTACTGTTGTAGTCGTCTTGAGCTCTGTACAAAACAAAAAATCTTCCCTTATCTCCTTTTCTCATTCATAGCAAATGTATGTGAGTAGATGCAACATTTTAGACACGTCTGTTGACTCATCTAATTGGATGGCGAAATCATTTCAATGAAGATGTAAAGCGCACAGTACCGTTATATCCTCGGTATATATGCGGCGTTAAACTGTGTGTCATTTGACATCAACATTTTTGGTAACTGCTTGGCCTTCTCACTATCTAACAATTCTCTCACTATCTCAGTTGCACAAGGCATAACCAAGGTTTCCCCAATAGTACAAGGATTTTTTTTCTTGAGCTATCATCACAGTGTATGATATTTTAAGCAGTAATAATCAGCAATAATCCACAGCAGTAGTCACTTTCATCTTCACTTGTGTACCACTGAGCTCTTTTGCCTTTTACTCAAAAAATACTTGTTTGGGGGCTTGTCCTTGTAATGGTCATGTTTCATCTGTAAATGTCTGATCAACTTGGAGGGTCTCAAACACTCGTTGGATAGCACTTGAGAACAAATGACACGTCATTGTGGTGAGCCTGTGGTGTGGGGAATACAACGAAGCCATAATTAAGGTAACTGTCTTAGTATTTCCAACATTTTTCTGATTTTGCTTTAGCCAAGCATTTTTGCTTTTTATTACTTGCAGCTTCTGTGTTCTCACCATCTGTGTCCGAGACTGGGGCACTCTTGGCTGTGGAATTGGCACTGGAAGTTGATGGCTGATCGGTCAGGTCTTTATTAACTGGAACTTGTTTCGATGGATGAGTTAAAAACTTGTCCATTTTGTATGAAAATGCACAGCAACAGTTGAGATATAAGACAGCGAAGTTGGTGAGGTTCATCAAATGAGAGCTGTGTGAAGCGTTGCTATAATGTCCCTATTTTCAGAGTAAAAATCTAATTTGATTTAACTAATATTATTCGATTAGGTGATTATTTTATACATATGAAGTACTACATTTACTATTTGTTTAGTTAAATAGTTGTTTCTATCATTTTTTGTGTGTATTATTTTGAGTATTTTTCTATATGCTTAAAGAAACATTCCCAGCCATCTCAAAGCCCCCCTTGGCAGCCTTCTGAGGCCCCCTAGTGGGACCCCCTGTTGAGAACCACTGTTTTAATGGACTCCTTAGCCATCTATCCTGGACCCCTGCTAAATGCGTACAGGTAGCAATTGCTTTCGCTATTTGAACCGGGATGTGGGCTGCATTGTGCCACTCATCATCTGTTGACATGATAGCAGGACCCTTGTTTGCTTAGGCTACTTGAGATATGTGCAATATAACAAACTTGTCCAGACATGCTGGCCTAGTACTTCTCTGGTCCCCAGTAGACCTTGAGATATGCATTCTCCTGCAGAATGCTCCACTTTTTACTGGGAGAAGGTTGTGCCCCCCAGGCTGTTAGGGACAGTAGCCTCTGCATTAGGGAGATGTTCTAGTTCAAATGCAATCACCTGCACTGAGCATCATCTCAGATTAATCTGTGCTTCTCCGAAAAAACGGAATGAGGATAATTCAAAAGGGATACTTCTCACCAAGGTAAACCAAATCAACCTGAGGCTTTAGCGGGCTTTAAAAAGGGCTGATTTAGGAAATAAATAAGTCAGCTATTTACAGTAGTGTGGGATCGCAGTAAAAAAGAAACACCTACCGTATTTGATTTGTGCAATGTCCCCGACCACAATGTCCGCTACGGGAAGCTGTATGACCTGGCTACCACGGACGACTTGGAATTTCTGCTCCTGTTCAATGCGGCTTTGTAAACCCCTGAACTGCTTCTCTTTGCTCCAGTCATTAAAGGCAGTGACAAGTACAACACAGACCACGGAGAGCAAGATGGCAGCTCCCTCGATCCAGCCGGCCTCCGCCTCCCCCTCATCCTCCGCACCTACAGCAGCACTCCCACACGCTGTAATCACACAGAACACAGAGAACCTGTATGTGAATATGCATGAAATCTGTACCAGTGCACAAAGACACACACACACACACACACACACACACAGGCACAAGCATACACACACTCCCACACGCTGTAATCACACAGAACACAGAGAACCTGTATGTGAATATGCATGAAATCTGTACCAGTGCACAAAGATACACACACAGGCACAAGCATACACACACTCCCACATGCTGTAATCACACAGAACACAGAGAACCTGTATGTGAATATGCATGAAATCTGTACCAGTGCACAAAGACACACACACACACACACAGGCACAAGCATACACACACTCCCACACACATATGAGCACACCGGACACAGAGAACCTGTATGTGAATATGCATTCATTCTGTACTAGTGCACAAAGACACACACACACAGGCACAAGCATACACACACTCCCACACGCTGTAATCACACAGGACACAGAGGACCTGTATGTGAATATGCATTAATTCTGTACTAGTGCATAAAGACACACACAGGCACAAGCATACACAGACTCCCACATGCTGTAAGCACACAGGACACAGAGCACCTGTATCTGCATATGCATTCATACTGTACTAGTGCCGCACGCACACACACAGACACACACACATGTTGGGTTTTAAGGCCTCTACATGCTTCTGCATAACTTGTGCGACACGTTAGCGGTTCGCGCAATGCAACATGTCGCAAGCACTCTGCAATTTATACTTCTGCGCAACCTATGCGACGTGGCGTCAATGTATTGAACAAGGTCGGTAAAGTTTTCATGAAAGCAGGGAAACTCCTGTACCTTCTAACTTCTTCAGCCAATCTTTCCTGAAGCTTGTTCATTTTATACTGTGTCGAACAAATGATGCTAGCTATCTATATCGTTAGGTACTATTAGCAAGCTTTATTTGACCGTGATACCAGGTTGCTAGCTAGCTAGCTAGATAGATATCGATACTTTTGCTTAGCTAACGTTAACATAGATATATACAAGTATGGTATGCAGCTGCCAACAACTATGTCTATCGCTGTATTACTATACTGATCTCTTGTGAGAACTATGATTGTTCTTACTATGTATTAATGCATTTCTTGTATGCATTTCTTGTAAGTTGCTCTGGATAAGAGCATCTGCTAAATGCTTAAAATGTAAAATGTAAACAAATGATGTACTAGCTCGATGAACTATGACAGCTCCGCCTCCATTCGCTAACCAACCAATCAATGCTGTGCAACATCTACATGACATGTTGCGCTGCGGTCGCAATTTTTGTGCTAGGTACGCGACATCCTCTGCAACATCAACGCAACCTCTGTGACGTGTTGCAAAGGATGTTGCGTTGCAGTCGCGTTGCAGTCGCTCGAGGCCTTTAGAAGAATAAATCATTTTCATACCGGACAAACTCATACACACCCAACATACCAAAGATATTGTTATGCTGTCTACAATTTTCTTATTTCACTTTCATGACAGTAAACCATAAAAACAAGCTTGTCTGAGAATAAAGGCAGACTAAAAAAAGCCTTGCAGCAATAACTGATAGCAATGATCCAGTGGTGAACACTTTAACTTTTGTCTTTTTTTTCAGTCTGTGACAAAATAAACTATTTTCACTTTTCCTGGGACAGAAATATATGTATAGTGCTATTTGGGGTGACAGATGATGATAATGAACATCATACAAATGTAGTAGGCAATATTCCACAAAAGGAAATGTGATTCCAAATGTTTAGTGAGTCAATTAGAATGGATTTTAATGTAAAAATCCATAACTATAATTCCTCTATATGTATCTAAAAGACAGAACTATTTCAATTTCTAGAACATTCTTCCTCAATCCAGAAAATAACGTCCAGATAAATGCAATCTAAGAGTGATATGAAGCTACAGTTTTATTGGTGGGTTTAATGCTGATAAAATACTATTTCTGGGGAAAAATAAATAATTGAATTGAATTTAATATGGCATTGCAAAGCACCAAAGAAATCAATCAATAAATAATACATATAAATACTCTCATGATAATTAGTAGTAGCAGTAGTAGCAGCAGTAGTAGCAGTTGTGGTGGTAGTATTTTTTTGTATTACATTACAGCGCCATTAAATTCACCATAAACTGCATTTACAAAATATATTTCTTCGTCTCTTGCACGCGACGATGTTAATCTCAAGTAAATCCGTTTTTCTATATTTAAATGTCCCTGACATTGCATTTGACCTAGATTGTTCACTTCTATCACAGAAGGGAACCTTTTGATAGTATTTTAATGATTTTTCTGTGGCACTTCAGCCATCTTAATTCTGCAGTCACCTTCAACGATGTCGCTGGCCCATTAGTAATGAAAAATGATGAAGCTCACGCTGGTCCATCAAGCTTGAGACCTGCCTCCAAATTAACACTATGACTGCTGAGACAACAATGCACTGTTATAACCAAATGTCCTCTCCTCATCTGAAGTCACCTGTAAGATCCTGTATGGTAGAAGTAGATATTCAGCCATTCCTACCATATTCCATATTCAGGACTCTATCCTAGGTGAATTTGGAACCATCGGGATTTGGTTTCGCTCCAAGCTGTTGCCCGGAGTTTCTAATAATAGATGTTGACATTGCAGGAAAAATAACACCTTCTGTATGCCATTGTGTCTTCCCATCTGAATCCCCCATTAAACTGCATCCTGCAGTGTATTTAAGACCTGAAATCAGCAGTGGACTGCTGACAGGCTCACATCTATTTGGGACTAAATTTTTATTATAGACTGTAATAGATTCAGTCAATTTATCTGCAATACGCCATTCCCAGTGCGTTCAATCTTTGCTGCAATAGCTCCCGGTGGAGCGATTGAGCTGCTTTATGAAGCAATGAGACAATGGGCCTGAAACAAGGCCTGATATAGGACAGGGCCTTTGAGCTAACATCTTCAGCTAAATGTAAATTCACTGATGAGCAACATCGTATTGCCTCGCTAGCTACGGAGAGAAACGCAGTCACCATGTACAGTGTCTTTGAGCGGTATTTAAAGGCATACTGATGTCACGGTTCATTTTACCATCTGCCAGTGAAAATGTGTACTCTTTCCAAACTTCCAAGGTTTTCATTTTCACTTCATCTACAGTAAAAGGTTTTAAATAATTTGGGACAACAACTACTACACTGTTCCTATTACAGTGCTGATCCTATAACGCCTACCCCTAGTCAAACTACTACTACTGCTTTTGCTATTAGTATCATCTGTAAGAATGACAGACACCATTCAACATCATGATTTTACAACTGTAGTTAAGGGAACAGTACATGTGGATTGCTAGTTGCTGTCCATGGTTCTGAAGTGCTAACAGTGTGTGTCAGATAACTGTTGTATAAGATATTTATAACTGTATAGCAGATCACAACCAGTCCTCTAATGTTGCCACTCGTTCTCATTAAATATGCCCTGTCAAGTGAAAGCAAAATTAGCTTCTGCTAGTATATTCCTTAATTGAAGTAGGTTACCGAATACATTATGTTACCGAACCACATTGAAATGCAAACAAATGGAGGGAAATAACTTGTTCACTGTCATTACTGCTTTGGTTATTTTAGCTATTTTATTTTAGCTTTAACCTCTGTGTTTGTTACATTAGATTGTATTAATATTTCATATGCAAATCAGAAAATGTCCGTATCTTTCCACAAAAGATTGTGACCTTCAAACAAATCCTTAAACAATGCACTGTCTGGTTGCCTGGGATACATTTTTATGTTATGAGAATAGTGAATTTTTCTCCAAATACAATATTGATCCTGAAATACCTGCTTATCTTTACATGGAGTGCCGCGGGGAGAAAATCTGTAATGGTATAATTCAATCTAAACACCAGTGATGACTGGGAGCAGACACATGACTGGGAGCAGACACGCTCCACCATCAATCTTGCTTATGAAACACAGACAATGTCATTCTTGGTGCGAACCCAGCGAGGCTGCCTGTCAACAGTCGCCTCGGCCCTCACACATCACGCATGCTTGGATTTTTCCCCACTCTCACTCTTAGACCCGAAATCATTTGTCTTTATTGGAGCACAAGACATGGTCTTCACATTTCCCTTCTTAATGTTTCCCTTTATAATGTTTAATCACACTCAGGTGTCAGTTGGCTCTTTGTTTAAGATATGTCGGACATAAGATATGAAGATATACATTAATTTGTTATGTCTTCCTTCCCCAGTGTTCCTGCCTACTACTGCGGCCGTTCCCAAGGGTTCCCAACTTACGGTAGTTCCCTAGGCTGAGGTGGGTCACGAGGCAGATGTGGAAAAAAATAGCTTGCTCTACATTACTACGTTAAACTCTGTGTGATCATGCAGTTTTTAGATAATGCTTGCACAGTGTTTACATTCAAAATGTGAAAATGACCAGTCTCCTCCTTATGCTGTTCCAGCACCAATATAGATACTTTTATTTTTTTGCCAAAGGACCGAGACTATTCAAAAAAATCCTCACAATTTCAGACAAATCTGTTTTTTATTCAAAAGACAAGTGAAAATTGTAAGCATTTCATTAGAATTATTTTTGCGCTTTATAAAGCTTTATTACAGCCTTATAAAGTTGCTCTCCAAATTATAATATGTATAGTGTGGATCAAAGGTGGAAGAGCCACACGCAGATCTCACGGGTATCTAAAAGCTGAACGCAAGCGATCAGCCACTAAATCTGAAAACAGACTAGGGAGCGGGGAAACAAATAGAAAAGGAAAGGGATAAGAAAACCCCGGGACAAAACTCCACGGGAATAAACCCAACAGAAACAACCCAATAAGGGCGAACACTCCTCACTGAGGAGTGTGGAAAATAAATGTCTATAAAGACTTTAGCTCTGGGAAACATTAGCCCTGACAAACAAATAATAAATCTCAAAAGGAAACCATCGAAGTGGTGAGCTTAAAACCCTTCGTTCGGAGATGATTAATCTCCCTAAAAGGCAACCACAGGGTGGTAAGCTAAACCTTTGTTTGAAATACCGGCTATCGTGTAACAATTAGTTTGACAATATGTCAGACTTTTAAACGGACCCAGTGCACTGACCAAAAAGCCATGGAGTAACATGTTTTTCATTCAAATCGAGATTTCTGTGAAAAGTTAGTTTGTGTGTTAGCAAGGTACACTTCAGTTCAACAATGCTGGGAGCCAGAAGCTATTGCAACATCCAAAGTCATTGCATAGAGCCATTATTTGCTTACTTAATGTACTTCCTCCCAATGACATTCACACAAATAATCTATTTGGTTGTTGATTCAAAGAGAAAGTTTGAGTGAATCCTCAGCAGCCTGCCCAGTGGTGAGTACATTGTAAGTAGACTAACATAGTTGTAGTACCATAGCAGGTATCAAAGTATTGTGTGTTGGAAAATTTGTCAGTGCATAAATCAAGATAATAATTCAATTGCTTGTGTGAATTTCCCATGTTCAACTCTAATTCAACTCTAAAATGAAATACTGTTAATTAAATCTGAATTAACTCTTAATTAATTACAAATAAATTGTAATATGCACATAATCATTTATTCTGTAAGTATTCACCCCTTTTGCTAAGACACACCTAAATGAACTCAATCAATTGTCTTCAGAGGTCACATAATTGTTTTATTGGAGTCAACATGTGTACAATTAAGGTGCATCAAATGATTTCAAATAACACCTGTCTGTGATAAGTCCCACAGTTGGTTAGTGCATTTCCAAACAAGAGTTTCATCATGAAGACAAAAGAACATTCAAAGCAAATCAGAGAAAAGGTTTTTCAAAATCCCCATTCAGGGGAAGGATATAAGAAGATTTCAAAGACTTTGAATATCCCCCGGAGCACAGTTAAGTCCACCATAAAGAAATGGTGAGAATATGGCACAACTGTGAATTTGCCTCTTGGTGGCCTCACCGATGTTCATTATTCTGTTTAATTTCACTGTGTCCTCATTTGTCAGTATGAGGCAGGCAGAAAACTCATGCTGGACATCTTAAAATACCTATGAAACTGAAAAGTAGATCAGCACCATCTACCTCGCCTGCTATTTTAAGAGCCATGTAGAACAGTCTGCCTCTGTCTCAGAGAGAGACAGAAGGAAGAAGTGAAATGCCCATGTATTTGACTTTAATACAAATCACTTGGATTCATGCATTTCAGAAGACACAAATAAAAGGTTCTAACTTGTTACCGCTATGTGTATTCCTCCAGATAGATTTTTTTACATTTTTGGTAGCTTAAGAAATACTTTATCATGTCAAATTTGGAATTTAATGTATGGCATCTAAGTGTGTTGATTTGATATAGCCATCTAGCCTCCTCATTTTCTAGTCTAAACAATATCCAGTATTGCATCAAGCCTGGAGTTTCTGGAGCCCAAGTGTTTCCGCCACAACAACCTGACCTGGAAAGTTGTTCAAGGCATTGACAACCCTCTGTGTAAATTTGTTTCCTGATATCCATATATAATTTGCCTTACTAATTTCTATCTGTGCCCTCTTGTTCTGCTAACCAAACTCATCTTAAAAAATATTTGGTAGTTCACTTTGTTAATCCCTTTTATGAATTTAAAAAACCTCAAGCAAACCCCCCTCCCTTAGTGTCCGTTTGCTAAGCTTGAATAGATTAAGCATCTTAGGCATTTCCTTTTAGCTTTCATACCAGGAACCAATTTAGTTTCCATTCTTTGTATTTTTTCAAGAGCTTCTATATCTTTCTTGTAGTGCGGTGCCCAGAACTGCACACAGTACTCTAAATGAGGTCTGATAAAGGCATTGTATAACAACTCCATTCCCTGCATCCTGTTATTTTGTTCCCTTCCTGGTTGTGTCGCATAGCATGAGGCACATCCCTATGAAGATTATTTATGTAGATAAGGAAGAGCAGAGGTCCTAGCACCGATCCCTGCAAGACTCCACTGCCCACAGAATCTAGGTCAGTTACTACCCCTCCTATTGTTACTAAGCCTTACAGATATTCCGCCTTGCAGCCAATTATGGACCCACTCTGAAAAAACTTTAACTTCAGGCAAACAAACTGTAATAAAATGAGAGAGAATTTAAATAATATGGATTGGGTAAAACTTCTAGATTGCAAAACTGTGAACCAAAAATTTACTAAATTTAAAAGGGTTATTGCTGATGCACAGTGTAAATGAATCCCAAAAGTAAGAACAAATAAGACGAAAAAATTGTCTCCACAGTGGATGAATACATATTCACAGGAGATTTTGAGACAAAAGAAGAGACAGAGTCACAGTACATAAAAAGGAAAATTCAGTGGGAAACAAGGTAGATTATTGTAATATGTAGGCTAAGGCTGAAAAGGAAATAAGGGCAGCAAAAAGGCAGTCTTAAATTAAAATTTCCCAAGATGCAAAAAGTAATCCTCAGCAGTTTTTTCAATATTGTAGTAGAAAAAGGAAAGCTAATGATGAGGTTAGGTTCATTAAGAATAAGGAAGGAACTTTGGTTTATAATAATAAGGATATTGCTAACACACTAAACAGTTACTTAGGTGAGAGCTTTACCAGAGAATAGATTATAAATATGCCAAAATGTATAGCCAATGTACAGAATGTTTTGGAGGACTTTGAGATAAGGGATGTAGAAGTACTACAAAAACTACAAAACCTTCAGACAAATAAGGGAGCAGGCCCCGATGGCATATATCCCAGAGTGCTCAAAGAACTTGGAGAAATTATATATAAACCATTGAGATATTTTTATGCAATCCATAAACACTGGAGAAATACCAGATGACTGGAAGCAGGGTAGTATAATTCCAATATATAAGAAGGGGGACCGTACTAAGCAAGGGAACTATAGGCCTGTCAGTTCAACTTGCATTTCAGATAAAATACTGGAATGTATTATTAGGGACAACTTTGGAATCATTTCTGAAAAATAATAGTATTTAAGGGAGAGCCAACATGGTTTTCTCAAGGGGAGGTCATGCCTAACAAACCTGGACTTCTTTGAAGAGGCTACAAAGTGTTTTGACCTGAACCAGGCTTATGATATTATATATTTGGACTTTCAATTTCAATTTAATTCAATAGGAATTTAATAAGTTGTTTTAGAGTGGGTTCATTCAAAATTGCTAAATGTAAAGTTATGCATGTGGGAAATAAAAACATAAGACAGGAGAATTTTATGAGAGGAGAAAAATTAGTAGGTGTTCAATTAGAAAAATACTTAGGAATAGTAGTTGATCAAAGACTATCTGCATCTAGGCAGTGTGCTACAGCAGTGAAAAAGGCCAACAGGATTCTGGGATACACAGAAAAAAGTATTGAGTATAAATCAAAGGAGGTTATATTAATGTTATATAATGGCTTTGTCAGACCTCACTTAGATTACTGTGGGCAGTTCTGGGCACCACACTACAAGAACGATATAGAAGCTCTTGAAAAACTTCAAAGGGCAACTAAATTAGTACCTGGTATGAAAGGCAAAAGTTATGGGGATAGACTATCTAATCTATTTAATCTTAGCAAACCAAGATTTAGGGGGTTAGATTTAGATTTAGATTTGATTGAGGTTTTTAAATACCTAAAAGGGATTAACAAAGTGAACTACCAAAGGTTTGTTAAGATAAGTTCGGGTAGCAGAACAAGAGGCCACAGGTGGAAATGACTTCAAGGCAAATTCTGCATGGATATTTGCAAGTTTTTCTTCATACAGAGAATTGTCAATGCCTGGAACAGCTTGCCAGGTCAGGTAGTAGAGGCAGAAACACTTGGGCTATTCAAGTCCAGGCTAGATACAGTACTAGATACTTTTTAGATTATGGCATGACGAGCCTAGATGGGCTGAAAGGCCCATTTTCATTATTATGTGTTCATATGTTCTTTAAGTACAGTGTTGGCTTCCCTTCGCAGTCAATCAACTCAATTGGCAACAATGTTTGAGTGTTAATTTAAAACCAGCTGAGGAACCATCACTTCTGGTTGTATAGATTGGATAATTGAGCTTGTTGTTCATATGTAATGAGCACTCATTGGCTAGGTCTTCAGAGACTGATCCCACTCTACTTGCCTTTTAAAGTAAAACAATTACATAATTCTGCAACTCTCATTCAAACACATATTCCCATCTCTAAACTTAGTGTCGAAACTGGACAATTTACCAATTATTTGTGCAAAGCCCCTCAGCACTAAAATGATCAAAGTGATACCTCTGCTTACAATGCATTGTTAAAGGGGAACACTCCCAGATTTCCTGAATTTTATATGTTTTTAAGTAACATTAAAACCTCAAACTTCAAAAATCATAACCTCAAAAAAATTGTTTTTATGTTTGTGGTAGTCTCATACCTGCTCCAGTAGCCAGAACTGTGGTGTAGTGCCAAGCACTGCCTATGTAGTTCAGACCAGGAAGTCCTGCCTACTCCTATGTGAATGTTGGGCTGTTCTCCACTTCCCTGAGAATGCTTGTAATACGATTTAATAGAAGCGAAAGTGACACCTTGATGGCCTATATTCTCTGACTCTCTTATTGGTTGTGAAACAGGAAATGTAAACATTGTGCATGAAAATACTGAAGGTGCAGTCAACTCCAAAAAGATTCATACCCTTAATAAAGATGAGCAAAAAAGTCTGTATAAAATATACAATACAGGTAGTGAGCTATATTTTATGCTCAAAATGTGGAAAATGATGTTGTTTTATATTAATACAATTGCTCAAAGGAAAATATTTTGTTTAGCAAGTAATATTCTTTCCCCACAAGGATGCCACTTCTGAGTTGTCTTCTATCGTGTTTTATGATGTGAACATACAGTATTTGGGGGATTTTTTATTATTCCTCCATATAGAATCTTTCAAGATCCTTCAGATCTGTCGGTCTGAGTTTGTGGACCAAGAACAGACGTGTGAATAATCTGTTTATGGAAAAAAATATTACTCGGTAGATGAGCAATTTCTTTGAACAATTGTATTAGCATAAAATAATATCATTTTCACACTTGAGCATATAATATAGCTCATTACCTTTATTGTTTATTTTATCTTAAAAATGTGCTCGTCTTTGTCAATGGTTTGAATATTGAAGTTTACTGTATTTCCGAATTCTTGTTCGTTTCATACAACTGTTGGAAGCGTAAATCTCAACAGTGCGCATGCTCATACTCTTGTAAGGAATCCAAAAAGCGCAGTGGCTCATATGTCACTTTCTTCAAATTTAGGGATCAGAGATATCTCCCCTGGTACAGTGAGAGTATAAATGACACAGTCATTACACACAATTTTCACCACAAATGTTTTTTTGATGGGTGATACAAACCCTGCATTTCTTGGATTTCCTAGTAGAGTATGCGTATGCATGCTTTTGAGACTTCCTCTCCTTCCAACAGTTGAACAGTCTGAAACGAACACAATTTCTGAAATATCGACAGTATTTTCAAGCACAATGTATACATTTCTTGATTCACAACCTATAAGAGTGCCAGAAAATATAGGCCAACAAGTTGTCAATTTTGTTTTGATTAGATTGTATTACAATAATTCTCAAGGAAGTGAGAATAATAGATAGATAGATGGTGTCACATGGCACCTGCAGTGGAGTTTTCGATCTCCGGACCTGGATCTTTATTGAATCTCTCTCCCAGACATGGGAGAGAAAATCAGGGTGGGAGGGCAGAATAAATAAAAAAAACAAAATCTTCGCCATACTTGCCATGAAGCTTTCTGGCAAAAACAATAAATGAAAATAATAAACTAAATAAAAGTATGCCTCCTTCGAGATGGAAACCCCTTTCAGGAAACCACACAAACAAACGCACACAACAATATGACACACACAGACGGTCACAACTTTTCAGTCACTCCCAACATTTAACAGGTTTAAACATTTAACAGACACCGTACCTTTTCAGTCCGGAGTTCCACTATAATCTCAACAGGCACACAGGAACACTCGCCACTTTTCAGTGCGGGTTCTCTCTCTCTAAACACAACACACCGAGACACCCGCCACTTTTCAGTGCGAGCTCTCTCTCTACACACGCACACATGAAGCACTCTACACGGTCATATTATGTTTGAAGATATATTCAGTATACTCTTGCTTTATTATCTCTCATGCCATGACTCACACACATGTCTATGGCTCCACCCACTACCACATTGCCTAGCAACCACATGTTCCGGCATTATCGTAAATGCCATAGTAAGCGGACATAACATTTCTCCCCCCTTCCGAGGAAAAGAACCTGCACAGAAATACACTGCACAGACAACAAAACCATGAGACACTGGTTGAAAGTTTACCACTGAATAGCAATAAAGATAGAACTGTAGGCTACACTAAAACATGTGAGCCAGTAATACCGTGCATGAATCAACAAACACAATGAGCAGTATTCACCCCTTTTTTTAACATTCAAGGGTGAAACTCAGTGACATAGTCCCTGAAATGTTCCGGCCGGGAGCATACCCGCACACACCGTGAATGAGGTTCTCCTGCAGGTGGCTGCATGTCTGAGGCTCCAACCCCTGTGGTGGACAGCAGGGCAGCTGATGCATCCAGCTACTCTGCAGATAAGGCTGGTGGGTTAGGAGTGTCAGTGGCTGACGCTGGTGGAGCTGACACCTTGCGGAGATGGCTGGCATGCCACCTGGAACCATCAGTAAAGCAGAAGGTAGCAGGCCCGAGCTGACTGTGGATCTGTTTGGGTGATGACCAAAAGGAGCTGAGCTTGTGATCATGATGGAGTCGTCTAATTCTGACCCAATCTGAGGGGCCAAAGTTGGGCACTTTTACTCTCCTAGATGTGTCATAGTGCCGTTTCATCCGCCGCTGGTGAGAGGAGACCATGCTGTGGGTAGAGGCAGGAGCTGTGTGAGGCCGGGCCCTGTCTAGGGGAAGCTGTAGCTCCCGGCCTAGCATGAGGGATGCTGGTGAGCAACTAGTGGTGGTGTGCTTTGTGGCCCTATAATGCAACAGTATTTGAAGCACAGCAGTGGAGACCAGGCAGCCATCCACGAGGTCTGCTCTGATTCCATTCTTCAACGTTTGATTCAGCCGCTCCACACCCCCATTAGCCTGAGGGTGGCAGTATGCAGTGCGGATATAGCAAATGCCCCGGTCTGCCAGGAAGGAGGTGAACTCAGCAGAGATGAACTGAAGCCCGTTATCCGTCAGAGCCAGAGGCACACCCCAGCGAGCAAAGAGGGAATCCAGGAATTCCACAACAGCACGGGATGTCACAGATCCAACGGAGGCCACTTCAGGCGATTTAGAGTGCAGATCATATGCAACGATGAGGAAACACTGGTGGTGTGGCACACCATGTAGCTCGCCGCAGATGTCCAGCTGCAGATTCTCCCAAGGCTTAGCTAGGCAGTTGAGGGGCTGCAGCAGGGGCAGTGGTGGGGGGCCCGTTTTGCCGCTGATGAGACAGGCAGTGCAGTCCTTGACCATAGCCTCAATGTCCCTATCAATGCCCGGCCACCACACCAGGCCTCGACACCGCTGCTTCACCCGGACGATGCCCAAGTGAGCCTCGTGTGTCATAACGAGGACACGTGGTCTGAGTGCACCACTGTACAGAACCCACAAGCCACACAGATGTTATTCGAACAGGTGAGTTCATCCTTAACATGATGAAAAGGGGCCAAGTCATCAGGAACTTTAGGGGGTCAGCCCTGCCTGATAAAAACGCTGATCTGGGAGAGCACAGGGTCCTGCTCTGAGGCGTGCTGAAGGTCCTGGAGAGACACAGTGGCTTGAATGGGCATATGCAGCAACTGAATAAGATCCGGCTCCCTGGAATAAGGTCCGGTTCCCCAGTGGCTGGAGCAGAGATGGAGCGGGACAGGAGGTCGGCCACAATGTTGTGGTGAACTGTAACTTAAAGTTATACTGCTGGAGGCGCTCAGACCAGCGGTGTAGCCTGAGCGGCCTGTGACCTGTGCCAGACGTGGCTAGTAATGCTATTGCCTGGCAATATGCCAGCGTTCGCACCCCCAGACACATGCCAAAGCCTCACACTCACCCACTGAGTATGTCCAGGGCATGGGAGGCAAACGCTATGGGCTTCTCTATACCCTCCTGAAGCTGGGACAGCACTGCTCCTACGGCAACAGCAGAGGCATCACAGTTGACCAGGGTTGAGCTGGAGTGAGCCAGCACAGGTGACGAGGTGAGCTGGGCTTTCAGGAGGTAGATGGCCTCTGTGCAGGCTGGCGTCCAGGCAAAATGCGTATCCTTTTTAAGCAGCTGGCGCAGAGGGGCAGTGGTGGCTGAATACTGGGGCAGGAAACACAGGTAGTAGGCTGTCATGCCTAGGAAGGAGGCAACCTGGGCCATGGAGGTGGGCTCAGGGATGCGCTGGATTGCGTCGAATGTTGGACTGGAGTGGAGTGAGGGCATCTCATGACAGTCGTAAACCAACTAATTCAATGACAGGGTAAGAAAAAAGACATTTCTCTCCATTGAAGGTGACATGGTGGCTGGCCAGGGCTGTGAACACCTGCTGGAGGCGATCATCATGGCATGAAACTGTAGGCTCGTGTACCACAATGTCGTCCAGGTAGATGGCTACCCCAGGGATCCTGGCGAGGACAGAGGACATCACCTTCTGAAAGCAGTTGAGGGCCGAACTGAGGCCAAAAGGCATCCTCGTGTACCAGAACACACCAGCGTGCATGACAAACGCTGTGAGGTCCCGGCTGCTGGGGTGGAGAGGGACCTGCAGATAACCCTGGCAGAGGTCCAACCTGGAGAAGACTGTTGACCCATAAAACTGTCGTCAGTTCCTCTGATGTGGGCAAGGGGTATTTGTTTGGGATGACAGCCTTGTTCACCGCCCTGACGTCGACACAGATGTGTAGGCCACCAGATTTCTTTTTTGCAACGACCAGGTTGGAGATCCAGGGGAGGGCATCAACCGGCTCAATAATGCCTGCCTCCAGTAGATGGCGTAACATTCAGTGGAAGGTGGCGCAGCGGCTGAATCACGGGCTGTACTGTGTGGTTGAGCAGGGGTTGGTGATTAAAGTCAGTGAGACAGCCCAGCCCTTCGAACAGTGTGGGCCATTTCTGTTACCATGGAAAGCAGACGGTGAGGATCACCAATCCGCAGGAATCCAGGAGTACGAAGCCCAGGCTGGAAAAAAGATCAAGGCCCAACAGGTTGGCCCCCCGCCGTGAGACATGGAACGTGAAATCTGGCCATAGGATCGTAACACACAGGTAGCTGAATTGAGCCCACAATGTCGATCCTGGAGCTGCCGTAGCCACATAGTGTTGTGGATGGAGCACCCAGTTGCACATGAGAAAATTTTTTTTGACAGTGGCCAAGTTTAAAAGTGACACAGTAGCCCCAGTGTCCATGAGCAGCATACATAATCCAATTTGACTGTGCAAGACTTATTTTATAGGGCCAGATTGGACATGATGGATTGTAATAGTGGGCCGGTCAGTGGGAGATGAGGGGCGGCCCATCGCGGAAGCTGGAGCTGAGCGCATTTTAAATGCTTTCTGTATTGCATTTGCGAGAGTCAGGCCGTCTGGTTCACCCAGTAGCCTTACCCATACTTTTGTATTGTTAGAATGTTTGGCGAGCTGGTCGCAAATGGTCCTGTGTGGCTCAGTGGGTAGAGCATGGCGTTGGCAACGCTTAGGTTGTGGGTTCGATTCCGATTGGGACCACATGTACTTGAAAATGTATGCATTCACTACTGTAAGTCGCTTTGGATAAAAGCGTCTGCTAAATGGCATATATATATATATATATATATATAAATGAACTCGTCATGCATAATACTGAATTTGCACAGACTAGCTAAACAGCGCAAGTTAGCTACGTACCGATGCGCAGACTCACCTGTCTGCTGACAGCGCCGACGAAAAATTCTTCTCCGGAGAATGACACGCTGAGAAGTGTGCATCTAAGAGGCATACTGCTGCTGAATATGAGTCCACAGTTCCTAGGGTCCTGAAAATAGGGTCCTGAAAATCCACTGCTCCTCAGCACTGAGATAGTGTAGAAGCAGAGCCCTCCGTTTGACCTCGCTCCCGTCTTCCAGGCCCAAAGCAGTGACACAAGTTACAAAAGATTCCAGCCAGCCAGTCCACAGCACGGGAGGCTCGCCAGGTAAAGCCAGGAAGGGAGGAGCCAGTGGGAGCAAAAATTCAGCCATCCTCGTCGCCAATATTATGTTTGAAGATATATAACCCAGATATTCCCACTGGGAAGATATTCTCCCACAGAGAAGATATTCCCACTGGGACCATATATACTGAAAAATGTATGCATTCATTCACTACTGTAAGTCGCTTTGGATAAAAGCACCTGCTAAATGGCATATATTATATTATATTATAACCTCACACACGACTCACACACGTGCCCATGGCTCCACCCACTACCCCACTGCCTAGTAACCACATGTTCCGGCATTACCGTAAATTACCATAGTAAGGGGACATAACAGGTCACTCCACACATACCACGACAAGACTCACACTAAACAACAGGACTCAAATTGATTCCACATACAATGACAGCAGCCACACACCTGCACTTAAATACCCTAAATTGGGTCAGCTGGAACTCGTCAGGCAATCAGACGCTCACACACCAAATCCTACTCCACTCACAAACACAGTCCGTCAAGTGAATTGTTCACTTGACATCCACATCAATTAACATTCAGATAAGTAAAGACACCTGGGACTAGCATTCCTGGCCAATAATAAACCCTCTCACAATCTTGCAAACTGCGAGATTGCCAAACCTGGTCACGGAAAGTCCAACGTCCCAGAGTCATCCACAGGAGTCCTGTGGCAAGCAACCCTCCTCCCCCACTGTTGCCGAGACCAACGCCTTTCACAAATGGCTGGATAGACAGATGGATGAATAGATAAATGGATGGATGGATGTACTCACATTCACTACCCTCCCCTGGAGGCTGGTAAAAGGAAAGCCCAAGGGAGATCATGGCGGCGATTTCTAAGATAATGAGGGTTACATCTTGCAGCGCTTCCCACACTAACTGTAAGAATGTTTTTGGCTTCTTTGGAGGTATAAGGTTTTGCCCGTAGATCTCTCTTCTTTTGTCTAGGTCAGCTGCAGCTCCAGTCAAACCTACAAAAAGAAAAAATAATTATTAGGGGAAAGTAAATGATGGCTTTCCTATTAGCTTTCCTATCAGTTATGCATTTCAAAAGCTCTTAATACATTTCCACACAACACAATGTTGAAAAATCCAACTTCAACATCAAAATGTCCAAAACAATACGTTACAGCATAAATTAACTGAGCGTAAATGTTTATATCCAATTCAATTCAATTTCATACACATGTAAATTAAACTGCTGAACCACATTATGGCATCATTAGCACTGCAGCATAAAATGCATTTTGTGAACCAATGTGACTATAAGCTTGATACCAGCAGTTAATTAGTTCAAGGATTTATAAGACTATGAAAAAAAATTGAATGTAGGTACATTGCTTTAGATTATGGCAGCAGTCTAGACTCTAGAGCTTTAAACAATGAGCCACAGGTCAGGAGCATTCACATATTTTGACTTAATTATTGCAGAAGAATTGTATCCTTCTTTATAAAAATATCTCTTTTCAAATATACAAGTACTTGCTGTGAGAACCATCATCGCGTATTCAGTATTAATACGAGCAGACAATCAGAAAAATTAACCAGCTCTTTCCAAGATTGGGCCGTGAGCCTTCAGCCTTCAGTCTTCAATTACGCTGCTGACTCATCAGCCAGGCTGTTCGCTGCTCTTACACGAGGCAGTTTATCAGGGAGGGCCACAACCTCTGCCCTCCCCTCCTCTGCAGATAGCATGTGCCATGCAAATTATCCTGATATTACTAAAGTTCCAACAAGCTCCAGGCATACTTAGCAGTGTGTTTAGTGTTCACTGTTCCAAAAAAATAATATATCTTAACTGGCTATGGATTCAGCTTTCCACTGATTCCATGCTTTAGTGGTGTATCCCTTAAAAAAACGTCTGCTTCAAAAGACTTTTTCAAAATACATAATTCCACTGACATTTACACATCAAAACCTCAACCTTTAAAGTGTATAACCTTATCTATATAACCTTTACACTGCACAAGGTCACACTGTCTTTGCAACACTCACTGAAAATAAAATTCACACATCTACAGTGAGACATTTTGACATTCTGTAGGCTGACTTCCAGTGATAAAAAAGCAATGCTACATTGTACATCATGGGTTGGTGAAGTGAACTGATATTACATCAAAGTATTTATAAACCCTTAGGATGAAAGTGCTATATGTATGTGTATATATTGTGGCAACCTGGCAGGCAGAGCCATGTGCAGGGGTTCATATGGCGCCATCTACCGGTCACACCCCAACCTCGCACAACCAAAACGTCTGCCACCTGCAACTAATCAACACCCAATCAATCAATTAACACCGAATCAACAGTGAATAAGGAGAGGCTTTGGGTAAGGGGTTAGCTCCCCAGAGCGAAATAAACATTTTGTTTAAGTTTAGAGATTTTGAGTTGTGTTGGACTGTTTGTTTAAATGTTTGCACCATTTGAGTGATTTCCCCATTGTTTGTATTTGAGTAGATTTTCCTTTAAGTAAAACGATTTTTGGTACATTTGACGGTGGATCTATCTCTTTGTTTGCAGTACTTTACGTAACACCTACAACCAAACCCCGTAGGGTGTTACAATATATATGTGGGTATAAAATATTCACCTTTTTTCACCTTTTATTTTCTTCATGGAATCAAAATTGATTTAATTGGGATTTCTTGCCACTGATCAACACACAATATGCTATAACATCACATTTTAAAACCAAAGCTTTTTCTTAATTACAAATAAAAGACAGACAATAATTCATTGCATAAGTATTCACTCCTTCACTGCTAAGACACACCTAAATAAACTGTGGTGCAATCAATTGTCTTCAGAGGTCACATTATTTTATTGGAGCCCACCTGTGTACAATTAAGGTGTTTCAAATTATTTCTAATTAAATACACCTGTCTGTGAGAGGTCCCACAGTTGGTTAGTGCATTTCCAAACAAGAGCTTCATCATGAAGAAAAAAGGTTTTTAAAAAGCACTAATCGGGGGAAGGACATAAGGTTTCAATGACTTGAATATCCCTGGAGCACCGTTAAGTCCATCATGAAGAGATGGAAAGAATATGGCACAACTGTGAATTTGCCTAGAACAGGCTGTCCTCCAAAACTGAGCATCCATGCAAGAAGGGCGCTTGTTAGGGAGGACACCAAGAGGCCTATGGCAACCTGACGGAGTTAGTCTTCCATGGCAGGGATGGGACAAACTATCCGTGGGACAACAATAGCCCAGGCACTTCACAAATCTGTGCTTTATGAGAGGGTGGCAAAAAGAAAGCCATTGAAGAAAACACATGAAATCTCGTTGAATTGTCTGGTTTGATGAGACCAAGATTTAACTTTTTGGCATCAATGTTAGGTGCTATATTTGGCACAAGCCTAACACTATCATCCCAAGAATACTATCCCTACTGTGAAACATGGTGGCGGGAGCCTAACACTATGGGGATACTTCTCTGCTTCAGATACTGGAAAACTGGCAAAATGGATGACGCAAGATGTCGACACATTTTGGAGGAAAACATGCTGCAGTCTGCAAGACACCTGAGACTTGGCAGAAGATTTAATTCAGACATTTAAAGGAACAATCTGAACTGTATGTAGCATCATGAAAGCACAACTTTTAATTATGCTTTTAATTGTTGCAAAAAACAATGAATCAATCCAATATAGGGGGCTGTTGGGTGATGTGTACAGTTGAGGCAATTGTTCTTGATACAATGGTGTGGCCCATAGTTTAGAATTTAATACTGACCATGCAAGTTCTGACTGTGGCAAGGAGCGCTGTTGTGCATAATTGGCCATAACATTTCACAGGGAGGGAGGGACTGAGCCGGCAGAACATTCCCTGCCTCATTGTGCAACAAACTGGTTGATCGTGTGCCTACAGTCTGCCTGTGCCAGATGCATTCATTTTTTAGTCCTCCAGTGCATTAACTGCATACATTTATTGCAGAGTGAAAAGAAGTGGCAACTGGTTGCACATATTTGAGAGGATACATGTGTGCTAGTTTGTGCCCTTCTCAAACTGATGGATGATGTTGCAGCAGTCCTATAGGCCTACAGTTAGGGCATTCCAAAATTGTACACTATGTAATCCAATACAAAATGTACACTATGTAATCCAATTCTTAATTACTGTTCATAATAATCAAACTTTTTCATCATAAAATGGCTCCTAAAATTATTCTGCATCGAATAAAAAGTATTATTGATCACTGTGTTGGATGGTTGGCTGCTTAAGCCTTCATACCAAATGTGACTCCAATCATGCTACCAAGGATAGGTTTCTTATTATAGACGTATGTGTGCGCCTTGTAGAAAACGGGCCCTAATGTACCTTTTTCCATTAAGTTTTAAGATGTAATAATGGTACGATGGCACGAGATCTCAGTCCATCGGCTTGAAAAGAAAACCATAGAAATGGATACTTACTGAAAAATTTACTTTTAAATCAGTGATGATTATGTTCTGATTGCATAAAGGAAATTTATGTTCAGACCTCTCACTAGATTTTAGTGAATCACAATACCATCTGTTGCCTTACTCTCTGTGTTTCATAGACCAACCTAGTGTCCCTAGCTAGTCTGTTTTACAAAAACAAAAACATTTTTAGCTTCACAATCTTATTGTTGAGCCCAGGAAATTTCAGGAACAATGCCCCTTGGCAAACTAAAATCACAAGGTCCTTAATAAAATAAAAATTCAATAGATTTTACTGGATATCCTCTTTCCATTTATAGTGTTTGCTAAGTGTAGCACTCTGAAGAAGCATAATACCCAGAGCTATTGTAAATCTAAGCTTTTTGAGGAAACAGTGAGAATACAAACTGGCAAGCTCCTCGGAACCCATTAGTACTGGTACCAAAGAGACGAATGAACCATGAACAAAATAATGCAGAATTCTTTGGTTGTTGAGAATTTCCATTCACAAACCTCTTGCTACACATTCAATGAGATGCATGCCTTTGAATTCAATCAACATCATTTGTCTCTGAAAATAATGTTGAGCCATAAAGTCCCTCTCCAGACAGCAATGCAGCCATTTTAAAACATACTCCTGTCAATTTTGATACCTGAGGAGGAATTGCTCCGGAATGAGATTCTAGAGTTGTAGCCAAAAATGTTATGCCCCACAGGAAAATCTATTTCAAGATCATTCCGGGGGGCTGGTTGATTTTTTTCCAAGTCACTGTTGATTTTTTTTGGTAAATTACATTTTCCTATGATCAAATCAAATCAAATCAAAATGTATTTGTACAGCACAAGAAAAGCTAAATGTGTACAGAATTAAACATGGGGACAACCGGTGACCCCGTTAGGAGCTACTATGGCAGCACAATACTAGGACAGAGATGGAGAATCTAAGCAGTCAAGAGAGGGGCAAGAAATAGACCCACCCACCAAGAGAGAAGTGGGATCACAGCTGTTGAGATGTGACAGTAAGGAGAAATTTCCATCCCACAAAATTCTATGGCTACACGTTTCTCCAGCTCTGTGTCTAGAACTTTTTACCACACAAGACATCCTGCCATTACATGGCAGATAATGTAGTTCATTGGGGGAGGCACTCAATCTGTGGATAGTCCAGAGTTGGGATCAATTCCATTTAGTGAATTCCTTTTTTCAGTTTAAATTTTGAATCATTTCCTGAAATCACTGAATTTAAATGGAATTGATGCTAACTCCAGCGTCATCACTGACTAAAATATACTGGGATATGGAGAGATAACTAAAAATGCAAGAATATATGAAAATATATAGCTTTAGACAAAGAACATTGCTATAATGGCATTGGAACAGGTGAAAAAGAAAAGGTTTGGAATACCTGAACAAAGGCTGATATTTATCCTAGAGAAACCTAAGGGGAAGCATTTCTCTGATCAGTGAACACCGCCACCTTCTCTCTGCCTTGTGGCAGCAAGATTGTGCAGTGATTGAGACTTTAATATTGACTGCAACGAGCAAAGAGCTTCATGGTCCTGTCAGCTGCCCAGGCTGGGTGTGGTGGTATGTGTGGAACCCATATTTAGCAGAGAACAGAGGCAGGATGAGGCATTTGCGCTCCTGCTCGCTGTAGACCTGAGGTCGAGGTGATGTGATCTACCTCCTGTGATAACTGGTGTTTGAATTATGAGTTGCTGTTCTGGAGTTAGAACTAACCTCCTCAGAGTACCTCAGACTCTATCCTCTTGCCAGAGGCGTAAGGCTGCATCCATCCAACACCTCTGCACTGTGTGTGGGGGACCAAGCCCAGGCAACCTTCCGGCAACTTGTTTAAATAGAGCTGACTACGGTTTATACTAAGAGGATTTAATCACATTTGAAGGCCTCCTCCCACACCCCATGATGAGGAAAAAAAATAATGCCATGAACAGAAAATATGTCCACTCTGCATGAAAAAACATAGCACACAGGTAAAATGCTCATATCTCAGTAGTGTAATCAAGATTGCCTCATGTCTGTAAAATATATATATACACGTATATATTATAATAATAATCATCATCATAATCTTCATAATAGGAAAGCCGCAAATGGATATGATATGCATTGGCACATCTACAGTATCGGTTCCAGATCCTACACACTGCTGGAGAGCATACAGGATCCAAGGGGCATTGTTGGGAGGGATAAACCCTTGCCAGCAGCTGGGTAAATGAGATTCGGCATGGTGCTTTTTCTTCCCTGGCTCCCTGATAAATAGGATTGGAAATGTCTGCTATTTCAGCCCCTTCAATGACACAGCTGTGTTTGGCCTGGGAAAGCAGGCTGCTGTCTAAGATTTGGCTCCACCTGTGCTCGTGCTCGCGGTTGGGACAAAAGACAACTTCAGCCAATAGGGATTCAATGGTAGGAGTAAATATCTCTGCACTGTACTAATATTGACTTTGACCTCTGTTCAGTATTTGTCTTTAACTTTGAGTAACACATTAAGAAATATATTTTTCAGTTTCATTTTTAATTTGTTTCAATGGAATATAGGACTAAAATACTACAAAATAATCATCTCAAAAACTCAACATAAGAATATAAGAATACAAAATGACAAGAGCAGGCCATTCAGCCCCTTTTAGGTTTGTCATTTACCTGCAGTCTAGAGAATATGCAGCACTGCCTCAAGCCTGGTGGCAACACCGCCTCAAGTATCTCTGACTCTGCTACATGACCTGGCAAGCTCTACCATGCATTGACAACCCTTTCAATTTTGAAGACAATGTGCACTGCAGTTAGACTGTTAAGATGTATTTGAGAGTAAAACATTCTTTACATTCCAATATTAACCAAACCATTTTGCCACGGGTTCTAATCAGCTTTTTAAAAATAGAAATGGAAATAATTTTTCCTTGCATTGTAAAGCATAAAAGTGCTTTTTTTGTTCTCTGGGCTGCCTCGATAATGAGGACTGTGTATAATTCACCCAGACAGCTGAGCAATCATTCCTGAATATTATTAAATCAAACATTGTGCTGCACCAGCTGTGGGAGATGAAATGGTTTCTGCCTCCATTTGAACACGTTACCGTGAGGACAGAGGAGAGTCGCCACGCTAGGAGGAAGGTGAGCAGAAACATGACCACAGACTACGACTGCCCAGGTTCCAAACAGAACAGACGGCTAAAAATAGACTCATTCAGCATTCCTTTTAATTGTAGCTCCGCAAGGATTTCCACTCTGGTGCACAGCTTGAGGCTCAGCGAACGTATGTACCTAGTCATAGTCTGAGGGAGCGATCCCCTTTCATTATTGGTGGAAACCCCATCACACCCTCGGAGATTCAGCTAATCAGGGAGCACCGGAGTGCCGGAGATTTACAGGCCTTTTTCTCGCGTCTTTTTAATCGCTGAATTTAATTTAGCGTCTTCTTCTCCTTTGTAATTCCGCAGCATGTAAAGGCAACAGATATAATGCATTGTGTCATCATTTTCTCCAAGCTGTCTGTAATACAGTCCTTCCTTCTGTGTCGCTATTATTTATTTTGTTTTATACTGTAGGCATCCATGCTAAAAATATCTGCACTGTGGGGTTTTTGAATAATCAGAGATGGAATTTTAATGGCAAGAGTGGGCTACATGGAAGTAAAAAGTCTTCACACTACCAATTATGAATATATGAATATATAGTGATCTTCTGCCTTGTTTCAACATGCTTTATTAGGCCACAGTTCTTTTAAAAGAGAATTGACCCTTCGCTAAGCCACGCCCCGAAACGCAGACTGGCCAATCACAGCGCAGCATAGGACAGGCTCCGACAGAGGTCCGACAGTTCATGGCGGCACTCCCGTTAACTCCGACGGAAAAGTTTCAGATTATCTTCATTTTCGAGCTGGTTTTGTGGACTTTTAGCTAGTTATGGTTAAACGTTGTGCCTGGGGCACTTGTAACAGTGACACTCGTTACCTGGAGAGGTTGGAAGGAGATATATACGTTTTTTTCCCTTTCCAAAACCAAAATCAAAGCCTGAAAAGTGTAGGCTGTGGATAAAGCTATGTGAACGTCCGCATACCCAGTTGAACACCTCAAAGATCAACAAGCACAGCTTTGTCTGCTCCAAGGTAAGTAATTACTCTTATCAACCGTAAAATAATGTTATGCTGTTGTTATCAGATGTTAGCTGGTTAACCTAAATTACGGTACACTACTAACGTCGGTTCGTCTTGGCCTTTGCCACCACAACAGCTGTTACGGGCTGTGGTATTATTTTTACACCCATTGGCTTATGCCACTGTTGTGGCAAGCTTGTGGAGGACTGGGCTGACACACTGCTGATATTTTTTGCTTTACAGAGGTCCAGGGTATGGATAAGTCCGATGAGATGGGTGCAGAAACCTGTGGAGCTAACCAGAGTAATGTCGTTACAGCACACTGTAGGCTACTAATGTTACGTTAGTTAGCTAATGCTAGCTAACTTACTACTGAATGTAACGTTATATAGGCCTACTGCTTTTGCTTTTTAATGATTGTAATAGTGAATAGAGACCTACCCAGCTTTACAAGAACAGTGTTGCTCCTTAATGTCGTTGTCCTCTGTCTCAATTGCCAGGTGATGCAGTGGTTCACTTTTATCTTTATTTTTTTTACGTGATTTCGTTGCTGAGTCAGTTTGACATCCTGAATATATCCTTCAAATGCATATTGTAGACCCTTCTGTCTGAAATCGCTTTTTCGTTTTTCCAAAAATTTGACAATATTTCTCCAGGGAGTGCAGTTAGCGACAGAAAGCTTGACGGACTTAGCAACAGTAACTAAGGGGGGCGGGCCTTAGCGAAGGGTTAATTAATTATTCAATTATTCAATTAAAATATTTTCATGTTTAGAAAATAGAAATAAATGTTTTTGAAAACCCATAGGTTTGTAGGTAACTTGTCCACACGCACTACACAGCTCAATCGTCCGCAGTTAACTGGAAAGTGTGATTTTCGTCAGACTTCATACTGGTTTGACTCATCACATTTCAGGCCATGGCTTGGCTCACTGTCATGCCCTCATCCCCGCCTTTTTCAATATAACTGCGCCCATTGTAAATTATTGGCATTTCCAACAAGTTGTGCTAGAAAATGCAAATGCAAAAAAGGAATGCTTTAGGATGATCATTGTGGCTGTGTGTTTGCGCCATGATGTGGGAATGGAATATCAAACATGATCGTAGTATTTGATTTATCCAATTAATATTTCATTTTAAAATATGGCTATATACTGTAATTCTCACAAGCAAAGAAAAGTAAAATGTCAAAATGAATCAAGCATTCAATTTTATTATTGGCTGCAGATATTGCACCTTCAACTAGGAAATGGAGTCTCAAATAGGAGCATTGCACTTCCTAATTTCAATTTGAATGACCATTTTCAATATGGCAGGATTATACCAGGAAATCAAAAGGAAAAGCAATGTCAAATGGAATTTACATTTGATGTGTATTCAGACAAGGAAATGGAAATGCAAACACAGAAATGAAAATGTAACCTATAGTGTTGAAATTAATAATAATTTAAATGAGTTTCGTCAAAAAATAAGTGTATCTAATAAGGAAATTAAAAAGAAAAAGCAGGTTTGCAATTTCATTTTCATGATTGACCTTTCATTTGAATATTGGCAGCCATATGTTTTCATGGCAAAGGGAATAGAATCTTAAATGGCCAGATTTGTTTTCAGAAATTAAACAAATGTTGCAAACAGAAATTATTTCATTAAGAATTAATCCAGAAATTATTAGTTTTTTAAATTAAGTTTCAAGTGCAGGATGTAATAAACTCTCAGATAGGATTATGCATGAGAAGACTTAGCAACTTACATCTAATTTACTACAGTCCCTTTCATTTGTCCCAAAGGACCATAAAACCATGGGGTAATGTAAATTACGTGTTTGAACAGCAGAGAACCACTAGGCTGACATGCTTTTCAGCAGTTTGTGTGTATCAAAAAGACAACAGCAATTCTCTATGCAGACAAGCTCCCCTATTCTATCAAAACAGAATGAGAGACAGAGAGGGGGGGAAGGAAAAGATAATACTGCAGTCTTCTGCTAAGATCAAATGGAAGATGGGGAATGCGCTCTGTCGACCTCATTACTCACTAGAAGAGTGGGATCTGGGGACTCAAGCTACAACCGAATACCCTCATTAATTTGGGTGTAAAACCAGGACACTCATACACTAATAATGAGATGTCACATAGGAGGTAAAGAGACTGAGATTTAAAAAGATCAAAGATTGAATGTATTTGGATCTTTCTAAAAATCAAATTCAGAAAATCTCAAAAGAATTGTCTATTGTAAGTAGAAAAAAATGTGCACTTGAATGCTAGTCATCTTGAACAAGGTCTTAAACATGTACTGTATTTAAAACCACGTCAGCTTTGCAAATGAGAGGAGCATTGAAAGATATTGCATATTTTAACAGTTGGTTTTTTCAGTATGGCTAAAAATAGATCACCATGGTAACGCTATGCATCACGCTGGCTGTATTGAAACACTCGTGAGCACCCATTGAACCCCACAGCTCAAGAGCAAGGAAAGCAGCTATTTTCAGATAGACAAACGCTCAGTTAGACAATATTGAAAGGCATCAACAAACTGTCTTGTTTAAATTGCCCCACTCAAGCACATAACCTTGACCGTGGATTAAGACTTCCCAGGTTTCTTCTGTAACAGGAAATACTTGCTAGTTTTGAAGTGTTCAGGGACCATTCAAATGAAGAGGACACACCTCTCTATAGACTCTATAGACCTCTATCTCCCAAATGTAAGTGTCTGTGGCTTTTTTACCATTTATAGACACACGCACACGCACGCACGCACGCACACATGCACACACACATTAGCATGCATGTACACACGCCCATGCAGTGTTTACTGGATTACCTGCACACATGTGATCACTCAGATTGATGACACAATCAATCTTGTGCACATCTCTTTGTCTGGACAGCAGGAAGTCAGATCCTCTGCCTTTGCCAAATGTCAAACTCAGAGTGGTTATACATGATGCAGAACTATCCAAAACTGGTTTCCATGGAGACAGAACACGATGATACAAAATATTGATCCCGTTCCACAAAATCAATACTGCAGCACACTTTGCAGGGTCCATAACGGTTTACAAAGAAGAGGCAGATCAGATAAGCTGCTGGACATTTTATCTCTCTAGATTAATATGTGGCAAAGTGTTAGAATAAGAAAAAGATTGGCGCGCTATTGGTATACAGCATAAAAGCTACAGTATTTCACTGCCCAGTAAAAAGACAGTATCTGTTCCAGCAGTTGAATTTTGCACTCACACATGCCAAACAACCTGGCAAAACAGATTCTCCCCATTCCTGTGCATGCATTTGAGGAAGGGCACGTATCTGAGACCATCACGAAACCCTCCTCATATTCTTATTGGTAAATAATAATATTTCAATATTCATTTTTGTAAAGAAGCTCCTTCTGGGAAAGGAAGGGGAATTTTTATCTTGACAGGAAAAAAAAAAAAGTTGAACACTCGTTTGTGAAAACATTAACTGAATACACATGTGGTGCAAATAGAGATCAGTCTACTGTGAGTGGAAGAGAAGGGGGGATTTGCCTGGCTATTAGGGATTGGTTGGGACTCTCTGAGGCATGTTATTAGCCAGGACCAGTTGACTGCTCAGTGCCAGTCAGACCCAAATGGAGAGCCAGGTCTCCTTGAACACTGACAGGGGAGGGCACAGGAAAACATCCACATCCAATCGAGACAAAATCGTACTATAAATGCAGATGAGAAATGGACGTGATATCCAATGGCCTCTAAGTCTCATTCCTCACATCAGAAACACTGATAGCTGTGTCGCTGTGTTGCTGCCCTAGTTGTTCTAGTGGTAGATGTCATTGTTTTTGACAAAAAGATAACTATCATCGTCCTTCGGATGAGACATTGAACAGAGGTTCTGACTCACTGTGGTTCTTAAAGACCTCGAAAGAGTAGGAGTGTTACCCATGTCCTGGTCAAAGTCCCTTGCATTCCCTAACCACTTTCATTCCCCAGGTCATCACAGATAATTAATTCTCAGTTCCCCTACCTATTTAAATAAAGGTAAAATAAAACACAGTTACAAAACAATCCTAGTTTGACTCATTTATATTCCAGAATATACTCCAGAATATTTCACTTTAATTCTAAATCAGATGGCATTCAGATGCCATTTGCCATTAAATTAAATGTGATGAGAAAATTGATGGTCAGAAGCACAAATCAGAAGCTCAAAACCATAGATGGAAATCAGTTAAATGAAAGAAAATGCATGTGATGAAAAAGCTAAATGAACTTTAGCAGAATCTGGAGAATGGTCCATTTAAATAAATACCAAAGCCCTTCACTCCATTGCCCAGGCCTGATTAATTTACAATTTGGGGGAAGGCCCAGCACAAGCCAGGTTCAGACCTCTTTTTAATATTTATATTTATATACTGTTTGCCTGCGCAGTATGACAAAATGTACTCCCCGACAATACATTTATAATTTCTGCTGTTGTTCTTTTTTTACATGATAGACCATTTGAGGTTGTGGTTGTGTTTTGGAAAGAGAACCTGTGTGTTTGACTGAACTTGAGAGATTCCTTGTCAGAGCTAGGACCTAACCTGGCTCTCCAACACACGGCAGTGGAATTAGCGCATTGCCAATAGCAAACCCCATTAGCACCAATGTAGCAAAGGGGCGATTTGGCCTGGAAAACTCTGAGCATTTAAAACAGAGGAGGCGTGATACTACAAGGTCAGAGTTCACAGAGACAGAGAGAGTTCCCCTTTATTTTATCTGGTGAAAAATCTAGACACTGAGCAAAGGCTATGAAACAAAATAGACGGATAATAAACTGTCTAACTTAGACCTAGCTCAACAATGAGTGAGTTAACTGTGCTCTTCCCTCCATCATTAAACAAAAAAATGGATGTGTACAAAAAGATAAACTAAGTATCGCGTTACACCCTTCCTTTCAACAATGCCATTCAATGACATTATAATCATGTTCTCAACACTGCCCTATGTCCAAAATTGCCGTAACTCTGAACCATTACATTAAATGTGCACTCTTAACTTGGCAAACCTCAAAAAGGGAGACATGATGATTGACTGAGACAAGCCGTTATGTTACGACCTAAGAAATTGTCAAAATTAATAAACAATTGAGGAATTGAAAATTGTGACATTCCCTTAAAAATGTGTTGCTCCAGGTTTATGGCAAAACACTGTGTCGTTATATTCAATCTGAGCCTCCATTGAGAAAGTGGTGAGAGGATAGAATGGAGAACTCACAAAGTGGAACTTTTCATCCCAAACTCTTGACTGTAGGATGTAGCAGTTAAGAGTCACTGCAGAGCCTCATGCAAATTTTCAGGGAAGAAAGTGCATTTGCGTGTGATTTCCCATCTTTCATTTGTTCTAATATCTGCTCCAGAAATAATATCTGTCTCCTGGGGGATGTAGGAGGGTGGTTGCATCTAGAGTTATGGAAGAAATATTTCACCAGAGGGGACATGATGCTACTCATCCACAGAAAGTTGGTTTGAGAAGTTTTTGCCTCATTTGCCACTTAGGCTAGCTCTTTGTCTCCATAACAGGCAAAACTTATTCGATAGGGTGTGCAACTCATTTGACCAAGTGTACAGCAGAACTTATGCTACCTTTCAGATTGAAGCGAAAGAATCTGGTAGATTCGTAAAGACATTTGATATATGTCATGAATGCAGCTGGAGATATTTATGCTAGGTTGGCATTCAATCAAACAGTACTAAAAGTCATAAGACTTTTGATCTAAAAATCTAAATGGAGCTGGTGTCAATTGCATAAGTAAAAAGACGTCACCTTGGAGTCTATGACATCATTCCCCACTACATAGCTAAAATGACATAATTCCCCTTTGGATGTGGATGGGAGAGTGAGGTTTTGTGAACCCAATAATAGTTGGAGCTATAATGAGCTGTCAATCATTGACTTATTTGATGTCCGTGCAGTGTTTAGATAACGGTTGCACAATGTTTACATTCAAAATATGAAAATCACCTCCTTACGCACTTTCAGCACCAATGCAGTTGAATTTATTTCTTTTTGTTGATGAAAAGGACTGAGACTATTTAATCAAATTCTCCAAATTTCATACAAATCTGTTTGCTAGTTTTTATTAAAAAAGACAAGTAAAGAGGGGCTGGTGGATAGCGTAGCGGTCTATGCACCCGTATTTGGCTGGTCCTGTATGAGTGTGAGCTACCTATCAGGGACACAGTTCGAAACCCATCTCTGCCAGACCGGCCCTGGCTATTAGCCCCAATCGGGGAGGGGGGAGGAAGGTCGGCACAAACTCGCTGTGAAGCACATAAGGGTGTCTCCAGAAATGGGGTCGGTGAGTTCCGTCTCGAAGGTCTCGAAGGTCATTGCCGACCTCGGAGAGTAGCTTGCCCGTAAAATTAAAATTAAAAGTTAAAAGTAAGGTGAAACATTGTAAAGCGTGTGCGTGTGGTGCCTGAGACAGAGTTTTTCCACCACCATCAAAAACACAGAATGATGGAATTTGTTATGGAAGAATGCCGTTTCATCCCTCCAATAGTTACAGACACTTGTAGAATCTATGCCACGGCTCATTGAAGCTGTTCTGGTGGCTCGTGGTGACCCAACCCCATTATAAGCACTTTATGTTCGGTTTCCTTTATTTTGGCAGTTACCTGTATGTTCCAGATAAAACACTGAGGTTTTTTTTACAGCCACGGGCACTATTATTTGGCCTATATCTGTCAGTACTTTCCAAGCAGCACACTGATTTTCAATATAACTTAATTTCAGACAAAAGAGGTCATTGGGGTGGGTTTCTGAGGTAAAAACTTTGACGTTGACAGACATATCATACATCGTTATAAAGCTAAATAGTTGGGCTTCATGATTTTCTAAATTATTCCTGTTTTTTGCAAGGCCGTGTATAGTAATTATAAACAATGCAACCTGAGAGCGTTCACTCCCCACCGTAAAGTAACATTATTATTTACCATTTCGTCATATGAGCAAAATAAAAACACAACAAAATATGGGCAAAAGTCATATGTAATACGGGCTAATAGCAAAAGTGGGTTGAGTACTGTAAAATCTGTTACAAAAAAAAAAAGTAACTAAATGGAAAATTATCTCATGTGGAAGTGAAAGTAACCATTCTACAAAACTACTTGAGTAAGAGTAAAAAAAGGATTTGGTCCAAAATCTTTTTAAAAAGTGCAAATTACAAATGTTATGTATTTTGTTTGTATTTTAGTAATTAATAAAAAAAATACAGCCGGTTAACTATCATGACAGAACATACAGTACTGGTGGTTAACTAACAATTATGATAGAATTGCAAAAAATGCTACAAGTCTATTTTGATTCGACTAATGGACATGGATTTAACATCTCCCTTGTCAAGGCAAAACCTTTTCTGCACAACAATGTAAACAGCATTGTGCTAATGCTATATTTACAGTCAACTCCAAAATTATTCACACCCTTATTAAGCAAATAAGCAAAATAAACAAGTAATACGTTATATTGTATGCTTAAACAAATTTGAAAATTATGTTCTGTAGTAAAATATTACTTAATAAAAAAAATATTTTTCTCTTATAAATACTAATACAATCCCTCAGGGGAAAGGATTTTGTTTTGTTTTATAAGAAGAAGGACACTTATGTTAAAAAGAGCCTACAATAAGATATGGTGGTGGGTCTTTGATGTTATGGGTCCCGGGGCTCTGGAATGGAATCATGAACTCCAGCAAAAACCTTGCTCCCTCTGCCAGGAAGTAACAGTTGTATTAGATTTCTCTGAGCTACCCCGTGTGCCATGCATTATGCTTCTAGATGGTAAATACTCACAAGTATTTAGTGCTTCATTTTTTATTTAAAAATTGTAAAAAAAAAAAACGATTTGTAAGGTATTTCCAAAAATATATGTCTCTGTTTATTTATAATTAGAATAGAATAGCCATTGAATAGAAAAGGATTTGGGTGTATAGACTATTCATACCACTTTTCATGTTAATGAGTTACCTTTGCTTTGTAATCTGAATTATGTTCGTGCCATATGCAATAATAATTATTATTTTAATTTTAATTTTATTTTTCAGCAATTTTGTTTCATATTTTTCCCAGTTTTTCTCCCCAATTTGGAAGCCAATTATACCCTATATTTTATTTTGTTTAACTCTCCCCCACGAACTCGCCGCCCGTCTCTACGGGGCAAGCTACTCTCCGAGGCCAGCGATGATCCACCTCCTTTGAGATGGAACTCACCGACCCCCTTTCTGGAGACACCCTTAAGTGCTTCACAGCAAGTTTGTGTCGACCACCCTCCCCTCTCCCTCAGGAGCGGACAGCCAAATGCTACCCCCGATCGGGGCTAACGGCCAGGGCCGGTCTGGCAGAGATGGGTTTCGAACCACATCCCTGATAGTCAGCTCACACTCTTACAGGACCAGCCAAATACGGGTGCATTAGACCGCTATGCTATCTCCCAGCCCACAATAATTATTTTTAATGATTCAGTATAATACAAAATAAAATACATATACCAAGATTATATATATATAAAGGATTATACTATTTATTTAAAAAGAATAACCCATATATCACACAAATATGTATATAATACTAGTAATAGTCATCAGATATTCTTAAATTACCTAATTCATGCAGAACGCCAAACTCACGTTAGAACTGCTCTGCTCCCTTAGTAGGTGGCTGGAACATGGAGGTGAATGCCAGCAAGAGAGAAAACTGACCAGAGAAAGCAACTGAAAAGTCGCAAAACGTTCGTGATTAATGTTTTGCCAAAAGTCGGTTTTTGATTTCGTTTATTATTTTAGTTTATTATTTGGGGCGGGGACCCATGAGGGGGATGGCTGAAGACCTTTTTCTTGTTTGTTTTATTTTATCCATGCTTGTTCTCTCTCTCTTTCCCCGTGTCCAGGAGGGAGAATAATACAAATTTCGTTCCCAGACCATCAACTCCATTCCCTGTGTCCTGCTGTTCTGTCACACTCTGGGTTGTGTCACACAACAAAAAAAAATTCAACATACAAAGGTTATTCTCAGCACAAAAATGTAAAAGGAGAAGCAGAAGATGAAGAATAAGTGGAAGAAGCAGAATATGATAAATAAGGGTAGAAACACAAAATAATCCTGGGGCTTTATTGTGTGAAGTTGTATTTGAAATTGCATTTGAATTGTACGTGTGTTTACATGAGATCAGAGGGTACATAATCGAATGTTTGTAAGGACTAAGAGTCTGAGGCAATTGTAGTTATTTCTGTGGTAGACCCTGAAAAGTGCCAAACTCTGGGTGCTGTATAGATTTTACCTACCAGCAAATGAAAGGTTTTGAGAACGGCTCACATTCAAAATCACCTAAATCTACTATCATTACCTTAGCTGTTTCGTCGCCTATTTGCCTGAAATGAGGCACATCTCCTCAGATACACTAATACAATATATTCCTCGACTCTTCTTGCCCGGTTACAATCTGTTCAGCCGTTTTCTTGAACTAAACTCCCAGTAAAATGAGCAAAACTTAAGGCAACACTGACAAAAAAAATATTATGTCCTACATCAAACTCAGGTTAACTCATCTTTGCAGGTGTTTTACTTTTTATTAAAATCCTAAATGCACGTGCCCATTGACTTTGAATGGTGAGTTGCCAAAAGTTAGCATTTTGACAATGCTAGCAAACTTTGGCACCCACATCCAAAGCCACAACACCGTCAAGAGCAGTTGTCGCTAGGCAACCGGCAACTATGGTTGACCTGAAGGGGACAGGCAGGCAACAAGCTAAAATTACACAAGTACAGGAGAAGGGTAAGTATTTTGCACACTGGGCGACAACTGGCTCAATTGCATATCAAATCAGGTAGTTAGATGAATCAACACTCTCGTAGGTTCAAAAGAACAGCTCATAAACACAAGCTTGTTTAAACCATTCAGTTCACAATAAATGTAAATGTGTGAATGCAAACAGCCTGTTTCAGGACTGGTCTGACAGGCGTCTGAAGTGAGAAAAACACTTTGCAAGGATTGGGTAAGGGTTTCAATTGGCCCTCTCTGTTCTCAATAAGAACTAAAATATTTCTTGTGGTTGGGGGACGGAAGAAGGGGTCACATTCTAATTTTAAAGAGAGAGTGAAATAGAGGCCAAACAGAATGAAGCAATAAAAAATAAAAAAAGTGTATGTACATTATGTGTAAATCATGAATGTTTGCTCAAATATTTCATAGGATTGAGTCATGATGATGCACATGTCACCTTCAAATCCAGCCATCAACCATGTCAGTGCAGTGCATTACTACAAAGTTATAAAGCTTTTGACATCTGTGTTCTCGTTCCATATTGCTTCATTAGAATCATTTAACAGTCTTGGATCCAGAGAGACTCACAAAATGTCTAGTATTGAATTTAAATGACAACAATAATATCAGCAATTATTCCGATATTTTCACTAATAATTTTAATTCATGTTACTTTTATTTCTTGGTACATACATTTTTGTTTTATTCACTTTTTTGCAGCTAAAGTAATCTAGCTTCAGTAGGCTGCTCCACTCTTAGTCTTAGCCACACCTTCCCTTGTTTTTGAAGCCATATCCATATAACAGGCAGAACACTCATAGCATTGTTTCATTCGGTGGCCTTAACTAGGGAACTGACTGTATACGTAAAAGACCATAAAAGGTGCGGTTAGAATAAATGCCCTCCCTGATGTTACATGACAGCTTAATTAAACAACGTTTACTGCGGGCAGCAGAAGCATGCATTTTGACAGGACTGTCTGCCAGTGCAGGACTCTGTTCAAACGATTAAGTAACTTCAGCTAAACCTACTGAAAACTGATCACTTCCTCCTCTCCCTCTCTCTACTTATACTTGTCATCATGTCCGCTCTGGAGGAAAATGCCTGCCCATGAACGAAGCTTCCACAAGCTAGCACTCGATTGGGTAAACAAAGAGTGGGTAACACTTTATTTTAAGGTCTGCTATACTATAAATACATTATTGAATAGTTTGCTAACTCTTAGAAAACAATTTGTAAATCAGTATATACGTATCACGAGTTCATGTACTGTATATGTTAACATTAATAAATGCATATATAAGGCCTGTTGTTCATGATGTATATGTGATTACAGATCCTCATAATAAACTGTTATAAATGTTTTCGACATCATCTGTTAAAGTTTGATTAATTAACTCTATTAATATATTATCAACATTAGTTTCTCCCTGAGGTCCCTTAAACTTTAAAAAAGGTACATTAACTGCATGTAAACCATAGTTTAAATGTGATTAATTTAGAATATGATATGAATATGAATATGAATGATATAAGTAGAACTTAAAATATAACATGTTTACCTAAGAGTGGAATCCACAGTAAACAGCGCAGCTTCTGGGTTTTATTGTTTCTAACCCCCCTCACCCACCCCAGGGAGAAAGGATATAGTGGATGAGTGAGAGTGCTCGTTCCCTGTCACCAGGCTGAGGTGTCAGTCTCAGGTTTCTCTCCCAGGGGTCGGATGTATATCTGGCACAAAAGCCCACATTAAAATGCAGATTACCTGAGAAAGTGAGCCATGTCAATGTCATGATGAGAAAGGAAGAGAAAAACTATTCACATGGCTTCTTTTCATAAGACCCAATAAACAAGTTGTGCAAAGGGTTCTGGAATGGAAATCCTTACATAACAATAGATTCCGCTGCCTGTTATGTAGTGCTATTGAGGCTAATGTCGAGTGTTTTTTCCTCAGTTGGTGTTAAAGTTGTTTTAGTTGTTAAAATGTTACCTTTAAGGCATAGAAATGATCCCAGACGTTTGCACAAACTACTGCCCGCTTCATCTCCACTGTTTACTGTTGAATGTCTTCAAAACCTCAAAGAAAAACTTCTCCTCTTAATATTGAATATTGATTAATGTCATAATGTTTTCATTATATAAAACCATGCTATTATGGTATGGGTATAGAAACATAGGGACACATATTCATATGCATGATACACCACTAGCACCACCAATTTGCAAGGGACAACATTTAAAATAGGCAGGAAGGTGGTGCAGAGGTTATAGAGTTTGACTTGTAACCCAAATGTTGTGCAGGTTCCTGGTGCCCTGCACCCTTGGGCATGATACCCAACTTGACCTGCTTTCCGAACTATCCCACTCCATGCCTAATATGTAAAATGTGGAGCTATGTAAGTTTCCCAAGATGATCTGCTGATCAAATGCATAACATACTGTGATGTAACACAGATTGAGTATCCCTTCCACACTTACTGTATGATTCTCATCTGTCATCTGACATCTCAATGTCATATCACCTCTGACTGGATTTCATCCCAGAGATGTCCATCTAGCAGAGCAATGGAACAATCAGGATTAAAGCTTTTTCAGTGATTAAGCATAGTTTGCTAATTCACATAGGTGATCCAACATAATTCTGCTGGGAAATGCATCAGGATTGTTCACATTTGTCACCACATCATCATATAAAAGCTTATTTCAATCAGCTTGCTAAAATATGTACAACAAAGCCAAAGCTCTGCCAAAGAGCTATGTAAAATGGTTTAATGGGACATTAAGCTCGTTTGCTAGGATCTTTGAGTTCCCCTGACAGATGATGTCTTGTTAACTTGCAGTTATTGTTTAATCGAAAAAAAGGTGTAGAAAACCCATGACAAGCATATGTAAGACCCTAGTGAATGCAAGATGTGCGTCCTGACATAGATATATTTTATTCTTGTTCTGAAACACTGTAAATTGGCAGACTGTACATCTATGGGTGTGTTGATGCCATACACTTGGGCTCTTGTTAAGGCATCTAAAATAATGAGACAGAGGCGGAGCCGGGAGGGAATAACTGTTTTCTTTTAGCCTATCAGAAGCACAAAACAACACTATAGCCATATTACATGGTGAATAATGCTGTGGTAATCTCAATATTGATTTCCTGTATTTACTGTGTGCTGTAGATAACTGGAATCAGCTACATATTGTTTTGAGATACAGGGAGAAAACAGTTTCTTATTAGATATCCTGCAAATAAATATATTATATATTATTCTGTGTATAATGAGGACACAAACAAAGCATAGACATAGAACCTGGCAGAAGGACAACCATCTCTGCAGCACTCCATCAATTAGATGGTTGTCCTTCTGCCAGGTTCTCCTATTGCTGCAGATGAACTCTGAAGCTCTCTTAGAGTGGCCATTGGGTTCTTGGTCACCTCCCTGACTAAGGCCCTTCTTGCCTGGTTACTGAGTTTGGCCGGACAGCCAGCTCTAAGAAGAGTCATGGTGGTTCCAAACTTCTTCAAGGTCTATGGAGAGTTCTTTGGACTTCATGGCTTGGTTTTTGCTCTGACATGCAATGTGAACTGTGGGACCATAGATAGACAGGTGTGTGCCTTTCTAAATCCTGTCCAATCAATTGAATTTGCCACAGGTGGAGTACAATCAAGTTCTAGAGACATCTCAAGGATGATCGAAGGGAACAGGATGCATCTAAGCTAAATTTGGAGTGTCATAGCAAAGGGTTTGAATACTTATGTAAATGACATCGTTTTTTCATAGTTTTTTATGTTGAATAAAAAATATTTTTGTTTTGTTTTTGCTTTGTCATTATGGGGTATTGTGTGTAGATTGATGGCAAAACAATCTAGTTAATCCATTTATAACACAACAAAGTGTGGAAAGGGTGAAGGGACCTGAATGCTTTCTGCAGCCCCTGTACATAAAAAACACATTTTGAATTTAAATTTTTTCCACCAATTTGTGGAGAGCAATTACATTAGATATTTGCAAGTTTGAAGTTTGCATATTAGATCAAAATGATTATTACTTTTCCTATTGATTGCTGCTCTAATCTGTGTAGTGCAATGTCCTAAACTCACAAGGAGCAGACAGAAAGAGGCCACTGAGTGGTTTTAAAACTTTATAGAAAAATGTGTTTGAACTCTTGCAATTGTTAAGGAAAGTCAACACAGGAAGGAAATAAGGTTGCAAAAATATGAAACCATCTCATAGAATCATAGGGAATTCCCAAAATGTTGTTATGCAATACATATGTTCAACAAGCCCTGTAGAGTGACTAATGTCAGACCAAATATCACAAACACAAAATAATGTATAAATAAACAACTGTTGTTATGTTACAAATATCAATAAATGAAAAATACAAAACTTTCCCATCAGGAAAAAAATACAGCCACTGCTCACTGAAAATAATGCCTTATTATTCACCTAATTCACTACTTCCTCCTCACTAATACACACACCCCCACACACACACACACACATACACAAACAGATATACACAGAAATAAGTGAGAAAACACCATTACCTTGTTTTAATGTTGCACTTAGTAGAAAATATGGATATTAGGTTCAATATATTGTAGCCGGAATAAGGGTGTGGGGTTTCCATGCAACCAAGTTTGATAACCAAACACCACACAAGACGAACAACTGGAACAAATCGGGTTTTATTAGGGGGTAACGCACAATAAGGAAGAGGGGAAAAAAACGGGCAAATAGTCCAAATCCGTAATCCGTACTCGTAATCGTAATCCGTTTTCCCAGGTCTTATCCACATCCACTTTCTCATATAATCCGTTTCGGTAATAATCAGGTTCATCAAGCAATCCAGGTCATACTCAATATTCCAAAGACAATAGTTCTTTCAATCGCTCACCAACCCTCCATGCGTTTCCCATACAGTACTTTGCGACTTGTGTGGGGAAACCGGCTGTCTTTTATTTCCTGAGTCTTCAGCAGCTAAGGGTTTACCGGTGCGTCTCGTTTCCACTGGATTTCCAAATAAGGTTTGGGGGTGGAGCCAGCGGGTTGAGAGGTATCTCCCCTCTATTACCACTCCGCTCACCTCCCCCAGCTGTCTGCCACACACCCTCCTCCTCAGCTCCGGAGGGGCGGTCTGAGCCAATAGTGCGTCTCTCCTCGAGAGAGCGTCTGCATTTCCATTGGCTGCACTGGACCTGTGTAGGACAGAGAAAGCGAAAGGTTGCAAAGATAAGAACCACTGAGTGACACGGGCATTACTGTCTTTATTCCTTGCCATCCAGACTAACGGTGCATGGTCCGTAATCAGGGTGAAGTGCCGTCCCAATATATAATATTTTAAAGTTTCTAGTGCCCACTTTATCACTAGATACTCCTTTTCGACCGTAGAACACCGTTGTTCTCGAGGCAAAAGCTTCCGGCTAATGTACATGATGGGGTGTTCCTCACCCTCTTGTAGTTGTGACAGGACGGCACCCACCCCGGTCTCCGATGCAGCTGTTTGTACTGGTACGGGTTTCACAAAGTCTGGTGTCACAAGCACTGGTCCTGAACACAGTATTCCTTTGAGATCCTGGAACGCTTTCTCTGTCCTCTCCATCCACTCCACCCGGTCCTGCAGACAGCTTTTAGTTAGATCCGTTAAAGGGTTGACTAGGGAGGCAAAGCTAGGTACAAATCTTCAATAATAGCTAACTGTGTGGGGCCATTCTCGTACCACTTCTGCTTTCTTTTCTTGGGGTTTGTTACATCCCCTCCCAATAGTATATCCCAGGTATTCTGCCTCCTGCAGTCCTAGTCGACATTTTGTGGGATTCGCTGTGAGCCCCGCCCCGCAATGCCTGTAAAAGTGTCTTCCATTCATCCCCATGTATGATTACATTGTCCAAATAAGCGGTTGCATGTTGTGGATGGAGGATCCGGTCCATTAACCACTTGAACGTAGCCGGGGCTCCAACCAGTCCGAACGGTAGTTTCTTGTATTGGAATAATCGCTCGGGTGTGGAAAAAGCTGTTTTCGCCCTAGCCTCAGGAGCTAATAGCACCTGTCAATACCCATTTGTCAAATCCAATTTGGAGAGTTTGTTTAATTTTCGGAAATCGTTACATCTGGTTTTGGTACCAAAACGATTGGACTACACCATTTGCTATGTGACTCTTCAATGATTCCTGTGTTCAGCATAATCTGTACCTCCGTTCTGATTGCTTCTCTCCTTGCTTCTGGGATTTGATAGGGTCGCAACTTCACCTTTTCGCCTGGTGCGGTAATGATGTGGTGTTGTATGAGAGTGGTGTGTCCCGGTTCCCGGGAAAACACATCCTGGTTACTGCCAATTAGCTCCAGCATGTCTTGTCTCTGTGCCTGGCTCAGTTGGTCCCCCAGTGGTACCTCCACAGGCGTGGTTTTGGCAACAGATTTCTGAGGAGAAATAGAGTACGGGCCTCTCGAGAGTTCCATCATTTTAACAAATTTACATGATATAATTGAGTTACATTACGTTGTCTTGGTTGTCAGACCCGATAATTAACTTCCCCCACCTTTTCAATTATTTCATATGGTCCATGCCATATGGTGTGGCCATTCTATCTCGCATTTCTCCGACGTGTTCCACCAGAGTGCGATGAGGTGACGGTTGTTGTTCCCCGGCTTCTTTTGCCACATCCAGCAGTCCTCGGGGTCATCTCCCATACAACAGCTTGAAGGGTGAAAATCCATTGGAGGCTTGGGGTACTTCTCTGATTGAAAACATTAGAAATGGCAGCAGCTGGTCCCAATTCTTTCCATCCGCTTCCATCACTTTCTTTAGCATCTGCTTTAACGTTCGATTAAATCTCTCCACTAGTCCATCGGTCTAGGGGTGATAAACTGAGATGCTTACCTGGGTCATTCTCATTATTTTACACAGATCTTTCATTATGTGTGACATGAATGGGGTTCCTTAGTCGGTTAAAATCTGGTCGTGAATGCCAATTCTGGAAAACAGCAGTACCAACTCATGTGCAATTCCCTTTGAGGCCATTGTGCAAAGTGGAACGGCTTCTGGGTATCTGGTGGCATAGTCCACAATGACTAGGATGTATTGATGCCCTCGACCAGTCTTGGGTAAGGGTCCAATGAGGTCCATAGCGATTCTACTGGACAGAACTGAAATTATGGGTAGTGGGATTAAGGGACTGCAAAAATCTGGTTTGGGTGCCACCTGCTGGCACTTGGGACAATTTCAGCAAAAGTCTTCTACCACTTTCTCTACTCTGGGCCAGTGAAATCAGTTCCTGATTCTCTCCAAGGGCTTTTCTACCCCCAGATGTGCTCCCAGAAGATGTGCATGAGCTAACTGTAGTATGGATTGCGTGAATGGTTTAGGCACTAACAACAGATCTATACATTCATTATTCTTGATATAACAGCTGATTCTTGATCGCAAAATTGGGGTAGATCATTTGACTCACCCCTTCGATGGGCTTTCCTTTGATGACCGCCACCTGCTGGACAGCGCTAGCCAGGTTGGAGTCCTGTTCCATTGGAAATAAATCCTCCAAATTGAATTCCGCATTTTCCCACTGTTCTTTAGCTGGTTCACCTTTAGAAAGGGGTTCCATCAATGCATTTGGGTCCACTTCCTGGTATCCATACCACTTACTTTCTACTTCGCTGGTGGCTCTCAGCTGTTTTCTGATACCTTTTCCTTTATTTCCTCGTTTTTCCATTTCTCCCGATATGTCGGTTTGCACAGTCGGGCAAATAACAGAGAATCCCTCCCTATCAACACCAGTACAAGCAGGTTGGGTACCACTCCAGCTCTTGCCACATTCTGTCCCTTCGTTGTCTGTAAGTTTAAAATTGAGGTCTGGTATTCTTTGGTTTTCCTGTGGATGCAGGTTATGGAAGTGTGAGTTGTGGACGGGGACCGCACAAATTCCGATCTTATAAATGTCACCATACTGCCGGAGTCCAGGAGAGCGGTGGTGTCTTTCCCATTGGCCTTCACTGGGGTGACAGGGGAGGGGCTACTCTCATGATCCCAGCATGACGTCAGTAAGCCGCAGGGACTCCCTAGCTACCTCACTAGTGGATGCCGTAGGCATCGGGACATCGCGATTAGGGCAATTCCAGGCAATGTGACTTTGTTCATCAAAATCGAAACACGTCCGTTTGTCTGTGTTCATAAATAGTCTTCTCCTCTGGAAGTTGGAGTGCGAGGTCCCTTCGTCCTTGGGTCATCTCCTGCGGCTTTCTTTTCTCTTTCGGACTGGTGGTGTTTTCTGCCTTCAGCTGTCGTCCACTGCGCAAGATTATCAATTATTTCCACTAGTTGATCTGCACTTTGTGGATTAGTTTAGCTAGGTAGTTTTTTTGCTGTGCATAAATGCATAAATGTATCTAATACAATCCTTTCTCTGGGATTCATGAACAGGGGTTCGGCAGTTAACCAGCTTCTCGCCAATCTGAACAGATCTGACATCTGTGACCTGGGGGATCCCGTTGAATCAAAACTCCAGTCATGGAATCTCTGTGCCCGGTGTATTAGAGTGTATCCATATCGCCTTAGGATTTCCTTTTTCAATGCTTCATAATGCGTGGCTTGTTCCCAGGTCAGGTCCTGATCCACTTTTTTGGTGGTCCCTGCCAGCCCCTGGCTCACTGTTCTGGTGGCTAATTTTCCAGACTCGCTGTTCTCTCGAAGGCTTGTGGGTACGCCTCGATGTCATGAGACTTAGTCCATTTCAGGAGAAACAAACTGGGTTTGGGACGGGATGTTGTGTCGGCCCTGGCTCCGGTTGCTTTGGCAGCTGTCAGTCAGCTGGGTGAGCTCAGCTTACATCAGGGCGATCTGCTGACGTTGCTTCTCCATCAGTTCCCGATTCATATTCTGCTGCGCTAAATTCGCCTCTATTAGTTGTTGAACTAATGCTTCCATTGCCCTTTTTGCCTGTTTAGTTATCAAACTGTGGTTATTTAACGCAATGCATTGCTCGCATTCTCCACCATATGTCGGGGTGTGGGGTTTCCAAGCAACCAAGTTTGATAACCAAACACCACACAAGACGAACAACTGGAACAAATTGGGTTTTATTAAGGGTAACGCACAATAAGGGAAAAAAACAAGCAAGTAGTCCAAATCCGTGATCCGTACTCATAGTCGTAATCCGTTTTCCCAGGTCTTATCCACATCCACTTTCTCATACAATCCGTTTCGGTAATAATCAGGTTCGTCAGGCAATCCAGGTCATACACAATATTCCAAAGACAATAGCTCTTTCAATCGCTCACCAACCCTCCATGCGTTTCCCATACGGTACTCTGCAACTTGTGTGGGGAAACCGGGTGTCTTTTATTTCCTGAGTCTTCAGCAGCTACAGGTTTACCGGTGCATTTCGTTTCCACCAGATTTCCAAATAAGGTTCGGGGGTGGAGCCAGCGGGTCAAGAGGTATCTCCCCTCTATTACCACCCCCCTCACCTCCCCCGGCCGTCTGCCACAGTATACATAAACAGTGTCTGTCAAACTGATAAAATGTCCTCATCTGTGATTTGATATAAACGAGAACCTTTTAAATAGGTATGCTATCACATTTGCACTACTGACCTTGACTTGACCTTGTGTTTCACATATGCAGCAGAGCATAGCTGATATAATTTCAGCTGTCCTAAAGATACGCTTTTGAGACAGATCTGTGACATTGCTTTTGCTGTTATAGCAGTTATATACTGCAGTTATATACCCCCCGGGAAAAAACAAGCAAACAAAAAAAGCAATCCATCACAGTTGTGTCTATCACTCTTAAGAACACACCTGAAAGTTACAAAATGTTACTGCAGGGATAGAGTAAGACTGCATCATTGCCTTTCATGATCTTCAATGCTACATACAAATAGAGGTGTAGGTCAATCGGGATGTTGAGTAATCCAGTGATAACACAAAGGTAACAAAGCTTAGTGAGCAACCAGCTTGCTTAAGAGTCACGTCAGCTAATTCAGTCAGGCAGCCCTTTGTGATCAGGAGTGATGGATCTTAACTCCAAAGTGAGGACCATTGAATGTGTTCTACCACCAAACGCAAGGGTCTTAACGCCAAAGTGAGGACCATTGAATGTGTTCTACCACCAAATGCAAAGGAATTGGATATTCGATCAGCTCCTGAAGCCCCGTCAACCCTCTTCTCTATAGAAAGGTGTTTTTTACCTGAAATGCCATTGCACCATGTGTGATTTCCTGTGAAAAGTGTTTGCACACCAATACAACAGTGAATACTCATGACAGTGTGTGACATAAGGGCTAGGGTGGGCTAGGTCCAAACTTGAATGCACATGAGAAATGTAATATGTAACAACCCTAACATGTTAAATACATGTTTGATGCAGTTACGTGTACTGGAATTTTATACACAGGATGTACGGCTAATCTGTAACAGGGCGTGAACATCAAGAAGATCAATATACAAATGCCACCTTTTAAACGTGTGTCACTTCCCATTAATAACACTAATTTGTCCAATATACATGCATATTTGCATGTATATTGTACTTTCAACAGTTGTTACTGACAACAGTCACATTTAAGATGTATTATTATTATTATTATTATTACTATTACTATTATTATGATTACTCACCAAATAGAGCATAAGAAAATATAGTATTATTATCTCACTTACTTGTGCAATAATTATTATAATTCTTTTCAATGTATTCATTATGAACAGGGAATAGGAAGTATTTATTAGTTCTATGCTACTTTGTTGTCCCTAATTTAAATCTTGGTTACTTAACCATGAACACTTGATATTTAATAAGTAGTAATAAAAAAAAAAAAAAAGCAACGGCCTTTATTCAAGTCAATTCATAACATAATATAAGGAGTCAATTAATGGGTTGACACTTTCAGATGATGTGTAACAACTGATTAATTAAATCAAACAAACAGGTCCTGTTGTTCTAAGAGATAGTCAATGAATGACAAATGAAAGTTGTTAAACGGTCTCCATTTTCATGAAATGAAAACAATTGGCACCACAGTAGAAGAGACCATTTTGTGTGCACAGTATAAACTTATACCAGCTTTATTTAAAGCGGGGGGTGTTGGGATTAGAGAGAGAAACAATTGTTTTGTTTAAGTTCCCCAAGGTCATCCATTGGAGAGCTTTCATTACTCAAAGGGAAACGGCGCCTGTGTTTATAATCCACCCCTCAGAGATACCGGCTTCTCCTTTTTAAGAACCACTGGTGGAATCAGGGCATGCTAAGTTTTGAGCAGGAGAAATTGTTCTTATTAAAAGAGATTGCACTTCATCAGAGCAATTCCTGGTGGAGCCGAGATTTAATAGGATGTGTCGGGGGAAGGAACAGCTGAGCTGGAAGACAAGATTACCATGTTCATTATGGAAGGGAAGCCTTCCAGAGGTGGAGTGCTGTCTAACCATCGGTGCATGTGCCCACATGAAATGGAGCTCCTCCTACTCTTACCGCAGATACGAGACTAACGCACCTGTGCTGCTCTCTTTAAGACCACGTCCTTGACCTTGACGGTGAGATGGTGTTTATTATTTTCCAGCATACTGCATGGCTGTGAGGTCATTCCAGCAAAAGTGACCTTATCACAGTTGCAAATCAATACACAAGATGTTCAACATTCAATTTTAATTGAACGTTTGATTCACTGATTCAATATTAAATTGAACATTTAATATTCAGTATCAAGCAGCAAATGGCAGATTGAAGTGGTTTCATTTGTGCAAAAAAGGGGAAGAGATTTATCTCTTTTAGAAACAAACACAGCAAGGGCCTTGCCTTCTCTCAAGATGAAAAGGACATTGGGTTAACCTGGAAAACAGGTTTTATGCAATATAGTGTTTGCCTTTACACAGGGTGCATAGAACTGGACAGGATGCTTATGACTTGTATGATCAGAGCCCATTGTATTTGCTGCCATTTAGCTCAGGGTTTATGGCCTGAATGTCTCCAGTGCGAGGAGCGCTTACCGGACTAAAAGTGTCCCAAATTTCCTGGAGACTGGATAGAGGTATTTCGATGAACCTCGATCGGCCCTTTACTTTGTGCAACCGAATTTACAAAAAAATGAATAATAATCATTTCAATTCTGACAAATTTCTTGTTATTCAATAAAAACAATCCCTCCTTAAAGGAAGTTTAAGGACAGCGCATGTTGCATTTCGCTTTTTCTTTCCAGGCCTAGGCCATGACAACATTTAATCAGACTCTGCCATGTCTTTCAACAAGAGGGTTGAAGGATTGAATCAGGCTAAATTAATTTCATTCCTGAATGACAAAGCAACTTAATATTGTTTTAATGTACACAGGAAGAGAGGCTTGAGAAGTGTGGATTATTTTTAGAAGTAGCACATTTAGAGGAGGATGTGCATTGCGCTGAAATGTGATGGGCTATCCAACAGAAATAGAAATGGGAGCAGAGAGAGTCATGGGGGAGGACAGCGACTGTGAGGGAACAGACTCTTCTCACTGGCTCACAGCTGGTGCTAAGCACGGCCTGGTGCACCTATTACCATACAATACTAGCTTTACAAAACCGTATTTTCAATACTAATACTACTTTTCTTCTGAAACAAATTTTGCTATATATACATATAATTCTATTGTATTTTTTTGTACACTTTCTACTAACTGCATTTCAGTAGTGGGTGCTTAGTTTAATGCATTTTTAATGTCTTAATGCAGTGCTTGTTTTGGTGAAGCCAAAGACCATTTTCCTTTTAGGAGCAATGAGGTTACTTCTATTCCATTCTACTATATCTTATTCTATCCTATTTCCACCTTTGTTCCGTGCCTATCATTACATGTTACAATAAAACAGCTGTTTGCACTATTAAAATGTCTAATCCTTTTGAAAGCCAATGCTGTGGTATGATGTCCCTCAGCATTGAGCACTTTGCCTAGCTAGACAAGTGCCTTGCTTCACATTAGAGGTTACAGTGTTTTAAATAGCCTCCCCCCCGCCCCAGCTTTTGGATATTTCCGGTCTCCCTACTCTTCTGGCTCACAGTCACTGCTCCTTGTTGCCAAGTGCACCTACTCTATTGGTGGCGCCCACAACTTCTAGCAGGTGACCATAATGGCACCCGGCAATTGCACCACACACTAGAGAGACTGGGAATATGAGCAAAATCTGTGGGGTGCCAGTCTCTTCCCCTTACTCATTATGCAATACTGACTCCAGCCAGTCAGAAATGTAGGGATGATCAGCACACCATTCGCGAAACAAACTCACGGTGCTGCATGCAGACTAATGAGGAGCACATGAAGGTGACTGAGCTCACCAGAGGATGAGAGAGAGAGGCTGACTTATTAACATGACTAGATGTGATAATTTGTCTTCATTATGAAGTGGCGCTTTGAGTGACAACCTGACTCACCTGTACAGAGCGAAGTGACTGCCAGTGCTCTGTGCACCTATTACTGTTTAACTGCTGCAATTCCAAATATGCTTGCAGTTTTTCTAAGACCTTCAGGAGAAACATGGTGCTGCATTTGGGAGACACAGCCCTCTGGCCTCAACACAAAAGGCTTTCACCTGAAAGGCAGGGTCCCCAGGGGCAGGCTCATGCACATTACAGGCCCTATATGTTGACAGACTGTTTTTCACAGAAGAAAATAAAATAGATCTTATTTCTGTGGTCACGTATGCCACATGGAGCGACCATGCCACTTACACAGCGTTCAGCAGCAAAGTCACAGAACACCGGAGAAACAACAACTAATGTGGATGTAATCATTTATCCTGCTTGTTGTTGCCAGAAATGTCCCATATACTTTGTTTACTGACCAAAAAATAATAGTTTGTCATTTCCCATCCTTCTAAAAACTGAAGTACCTATCAGCAGGCTCTCTGTAATTAATCATTTTGGCATCAGCCCTCAAAAAAGCATTTTCTTTACCAGTCACTATGGAGGCCAGCAAAATTATTTTAGCTTTTTACTGAGGAATAAATCATATAATTATGTAATGTCAACAAGTCTGTTAACAGTGTCATCATTTCTGGCAATGGGGAAACATAAATAATTAACAACTGGCCATTGATTCAGTTTCAGTACACACACACACACACACACACACACACACACACACACACACACACACACACACACATATATGTACATATAAAATGTTGCAATATTGAAAACTGAAAAGTCGACAGTTGGTGTAACATACAAACTTAGGACATTCTGAGAATCCAGATCATGGTGTCTACTGATGGTATCATTAACTGCCCCGAGGGGAATTGAAAAACTACACTCCATATAATTCTCACTGCTAAACAGATAAACTGTTAAACTAACACACAACACTTAAGACTTTACTTTTGACGAAATTGTATTATTTGTATTTGTGGCAAGTAATATCAAACAGAATGTAATGTAAATGACTCCATAAGTAAGACTATAATTATTTATATGATGGTATCAAATACATCATGCACAGTGCATCTCAGTGGTCCTTCATTATTAGAAAGCAGTTTACTTTTAACCTCTGAATTGTTGCCCTGGAGACCTGTTCTCCTGGACATCTCTTGTGTTGGAGTGCTCAGATAGATGAAGAAAGAGCTCAGAGAGGCATTACTTGCAAAAGTTCCTAGGCAACTTAAATCATATTGAATGAAAAAGGAGCACAACAGGTAGTGTATGTGTGTGTGTGTGTGTGTGTGTGCATGGTAGGGAAGGATAATTAAAAGGGGCCACTTTATGTGATCTACTGTGTGCAATGCGCAGGGCTTACCTTCTGTTGGCGAGGTTTTCAGGCGTTTGCACAGTCCCTCTGTGTCCCCATAGTCCTCCTGGATTTTGACAACAGCCTCAGTGCCCCTCAGCTCCATGAGCGAACGCAGTTCCAGGAGCGAGCAGCCGAAGCCGCCCGCATGGCTGCCCTCGTTTCTTTGGTTCTTCGCATAGAAATCGCTGTTTGTCATGTCACCCATGATGGCTAGTATTGCTTGGAGCTCGACGGAGAAGCTGAGTGAATTCTAATCAGGAGCGAGAAAGAGGGGGGGCTTTGGAGAGTGATCAGCAGCGGTCGAGAAATTGGAAAAAATCACGGGGGTCGCCGAGCGAGACGTGATAGAGTGAGAGAGGGAGAGAAAAAAAAGATCCAGTCCACTGTCTGAAATGTATGGAGAAATCCCTCTGTTTCAGGAAAAAAAGGAACAGAACCATCCAGGGAATACTAAAAAAAGCCAAGCTGAGGTCCAGAGGATGCCTGCTCTCACGGCTGCAGTCCAGCGCCGCTCCATATGTAGTTTCCCATTCTGCTTGTCTGCTTGTCTGCTGCTGACTACATGGTGATCTTCTCCTTTACTCCTTCAGAGTGAGAGAAACAGAGAGAGGGAGAGAGAGAGAGAGAGAGAGAGAGAGAGAGAGAGAGAGAGAGAGAGAGAGAGAGAGAGAGAGAAGAGAGAGAGAGAGAGAGAAAGGGGGAGAGAGAGAGATAACGATGAGAATCCTGTCTGGGAGGCAGTGGCTCATGGAGGACAACATGCGGGCAGGTGGCCGGGTTTCCACGGTAGTGCAGAGCAGAGCTGTGGCTGGCAGCGCGATGCACGTCGCCGAGGCTGGCAGATCGGAGTGGCTATCTGACTGAGCATCGTGGCCACGCCGGCGGTGTCGCATGCACGGTCCTCCCTCCGCACAGACGGCAGCAGGAGCAGCAGCGTGCCACACTTTGATCAGTCCCCGGAGCAATCGCCAAATAAGGCGGCTCATGAATATTAATCAGGGAGCTAACCGTTTATGTCTTTCAGCTCAAAAATGCGACTCTGGTTTAGCGCTGCGAGAGCTCAGCCTGCAGTGTGAATCAAAGTGGGACAACTATGCTTGCATGATTGGTGACGCGTGGCAAACACAAGCAGCCAAACATTTCCGCTTGATGTTAGTTGAAGGGGACACGGTTGAGGTTTACATTAGGATGTGAGGGTGCAGATTCTTTCAGGCTGCGACACCGAACAGCTGGGAAACGCAGCTTTCTCAAAGAGGTGATGCTTGATTCAAGTATTAATCAGAGAGAGATTCCGGGGACATTCTTTGCTGCACAGTATATACAATGATAATAATGGCACTATATACTCTATAATGTCAAACAACTCTAAAGGTTTTTCTTAATGCCCTTGCATGAACCTGACAGTTTTACAGCTGGTAGGGCTCACCACGGACAGATCTGGGGGGGGGGGCCAGAAGCTGTTGTCCCTGCCAGGCCCCCCGCATCAGGACGCCCGCCCGGGCGCGAGAGCTAGCTGGCAGGCAGGCAGGAGGATCTCCTCAAATCCCAGGCCCCATCAGAACTAATCAATGTTTGTGCCGCTCTGTGAATGCCAGCTGTGCCAGCTCCGTCAGATTAAAACAAACTAATAGCTGGAGGGGTAGGGACTAATCCAACCTGCAGACAGACACTGCATTACACAGGTAATTATCCTAATAATGGCCCTACAGATGGTCTTCCCTGTACAGGATGGTATGACACAGTAGCTAGGCTGATTCTCCAAGAGGCCGTTGTGTGTCATGTGCTCTCTCACGGCGAAGGTGTACGTATGTATAATCTGATTCTTGCAAGTACAGTAGTTGATTATTACAACCAGGAAATGGGTCTTCGTTGGAATTTCCCTTACATTTTGATCCCCTTGAAGATTTGTTGATTCGTATAAGCATACAATAGGTTATGCAGTATATTGGATGTATAAATATCACTAAATATATCATTATATCAAAATAAACACGTGTTAGTCCAAGCTTGTATACTGTACTGAATGGTGGAAAAAAAACACTCAGTTTTCACACAGAGTTCAAAAGGAGACAAATTCTGGGAAAATGTGTGCAGGAGAAATACCCTGATGCTATCATCCGTGTTGATTAGTACTGTAATAGTACTAGCACTACTCGTCACAGCAGCAAAACAAAGCAGACTAAACAAGGCTAATGTCTACCGATACTTTTATTTCTACCTTATTGTATTTTTGTTGGTTCATACGCACATACACGCAGCTAACACCATTCAATATTGTTAATATTTAGCGTATACAACTGAACCTTTTTTAATGCATGATTTAGTATAAATAAGTATATTTACCATGATTTACTGCAATTTTGTGGGTAGTTTTGCAGATTGAGTATATAACCCTAATGAAAAAAAGTCACTTTAGTGGAATACTGTGCATGTATGGAATATGCCTTGAAAGTACGATGTAGAGCTCAAAATGAGATAAGGCCGTTTCAGTGTAAACAATCTCCTTTGTTGATTTTCTCTGGAGATCACCACAGAGAGCATGACAAAGCCACTCAATTCACAGAGGTACACGTTTTTTCAGTCAGCTCTTTTCAGACTAAATGACATGAATGACATGTTAATCAAATACTAAATGATATGAAGTATTTGATTAACAACATAATTTTGCACAAAATTAAGCAGCACATACACATATTAATTTACCTTATTGAAAACAGAGGCCTACCTAGCATATTAACTGTAATAGCATATACCATTTTTCTTATAAGCAATAACAATCTAATTTCTGTCTCAAAACTGCTGTGCTGTGTTCACATCTCTCTGAATGAACTGCACTCACTGTGTTCACCTTTTGGCTTCATAGTTTTATTGAAAAGTATCGGAAGAGTCTCGGACGGCATGTTGCCTGCCTGGCACCCAGGTTGGAGACCTCCTGGAACACGCGGATAAGCTCCTGGCCAGAGTGGGGGAGGATCCAGTGGCCATGGTCCATTTTCCAGTGGCCACCCAATTACATAGGTAAGTGGTAGCACAAATGTATAGAATTAGGAACCAAGATCAGGAGCAGAACCTCCACGGTGGTCTTCTCAGGAATTCTGTCAGTACCACGTGCTAGTGAAGGGAAGCAATAATTTTTACGGAGATTTAACACGTGGCTACAAACCTGGTGTAGGAAAGAGGGGTACAGGTTTATGGGGCACTGGGACTCCTTTTGGAACAGGGGTGACCTGTACAGGCATGACGGGATACACCTGAACCGGAGGGGTGCAGCTGCATTGGGCCAGCATATGCTTAGGGTAATATAATACGTGCCATTTAGCAAATGCTTTTATCCAAAGCGACTTACAGTAGTGAATGCATACATTTTTCAGTAAATGTGGCCCCAATGGGAATTGAACCCACAATCTAAGCTTTGTCAGCACCATGCTCTACCTACTGAGCCACAGAGAACCACAGTGGAGGACTATTCACACCAGAGACTGGGTTTCAGGGAGGGAAATTACTGTTAGTATTAAGGCTAGGGAGGCACAGTCTGCCCACATGTAAGATAAAAGGACAAAGTATAATAATACCTGTGAGGTATATATACATATATATATTGCGGCAGCCGCCCGGAGGCATACCGAGGGGTGGTGTTTAAGGGGCGGTACATAGTGGCCCGGTGGCTCCACCCTCACACCTTAATGGGAAGTCCAGGGCGGACAGAGCGCACCTGTTGCAACTTTCCCAGTAATACAGGGGAAACAAAAGATGTACCTTTGCCCCAAACAAACTGCAAAGTACCAGAAAGGGAAAAGCGTTGGTGAGTGAAGGAAGAAAGAGAGAACTGTTTTGGATTGATTTGGACTGTTTTGAAAACCCTGTTTGTGTACCGACTTTTTGATTGGCCGAGGAACTGGATTAGCTTGACGACTTTGGATTACGGATAAAGACCACAAGAACAGATTACGGACTGAACTTGCTGGCTTCCCCGTATTCCCCTTTTTGTGTTCATTCCCAAAATAAAGTCCTATTTTCCTATTTTGTCATTGTATGGTAATTTTATTATTCATCATTGGCTGCATTATGACCCAACACCCCTGATCCTGCCACATTTGGTGGGGAATGAGGGCAGGCATCGGTGCCTAAATAGCCAACTGAACAATAATGAAATTGATACAAAGAAAAATGGAAGAATTAGTAAAACAACTCGTAGAAGCTCGCACAGCAAGCGATGAACGAGAGTTGCTAGAAGAACAACGGCAACAAACTGCACTCTTGTCATTGTATGGTAATTTTATTATTGATCATTGGCTGCGTTGTAACACAACTTCCCTGATCCTGCCACAGTATATGTATATAAGTATACTGTATATACAGTATAGAGCACAATATTAATAGTGGTGTGGTTTGGCAAAGTTAGGTGTGGAAGTAGAAGGGAATAAAGGTATGAATAATACTCTGTGGGGTTATGACATTGTTGGGATTACAGAGACATGGCTTGGTGCACAAATTGTTTAGTAACAATAAAACAAATAAAAGAGGTGGGGGTATGGCCCCTTATGTGAATGAAAATGTTAATGTACAGGAAATTCCAGGAATTAACTGTTTCATTCCATTTGAGGACATTGTGATTAAACTACTGGGAGAACATGAGAAGGGCCTTAATATAGGAGTATGCTATACGCCACCAGCTTCGGACAGCAACATAAATACTATGCTCTATGCTATGGAAATATAAAATAAGCCTGTCCGGAAGGAGAGACATTAATAGCGGGTGACTTCCATCACCCCTCTATTAATTGTGTCAGGTCAGGTAAATGTGAAGAGTTTTTAGATGTGGTTAATTAGTTTTTTGGTGCAGTCTGTTACTCAACCTATGAGAGGGAAATCAATCAAATGTAAGTAATATAGATTGGGTAAAACTTCTAGATTGCAAAACTGTGAATGAGAAATAGACTCAATTTAAAAGGGTTATTGTTGATACACGGTGTAAATTCATCTCAAAAGTAAGGAAAAATAAAATAAAAAAAGTCTCCACAGTAGATGACTAAATCTTTACAGGAGATTTTGAGACAAAAGAAGAGATTGTACAGAATACATTTAAAAGGACAATTCAAATTATTGTAATATGTGACCTATGTCTAAAAATAAGGAAATAAGGGCACATTGAAATACAATTTTCCCAAGATGCAAAAAGTAATCATAAGAAGTTGTTTGAATATTGCAGTAGAAAAAGTTAAGTTAATGAAGAGGTTAAGTACACGAAGAAGAAGGAAGCAGCTTTGCTTTATAATAATAAGGACATTGCTGATATACTAAACAGTTTGACGAGAAGAGGAGAGAAATATGTCTCAACCAATGTACAAAATATTTTAGATGACATTGAGATAAGGAATGGAGAAGTACTTTAAAAAACAAAAAGAACCTAAGACACATACAGTAAGGCAGAAGGCCCCAATGGCATATATCCCAGAGTACTCAAAGAACTTGGAGAGATTATATATATAAGCCATTGACAGTCAATATATATATATAAGTCATTGACAGATTATGCAATCCCTAAACATTGGAGAAATACCAGATGACTGGAAGCAGGGTAGTTTCATTCCAATATAGAGGAAGGAGGACCGTACTGACCCAGGGAACTATAGGTCTGTCATTTTAACCTGCATCTTATATAAAATACTGGAATGTATTATTAGGAGCAAGTTGTAATTATTCCTGAAAATTAATAGCGCTCTAAGGGATAGCTAACATGGTTTTCTCAAGGGGAGGTCATGCCTAAAAAACCTCCTTGACTTCTTTGAGGAAACTAGAAAGTGTTTTGACTTATACTAATGACTAATGTTTTGACTTGAACTAATATTTGTACTTTCAAAAAGCATTTGACAAGGTACCACATGAGAGGCTCGTTGTTAAAATGAATTCAGTAGGATTTACAGGAGTTATTTCATAGTGGGTTCATAATTGTCTGCAAGGTTGAATACAAAGAGTAACAGTAGGAGGGGTCGTATCTGATCTGTGGGCAGTGGAGCCCACAGGGATCAGTGCTAGGACCTCTGCTCTTCCTTATTTACATAAATTATCTTCATAGGGATGTTAGTAGCAAAATAGGTACATTTGTAGTTGATACAGAATTTGGGGGTTTAGCAAACAGTTTGGAGTCGACTAAGGTAATCCAAAATGATTTAAACAAAATCCATAAATGGGCAGAAACATGCATGCAGGAAATACGAATTTAAAGTGTTTTAGAGGAGGGGAAAAATTTGAATGTTTTCAATTTGAAAAGGACTTAGGAGTTGCAGTTGATCAACGTCTATCCGCATCTAAGCAGGGAAAAAGGCCAACAGGATGCTGGGCTATATAGCAAAAAGTACTGAGTATAAATAAAAAACGAGACTATATTGATGTTATATAATGCCTTTGTCAGACATTGTGTGCAGTTCTGGGCACCACACTACAAGAAAGATAGAGAAGCTCTCGCAAAGGTACAAAGAAGGGCAACTAAATTGGCACCTGGTATGAAAGGTAAAAGTTACGAGGAAAGACTGAAGATGCTTAATCTATTCAAGCTTAGCAAACAGAGACTAAGGGGGGATTTGATTGAGGTTTTTAAATTCATAAAATGGATTAACAAAGTGAACTAACGATGATTTTTTAAGATAAGTTTGGTTAGCAGAACAAGAGGGTAGAGGTGGAAATTAGTTAAAGGCAAATTCCGCACAGAGAATTGGCAATACTTGGAACAGCTTGCCAAGTCAGGTAGTTGAGGCAGAAACACTTGGGGTATTGAAGTCCAGGCTTGATGCAGTACTGGATATTCTTTAGACTAGGAAATGACAAGCCTAGATGGGCTGAACGGCCTGTTCTCATCATTATGTATTCTTATGTTCTTCTTATGTTCTTATGAAAACCTGCACCAGCCCAGGGTGTGCACAAAAACGATTCTGGCAAAAGCCATGGCACCCCCTTCCTGTACCATATACACTGAAATGACTGCCTAAATACTGTAATCAAGGGCCTCCCAGGTGGTCTAGCAGTTACAACAGTCGATGCTGGCCACTGCGACCGCGCTTCAATTCCACCGGCCGCGGCAGACTCAGCTCTGGCCAGGAGTGCCACTGGGGGGCGGCAATTGACTGTTCGCCCCAGGGAGGGGGGAGGGAAGCCGTCATGAGTTCGCTGCGTATAGGAGTGGCTCTGGAGTACCGGACTTGGGGAATGCCGTCTCGGAGGAGACAATACTTCCCCTTTGTCACTGCCAGTCACAGGGCTACGGCAGCGAACTCACAATATGAGGGGGGATTAACATGAAAAATAGAGGGTGTAATTGGTTACTAATTTGGGAGAAATGGGAGAAAATCTGAAACGAATTCTTAGTAAATACTGTAATCAAGAAAAGCTGTTAGCTTCTGTTTCTCCATGGGTATCTCTACTGCCAAGCGTACAATAAAATGACCCTACTGTTCCAGACCCATTATCTAAGCTTTTTATTTTAAGTCATGGTGTGAGGTACTGTAACTGAAAACAGTGCTCTCTCTCTCCTCATGCTGGCATGGATCTGTTATTAAACGGCAATGATGAACTCTTGTGCAGGGAGAGGTGAGAGATAAGGCATGGGGGCCAGTTTCAATGGTTTTCGAGGTTCCAGTGGCTGCAGCAATTTTTCATTGAAACAAGGCAGACGCTGCTGCTGCTGCTGCCAGTGCATGTGAGAGTGGGCCGTTATGTAATCATGTAGGGTCATCAAACGCAGTGCTCGACTCCTCCGCCCGGAGTCACCTGCTTTTATCTTCCCCACAATGCAGCACAAGAATATGAAGTGCTGATTTGTCTCCACTAGAGCTGATTTAATGGAGCTGGAGAGCACTAGACGGGGTGCTTTGAGATATAAAAAAAGCATGAGCGTTCGCCGAGCTGGAACCACGGAGTGAAAAACAGCCCAAAACGTTGGTTTCCAGCCCACTCGCCAGTCACATGTACGCACTGCATTTTGCACGACTGGTACAGGAAGAACTCACAATTACCACCGAACATACAGATAAACCGTTGAGGCTGGAAGAATTTATTCAAAATGCAATGCATTTTGACATGCTCCTCTAAGATGGCAGTTTCGCTAAATCGGAAATTCATATCATCATGGTTTTTTGCATTTTTACATGTATTCATTTGAGATGCGAATTCAAGAGTGACCCGTGTATCTGTGGTAAACACATGACTCATTACTATTTGTTGCCAAATGACATTTCAATTGAAAATACATAAGCCCTCTCTTGTTGAATAAGCAAAATGGATGCATTGCATATAAATATTTTACCTCTTCTTATCATTTCAAAGCTCTGATTACACCCTGCACAAGCCCTGTTTTCTAGACACTTTGAGGCCAAGCATACAGTACAACAATCTAAAAATAACCTTGAGAGAGAGAGAGAGAGAGAGAGAGAGAGAGAGAGAGGCTAATTAATTCAGTATTAAAGAGAAAGCAAATTACGTTTATTTAAACTAAGTTTGGCATATAAAGACAAAACATATCAAGTCTGTAATGTCACTTTGGAGAAACATTTTGATTAGCTCCACTGTACCCTAAATATTGTTTTGCATTCAACTATGTGCAACAGATGCCTCCCTTTTTATTGTATTCCTGATTTAACTATTTCTTTCCTTGAAGCATAAAAGAAATGGTCTTGCACACTGCTGTCTTTTTGCAAGTTATGCATCACGTGTTCTAGAACAAAACATCACTAATAAACACAGAGCTTGACCCAACCAGTCAATAGCAGAGAACCCCCTCATTCATTCTGCAGTCCCAAGCTAGCATCTTTCAACTACCCTGTCTTAATGGGATAGACCACAGGAGAGGTTAAACCTACATGCACATTGGCAGTGCTAAATGAACATCTTATTCTGACACCCCACTTTATTCCAGACAGTTTTAACACCCCAGGAAGTCTCCCAAGCTCCATGTGTTCAAGGGAGGCCCTCGTTATGTCATTGTGAAATAATAGCTGTATTAGTATATCTGTAATAGTGTGTGTCTGCTCAAGTCTTTCTGGAGTGCTCCCTTGGGTCAGCTGACAGGAAGTCCTGCTCTATCAGCTCGTTGCACTCGATACTTCTATATTTTCGTAGCAACCCCTTTTGCGTATTGAACATCCTTGAACATCCTCTGAGGTCCCTTTAAGGGGAATGCTCCTTGAGGTACATCAGCAACGGACTGTTATTCCAGGCCCCCTATCTGCAGTGAGTGGTACTGCAACAGCCAAGCTCAATGATTCTGGAGAGGAAATGCCTGCTAAATATAGCATCCATGTTCCCACAGTGTTCCCCCAAGCTGGACCTTCTAGTGCATCTCCTTCACCGTTCTGTGGACACCCCCCATCCTTTCTGATCTTTCATAATAGACCCATAGTTCGGTCACACAGCACCTAACGATTACAACTTAACAATAACAACATTAAATAGTAATAGTAATAATAATAATAATGGCTTTATTTGTATAGCAAATAATTCCATACTCGCATACTGCAAGCATCCACTTTAAGGTCTATAGATACAATGATCATTATTACAGCACTCATCTTAGGTATGATAAGGCTTTGATATAAAAATATATTCAACATATTATACAATTATTCTATAATGACATATGTCCTTTAATTATATTATTATATCCTTATTTGATTATATTATACTGTCTACACTAAAATATGTCCAAAGTAATACACGTTTTTTAATCATACAGTAGAACAGCATACAACAATATAAAACATTAGGGAAAAACAATATCCTGGAAACTACGCAAGGAGCTAGTGTTCCACTACAGGGAAATAATGTAGGAGGCATCTACATCCTGTGGCAATCACATAATACTAAAGGCAGTAAACTAAATGGGAAAAGGATTGCTCTGTAAAATATACCACAAATCAAGAATTACTTCGCCATTTTCTTTCTAATGGACAATTATTTTAGGGGTTTTGTTCTTTGGTTTCTCCAAGGCACAATGCCATAGCCTACAGGTCACACCATTGTTACCATTCTAGCCTATATACTGCATTACATATAAATGCGGTCAATGTTCTTAATCTTCAGTGGGTTTTTTTTTTTTACGCCATTTAGCACATGGGGCATTTTGAATTGAGCTTATTCAAAAGTCACTTTTCTTCTAACCCAAATAACAATGAATCTACAGCAATGCTGTTTTGTAGTATCACTGCACATGTAATGATTTTGGGTCCCCTCAAAATAGTTTACAGAAGATTACATCAATATTTTTCTGTCTGATGAAACAAAACACCATTTTGGATTATTTGCATATTGATTAGCATAACACTGTGCATCATGTCTTGACCAACCCACCAGAAACATGCAAAGACACTTAACAAAGAAAAATAATAAGCATAAAAAAGACATGATTATGCTTTTTATTTACAATGCATAAGCTCAAAAAAGCACAGCTTGCAATTCTCATATTTAAAACATTAAATAATTAAATTACTTTTAAGTGTAATCCTACAACAACAAGAAAACTTCCCTTGTAAATCATGGATGACTCAGATTTGACAGTTCTCTCACATGCTAATGAGAAACTGCATTATAAAAATGTAATATTCAAGCTCCATCTGGTCCTCGCGAGTCAATCCATCTCATCTTCCCAATAGCATTGCTCATTCAGAGATTCACAGGTTTAGGAAATCTTAAACCAAGCATTTGAAAAGCACAATCTTGGAACCCTTTTCCCATTATTGCAAAGTTCAGTGGAAGGTTTATCTTTTTATTCACACTGCCTATTCCTATATGCGGTCGACACAGTGCTTTCTTAATCATTTCAAAGGAACGATGTGTCTATGGCACAGCAATGTTGAACTGTGCCACTGTTCGTATCTACCAACAGCAGGTTCTTACTTTACTTTACTTTTCTTACTCCACTGTACCTGCAAACTCAGATTTGATTAAAATGTAAGGACATTTTACTGTACATCCAGTATAACACATACAGAATCACATAACGAAGGCAGAGGGGTCAAGTATGCACTGGGATGAGGACCTTGTCCAGTCGCTCTCTGGCAGTACAATTAGCATAGTCACTCAACTCCTCACCTCGCCTGATTCCATACCTGACATTCCAGCCACACTTTCTGTATTTAACTAGACTTTTCCTCCAGCAGCCCCTGCAATGGCACATGCCATGATTCAATAACACCTCACAGATCAGGCTCAGTTTCAACATGCGGGGCTCTCTTCTTCCCATGTGGTCAGGAAACATGCCTAGGTATTGACGCCTGTTATTTCATCATTTTATAAGAACAAAAGAATACATCATGATTTAAAAGCACATGGAGTGCCCCGGAAACCGGAACTGAAAACACCCACTATACAAATGATTGTACACCTATGGTAAAACAAGGGGTTTAGTATCGGAATTGTATATCACAATGTTAGAGGCCTCCCATACACCCCTCTTAATTAATTTCCCATGGAATAGAGACTTAACAGTCTCAGATACTGAAATTGACTGGGATATGATCTGGTCCAACATATTGCCTCTAGAAATATTGCATTGAACCATTGCATTGAACCATTCCTTACAAATACTGCTTCGTTGAATACAGGTTGTATTTCAAATAGTTGTATATTGAACGATTTGCCTTGTTTTGTGTGATTTATTGCATATCTGCCTTATCTGTTCATATGTCTGCAATAATTACATCATCAAACTAGCACATTACACCCTGCGTTTGAGTTAAGGGGTGGTCCGGGCGGACGAAAACACAAACTGATTATCACACACGGAACTTACACATCGCCTAATGTTATTTATTACTGACACACACCCCACTGTGCTGCCCAACCCATGTTGACACAACGTTGACTTTATCGGCAACCACAAAACTACCAAACTATGGAGAAATATTCCATTTGCGATGGCCAAAACTACCAATTACAACACCGTCCAGGTGCATTTTTACGACCGTTCTCCCAAAAGAGCCCCAAGAGTACTACTCCTAATTGATTTTATGGATTTTAATCTTCCATTTTATGAAAGCCATACTATGTTGGCTTGCCTTACAGCTGCCAAAAACATAATATATTTACGTTGGAAATTTCCACATTCTTTATTGGGTCATCAACGGATTCTATGCTTTTTGGATATGATGTATATTTAGCAGTCAATAGCACATATGTATAGAGGAAGGAAATGTTAATATATGGGTGACTACAGTTTAGGATTGTTACAGTGCACATGACATTGTTGGCCACAATGTACTTTCCCAAGGTCCTTGGGGGTGGGTTGGTAATCTGCACCTAATTTGTGTATGTTTTTCTTTGAATTGTGAAACAATAAAAATGTGTTCGCAAAAGGATAATGAGAACAGGCTTTTCGGCCAATTTAGGCTTGTCATTTTCCAACAGAGAATATCCAGTTCTGCATCAAGCCTGGAATTGAATACCCTAAGTGTTTCTGCCTCTACTACAAGACCTGGCAAGCTGTCCCTCACATTGACAACTCTCTGTGTAAAAACAACGGATTCTTCCTGATATCAGTTCAGAATTGACCTTGAACTCATTTTCACCTGTGCCCTCTTGTTCTGCTATCTGAACTCAATCTAAAAAGATATTTGGTAGTTTGGTAGCAATCCCCTTACCTTAGTAGATTTCAAACTGTTTGATAAACCCCCAAATTTGATATCATCTGAAAATGTAACTATTTTGCTGCTAACATCCCTAACATCAAGATCATTTACAGTATGTGGAATGAGGAAGAACAGAGGTCTCAATACTAATCCCTGCAGCACTGCACTGCCCACAGAACCTAGGTCAGATATGACCTCTCCCACAGTTACTCTTTGTATTCTACCTTGAGGCCAATTTCATCTGACAAAGGTATTATATAACATCAATATAACCTCCTTTATACTCAATGGGTCTCATTCACAAACAGTGCATACACACAGATGTGTGCATAAAGCGTGCGTATGATCAATCTGACGCAAATTTGACTAATTTGTTCTTAGATAAAAGTCTTCTCAGACTACAAACGGATTTGTGGCTGCTCCAGACCAGTCGTACGTGCAAACATGTTGACAGAAAACGACACAACCAACTAGATTGTGATCAATCGTATGAATTATATTATACATACATATATATGAGAACAAAATAGTTTGTAATTTGTAATACTATTACTGTATAACACAACACTATTTTGTGTGCATTCTCTAGCATCTGCATTCTTATGATGATAGTCTTATATATATTTTTACAAAAAATTATGTTTTATGCAAGGCTGAGACCATTTATTTTAAAAAAGTGTGAGTCATTTTCGGCACAATTGGAGCTAGCCAACTATTTCACCTGAGACGAGCAAAAACACTGACCTTTAAACTAGTCGAATAGTATAAAGTGAAACAGTTTCGCTAGCTCACTAGCTACATCTGCCCAAGCTAAAGAAGTGGGCGGCCCTCCAGCACAGCTCCCCAGAAGAAGTGGCATCACCGGAAGGAAAAACCACATGACGAAGTGGGGCAGCTGTCTGGTGCTGAAACCGGGTGACTGCTGCATCCAATTTCCCAATCACGCAGCCGTCTCATCTTCCGTAATCAGAAGTGGCTGTACAAAAGGGTGAGTCGACAGAGCCATAGGAGAAAACACCAGCCTGAACGGCATGCTTCTGATCACAGCTTCTCCCCTTTCTCTTTCTCTCGCGCTGCCTCCAGAGTCGGACGGCAGTGCCAGCACCCTCTCACGACCTGGACAGCCCACTCTCGGAACCACTTCAGCCCAGACCTAATAGCACTGTAGGCGGACAACCCGAGAAACAAAAAGACTGGAAGAAAAAGGACAGATTTTTTTCCCCCTTTGCCTTTGTTATTTTCAGTTAAAGATGATCTCTTCCAGGTCTCACGGGTTTCTACACACGTATTAGTGAATGAGACCTATTTTTTTTGCTATATATCCCGGCATTCTGTTGGCCTTTTTTTACATTTATCTTCATGCCGATAAGATGAATGCACTTTTTATTTTCATGAAATGACAATATAATGTAATTGAATATAAATAGAAGATGGTGGAATTTCTATAGGCACTGCCGATGCTGAAAATGAAACTGCTAATTAATTAAATAGAATTGTGCCCATAAACATCTTGTGAACACATGAAATACACCCTTTACATGCTCAGATCAAACTTTTTCTGAAACTACCAAGCGCATGTTACAGCACAAGATTTTCTTGCTTTGTGTGCAAGCTGTTATCCAAAGTGCTTCTGTTGTTCACACTCATGGGATCAGTCAATTCATATGACTGGAGTCAAAATTAATTATGATAGAATTAAGTGTGATTTGTATGCACACCTCTTGCGGTAGTGAGGGCAAATTCATGACGAAACGTTACCTAATTCAGTTGAAAGCACTTGTCAAGCATGCTAAATGTAACTGTGACCCCCCACGCACCACACCACACATACACAAAAATACTTCTATTTCTGACACTAGCAGTGAGCAAGAAAGAAGCAATGCCTGAAATCATTTCAGTCAAGTGAGTAAAATAATTCACAGACTCCACTTCAGTTATGTATAGAAAGAGCCTTTGTTGCCTTTGTTGGCAGCGATGATTGCTTGAGGGGTCTAAGCCCTTTGTTGATGCCGTATGCCTCTTACATTGCTGACCAAGGGTGCATACTTTAGTGATCAGCTGTGGTACCAATGAGACCTTAATGTATCCCGCCTTTCAATACTGGCACCGATAGAAGGGAACATTCTGTGAAAAACTGGTAAATAAAACTAGACAAAAATAATAAAACAACAGCCTGTCACCTTACATGACTCTCCACACTTACAGTGAGTATAAAAAGCATTGGCATTTTTCAAATTAGATTTTCTTACTTCTTGGAATCAAAATGGATTTAATCGAGATTTCTTGCCACTGGTCCACACAAAAAAATCTAATGTGAAAAATGCCAAAGGGGGTGAATACTTTTTATACCCACTGAATGTCCTCTCTGGAGACCAAGCTCTGCTGCTCAGATTTCCTGTCATGGATGCCTGGATCAGTTCAGCCAAATAGCCTTGTTTGTTCGAACTATAATGGCAAAATAACATTCGATGTAATAATCAGTGAGCAATCTTATTCTTAAATAATAACTGTACTTACATTCCCAAATGACCGCCAGAAATGCAGTAAATACAAATCAACGCATGAGGCATTCAACATCTAGTCACTATCGCTCATATTTAGATGTATTTTTTTAACTACAAATGTGCATCACGAATCAAATACACGACACAGTAAAATGTAAAAAATTGACCATTATCAGACAATACTTCACCCACTGCAAAGCGAATTCCACTTCGCCTGAGAGAAAGCTCACACCTCTGCAACAGGGAACTTTCACGCAAACACAAACACACACACACACACACACCAAGCTTTCACCCTCTCCTCTGCAGTGCCGGACACATGAACTACTGGTCTCCTACTCTGCAGGTCGTAGCTAAATGTTGTGGTGCCTGGTCCGCAGAAAATCAATTTCTATATGATGAGATGAGTAACAGTTAATCTCCCAATGGATCCAATCGCATTGCTTCCTAAATCCCCAGGGCCAACCAGACGCTGTCAATCAATCAGTTCCAGAGTGGAGCTGCTGCCACGGCAACAGTGGTGCGGCGATCCAGGGGAAGCTGTCCACTCTGCTCCTGGGATCTACTCCGTCGTGTTCCCTTGGCCTCTGAGCTGACAATGCATACTTATCTCGCACCAATGATCTTTTGCTATTATTTCTGTTGGTATTGATTACACTGAAAGTGAACAGTGGTGACCGCCATGTTTCTGAGCAGGATGGATAGATTAGATAGGTGCAGAGATAGATAGATAGATATAGGTGGACGGATATAGACTGATAGATAGATAGGTATAGAGATAGGTAGGTAGATAGATAGATAGATATCTCACATTTCAGCTCATTGCAAATTAATTCGGATTGAATTTCTTTTATGCTATAAATATAAATGATCACAAAATAGAATTCCTTAAATAGATGCTTCATTTCACTCATTTTTATGCCTGCTGGCTACAAATCATCATCAGGCCAGTTCAAAGAAAAGGCATCTGTGAGGGATGACAAATCCCTTCATCACCCAGAGGATCTGTTGCAATATACACCCTTCCAGACTGAAGTGACCCAACTGAAAATACGGACTGGGGAAGTGCGACGACCAGATATCCAGACACAGGGGCGAACGCTCAAGAGGCACCACAGACTGTGCCCGTGTACACGACCGGGGGCGCGGCCGGAGGCCGATTACCTCTTCGGCTGCTAACAAGCTCCCTGAGACCGGCCCCACTCTCCGATGCACCGCCGTCCGCCGGCTGGCCGCGCCGGGTTGGGGGAAAACCCGGCAGGTGTTTCGTGACTCCTCTCCCCAGCGCCCCTCCCTCCCTCCCTCCCTCCCTCCCTCCTTGCCTCGTCATGAAAGGTCGCACCAAAAGAGATATCAACATGCACAGCAGCATTTCCTCTCTGCCAGCAGCATCCAGGGAGTCGGCCACACCTCCAGCAGGGGTGCGGGCCAAGGATCCAACGCATTTAGCAGGGCTCCGACATGCACAGAGTTAACCCTGAGGCAGGGAGAGTGACACAAATAAAAAGGGCCCCCTGTGCACCACGCCTCCACTTCATTACCTGCAACCCGCGACGTTCACGGTGACGCGACGCACGTCCCTTTTTCTGAGTTTTCTTTCGAAATGGGGGTTTATGTTGGTGTCGGTGCAAAGGCACTATACCTACAAGAGACTCTATGATTAAATCTGTGTAGAGGTTTAAACACCAAAAAATGGTTGCTATCGTAATAAAAAGGCAGTCACTAATTCTCATAGCATAATATTATTTCTGTATACAGAACCGTAACCTTATTTCTGACTCTTTTTGATCTATTTTTGGAATGATAACGATAAATGTTTCATGAATGTGAACATTTTTTAAATAGGTTAAGTGAGGTGGTTTTCACGTGTGAAAATTTCCTAGCTAGTAACAAATCTCAAATTTGATATCTTGTTCTTTTTTCCCCCTTAAGGGGTAGTCACAATTGAATTGAGTGGGGAAATACTGACTGATGTTGGTTTTGAGGAATTAGGCAGGGATTTTCATTGCTCACATAAACTAACAGGCAGAAACTCATCCCGGCAAATCCAATTTGACACCATTGATTTTCAGTGCATCATCCTACCTTGAGTTTTAAACTCGACACTAAAGGGGAAAAAACAGCAAGAGCCAAATGAAGCATCCTCTCTGCAGATGGTCAATATCACCTTGCCAAGGGATTGAACCTCCGTGATGGCTGTTCGTTGACAGGAATGAAAATAAACGAATAACTAAATTCTATAAGTATGCATGTAGAGTTGATAATCCAGTAATATGATGAAAATTATGTAAAGTCCTGCTTTACATTATGTAATGAGGTTCAGAGGGGGGGCTGCATTCATAAAAAATCTGTCACTCATTGTGCATCGGTTTGAGTCCAAGGCTCAACATCTGTCACCTAACAATATCAAATTAAGCATATGGCTCTGATAATCTCTATATTCTCCATTTCTGTAAAGGTAGTACAACAGACAGTTCTTCGTATGTTTTTTAATATTTTTGCATGGGCTACAGCCAATAGGAAAACAATATGCCCAGAAGGAATATAAACATGCAATGTGAGATTAAAGCTTCTGAAAATGGTATCCGACAAGAAGAGAAGCTCTCCTGTGCGCAACATTAATTGAATGAAGAAATGGCCAGAAATTGGCAGGGTGATTTCAACATAAACTAAATATAGTTTAATATGAAGCCTACAATATGTTTGTGACACAATATTTTACTATGAATTTGAATGGTCAGCCAAGCATGGCAGGATAAAAAGCCTCATGCGAATCTTGTACTTGTAGGCTCTCTTGCGTGTCACATGACAAACATTGCTAAAGACTGTGATCACATAGTGGCCATACAAGGTATGGCCATGCATTTCTCACTGGGAGTTCTGATAGGAAGCACTGACTATGGACACATAAGAACATACGCAGATTAAGCCCTTATGTGTGCAGACACACTCACGGACACATCCACACAGCTACATATGCTGACATATGCAGACACACACACACACATTTAGGCATACACTACGCACACACACGCACATACAAACGCATGCACACACACATATGCCCCATAAAATATGCAGGTATGCTACACTGTACATACAGGCACACCCAATTACATGTACATTTACATTTTAGGAATTTTGTAGATGCCCTTATCCAGAGCAACTTGCACAATTTTCCATTTCTTTAGATACTAAATTTAATACTACTACATTTATACTACTGGATATTTTACTGAAGCAATTGAGGTTAAGTACCTTGCTCAAGGGTACAATGGCAGTGCCCCACATGGGAGTCAAACCTGCAATCTCTGAGTTACAATCCCAGCTCCCTTACCATTACAATACACAATTACACACTCACACGCAAACACTCATGCAGACACTCATGCACACACACACACACTCACACGCACACACTCAGGTAGACACACACACACACGCCTGCACACATGCCCACACGCACATGCGCACACACACCACCACCACATGCACAGGTATGCACACGTACTGTACATGCCCACACACCTGATTGCACACATGCACACACACACACACACACACACACACACACATACACACGGCTCTCTATTAAAGAGCAAAGTCATTGGAAGAGAAAAAAAGCAACCGCCTGTCCTCTTCTTGTTCCAGATCATTGTGTAAAAAAACATTGGGGAGCTATTGTTCTAATTAGATTCAGCACACAGTCTGAGTATGAAGAACAGAAAGTAATGGAGATAAATCAGGGCAAGTCTCTTTGATGCATGCGCCGCTGCCTCCATATCGGGGAAAAAAGATTAACCCAAAATGAGAGGCTCACTGTACTGTAATAACTTATGCTATCAAATTATTATTGTTTCAGATCCATTGGTTAGCACCAAGAAGGATTTTACAGCATGATGCAAAAACAAATGGAAAACCAGAAAGACAGCAGGTCTTATCGCCGGTAAGCATAACTGTGCCAGAGAGAGCACAATCATCAGTGAACAAAGTATGCATGGGGATGCATCGCTGGGGTACCCGATAATCCCCACACAGTTAACATGCTGTTCCCGCGCTTACGTCAACATGAAATACATCTACTTTAAGGCTGCAGCACCTCATTAACCCACTGGGACGTTGCTATAAGAAGCACTGAACAGATATGCAGAGCATATACTGTGACATACTTTTTTCAGTTCATATTTTTAGATTTCAATAAATGGATATTACTGAATAGCTACAGAAGAAATGAATCACCAAGCAATGATTATATGGTCATGCTGGCCAATGCAAACATATGCAAGAACGACTGGGTGATAAAGTTCAAAGAGGATCTATGCCCTCCCCCCACCGTCAACAGCAGCGGTCTTCTCAGAACCCGGGAAGACATGAGCTACCTTCAAGACACCATGTCCGTCAAGCACAGAAAAAGTGCCAGCCTGGGTTTGTTGACCATGGCAACATGGAAATAGCCCATAACCATTCCCCTCTTGCAGTGACCATCAATCACAGTATTTGTACCACTCTTTTGTGGTGATAAGGGTTTTTTAGTAAAGGCAAATGTTTCTGTAACTAGCCCTTTGCTTGACATATTTCTACTTTTACTCGAGGGCAACAACAAGAAGACAGAGAGCACAGATGCATATTGTGAATAACATGAAAATGTGTTTTGATCTCCTGGATTGATGGTCTACAAATCACCATCTTTATGATGCCGATGATATCCTCAATTATTTATTTATTTACTCATCGCAAGTGCACTGTAAAGTCACCATTGAGGCTGTAGCCCACTAATTAGGCTGTCTAATCAGCTTGCTAAACCGAGGACAAAAGTAGCCCCACTCTATGTCGGAATCCCTGTTGCTTTTCACTAAGGGTCTGAATGTTCCTTTCTCAAGTCTTCATAAAATTGTATGTTCATGCCATAGCAGCAAGAGCTCTGCTGGACAGGACTCGGAACAAATTAAGCTATACCTTTCCCAAGGGCTACCTATAAATGTGCAAAATGTATGCACTTTGTAAACCATTAAGATGAAAATGGAAAATAGTTTTCATTTTTTAGGAGCTTAGTGATTGTGAGGTTTGAATTCAGTCATGAATAAAACATCTGCTAGATTGTCTTAGCCAAGTATGTTTGCTTGAAGGCAAACTAAAGTGTGGGCAGTAATCCCTGCTAGTCCAGTCTTTCAATTTTCCTGACAGATCAATGGACAGATGGATATCAATAAAATATTATTTAATCAAATTAACCTAACTTTCACAAAACGTCCCTATAAGTCTTCCTTGAACTTTCTGGATGTACAAGCTAAGCCTTCCAGATTTTTTTCTTTTCTTCTTGTTGCCAAATAGATCCTGACACTATGGTGTTAATTGACCCTTTTTCAAAAAGGAGTGTGCCAATTCCCTATTTCTAATAATGTAGGCGTGTATGTGGATTTGTGTGTTAAATATGGAGAACTATGGTAAGGTGTGATACATAAAACTAGAAAGTTGATGGCTTCCAAAGTGGTGCATCATGTTGAGGCGTTTCTTCTTGGTGCCCCCTATGGTCCCGATCAAGTCTGGCCTGTGCCAGGAGTCAGAACTGGGTCAAAATACATATTTGAAATGCTTAACTATATGGTAGAATAATTGGAAAACACTCCTTCAAATCCCTGACAATTTTCAACAAAACATTTTACTAATCAAAACACACAAAATAATTTTGTTCTAAATATTGGTGAAAACAGATGTTTCCTTTGAAATTGCTGGTAATCTGCAGGAATTTTACTGGCATCTAAAGGGTAAAATATTTTAGTATTAAATAAAAATGTAGAATTGGCCATAGCATCCCTCAGAGAGGGAGGGGATGTAGGATAATGTGCATCACACTGCTTCAACAGCAGCTCCTCTGGTGGCTCAGTTAACCAGCCTATATGTTTCCTCTGTCACATGGTGCTCGAGTATAGTAACAAAAGCACCACAGCAGATGGACTGCAGAGTATAAAGAAGCAATGGCTGACTGAACACGGTTGACGGACAACCGGCAGACAGATAGAACAGTCCTACAACTGTGCATGGCCATTCCAAATTGGGGTCAAAAATAGGGAAAGATATGTTTGAAATGGCAATAATATTTATTTTAGATACATGTATTTGATTCAATATATATTTCAAAACATACTGTATACAGTACACTTGAAACTCAACTGTCGCCAATTAGCAGATGGCAAAATAAATGCAAAAAAACATATAAAACTGAAAACACAAACACAGAAAAGGCTGTACCATTTCAATAAATAATTTGATTGATCTTAAAGACAATCTTAAAGATTGCCTTTTACAGCATGAAACCATCTGCACCCTTTTGATATATTCAGGTAATGCAGCCAAATACAGTAAGGGTTTATCCGATATAAATATATATATTAGGGGCGTAACGGTTCACGAAATTCATAGTTTGGTTCAATACGATATAGTGGTGTCACTGTTTTCCACACAGCAAAAAAATAGGAATGCCAGAGAATGTGCCTTGATTTTATATTTTCAATTTATTAAAACATCCAACATCTTATATAGTACTTATAAACAGAAGTAATCTCAACTACACAGCACTGCAGAGTCAAACATATCTATCAGATAAGCTTTCACTCAATTCTCAAGTTTTTCTTGAGAAAAATTAGTATGTCCACATTATGTGCAGAGGGCAAAGATTTGCTTGATGTGACAGTGTCGCCTGCGGTGGAAAAAACCCTCTCACTAGGGACAGAGGTTCCAGGCACAGCCAAGTAACGCCGTGCCAACATGCAGGGCCATGCACAGACATTTTGGGGGGCAGGGGCTCAAGCAAAAAAAAGGGCACTCACCCCACCGACACGCACTATTCCCACCCCGATGTTGCCACACCGCCGTCATCCATAATCACACACTATGTTCATAACACGGGACCTGTTTAAATTCTACTGAAACACATTATTCCATGAAGAAACCACAGATTTGATGTAGTAATGCAAGTCAGTCAGTGTAAGTAATGCAGTCAGTCAGTGTTCAGTTGTTTAGACCAATTCAGACACATTAGATCAGTGGTTTCTTTGAGAAAGAAGGATGCAATTTAATGGCATTAAAAAACATATTTTAACAGGGAAACACACTGCTACATGCCCAAACAATAATACACTTTTAAACATCACGTTTTTAGAAAACTGGCTATAAAGAAAAGAGGGTGACTACACTAAACTAGCAAAACTATGCAAACCGTAACTAACTTCATAAATGAATTGCATATTTGTAAGTGCATGATGGAGATAACGGCGTTTTAATGATAATTAGACTAGCTTACTTGCTCGCGAGTACCGAGGCTAGTAATGACAAAATTACAGCGTGAAGGTGGCAAGTCCTACTGACCTACTTCATCGTTTTTTACGGATATATAACATAAAAAGTAAGTAGCCCAAGTGTTGTTTAATCGTGGTTTCAGAATTAAAACAGTGCCTACCTGAGTGATATCATTCATCGTAACCGAACTGCGGCTGGGGATGCGGTGCTTTTCATGACAAGTTCTATTCGGAATGTCGGAAGATGCGACGTTGATTGATCGATTGAGACAAAACCATTTGGAATGGGGGTGGGGGCGGGGGGTTGGAGAGCGGAATACTTTTTAAATTGATAAGGTGTATTTTTTCGTGGATACTACTATACATTTCCCTCTTTATATTTGATAGAATTTCAATAACAAATAAAGAAAAAATAAAATACAATTAACACCAGAAAAAAAAGGGCACCTTTTGACTCTGAGGGCAAAAGGGCAGGGGCTCAAGCCCCCCTTGGGCCCTATCTGTGCATGTGCCTGCCAACATGCCAATGTAGGTATATGTGCCCATTGGTTTTCCACCATTCAAGTGGGTCAGCATCCAAGGGAATGCTGTCCACTGCCTTGAACAAGATCACCTCTTCCTCAGCGATCTTGGCTATAGACTTGACGCCTGGTTCCTGGGTCATGAACAGCTCCCCAAACAGCTCAGCCATGGCAGTCTTCTTTTCAACAAAATTATAAATGTGGATCTGTGTGGCTCAGTAGGTACAGCACGGCGTTGACAACGCTTAGGTTGTGGGTTCGGTTCCCACTGGGACCACATATACTGAAAAATGTATGCATTCACTACTGTAAGTCGCTTTGGATAAAAGTGCCTGCTAAATGGCAAACATACAGTATATAATATATATATACCATACCTGTTGTTCAATGCTCACAATCTCTGTGGTGAGTGCATTATAGACTCTCAGCCGAGAAGCAGCTTCCAGGTGTAGCAGTGATCGTGGATCCAAAGCAGTGCTCTTGTGTAGGTAATCTTGAAGACCAGAGTCCGCTTATCTCTGCTCCAGGTCATTCCTGATGGCTGTTTTGACATCTGGGCTGTCATCATCACACAGTACCATGGATTTCAGGATCATCATTTTCATAGGCAGGACCATGGACACGGATGGAGTGGTCTCAGTGCACATCAGGGTTGTCACAGTCTTCAGTGGTTTCAAAACTTTGATGACATCCTCAGCCAGACTCACATCGTTGTCGGACAAAGTCACAATATCTTTGATGTTTTTCCTCACGGCTTTGTCAAGATATCTCTCAATCATATAATGGCTCAAATTCCATCTAGTTAGGACATCTTGGATAAGTTTGTGAATAGGTCACAACCTTTCTGATCTTTGCTAGGACGCGAGAGATCTGCAGCACTGCCATTGCTTTCTAAGATGTTAGATGAATGACATGGGCAAGGCACCCTATTTGTGGCCCCAGTCCAGCAAGTCCTGGGATTGTCAGTAGTCACAGGAATAGTCACGTTAACTCTCTCCAACTTCCATACTTCCACTGCCTCTGTCAGCCCTTTTGCCAAGATTTCATTAGTGTGACTCTCAAGGGGGCGTGTCTGAAGCACAGGGCTTTTTATCTCCCACTCTGCTGTAAGGGAAGGGGGAACGTGAAGGACAACTCAAACTAAGGACCTGGCCTGCCCAGTGTCCAGACTTCAATCCCATAGAACTTGTACGGGATGAACTGGACAGAACAATCAAAGCAAAGCAACCCACAAGTGCCTCTGGGAATTGCTGCAGGAGAGCTGGGAAGACATATCGGGTGATTTCCTACCGAATGGCTCGTGTTTGTGAGGCTGTTATCACAGCAAAGGGTGGCTATTTTGAGGAATCCAAGATTCAATTTTCAATTACATTTTACTGAGCATTGCTTTGATGTTCCTTTTGTTTATCGTTACATGTGATTTTTGTAATTTTCAAGTATTTAAATAAACTTATATGGTGTAAAACATTGTCAATTATGAGATAAACCTAGTTTCCAGCAGGTGTACTCAAACTTTTGACTGGTACTGTATATATGATCTGCCACAACCTTGCCATGGAGTTCACATCCAACTGTTTACAGATGATACAGTTGTGTATGTAGACTGTAGAACAAGCAGCATCAAAATGAACTGCAGCTATGACAAAAATTGTAGAATATCTTTCATGTCTTAGTATAAATGCAGGCAAAACTGTGGGAATGTACTTCTCTATAAAACAAAAAAATGATCATTTACATGATCATGACATACTGTATATATTAAGGGGAAAAAATGCAGCACTGTGATCATCTAATGTCACCTCTAAACATTTAAGTTTACCTAATGTCATCTCAAATGTCAAAATCAGATGTATTAGGTGGATCTACTTTTTCTGTGTTTGTGCATGTATTTTGTATTGTTTGTTTATATTTTTTGATACATACTTTTTGTGGTTTATTAGGGTGATGCTAACAGTGTTTTTTAATTATGATAATTTATCATCAAAGATTGTCTGGAACAATGATCAATCGGATAAGTGAATTCTTTTTTGGTTGTCCAATGGGACAAGTAATACTCTTTTAGGAAAAAAAATCTATGAAGAGTTTCACATTCTGGAAACAGAACCAACTATCAATGGACCAAAACCGATATATTATTATTATATAAATTATGTGACCAAAGTGGACTTTGATGCTAAGTTCAGCAAGCAGAGCAAGCAATCAGTTTCTGTCTCTACCCCCCACCGTTTCAACAACACATAGTGCTACAATGCGAGCTGTACACTGCAGGATGCTACCTATCTAGCTAAATAGGAAAATATTCTTTTAAGAGAATCTAGAGAACAATGGTAAGGTTCTAAAACCACAAGGCGCCGATGTCTTTGAAAGTGTGGCAGTGCACTCTAAGATTATGATGTCAAATCATCTATAAAGCAATTGTGTTCTGGTTAGGTAGTTATTAAAAGGTGTACAAATGTGAGATTGATTGGTTAAGTACCATCTGCTGCAGAAGTTGGGCAGAACGACTGAGCAGAAGAACATGGGCAGTATGTTTCCTTGAAGTTCCAATAAAGACCATCTAACTATCTTTTTAAATCCTTGTCAGGTATTCTTTACTAACGTTTAAAACATAATTGAACCGTGTGTGCGTAGATTAGTAACTAGACACAACAGTTTTAGCGACGAGGATGGGATGTTTTAATTAGAAAGAAACGCAGCTCCGTTGAGACAGCGGATGGCAGAAGAGAGTGAAGATGGCAACGTTGTTCCAGTGAGTGAAGGGACATCATTACGAAGTGAAATGGCGTTCGCTAAATCAGAAGATTTTCACTTCGAGGAAAGTGAAGAAAACTTTGAAGCCTATTTGAAAAGGCTAGAAAAGTATTTTGCAGCTAATGATCTTGACGCGAGAGATGAGAAGACGAAGGCCGTGTTTCTCACCATTGTGGGTAAGAATAAGAAGGCGCATAGCTTGCTAATGGACTTGTGTGCGTCATTGAAACCATCAGCAAAAACATATGAAGAGCTTATAGAGCTTTCTAAAAAGCACTGCGTGCCCAGGACCAACTTTATTGACGAAAGATGCAAGTTTCACACGAGAAATCAACTCGAAGGGGAGTTGATAAATTAGTACATTGCTAAGCTAAGGAAGTTGGCTACCATGTGCGAGTTTTGAAAATTTTTTGATGAGTCACTGTGTGATAGATTTGTGTGTCGTGTAAAAAGCACAGAGCTGAGAGACCGTTTGCTCATCACCGCTCATACAAAATATTTAACTTCAGCACTTGCAGTTGAAATTGGGCTGGCGTTTGAAGTTACAAAGAACAGCAGTTCTCGTGGTGGAAAAGAAAACTGCGTCAAAGTTCAAAGAGGCAACGAACAAGCCTGATGCAACAGGGAGACCATTACAGTGGAAACCATTGCAGTGGAAAGGGACACAAAGCAGATGACTGCAAATTCAAGGAGGCTGACTGTCACGTATGCAAGAAGAAGGGACACATTGCACGAGCATGCCGTGCATGCCAAGAAGGCAGAAGTGACTGACCAGCAAAGTGGAATAAGCACCTGGAGGCCACGCCAAAGTCAGGTTGAACGCTCGCCAGTGTCAGTCAGGTTGCAACGCTCCCCAGTTCCAGTCAGGTTGCAACACTCTCTTGAAAACGTACAGCAAAGAATCACTACAGCTGAAGGGTAAATTCACAGCCCAGGTGAAGTGTAGTGACAAAACAACCCTAGAGCTAAAAGGTAATGGCCCAGCTTTAGTGGGTAGGGATTGGATAAACCAGTTGAAACTAGATTGGTCTACAGTACACAGAGTGGCTCCTGAAACAGTGGATGATGTGTGTGCAAGATACACATCTCTGTTCAAACCTGCGATGGGTATGCTTAAAGGCATCACAGCAAAATTGCAGGTAGCTGAGAAAGCAGTGCCAAACTTTTGTAAGCCACATTCAGTGCCTTATGCGAGAGGCAGTTGAGAAAGAGCTATCTAAATTGGAAGCTGATGGGGTGATTTCTCCAATCAACTACAGTGCATTGGCTACTCCTCTTGTGTGTATTCCCAAAAAGAATGACAGTGTAAGATTTTGTGGAGTCACAATTAATCCCTGGTTAGAAGTAGAGCAATACGGCCTCCCGCGTGGTCCAGTGGTTACAACGTCCGACGCTGGCCACGAAGACCGGGGAACCCCGTCTCGCCAGAGTCGCCTCTGGCTGGGAGTGCCACCAGGGGCGATGATTGTCTTGTCATAGTAATAGTGTAGCCTACATGTGGTTGAAGTCTTTCACGAATCTACCATCTAGCTACCTGTATGGAATGTTCTCTCTGTCTTAAAGGCCTGAATTCACTGTGCCATGTAAGCTGATAAAAACAGCCCATAATACATCTCAGTTGAGACAGACAATCTTGAAGCTGGCGTTTTCAGTTACACAAGGTATGTCTGAAATTGAAATACATGTCAGAGGAGAGACAGATTTATTGAGTCACATAGAATGTAATGTTACCTAGATGACTAATATTAGCTTGTAGCTTACCCTACTGTTAGCTAGATATCATCATGCTCATACTGTGGTCATTCTAGCTAACTTTGCCAGTGTCAGTTTCAGTGCAAACACAATAAACAAAGCATACGTGTTTGTTAGTCACTTTTGTTTGTTAGTGGAAATGAAGAACAGTTTCTGACAGCAGACATACTCTCACTGAGTGGGCATCACAGTAAATTGCAAATGCACCAGGAGGAGGCACTGGACCACCGAGAATCACTTCCGGGAATGTACCTTTTCCTCTAACCTCTCCTCTGCAAAATCTGCCTTTATCTTTTCCAAGATTCAGTCTTCTGCTTCTAATCCTCGCAAACTGTACTCTACGTTTTCCTCTCTCCTCACCCCTCCTCCTCCCCCATCCCCCTCCTCTCTAACCGCGGATAACTTTGCATCCTTCTTTCGCAAGAAGGTTGATGACATTCGCAACTCCTTCCCCCCATCCCCTCCCTCACCTAACCCTCCCCACACCTATCTCGCTACCTAAACCTCTTTCTTTCTCATCCTTCCCTGACTCGGACATCCTTCAACTTGTTCACTCCCACCATCCTACCACCTGCCCTCTCAATCCCATTCCTTCCCCCCTCTTCCAGTCCATTGCTATGAACATCCTCCCCTTTGTCTCCAATGTTATCAACTTCTCTCTTTCTCTTCTCTCTTCTGTCCACTCTCCCCTCAAAAGCGCACATGTCATCATTTACATTTACATTACATTTTACATTTTAGGCATTTAGCAGACGCTCTTATCCAGAGCGACTTACACAGTTTACATTTCTTTACATACAATCCATTTATATAGCTGGATATGTTTTCTGAAGCAATTCAGGTCAAGTACCTTGCTCAAGGGTACAACAGCAATGCCCCACCTGGGAATTGAACCTGAAACCTCTGAGTTACAAGCCCAGCTCCCTAACCATTACACTACACTGCCAGCCTCAATCCCCCCCCGAAAAAACCCTCTTTGAATCCTGCTGTCATTTCTAACTACCAACCTGTCTCTCTCCTCTCATTCATTTCCAAAACACAAGAGCGGGCTGTCCATAACCAAATGTCTGCTTATCTCCTACAGAACAACCTGCTTGATCCTAACCAATCTGGGCTCAAGGCAGGCCACTCCACAGAGACTGCTCTCCTCGCGGTCACTGAGGCTCTACAATTAGCTAAGTCCCAATCTCTCAGCTCCATCCTCCTCCTCCTCGACCTGTGAGCTGCAGTTGATACCATCGACCACCAGAGCCTGCTCTCATCTCTTGTCGAGATGGGAATCGATCTGCACTGACATGGTTCAAGTCATACCTAGCTTACCGATCCTACCAGGTGACCTGGTGAGGATCCCTCTCCTCTCCCCACACCCTCTCCACCAGAGTCCCACAGGGCTCAGTGCTAGGCCCCATCCTATTCTCCCTGTACACTAAGTCACTTGGTTCTGTCATCTCTGCTCATGGTTTCTCTTATCACTGTTATGCTGACGACAGTCAACTATTTTTCTCCTTCTCTCCTTCTGAGACCCAGGTCCCGGCATGCCTGGCAGACATCTCTGCCTGGATGTCCACCCACTACCTGAAGCTGAACCTGGGGAAGACGGAGCTGCTCTTCCTTCCAGCGAAGGGCTCCCAGATGATTGATGCTTCAATCACTGTGGAAGGCTCCATAGTGTCTCCGTCCTAGTCTGCCAGGAGTCTTGGAGTGACCCTGGACGACCAGCTGTGCTGGACGGCCACATCACAGCGATCACCCGGACCTGCGGATCACCCGGATGATCCGACCGTTTCTCACCCAAGAGGCCACCCAACTCCTGGTCCAGGCCCTGGTGATCTCTCATCTGGACTACTGCAATTCCTTGCTGGCAGACCTACCGGCCTGCGCCATCAAGCCACTGCAACTAGTCCAGAATGCTGCCGCACGTCTGGTGTTCAATCAACCAAAGTTCACCCATGTCACCCCTCTACTCTCCTCCCTGTACTGACCCCTCATCGCAGCATGCATCAGATTCAAATCACTGGTGCTAGCTTATCAAGTGGCTAGAGGAACTGCTCCCCCTTACCTCCAGACACTCATCACACCCTACACCCCAGCCAGACCCCTCCACTGCCTACATTTTTAATAGTTTTTGTATATGTATACTTTTTACTCATCAAAATAAAAAATACTAACCTTTTCCTTCCCAGTGTTACAGATATGGTATGCAGCTGACAATAATGTCTATCGCTGTATTACTGCACTGATCTCTTGTGCGAACAATGATTGTTCTTACCATGTATTAATGCACATCTTGTAAGTCACTCTGGTCCCAGTACAGTGACAAATTACAAATTGTCCAATGCATGTAGCTGACTTTAGCGATGATCGCATGAAAAGCAATCAAATAAATGGGAAACAATTGTGAAAGAAATCCTTCAATTTAATTTACCTGAGGGCAGTCAAACTATTTAACTGTATCTAACTAACTATATACACTCAGTGGCCACTTTATTACGTGCACAGTGGTATGCAGAAGAGCATCTCTGAACGCACAACACGTCAAATCTTGAAATGGATGGGCTACAGCAGCAGAAGACCACCTCGGGTTCCACTCCTGTCAGCCAAGAACAGGAAAGTGAGGCTACAGTGGGCACAGGCTCACCAAAGCTGGGCAGTTGAAGATTGGAAAAATGTTGCCTGGTCTGACGAATCTCGATTTCTGCTGCGACATGCAGATGGTGAGGTTAGAATTTGGCGTAAACAACATGAATCCATGCATCCATCCTACCTTGTGTCAACGGTTCAGGCTGGTGGTGGTGGTATAATGGTGTGGCACACATCAGGCCCCTTAATACCAATTGAGCATTGTTTAAATGCCACAGCCTACCTGAGTCTTGTTGCTGATTATGTGCATCCCTTTATGGCCACAGTCTACCCATCTTCTACTGGGGTTCCTACCCAGTAATAGAAAGGTGTACCTAATAAAGTGGCCACTGAGTGTATCTATATATTGTAGTGTCCCTTGGGGTGGGGTGACACTCAAGAACCTTTTCAGAGGGCATAAGCGGTTGAATAATCAAGGAGGAGGCAGTATTCCAAACAAAACAATAATTGTATTACACTAATTCTTAACAACACACAAAAGGATGGGTAACTGGGGAATTCGTGTTTTTGAAGACAACAGTCCACAATCCTTTTCTCATTGTCTTTGTCCGTAATCCAAGTCCACATCCAATACAGTTCCTCAAACAATCCAATATTCGTTACACAAAACTGGGTCCTCAAAACAATCCAAGTCAAACACAAACAGCAATCCAAAAAACAATTATCTTGTATCTCTCTCTCTCTCTATACACCATCCTACTCCACCACCAATGTGACATAAAAAGGTTATTTATATAGCTCCCCAAATTGACGTAAGTTGCCATCAGTCCTCATTGCATCACTTGTTTCAGGTGTGGGACTGCAAGCTGCTGGGAACTGTAGTCATCTTGGCTTTAGTGGCTCAGTTTATTACAGCTTCGTAATCTGTGATCCTTTCTTTGGCCTTTTCTTCCACTCCCACTCTGCTTTCAGGTGGTTAGGTGTGATAACCGGGAAAAACATGCAACATCTTCAGGCATGAATCAGCTTTCAGGCATCTTCTAAACTCCCTTTCTCCTCTCTGTCTTTTTAATGTTAGTGATGGAGATGGACTCACAACGTCAGGAGATGGTCGGTGTTCAAACCGACCTCATCAACCATAATTAGGAAACCTTCCTCAACACTATGGTCCCACCACAGCTCATCCTCAGCATGCTGCTCCTCCAGTCCCCTTCTAAGGTCCGGCAGGCTGAGTGGGACTGAGGACCATCAACCCCACTCCGACGTCTGGTCAGCAACTCTTGCCGGCTCCACTGGCTGCAAGATTTCCACCTGAGTGCTAGAATCTTTCACAACAGGAACATGTTTTGCACATTCAAGTTCCTCACTCACCCTTTAGTTTGTAGATCTATCAGAGTTTCTGTTTGGATTTTTTATATGTCACAAAAATAGGTTTCTGTAGCCTGGTGCTGGGCTTCTTTTTGGTCCAGCCTCTTGGTTATGCCATGCAGTTTCTCCCTCACGACAGGGAGCTCTTAATTTATCTGTTGTTCTCTCAGGAATGCTGCAGAGGTGGTTTGATGAAGTTCCTACAAAGCCATAATCTTCCCTTCTTGTTCTAGGGAAAGGTTCTTCAGACTCACAAAACCCTCTTGTACTCCCTCCAGCTCTCCAAGCTGCCTTGCTTGATCCCTTAGTTAGGTCCTCACCTCTTCCAGCTGCGCCTCCAGCTCCCGCCTTCCCTCACTTTCCTGCTCTGCTCGGCTCCGGAGTTGCTCTGCCTCAGATGCATGGGTCTCCACTGTTTTCCGTAGCTCCGCCTCCTTCTGAGCGAGCCTGATCTGCACATCCAAGAATGCCCTGGCATACTCCTCTTTGGCCTTGTCCAGGGATTTATGGATGTCCAGACACTGCAGATGCTCTTCCTCCAACTTCTGGGTTAGGTTCCTCACCTCTTCTTCCAGTTCCAGTCTGTGGGCCTCCGCACATCTCACCTCATTGCCAAGAGATGCCTTCTCATTCTCCAGCTCCACAGCCATGTTCCTAATCTTCCTCAGGGAGTTGCTGTGCTCCTCCCGGAATTGCCCCATGGCCACCAGGTGGCGCTCCTCTGAGGTCTCTAAATCAGCCTTCATCCTATCCAGCTCAGTCTGGGCATTCTTCAGCTCTTGTACCTCCCGGAGGGTGACTCACCATCTGTCCTCCACCATGGTTGCCCACCTCTGGGACATCACGTCTTCCTTCTGGTCATGACAACATTTTTCCAGTTTTCGGATTACTTCCTCTTTCTCCTTTATTACAGCTTGCGCCTCTCCTAACTCTGCCTCTAAAACAGCACATTTCTGCGTCACTTTTATGCTGATTTTGGGGCCTACCTGGGATCTTTTTGCTCTTTTCCCTAGGGGGCACCACAGAGCAGGAGTGGCCATTTTTGTTTTGGACTTCTTTTTTTTCCTTGTATTTCCTTTGGGTCCTTCCAGCCACATTCTTCCTTCAGGGAACACTCAATGGGTTGGTGACCATATTCCATGCAGCATATACACCAAGGGGTACCACTTTGTGCCAGTTGGGCCTGCTCCTTGTTTCACACCTTCTGATGCATCTCGAACAGAACTTTAGACACGGCAGACAGGCTCTTCCTCAGGAACAGTGGGCATTCTTCAATTGTCCGTCTTTGCATGTGCTTTGGCAACCTCAGGAAAGCGTCTATCACCGCTCTTTGCTCCAGAGACAAGTGCTTCTTCCCATCTTTCTTTAGCCAGGAGATTTTGGGATCTAACATCCACCCCAGGTTCAAAAGCTCCATTCTTTATTTTTTCGTTTCACTACCTCCTCCCGCCTATAGGTGATGCCTTCTGCCCGCATTCTCCACCATATTGTGGTGTGCCTTGGGGTGGGGTGACGCTCAAGGACCTTTTCAGAGGGCATAGGCAGTTGAATAATCCAGAGGAGGCAGTATTCCAAACAAAAAGATAATTCTATTACACCAATTCTTGACAAAAGGATGGGTAATATGGGAATTCAAAAAAACACACAGTCCGCAATCCTTTTCTTGTTGTCCGTAATCCAAGTCCACATCCAATTCAGTTCCTCAAACAATACAATATTTGGTACACAAAATGGGGTCCTCAAAACAATCCAAGTCAAACACAAACAGCAATCCAAAAAACAATTCTCTTTTACTCTCTCGCCACTCTCCTTTACACCACCCTGCTCCACCACCAATGTGACATAAAACAGTTCTTTATATAGCTCCTCAAATTGACGTCAGCTGTAGTCTTCTTGGCTTTAGTGGCTCCCAACAGTTAAAGGGGCAGGCAGCCATTTCCTTTTACTGCCCCATGGGATGCCACAATATGTAGATATCTATAGATATCAAACTAACTATTAAACTGTGTTGACCCTAAAATTAAGAAAATATGCTTTATTTGTAAATCTATAGCTTATGTTGATATGGTGTTCTTTTCAACGTTATTCATTATTAAATTAATTCAGGATAACTGTAATCATTTGAAAAAAACAGTTTTTGCACTGAGAAACACTGAAATGTTAATGCTTGACTGGCCAGTGGACACACCCACAGCAAATGTTATACACCCAAAAATGCGACTTTTATAGTATATAAACTTTTATAGAAGCAATTTCAGGGCAGGGTCCCGGCAGGTGCAAACAATGTCCCAGACTGTAAATGTATGAATGTATGTTTATAAACTAATGATTTATCATGGTTATTTAATTACATTTTCATGGGGAAAAGCTGCATGTTGCACCTTTAAATAAAAGTTAAAAAAATCTACATTTGGACAAGTGGCTCAGATTGCTTAATGTCAATCCCTGTAATGCATTAAATAGTCTGATGGCTTGCACAGCACTCAAACACAACTCCTAGGTTTCCCTAGGTTTTAAATTTCAAATTAAAATGAAAGATTTTCGACATCCAGCTAGGTGCACCATAACAGTGTTTTTCAGGTGTTTGGTGATTTTAAAATTAAAATAATGTTGCTGTTGGGAAAGTCATGTCAACCCCAGTCCCTGACCTTTCATAAATATGTTTTTGAAGACACCTGTGTTGTTTTAATTTAAATAACAAAATAAACAACAGTTGTAATTCAATACTACACTTCTAGCCATGACTATGTTTTTAAGACACTTGTATTGTTAGATTTTATTTTTATTTTTAAGAAATGACTGCTGTAATTAAATACCACTCTTATAGCCATAAAGATTTTTGGGTATTGGTGTCTCTCTAACGCAAATAATGTGGTTAGGTGTCTCTCCCCCAAGCATACGATAATGTAACAATGAAACTCACATGTCCCATTGTGTTATGTATCACATAACCATTAGTCTAATGGGTAAGAATGGGTGAGGGGAGGGGAGAAGGCAATGCAATATGAGTGCATAATTATCCATTATCAATGTGAATAAAACTGGGCGGACCAAACTAATGTGGGGGTAATTTAATTACAATTTCTAAATAGATGTAAGTTTGGAAATGGTGCCAATAGCATAACAAAGATTTATGTGTGTGCTGACTGCAAGTAGGGAATGCAGGAGAGCAGACATTTCTAAATTAAGAAATAAACAGATGTGCAAAGGCATGTGAAATATTATCAATAATTGAGAATGATAAATAGTCTACAACTGATAAATAGTCTACAACTGAATTTTCTGGATTTACAATGTGTGTTTATTTAGGCTATGTTTTATAATGCCATTCATGTTTTACATTTGTATTTAAATGAGCCTTTTTTCCAAAGAATTGGCCCTTTTGCTGATCGGTGTCATATCCCCGCACTTCCTGCACATTTACTTTTTTTTCATATTTTATCTGTTCAGTTACATGTACTTTCTGTTTCATCTTTTTAGTCAAAGAGATCTTCCAATAAAATTGACATGAAAATATGTTGTGTTTCTTATTTTCACAAAAATGAGTATACACTATGAAAAGTACATGTGGTGGCATGCTGTAAAGTCGTGAATATATTATTCTGCTTGTGTAAATAAGAAGTTTATGTATCCTAGTGTTTCTTAAGACCTGCCTGAACTAAACGAAATCCTTATTTTTGAGATGATATGTACTAAATGGAATTATTACTACTTTAAAATGTAAATGCCCAAAAGGTGTTGGTTGGCATCTTCTTGTATGCCTGGAAACCTGGTGCTCCTAGTTTTCAGTGCAGTTATATAACACTGAGGGCTACATTTACTAAGATAGTCGCAGAGCAATGACAGTCGTTATCTTGTTGCGGCTCTTTTACCGACACATTATTGATAATTTAATTGACCAATTTCCGAAGGCTGGTTCTAATTACGCAATCAAAGAAATGATATGCCCTCATTCGCAATTTGTGGTAGGATACACCCATTAAAAGGGTCCGAAACCACATGGCACGCTCATACGTTCATATCACGCCAAGAAATGGATACGCAGCAACCAGGCACAAGTAGCGAGGGAACAACTAGAAAAATAAAACATTTTACAAATCAGGAAATAGAGGTATTGGTCAATGAGGTACATTGTTACAATGCCGTATTATAGCATAGGAAAACAATACCAACGGAGAAGAAAAAACATGAGTGACATTAAGAAAAATAATTAATTCATTAGGTATAACAAAACGAACATTAGATGATGTGAAGAAAACAAACAACTGATGATGTAAAGGCAATGTGACATGACATTAGGCGGTGTTTAAAATAAAAACTTTCCTACAACAGCCGGCGGTGGTCCAACTGAGGAAAGAATATTAGAATAAGAATAAAGAATTGAAACGACTAAACTTGTGATTGGAGAAGGCCACAGAGCGTATTCACGTTTCATGAAGGCCACAAAACTGTATTCATGATTCATTAAATCCGACGTAGATATTGTGACCTTGTAGCGACTGCTTTTGCGTTGAAAATAAGTCGCAATCCTTTAGTAAATCTGGCCTTGAGACTTGATTTATGTCACCTGGATCAAATTAAAAATAGAGCTGCACATCATCCGTATAACAATAAAAGGAAAGATCATGTCTGCGGATGATATGTCCAAGGTGCAACATATAAATGGAAAACAAAATTGATCCTTGAGGAACACCACAAGAGATAGTGACACGGGAGGAGATAATTCTTCAATTTTTATGGAAAACTATCTGAGAGGTAGTAAATAGTTGGCATGCAAGCTAGTGTAACATTAGATATTGTCCTCTAACGATCGACTGTATCAAATGCTGCACTCAAAACTAGTAAGGTAAGAATGGAACATCTGTGTGAGTCTGCATTTAAGAGTAGATCATTTGTGACTCGTATAAATGCAGTTTCTGTGCTGTGGTTTTTGTGGAATCCTGACTGAAGTTTTTCGAAGAGACGGTTTCCGCTCAGGAAGACTTGTTTGACAACTTCTAGGGCCTTTGAAATAAATGTACGCCTGTAATTACTAAAATCAGAAGCATCTAGGTGTGGCCTCTACTAACACACAATTTACAGGTTCTCATTTTATAAGATTGGTCAAAATCAACTGTTGTAATTGTTGAGTTATCAGCTCCCATGTTATTTATGAATTTTATATATTTGTATATACTGTTTTTCTAAGAAAATAACCTTATATATGCATGCATGTATCTATAAAGGTCAAAGTACTTCCTTTAAGACAATGTAGCCAATAGTTTGATAGTGCCATGCTAGCTTGTCAAAGAGGCCTCTGCACAGTACACTGTAGAATGCATCACTCCAGCACTGATACTGTATGCCCAACCCATAAAAGCTGAAGATGGTGAAGAAGAAGAGGAAGGTCCATGGTTATACTGAGTATAGAAACTGAAAAATGCATAAGAGTATGAGTACCTCGTTCTCTGGGGTGCTATCCTTGGCAGCCTGAAGCCCTTTTTTTCATGTGTGGGAGGTCTCATTATGGAGATAGAAAACAGACTTTAAAGTTTGCAAGGTGGAGATACCACACAGCTAATACAATTAAAAACCCATTCCCTGCTGTGTTATGGGTAATCGTTACATCTATATCTCTTGCCATTTTTTATCTCAAGCAGAATTGTATTTGTCGAAATTATCTGTTTCTTGGTTAGTTTTCTTATAACTCCCTTACTCCCTGATTATCCATTATATTCCTGGAACTGGAAACAAGTAATCCTATGAAATTTGTCTCAGATACAACAGTTGTGTGAAATCAGGTGAATGCAGGTGAACTAGGCCTCCAAACATTTGTCATTAAGTGCCAGTCAGGATTTCTCAGCTCATACTCATAACACAGGAGATTATATGACAAGTGTCCTGAAAAAACCTGATTACCTGCATTTCCTTTTGTTTTTTAAAACACATTCCCATATTTTAGGACACACAGAAATTCTATTGAGATTACATTACAATACTGCGCTGTAGGGGGCAGAGCTGAAAATGTGATAACCCACAATCTCTCTCAAACAGGACATTGATTATCAAAAAATCAATGCTGTGTGATTCATAAAGTTTTTTTGTTTCTCCCAAGACCCCTCACATATCATTGTTCCTGTCAATGTTCTTTCCAGAAAATTAACTCATACATACAGTATAGTACCTCTACATATAGCCCCCTACCACCCACCCTAATTGCCTGCCCGCACGCCACACCCCACAGTCCCAAGATACCAAGGATTATCCAATTGTAGTGTCTCAATGAATCTCAAACTTTTAGTGAATACTAGCATATAAAATATTTTCTCTGAAACAAACACTGTTTCACAAGGTTTCTGCACGACACTGCCAATTTTCATTTTCATTATGTGCCAGTGCGCATTCCCAGCATGATGGTGCTGCATTGTAATGTCAATTTATGACATTGGTGGATTCCCTAGGAAGCAGTGTTTGATAGTGTTGTACATCCGACTAGACCACAAGGCATGCATAGATTGCTTTCCTCTCTTTTTTTCCCTCAGTCCCAGCAGGTAATGATTCATACAGTATGTTTCAAAAGCCACCAAACAAGGGGATTTGAATAATAAAGGCAGAAAGGTGTTTGCTAAATATACCTTCAGGAAACGGCAGAAGCACCCAAGAGTGTTCGTGGCAATGGGTATCACTTGATACATGATGTCCCACTGAAAATACTATGCAATAGGAAGAAATCACTGCAATGGTACGCCAGCTGCTGATTTTCCTGATTAATATTGCATCGTAATATGATATGACAGCATTGTTTCAAGCACAGAATATGAGTAACCTTCCCATACCTCATTAATTATAAAGACAGAGCCAACACAGGAGGCAACAGGGATGCCCAAAAGTAAATTAGGTAATGCGCTGTTTGACAGCTTATGACACAGCATGCAGATAACTAACCCTCTACCAGAGCGCGCACGCACCCTGTGTATCAACAGCTTAGCAGCTGGTAAAGGCACTTGCCATAAATCCAAAATCTTTTTAAACAAACCTGAAGCTCGACAGCAGCTTAGCCAGCACTAGAACACTGTCAATTAGCCCCTTCAATACCCACAAGGTTTCATTATAATGCATCTGCGTATTCACATTTGACAGAGTGAACAATTTAACCTTAAATGAGTCACACCCCTTAAAAAACTTTGAAAATATGAGAAAACTACAATTATAATCATTTGAATGAAGTTCATGTTATCTTTATCTTCATTTTTCTTTTACTGATAGGTAAAAAAAAGAAGAAAGTCTAATTTCACATGAGCAACACCTGCTTCAAGTACAGCATCGTTCAGCCATCCATGCTATCATGGCTCCGGACACGCTGTATTGCAGGTGTCGGGCTACTTGAAAATGCTAATCCTGATGCTCATACAGAGACTTGTTACAGGAATTGATACATTTCGTCCCCTCTGATGGTTATCTCGAAGCAGGCAGCAGTGTCCTTTTCTTACCCCGCCAATGCTGTCCTGACGCAGTGAGGCTACCACTGCCATCCCTGTGGGAAAAGAATCAATTTCCTCTGCCACCAAAAAAAAAGGTAAATCCATAGAAGGAGAATTTTCTATAGCACAGCTCTTCCCTAAATGCTACCCAGGCCAGCCGCCACACTGAGCCCCATCCCTCTGTCACAAATTGCATTCTCGTTCAGGCAGGTCCCCGAGGGACAAGAGAGCGAAAAATACATTTTAAAAGGGCTTTTTTCTCTCTCAATAATCCCACTGCAAATGTAATCTCAGCATCCAAAAATGAAAAGATAACACTGCTGTCCATCTTACAGAGTGGAGAGGAAAACGTACCGTAAGGCTGCAGAGGACGCGCGGCGATCTCCCCTCCATACAGCCTTATGCAGTGGAATATTTTTAGAGAGGCATATATGACATGAGCTGAAACCTAATGCATCCCCAGTGGCACAGCAACAGCCGCCACAATATAGCGTGTCCCCCACTGGCTCCTTCTCTCCGCATGCAACGCTTCTAACCCCCCCTACGAGCAGGCAAAACACTGCGAGCACAGGCACCAGATACGGCACATCCTCTTCGTCTCTCCTGCCGTTCATTCAAAGAGGCGAATCAGGCTGACAGTAATGTACAAGCAATTAAGAAAGAAAAAAACATACAACAAAACTGACTGACTGAACATATAGTTTGCTTTTGATTCCGTGCGTGGTGCAAATCGGTACTTACTTGGCAAGGGTATCGCAAATCCAAAAATGATTTCAATTACACAGCAGAGTAATCACTGTTCAGCATCTGTACAGGCTTGATAAGCTTTGCTAAATTACAGGAGGTGCTGGGGCGGCCTGTACCATGTCAGGAATCAGCGGGGGCGGTCGGTGTGTGTGTGTGTGTGTGGGGGGGGGGGTGAGGAGGGGGGTGCGGGCAGCCCTGCAGGACAGAGGAATGCGGCTCCTGAATGCAATGAAACACCACTCCAGCCGGAAGAACACTGCATCAGTTCTGCTTCTCGAGAAACAAGACAATAGACAATAAAGTGGTGGTGATGGGGGGTGGGTACCTGTGGGGGTGGAGGGCCATGCAGGGGACTTGCATCTCTGGGACAGTGCATCCCCAGGGGAACAGCGGCCCCATCGCTTCATCGGGGAAGGGGGGAGGGGGACCTTCAAGGACACGCGCGATCACAATCACTCCTGCCTTTCTCACTCACCAATCACACCCCACGCCCCGCAGCCTTCACAGACATGATCATCTCAGGACCCCTCACCTCCGTTTGCATCACACCGCCAATGGTTATGTGAACTTTCTAAACCACAATGTATAAGAGCCCCCTCGCCCCCCCTCTGCACTGCTACAGGTAATCTGATATCAATTTTTTCCAGTTACTGTTGCTCCTTTTTCTCTGTATCACAGGTGTTTTGCATTGCTGGGACATTTATTATACATGGAACACGCACACACACACACACACACACACACACACACACACACACACACACACACACACACACACACACAGACACACACTACAACCTAACATTCTGATTATACGGCAGGAACATTCCACTTATGATCCTCGCAGGGCAATTGCTACCACTACTTTGTTTCTACAAGGTTAGTGTACAACTTTGAGAGGGATGGCAATACCTGCGCACTGACTTCAGTGCTAGCACACCCTGGATAGCACACCCTGGATATGGTGGGAAGGGATGCTGCCGTAGTGTAGCGCTGTCATTCCAGGACAGGAAAGTGTGTCCGTGAACTTGGGAAAGAGGAAGCCGTTGATGGGGATCAGAGGCAGTGTCTGAATACCAATGCACCCGCCTCAGAAACTCGGGTCTGCAGTGCACCAAAATCAGGTAGCGAAGGAGAAGAGCCGCACAGCCGCAAACTCAACAGAGATGAAATCATCAAAAGGAGGCATTGCCCGCATCAAACGCTGTTCTGTCACAAATCCACCCGTCACATAAAACCACTGTAAGAAACGATCGCACTTCAGAAATGCCTTTTGCAGCCACATGTTTTCAATTGTTTGTATCTCATACCAGGACACTGGTAATACTCTGACAATGCCAATCACTTTATCATTAAATCGCCGTACCATTGAATGGTCAACATTAAACACATTTGTGTGGAAGCATGTATGTAAATCAGTGGCTGAACAGGCCCTGTATGCGATACCGTATGAGGAGAGAGGGGAGAGGATAAGTTTGGGTAGTAAAGGCTCTACCTCCTCCACACTCTCTCTCTCTGTGTGGGATGAGTGTACACTGCTGCAGGTCGTGATGAAGCCCTTGCCTTCCCAGGCAGACCTCCTAGTCCCTGTTCCAGGGTGACAGGGCCAGCTGACAGGAGCTTCTCTGGGGATCACAATGAGACACCCCCCAGGGAAGCAGGAGTTGGGGGCCACTGGCTCTAGTCCCATCGCTAGTAACAAAATAACCAACACTTCCCTTCGGGATAAATGCACCTGTCCAATATGATATGATCTTTAAATGGCATTTTTTGTGGGGGATCCTCACAAGGGGAGAATTCTTCTTAAGTTTATTATATGTTGTAAAGATTGTTAATTATAAGTAAATGGTAAATGAGCACAGAGGGCATGTCGCATGGTATGGTTTCCAAAGTGAAATGCCAGTACTCTTCATCAATTCCCATGAGGTTTGTTATGCTCCAGCCTCTGGAGGGTGAGCATAATGCTTTGATTTATACCATCGGTTTTAATTAAATGATATTCAGTCATGTGACCCATTCGAGACAGTACCGTAGTGCTTGAGGGAAGCTCTTACAGAACAAAATGTCTTCTCCCTGGCACTTATTAAAAAATGTGCTGAGGTAGGGTTACCATAAAAAATCCATCTGCATTCAGAGGATATCTATTAATACAGACAACATGCATTAAAATACAGAGGTTTAACAGGTCTGTGTTACACCCTGGTTGCTAGCACTTTCTCTTTCTCTTGGCCAATAATCATTAGCTATATGAATGGAGGAAAAACAAACACATTGTGAGCATGCTTTATGTAATAAAATGAAACGCCTCTACTTTCATTAACTGAATAATTGGGGTCTTTGTCATCCAAATATATTGGTCAGCCTTCCTGTCATCACATGTGGTGAACCAGTGGACATTTTCAGGCATGCTTTTCAGAAGGAGTACAAGCATCCATAACATGGATATGGAATAACATGGAATAACATAGGCCAAAACATAATGACAACAGTGCGCATGGGCTGTAACGATTCATCTATTAATTGGACCGAATAATCAATTTAGCGATTAGTTGTCAACTCATTTTTGCACTTTTAATTGGATTTTAAAATATACATAAAATTACAAAAAATGTAAAACAAATATATTTTTGGTCACAAGATTAGCAGTTATTTATAACACAACTTTGTAACAAAATGCACTGTGGAAACATTCATCCCATTCAACAATAATATAGGAAGAAATATGATAATAATATAGAAAGGATTTTTGAAAAAAGAACATTCATTGATGACACTGAGTGCTTGTGGTGATTAGCTAATTAGCAAAAGTAGATAAAAATAGAGGGATTCCACTCACACAAAAATTCTAGCTTTAGTTTCAAGTTAGATGGAAGGAAACGTGACAGAAAAGTATACTGTCTACAATGTAAGCAAACCTTTTTGTGCAATGGCAGTGTGTCAAGTGTGCAATACCATTTAAGAGGAAATAATCCTCATACATGCGAGCCAAAAATACATTAAAATGACCACGATTGTGAACTGGCATCATAGTCCTGGTTCTTTGTAACATTTTACCCCAATTATAGGCACTAGCTAACAGCTTAAATATACAAATTTAGCAGCTACCAACTAGGTTAGTTTATGGAGAGCATGTTAAAAAGTATTATTAAAACATTTGTAACTGCTATTCTCGGGGCTATTCTGGGGACTAGCTACTTGGTTTCTAGAGCAGTCAAAAAAAAAGGAAATGAAAAAGGAAATGTTCTTTAACTGGTTATGTCTAAGATATTGGTAAATTCGTAGACAGTACATATTCAGTAGCTGAGCTCAATACTTTTGCCACAGTTTTTTCACTGTTAAATTGCCTACCTTTTGGTTACTAAGCCACATTAACTATAAAATTGCACACTTGACAAAATATCAATTGTATGCTACTGTGACATTTATCAAATAGTAACGTGAGCAATGTTAGTTTGTCTGTGGTTTATAAAAAAAGACTACTTTGCTTAATGTCACTGTGCCACTTCAGTCATTTATTGATATATGAATACACTGAAACCTGATATACTGTATATGTCATCTCTTGATCAGCCGCCATATCCAGGAGTCGAGAATTACCGAGGTCATGAGACCTAGCCCCTCTAGGGGGGTTCGTCACACAAGAAATGTCACTAAGAAATATTTTATGCAATCAGTCTACCCTTGTAGCTAATTCACTACAAGAGTAGTAGACTGTCATGATTTTATGAATCAACGATGAAAACTACACACAAAGTAGCTATCGATAGATGATCTCTGGATATCAATAGCATTCATCTGGTTATAATACAAGCAGTCAACCTTTTTATAATGTGAGAAGTCTCTACACCTACATCATGCTTCGCTTGGCTTCAGATCAGCAGTCTGAGTTACAACTCCCACTGTGCAGCAAAGTCATTCCAAGCGTCACTGCGTCATTTTTGCTGAGCAAAGATTTTGTAGTAACAAGATCCGCCTGCTCGGGACGGGTCCCCTTCATAACCACACACACACAGAAGTAATGACGATGACGGTAATCTTGGCTTTGTAGAAAATCTTGAAGTGAAGTGAAGTCATTTTATGTACAGTAGGTCACCACTTTTATTCAGCATTACACTGAATCAGTATGTAAAAAAAATACAAGAGGTCATGACCTTGGTGTCTTCAATGGTAGATACGGCCATGCTCTTGATATACTGTATATATATATGTCGATTGGCACAGGAATATATTTGGGCAGCCCATTGGGTCCTTATTGAGACATACTCAATGCAATCAAAATGTACTTTTAATTGGATTTGAATTTGTAGCTATCTGTCCGATTTTGATACAGGCATGTTTTGGGTCTGCATGTGATTTGTTATGTTGTGCAGTGTAATTTTCCAGCAAACTATCATTACATGTTGCCACATTTTTAAAACTATGTATGGGGGGGTGGTTAGTGCCAAAACTACAAAACATTCTGACCATTTATATCATAACCAACCATGCAAAATGCCCTTAACATGGCCAATACTCCCTATTCACAAAGGTTCAATCAGAGGAGGATATTGTCCTGAATAGACAAACAATATAAATGAATTCCCAAAAGCCATATGCATTCTGGAAGATGAGTTTCCTCTCTGCAAGTCGGCCACACTCCAAGGATTCTGAGGTGTCCCAGGGTGATGGACTGCAGTGTTTCCTCTCTCAAGGACGGCCATAAAGCACAGCCTTAATGCATATCTCCTGACACATAGCCAGGCTGAAGGTGCCACTGCGGGAGCTCTCCCTCCCATTTGCACAGGCCCACCTGCTGATTGGTCCGTTTTAGTGGCAGGGAGGAGAGCGGTTTACCACACATACATACACTGTACCTCTCCAAGATACCTCTCCGCATGACTGCGGAGTGCTGTTAATACTAGACAAGGATATAGCTGGAATTTGAATACCAGTGCTAAGCGCCAAATTAAAAAAATTAAAACTATTGTATTTAAAAATAAGGATTCCCTTATTTTGCTCAGGGTATGATGGGGATTACCGGGATTGTTTGCCTGTTTATTTTAATATTAATTATAACTTTAGAATTATAGTAGTATTTATACTGTAGCTGTAGTTAAGCTAGATATTTTGTGCATTTGTATTGGCAGGCTGTTTGTTCCTACCATGTATTAAAGCCAGATAGCTAGAAAACGTGGGAGAGCAAAAAAATAAAAAATAAGTAAACATATTAGAGAGACCTAGTTAGAAATACATACATAAATAAAGAGGATGAGGAAAGGAGCACAGAGAATAGGTGGGAGGAGATGGGACAATTTACACACTCCTGGGGTGCATTCCATTTGCTTAAAATAATTTATTATATTTAATTATATTTAATTCGTAATGTTTTCTAATGTTAACTGTTCGTTTTTTGTTGTTTTACCAAGATAAAATGCATTATTTATTGATATTGTGGATTTAGCTAGCTAACATTAGTTAACTACTGTACATAACATTTCTGTGAAGGAGATTCCATGACAGACAGGAGTACAGAAATGATACATTTTTGTACACAATCTATTGGTGTCTGTATAACCTGCAATGCCATCCTAGCTAACCTTATAATTTTTCTGGCTTATCTAGCATTTGAAATCAAACTTTAGCTTGCTAGCTAGTTAGTCATCTCTGAAAAATGTCTAATGGAATTATCTATAAAACGTTAATGGTAGATATTTTAAATTAAATGCTTAAATGACCATGTTTTAAGCATTGAATGACAAATTCACACAATACTAAAATTTTTAGATTTTTAGATTGTAAAATTGTTGATTATTTCGCCTTTTAATATTTCTCTGCACTGGCTCCCCATCGCAACACGCATCAGATTCAAATCACTGGTGCTTGCTTTTCAAGTGGCTAGAGGTACTGCTCCCCCATACCTCCAGTCACTCATCACTCCCTACACCCCAGCCAGACCCCTCCGCTCCGCCTCCTCTGGCAAACTGACTGCCCCATGCCTCCGAGCGCCTGGCAGCCACTCCGAGCGGTCTCGTCTCTTTTCTGTCCTGACCCCTCGCTGGTGGAACAACCTTCCGCAATCAGTCAGGACCGCGGAATCACTTGCGATCTTCCGCAAGAGACTCAAAACCCACCTTTTCAGACTCTACTACCACTGAATTCTGTACATCTAGCTAATTGTCATCACCACTGCCTACTTGTTCAACACGATATACCCCTTCTTACTCCATTTAATAAAAAATAATAAAAAATACATTTAAAAAAAGACTAAACTTTTCTTTCCCAGTGTTACAGGTATGGTACGCAGCTGCCTGCAATGATGTCTATTGCTGTATTACTGCAATGATCTCTTGCGCTAACTATGATTGCTCCTACCATGTATTTATGCACATCTTGTAAGTCGCTCTGGATAAGAGTGTCTGCTAAATGCTTAAAATGTAATGTAAATGTAATGTAAATGAAAGTTGGATGACAGTGTGGTGGGGCAGGGAAAAATGCTATTTTCTAATGGTAAATAGATAGTTTTTAATATTATTCTTAGGCTGCTTTTTTGGAACTTGCATGAATTTTGTTGTAGAAGACACTTCACTTCATACAACAAAGCTTTGACTTTTACCATGCATATTTTGACTTAAATGTCAGTAGGATGCAAATGGCACCCTAATTGTGGAATCAATCACCCACTCTAAAGGACACTTACTGGATCTCGTTTGCTCCACAGGAGTAACCCCCTTTAACATTACCAACTGTGAGCTTCCCAAGTTTTTCTGTTTGAAATATCAGTCTCTTTGCCCCGGGAAAAGTGTAAATGCATTATCTCTTTTATAAATGTAAAAACATTGATCCAAATGATCTTATGAAACTGATCACTGTCTGCTATATCCCTGGCCCTCTATTTGCAGCTGATGAACTAGTCTCCCATTACAATTATCTGGTTACCTCATGCCTTGAGACCCTTGCCCCCCTTAAATCCTGTAGCCAATGCTACAGTTAATGCCCAATGAGATAACCTGATGCATGATTGCCTAAACAACTCTAATGCAACCGTATACGAACACAGGTACTGCAAATAGAGTGGTATAAAGTTAATGACTTACCCCAAGTACAAGTGGAAAGTTTGGTTAATAATTGATTTTAAAAAGTTGACTGACGGAATTTAATCAACAAAAATGTTCTTACTGATTGACAATGTCTGTCTTTGTTGCTACAACATTGCTCATTGTTGAATATGTGATTAAATAAGTAGATGGCAGTGGTGTGGAAGCACACTGCAGGTGTAACATTCACCAGGAAATGACGAAATATTACCTCAACTAACAGTTTCTGGATTTCCACACACTCCTATATTGGTTTGCTTCAGTGATTTATATATAACAAAATCAGTTCACTGCTTACAACATTACAACCTGCCACATGAATAAAACAAAGTGTTTTATGACTTCCTGATTAATGACTTTGTGATCACTGAGAATAGATAAATAAATGTCCATATACAAAGGAAGAATATTCCCAATATGTTTGACAGTGAAGCCACTAAAATTAAAATTAACATTAATCCTAGATTCTACATTTCAAAGCAGGATGCTGAAAATTCTCGCTACATACCTCTACCTTCTCTATAAACTAATCCATTGTTAAAGGGGACTTCATAAATAGAACATTTGCTTTTTGCTAAACTTTTATCTTGGAGCATTTGGCATAAAATGTCTCAAAAATGATCTTGGATATTATTGACAAAATAATGTATGTTATACAAAAGAGGATGTATTACCACCAAGTTAATAGCCAGCATGTACCTGAAAAAATGTTCTGCAGTACATCACTAGGTAGGTTGGTAAGGATGGTAGACAATGGAAACATTTTCTTAGTTAATTTTGGAAGCTGAAAACACTGGATGGTGATTGCATAAAACTATGTTTACTTTTCAAGAGCAAGCTAATTGCAGAGAAGAACATATCGACTGTCTTTTAGCATAGGCAGAATGGAACCAGGCAAACCGTTTCTATAGACTTCTCGGATAGTGTGACGGTTTGCTGGTGAGGTTAAGAGGTCAGAGGGACAAAGAAGAATGTAAACGTCTCTCACTTCATTTGTAAGGGATGGAAATCCAGTCAATTAATTGTTATTCATAAACTTGTTTTCTTTCATAAAACTGGGAAATCCTTGCTAATCTTTGAGTACCTCTGAGCCAAGGATTGGACCTGTCATGTTGGAATTTCATTTTAAATCCCAAATATTGTGAAAACGTGACGCAAAAACTCAATAGAAGCCTTCAACGTTAAAATTCATGTAAAGATCCCAGGAAAGTGACGTGAAAGAACGTGGAGACTGTTTGAAATTGAGAGCACTAGTGGTAGTCTTGATCATAAGCATCATGAGAATGATTATACTTACAGACATATCATATTGTATAAACAAGACACTATCAAAACAAGACACAGAATTATTTGTATGAAACTGCTTATTAGTTCTACTAGCATAAAACGTAATTACCTAATCATGCTATTACAGTATTTTAGAAACAGACCAATCAGAGAAATAAATTAAAATGCAGTTACAAAATTGGTATCAAGACACTTTCTATATAGTACCTCTATGTGGCATCCTGAATACCATATACCGAAAAGAGAAAAGCCTTGGCTTATGAAAACAATGGAAAGAATCAATTATGACACACTATCTGTGCCATAGGCACCAGCATACGTTTCAACCCTTACATGGCAGACGAGCCTTGTCACTTCTTCAACAGTTCCGTCCACTCAATGCAGTTGTGAAACAGATACTCACCATGACATCTAATACACACAACTAGGATATTATTTATCATTCTGAAATCTTATTGCAGGTTTCTATCTTTTTTTCGTCTAATATCTAGAAAGATGTACATAAACAGGTTTGCTCTTTGGGAATGGACAGGAACTTCATGAATCAATGCGCGCCCCTGTCAAAATTAATATTCCATAAGATTGCCTCTTTAACATGAGATTATTGCTGCATACTGAATGCCATCAGAGCTGACCTAACAAGTATTCAGACACATTCAAATACATTTAAGATTGCAAGAACTTGCAGAGGATTGACATCCCTTAAAATAGCATATTGGAACTCTCAAAAGATTAAAGACATACCTGCCAGGACTCTTCCTATCATGACATCCTTTCTCTTCAAAGAGCTGACCATAAGAACATAAGAGAATGATTCCGTGTTTTGTCCCTTCAATATTTAGTGAACATCGAATAATCTATAACCAAGTATCAATTACTCTGTCGTGAACACCTCCTCTTTCCTTCCACACAGCTCTACAATTTCCATCTTACAAATGCTTGTGATAAATGTTTAATTTTTTAAACAGGGTGAATGGAAAATTCCAATGTTGTAAGTGCTGGAATTACCTATGAACAACATCCCATATGTGCATATGGTTGTTTTCTCATCTCAATATCTATCTGAATGTTGGCAACAAACTTCAGTACAATGACATGGGATTTTGGTCATTTTAAGAGCCTTTGTTGTACATTCATTGTATTATAATCCTCATAAATCTTTTTTTGGGGAAGATTCTGACTAATTTCTTTCTTTTTTAAATGAAGTGAGGGTTTAACAGTTGTTGAGACCTAATGTATCATTGTAATATGTAATATCTGCCAAGACAGGTTATGAGGCCTTTTGTTGCCTTATTTATGGTCAATTTTGATTATTGTATAACTAATTTACTTAAATTGTTTGTTTGCTTTCATTTTGTTTAGTTTTTGGATGTACAATTGAATTGTATTCCAGCTTAGTGACCACAATTCCATGTTGGAAAATCATAATATAATATATAATAATAATATGAAAATCAAAGGCAGACCTACACTATCAAATGTATTAGATCCACATTATTTGCACTGTGCTGTGAGTTTGAGTGAGTGCTGTAAGATGCTGATGGCCAGATTTACCAAAGGATTGCAATGGTTTTCCAATGCAAAAGCAGTCACTACAAGGCCACAATATCTACCTCGGATTTACTCAACGGTCACAATGAGACAAATCGCTATTAGGATGTAATTTGCATGAGTTAAGTCACTTTGCGACTTTTCTTTAGATTAATTGTTAAATCAGTATGTATATCTGGGGTGAACGCGTTAAAACAAGGCCGAGATTTTGTAGATTAGGTGGAGTAAGTATGCCGTCTGATTTACTAAAGCACGCCTTAATTGCAACTCTCTTTGCGTGAGAATTTTAAAAACTCTTGAAACCAGGCTGTATTTTATGAGCGCTGATATCGACTAGGTATTTCACAATTCCTATTTTGTATTGCGCTTTTCGAGTGTAATGCTAGTCGCTCTCCCAGCAATGCAAAACAAATAATTATTTCGTGATTTTAATTTTATTCCCTGTTGGTGTTGTTTTCCTCTGTTGTAATATGGCATTGTGAAGCTGTACCTTGTTGACCAATACCTCTATTTCCTGATCTGTAAAATGTTTTATTTTTCTCGTTCCCTCACTACTTGTTTCTGGTTGCTGTGTATCCATTTTTTGGCGTGATCTGGATGTGTGAGTGTGCCATGTTGTTTTGGACCCTTTTGATGGGTGTATCCTACCGCAAATTGCAAATGAGGGCATTTAATTTCTTTGCTTGCGTAATTAGAACCAAACTTAGTAAATTGGCCGTTAATGTGCTGGTATTTATAACCGGAAAATAGCTGCAACAAAGTAGCGGCCATCTTTGCGCTGCAACTATCTCAGTAAATCTGGCCCTCACTGTACCTATACAAAAATAACCACATATTACATAAACCTAGCCTCTAGCAGTGAGATGAATCAGTATCACACTTGTGCATAACAAGTATGATACAACAAAACTATGCTCCACCATTCAGCAGTGTCTTACTAATAACATGACAGAGAAATGTAAACTAAGTATAACATAATTCCTTCCATATTATTACACATGCCAGTCAGCAGTGATTCACAACCAGATTTACAGACCAGTAAAGCCTCTTTATTTTTCTCTCAGTGCAAAAAAGCAAACAAAAATAATTATGATGGTGTCTGGCGCAGCATCATACATGTACTGTAAACAATGCAGGTAATGAGCTATATCGTATTCTCAAAAAAATGGGAAATGATTTTATTATAATAAAATTGTTGAGAGGAAAAGATTTTGTTTAATAAGTAATGTTTTTTTCCCAAAAAGATAAGTGTCAGAACTATTCACATCCTTAATAATTATTTAACATAAAATAAATTAATCTGTAGTTTTACGTGTAGTCTTCTATAGTGTTTTATGAGATTGGTGAACATATTGGGGGAAGTTTGACCATTCCTGCATACAGAATCTTTCAAGATCCTTCAGATCCTTGGTCTGCTCTTGTGGACTACTACCCTTTTCACAAATTTTAGATCAGATTCAAGTCTGGAGACCTATTTTGCCATTGCAAGACACTCATTTTACTTTACAGCAATATTCTACTTGGGGTATCTTCACTTTCACAACAGAAAGGTACATTTCAAAGAGTGTGACCCTGAGAAAACAACTGATGTGCAATATGGAGAATTTGAAGTGAGTATGAAAAAAATGCAACTGCTGAAACTCTCAACAAGCTGGCAAGCAGTCGGTTCATGGACCACCAATGTACTTGATTCCGGGTACTGTATGTTCAGTTTGCCTTTTATTGCAAAACAAACAGCACCAGTTCAGTAAAGAAGAATGAACAATTATTCGTTAAAATATTTTAGTGCTGAAATGCAGAAACCTAATGATATACGTGTAGAGATTACAATGTCATTGAATGCATTCTTTACTGCTGCTCCGTTGGTCTGCACCCAAAATGTATTAAATGGTGGTTTTGTGTTTTCCAACCTGAAGCTTGTTACCACTCCAATAACACATTTTGTACATTTAAATGTTAATCCACTGTGGTTATTGGTCTACATGGTTTAAAAAAATAAAAAAATAACTTAAGTTGGACTTCAACCCCTTGTGTTGAAGCATTTTGACAAAAATTAGCAAAAGGAGTGGAAACCACTTGCTGTGACCTTCTCTGACCGTTACTATTAGTTCTTATTCTGCTTTTGCACTGAAAAGGCGGCTCTCCTATTCTCTGTCCGGGGTTCACTCGTCTCATTCACCGTGCGGTGCCGCATCCACCGGTCTTTTTTGGGGTTGGGAACTGACGACGGAAACCGGAGTGCAGCAGTGATTTGCGCTGTTTTTCACCGTCGCCAGGGAGGGAGTAGCTGAGAAGACTGCAGCGAAGCTTCCTGAAGGTGCCTGGCGTCTCTGCAGAAATATCCTGACCTTGCAGCTGCAGGGAGAGATAGGGGAGGAGGAAAAGAGGGCTGCCGCTGTTGCCCACTCCGACTCTCCAATGGGAACCATCAGCCAAATTAGAAAGTCAGCTCAGCTCAGAAACGACAGGGGCTTTGGCCAGACGCTGCTCACAAACACCAGTGTGACAGCGCAAATTGACACCCCGTTTTATCTTTTTCACAAAAGCACACACATTCACACTCCCACGGCTAAGGATAAACCACGAAAGCAGGCTAATTTCTTGGTCGCTACAAAATGCAACAATGCTTGAATTGCAATGGCAATGTTGGCTACAGTTCTTCTGTTAAAATGATGAGGCATTATTTACAGGATATATGGCCTTGCAAATGACTTCAAAGATACAGTTTATTCGATTTACATCGTAAACAAAATACAGCCTTTGCTTCTGAAATTAACTGTGTGACATGCAGGCATCGTTTGCTGCACTCAGCCATGCAAAAAAGCCATCACAGCATCACTGGCTTTCTCAGCCAGTGCTATTGCATAATTCAGTTGGAGACATGCAGGCGGCTATTTTTAAGAGCTAAAATACCTCTGTCACAAGTTGAATTCCCAAATGCTTGCGTCTTTATACTACTGCCGCATACTCGTTCCAACAGTCCCCACCAGCCTCTTCCCCTCTCTCACTCACTGTCTTTTCTCTCTTATCTCCCTGCGTCTGTGTTCTGGGCCTGTATTTGAGGGGGTCACATACAGTTTTTATGTACAGACAGAGCAGATATGAGCTCTGGCAGCTCACTGATACTGGAGAGGGATTGTCGAAACAATGGGCGCAGGGGTCAAACAAGACTATAGCTATAATCTGCTCTTTTAAATCGGGTCTTAAGTCGTACTTGTTCTTATGTGTCTATTCCTCCTAGTTTGGGCTTTTAGCTGATTTTGATTTTGGTTTTAAAATTTCTTGTAAAGCGCTTGGAATGACTTACCTGTTCTCATGTGTCTATTCTTCCTAGTTTGGACTTAGCTGATTATGGATATATTTCGTTTTTTTTTCTTTCTTTCTTTTTTTCTTTTCTTATTTTAATTCCCATTTTATTTTCTCTTTGTAAAGCGCCCTGGGTTGTCCGCAAGAAGAGTGCTATATAAGAGCTTTTGGTATTGTATTGTACTGTATTGTACGTCACTGAGGCTGTGTCCCAGTAACCAACAGAACCAGCTTCCCCCTATCAGATCAAAGCTCCTCTTCATCACTGATACTGTAGAGGTGTGTGTGCTCTTTCGCAAGGCCATCAAAGGAAAAACATCCTACCAGTCAGCAATGATGCCTTCATTATTTTCTAACTGCAAATGCAGCTCCATATCAGTACAAAAAAAAGCACACACTACTGAGCAAATGCCACCTCAACATGACAAACAAACTCAGAGCATCTGCACCGCATTGTGAACAGGGTGCTGTGTTTCAAACTCGATCCCAGCAAACAGAAAGTACAATTCAATCCAATCCATCCAGCATTTGTACTTGTACCTATTTCTATTAACACGCACCACTTCAAGGGCTCCACTGCACCCTGTCAGTGTGGATAATTTCACCCAAAGCCTGTTATTTGCAATGATCACAATGCAGACTGCTAAGTACATTTCCCAGAACAACTTGGCAGCAAAAAAACAGACATCACATAGCAGGGCATAAGTGACGCTAATCGTGCCTTGGTCAAAGCCAAACAACCAAATTAACATCCTCTGACACACTTATGTTCCGAAGCAATACAAAGTAGAAGAAAGTTTTAATTGTGCATTGCCTGCAACTTAAAACATTAATGTGAGGATAGGCTCCAGCCCCCCCCGAGGGAATAAGCGGGTTAGATAATTAATTAATGAATGCCTAGTCAGGTTATCCTTTTTAAATTTTTATTTATTTATTTAAGCTGTTTGTTAACCTTTAGATGTTCAGTGTAGTTGTAACTAGCAAGCACTAACTAAGTGATAATTGAGGGGCTCAGATTGCCTATTCATCTATTAGCTATTTAATGCATTAACACTTACAGTAGTTACCGACAGTGATACACATTCATACTCACTGACCTTTGTAACTGGACCCAGCCTTTGAGGAAGAAGTATATATTTTTATTATATTAATATCCTATGGTTGGCTGGTTAATTAAAGCAGTAGTGCTACATGAATAAGGAGGTATCTTATCTAGCTCGATAAAATCACTGAGCGAGTTAGCTAGCTAATGTTAGTAACATGAGACTGTCACTGTTAAGCCCGAATTATACTTGAATTGTGCCGGCATCCATGGCATTCACGGTCACAAACAGCAAACCCGGTCTATGTACATGTCAGGGCATTTATGGTTCTGGCACTCCAAAGAGTGGAGTACATCGTTACACTCCAGGACAATAGGTGGCAGTGTAGATGATATATGAAGGAAGCAAAGTAAATGACTGGAAACACCTCCCCCATCTTGCTAGTCAACCAGTCATCGTCTGTGTATCATTGTTTCAATCAAATTTGAGAGGTGCTCGACACAGCAGGTGGACCCTGATTTTGACCAGTGCATACTTTCATTTTGGCATGCGGCCTCCCCACTGTGCCAGGTCAACGCGGTTACAAGGCGGATCCTGATTTGTTCTTTGGGGAAACACCGTTTACCGTTTTGCACAGACCCTCCGTGGGCTTGGTTCAGCTGACGTGGCGCCTATGGCAGCCGCACCTGTGTTTCGTGTCTGCGAGTTTACAGTTTGTTTTGGGTTTTTCGAAATGTTTTAACTAACTTTTAGCTTCATCGTATTGTTGATTTGACTATTTATAAACTACCACACATTTTGGTTTCATTACCGTTTGCATGATGACTTTCTTAAGCCATCTAAATTACACTTCCCAGGATTTTAAACAACTACGGAGGAAATCGGCTTTACTACTCGACCCAGACACCACAAAGATTTTAAAGCGAGCCGGCATCCTATGACTCAAGAGCCGACCGCGGGGATCAAAGGCCGGGAAATTTCTCCACCGACGGATTTCTACCGTCGTTGGCTTTCGTCCGGCATATCTCCACACAACTGCAATGAACCAGAGCTGCGTCTCAACAAACCTCCGGATTATCACCCCTTCAACACCATAGCCCGAAGCAAAGATGAGTACATGTTGCCTACCTTGAATTATTTTGTGCAACGCATGCTCTCTTTGCAACAAACTAGAGGAGTTAGACTTGAGGCTGAACCATTCTGAATCCGATATTGCAATTATAACAGAGACCTGGTTCAAAGACAGTGTACCGACAGAGCCATTTGATATTGATGGATTTACAACTCACTCCCATCCACGAGTGGGCAAAGCCCCCTGCATGGCTATCTATGTCAACGACAAAATCTGTTCTAAATGCCTGGATATCTTAGTCCCCCCTGAACTTGAGTGTTTGTGGTTGCATGTTAGACCACATAGACTGCCCAGATCGGTCAACAGCATTGTTGTCTGTGCATGCATTGAGGGTAAAATATCCTGACAGTGGCATAATCATTGGTGGTGATTTCAATCATTTGAAAGTGGACAGGCTGTGTAAGGGCCATAGCCTGAACCAGATTGTTAACAAACCCACATGGGGAAGTAATATTTTAGACCTTTTGATCACCAACTTATCCTCTCTTGACTCAACCTGTCCTTACAAAACCCCTGGCCTCTAGTGATCACAAATGTGTCCTTTTACACCCTACACAGAGGAGGGCACTGAACCTCACCATGCTGAAGGTGTCAAGGCCATTAAAGGACTCTAGCATGCTTTGGGCAGTGGATAACATCACATCAGTGGCGAGAGGTCTACTCCCAGTCAGACTCGAGGGAGAAATCCAGAGCTATGTACTGTATGCCACGCTTGATTCCAAAATTCAGGAAATTTTCCCTCCCAAAGTTGCACGCCCTGGATGACACCTGAGATTAAAACACTGATAAAACAACATCAGAGAGTCTGCCCCATCTCACTCACCTCTCTGCTTGGTAAAGTAGCTGAGAGTTTTATCTCCCAGTGGGCCCTTAACGATATTCTGCCCCAAATCGACAGCCAGCAGTTTGGGTGCCTTCATGGCCGGTCAACAACCCACAGCCTCATTGACCTGACAAATGATCTCTTCAGATCTCTGGACAAACCTGGTTTCACCTGCTCTTTAGTTACCACTGACTATAGCAAAGCCTTCGACCGTATTGATCATGACCTGTCTATTGCTAGGCTACTGAACCTCGGTCTCTGCCCATCCCTAGCCAGGTGGATAGCAAACTTCTTGACCAACAAATTCCAGTCAGTATGTTACCATGGAGCACTCTCTGAAGGGGTCAACATTACATGTGGACTCCCCGAAGGAACTCTGCTATGTCCACTGATTTTCATTGCTTACGTCAATGGTGCATCTGAACAGGCATCAGCTAAGCACTGGAAGTTTGTTGATGATCTCAACCTGCTGGAAGTGAGACCATTGTCTGCCCCATCCACTATTCAGCAGGACCTAGCTGACCTGGTGAGGTGGTCCTCAGAGAGCTCCATGGTGCTGCACCCCAAGAAGTGCAAGGTGATGCACTTTCACTTCACAGAGGCACCACCAAACCCCCCTAGGTTAGCAATAAACAACATTGAACTCCAGAGAGTTGCCACCTTAAAGATCCTGGGCATCCATATTCAGGCCAACCTGCAGTGGTCTGAACAGGTGGAACACCTCTGCAAAAAAGCCAGCCAGCGCTTATTTCTTCTCCAACGCCTTAAGAATGCTGGCATTCCTCCAGATGATCTGTGTACTATCTACACCACCTACATCAGACCCACTCTGGAGTATGCTGCGCTGGTGTGGCATCTTGGCATCACCAGAGCGCAATCCAAGACCATAGAAAAGGTGCAGAGAAGAGCTGTATGAATCATCCTGGGTCAGGAGTTTACTTCTTACAGCGAGGCGTGTAGTCGCCTTGAGCTCCCCTCCCTCTGCTCACGGCGTGATGACCCTCACCAGAGCCTGCGCCAATTCACTCCTCAAATCCCCCCTGTTCTGCAAGTGGCTCCCACCCGAGTGATCCGCCATAAGCCACCGCCAGACACGGTCCTCAGTAAAACTGGACTTAGTCCGGTGTAGAACTGAGCACTACTGGTGGAGTGCTATCCCACACATGAGCAGACTTTTAAATAAGTGAACACTGTAATGATTGTTGTGTGCCGGTATGTCGGTTTGTCACGTTATTGTGTGTCAGTTAGTCTATTTTATGTCAGTCTATTTTATGCTTTTAATGTTGCTGTTTATGTTTTAGATTATTATTATAAATATTTTTTTATTTTTTTATTTTAGATTATACCAATGTACAATGTACTTTCAATTCACCTTGGTTGCTGCCACATGTACATTATGGTATCTTGTCTCTTTTTTTATACACAAATAAACCATTTACTACTACTACTACTAGGTCAAGCATATACACATTTACACATGCAGTCATTAAACCATGTTTGGACATAAAAGCCTAAGCTAGACCTTGCATAACCATTTCATTTGAGATATAAGAAGAATATATCTGCCTTTTTTACTTTGGGTTAGCCAACAATAATTTTTTATTAACTCACACATAATTTGTCTGATTACAAGCTATCAATATACGAGTATTACGAAATAATTTACTTTAACGTATGACAAAAAACGCCAAAATAAAAGGCTTGTCATTGGAATTTATCATTTGTATTCCACAGAACTTGAGTTGGGCCAAAAAGTACATAATAAGTTCATTTTGTAATTGGAGGAGCCAATTACTTTTTTACAATGTAAGATGGATTCCTTTTTATTTTCTTGATTAGGCCTATTGTGTTTTTGATTCCATTTTTGTTTTAATTCATTCAACAATATAATTCTGAGGCTGTCAGCCACTCATATAAAAACAAGCTTTTTTATAAGCACATAGGAAAGCGGTGCTTTGAATTGTGGAGGATATTCTTATTCAGTTGCTGACCCCATTCAAATTTGGACATAAATATGCATTAAATGGTTATGCACTGTTTGGATAATGGTTGCACAGCGTTTACATTCAAAACACAAAAATCACCAGTCTCTTTTTTACGCCATTCCAGCACCAATGGAAATGAACGTTTTTTTGGTAAAGGACCAAGAGTATTCAAACTAATCCTCAAACTTTCATACAAATATCTTTTAAATGAACATTAAAATGAACAAATCTAATTAAAAATCTCATTAAACATACAAGTGAAATCATGAGCATTTTGTTATCTCATCTGGTAACTATCAACACTTCCATTTAAGCTTGCTGGAAACTGGAAGCTATCACAATACACAGAGCCATTATTTAGAGCCAAAATGGCAGTGGCTTGACAACCGCAAAGTTGGCTGATGCGGCAAAGTTCGTCGAACTGAATACACCTCAATTACTTTAATAGCAGCTAGCTAGGTTATTCAGTCAATCAGCTTAGGTTAGATCTTATAAATCAGGGGTGGGCAATCTTACCCTGTGTGGGCTGGTGTGGGTGCAGGCTTTTGTTCCAACTGAACAGTGACACACCTGATTCCACTAATCAAAGCCCTGATTGAAGACTTTGATTAGCTGATTAGTCAAATCAGGTGAGCTACTGCTCGGCTGGAACAAAAGCCTGCACCCACACCGGCCCACACAGGGTAAGATTGCCCACCCCTGTTATAAAGGATAGAACTTTGTACTCTTCATTTATAATAGTTTTATATGTTTTGGGTAGTTCATATTGCAATTGTTGTGGGTGACATCGCTCACTACTAGACAAACTAATTAGCTCGTATTAGTATACAAGACTTGACATTTCATGATTCACGGTTGATAGGTGTCAGAAAATATAAACCATCAGAGTGCCAATTTTGTTGTTATTATTCATATTACAAAATGCAAAAAATTGAAAATGTGAAAATAGCCCATACATTAACATATGAAGACTATTGCTCGCTCTGAAGTACGTAAGCAGTGCTTGGTGCCACATCACAGTTCTGACTACTGGAGTAGCTATGAGACCACCAAAAAAACCTAGGAGGTAAGGAAAAATACATAAGATTATAGGAATCTGGGAGCGTTCCTCTTTAATGAAGTTTGTACATTTACACTGTTAACCCTAGCTTTAGTTTGTTAGCTAGCCAAAGTAACTTAGCTATAGTTATGCTTGATATTAGAGAATGTTGATTTGGTACATCGGTAAACAAAATAATGTTGAGCGTGGTTAGTTCATTTATCATGGTTCAATATTAGCTTTCTAGCTGTTGAAACTGAGTTCCTTGAAAGCGTAAGAAGATCTGTGGTTGAACTATATTTGGCTAACCTTTGTACTAGATTGGTATCCAGAATAACTAACGCAAGTTCTGATCTGTCTAAACCCAGCCAGGAACTTTATTTCAGATAATGTACTATTTGTTTATGCGTATGGGAGTACAGTGCCCTTCAGAGTACAGTGCCCTTCAGAATCATTGGCACTCTTGATAAAGATGAGCAAAAAAAGATATGAAAAAATGTCTGTTGTTCATCAGCTTGACCTTACACTCAAAATATAAGACAAATCAACCTTCGCTGAACAGTAGGAAGTTTAAAAACATCAATGATGACAATTCAATCTGACATCAATTCAATCTGACATCTGAATAAACCACTATTAGAGACTTATGTACACATTAACAAAAAATATCTATTGCTGAATTGAAATTTCTCTAAATGATGAAGTTTCTCATAAATGATGATTCAAGATAAATAAATAATAGTCTTAGCTAAGCATCCATGTATAAATCTAAAGCATCTATGCTTATACAAGAAGGAGCAATGCATACGTTTTCAGCTCTGGTTCAAAGATTCAAGGTTAAAAAGACCCCTCCGTAATAATGAGTTGTATTATAATGGTGCATTTATTCATTCTTTTAAATACTAAAAAAAGCCTGGGTAGTAAGATAGCAAAAATAAATTGATACATTATGATAAAAAATGTGTCTGAGTGGCAGAATTCTGTATTATTTCGCTTACTAAGTATAGTAGGGGGCCAGCTAGGAGGTAATTAAAGAAAGTAAATGTTAGCAATGCCTAATCAAGAAAATCATACAAATTTACACTGTAAGTATACACATGTGCAGCACTAGGGAGGGTGTGATTATTTTATTGACATGCTTTTTTAAATTACCTAAATAGTTAATTCCAAGACTGAGAAGTACAGTAAAGAATTTGTATCTGTAAAATAGAGTGTTTAGACAAACTATATTTTTCTTATGGAAAAATGTCTTTCAGATAACAGAAAGCTCTCCATCTGTGAGAACAAGGGTGTATTAAGACCTCATTAGCAGCAGTTCAGTTGCTGGTGGAGATTGCAGATCTCAGGAATAATAGGAGAACTTGATTGGTCAGGCAGGGGATTAATTTGTTTCTGACCAATATTCAATCCACATAAGTGTTTCCTGTGGATTTTTTTGTAGCCGTGGAGGCATCTGTCCACATGGGACAATTTTGTTGTAAAGACCGTGAAAAGGTCAGTTCTCATTACTTTTTAAAGGCACCAGACCTTCTACTACAAAATGAATAGAAATAAAATGATGCTAACAGCAACAGCGTTTCACAAATGTGTTTATTAAAGGCACATTGTGTAGAATAGCTACACACACTCATCGCTGGCAAAGTCTGCAGGCTTTGTCCAAACACTTTGTCCTTCTTAGCTTCTCATAGAACACCTCCAGCTCTCTCCTGTATGGGAAGTCCTTGCGAGGCGGCCCATTGATTGAGAGCCGCATGCAGGCCAAAAGATGCTCTCCCTACAGCCTGTTCCTCAGGTCTGTCTTTACCCGCAATTAGAGGGTAGAGCTGCCCCCAGTCATCATTCTGGTAGGCCAGCTTACCCATGATTGACAGCTGGTCCATGCCCTGAAAAACATGCAAAACACAAATTGTGGTACAACATTAGTACAGCTCCATAACCTTCCTCCTGGACAGCTAGAATACTGTATGTTGCACATGTGTGTGGTAGTTGTCATACCTTAAATGATCCAACCAGAACATGCTGCTTGTGGGAGTTCCACTCCTGCAGCACAGTGGCCTCTGGTTCCTGGAGGAAATGCTTGCCAAGCACTTCCAGATTGCCAATGTTTCCCTCATAATCACCATTGACAGCTTCAGGTTTCAGAACACTGAAGGCCCCCAGAATCCCCAGGTGCTGGAACCTCTGGTCCAGGCTGTCCTGGAGGCCATCCATTTAGGGATCCACAACCTAATTACAGTGCACAGAACAGAGAATAAGTGACAAATTAATTTATAGACCAACATGTTTGTTTTAGTTTACCCACACGTTTCACATCATGCTCCCTGATCGTCTCCCCCTGGCCTCCCCCTCTCCTTCTCATCCTTAATGGTGAAGGCTCCCAGACCCCTGGGGTCATCCAGGTCCTGGTGGAGCTTGCTCAAATATGAACCAGGAGGCTGGGCAGCACCAGCATCTGTAATTGCTCCAAGAGCTGCCATTGTCACAGGGAACTAAAACAAAATATGTTTTTTGCTGATGGTGCACTAAATTTAAACTGTTATAGAAAATTGTACTTGCTTTTCAATGGCCAGAAAGTTTACTTACCCTTTCTGAAAGACCTTAGACAGCTGGGCCAGGTGTGGCAGTGCATCTGCATGCATGTACACTACTGCCACAAACCAGTAAGCGGCACAAAAAGAGTACAGTCCCTTTACGACCGGGCACCACTTCACTTCCAGTTCCTTGGCTAATGCTGCCAACACAGCACTAAGATTTTGTCGAAGGTTCACGATGGCTTGGTGCTGGGACAGCTAGCAAGTGTCCTTAATCTCCTATAAATATAGTATATTTAAGTGTAAGTCAATGTGATGAGAGTAGAGTAGGATTGCATGTGCCCCTGCAGTGCAGAATGGCTTAATAATAAAAACTATGAGAGAAAATGTGATTTTATGACATTTCTATAAGATTTACCTTCGCTGTCAAATCACGGAGGCCCAAGGTCTTAGAAGCAGCCTGAAGGACGGCAGTTCTGTTCTGCAGCTATTATGAAAATAGGCGTGGAGCTGCTGCAAAGTGCTCCTTGAATGTGGTCATATATGGCACTGCGCTGGAGGCATCTTTGCATGCCAGTGCTAGCCAGTGGGCAGCACAGGCAACAGACACCATCCAGGGAAAGGCTTCCGACAGCTGTTTGGCTACGCCGTTCCTTTGTCCTGTTTCAATCAAGCAAAGAATTATTTGTATCACATGATATAGTAAGAACACAACCACATGTATTGATTCTATTCTAATTATTTCAGTTGTGCTCTCACCAGTCATCACGGCTGTCCCATCAGTTCCCAGACCCAACAGTTTCTGTGTCAGAATGTTTATTTTCCCAAGCACTTCCTTAATTGCTGACACTATGGTGTTTGCACTCCCATCTGGCACAGAGACAAGGTCTAAGGACATGCTCCATAGCTGGCTCTCTTGGTCCATGTGTCTGGAAAGCATAAATCATTTTCATACAAGATTATTGTATTAGTCATGACTGCAATGCCCCTAATTAATCATTGTGCAAGTCTCTGTTTAGTAATAATTGACATGCAAATCCAGCTGCCTCATGACTGCCACATCTGTACCTTGGTCAGCCTCAATGTCTACAGATGCCTGCATGGATTTGAGGATTGGCTCCTCCACCACCACAGCAAGAACCTCCATCATTTCAACTATGATGTAATGGGATCTGTAGTTTGTGTTTTTATATTTTCCTATATACAAATATAGGATATATATTAAAAATATATATTTTTAAGTGAATTAGAGCATGTATTATTATTATTTATATATTTATTTTTTAGATACTGTATGTACATATTAAATGCTGAATATAAGGAACAAAAATGGCACAGAATTAATGTACCCATTTACTTTGAGCTTTTCAAAGTAGTCACAGCCAAACAGCTCCACCAGGTCTAGGAGTGCTGGATAGCTGGTGTGATGGGCCTGTTCATGTTTGGCAACATGGTAAAGGCATTTAAATGCCCCTACAACAAGGCGATGACAGCGTCAAATGCAACCAAAACCGAGGATCCTATGTGAATTATGGTTAGTGCAAACAGAAAAATATAAATAAGTTAGGCTCTCTTTTCCAATAGCAAAATAAGTCTTACTAATAGAGGAATCCTTCCCTTTCACCAGCATGGCATGGGATTTGGCACTCTCCTTGTGGTGTTCAGTTACCATTTGTCTGTCCAAATAGTTTAAACGGAACACCTGGCAACCCTCTTCAATGAATGGCTGCTATCCCATTCCCCTTGTGTTGTGTTGCCGGCACAAGCGGCAGAACATTCCTATCAATGGATGAAGTAGAGTGTCAGGCATTAACAACAACAGACAACATTATATTTAACATCATTAGGCATTTTTCTGAAGATTAGTACAGATGGTAAAACAGATTAAAGAGTATTTGAAACTTATCATTTGGGGTATAATAAAACCAGGGTTTGACTCTTGCGATTTCAAGCTACTCAGAGTCCCATATAACTTGGGATCCCATATAACTAAGATCATATATCTGATCTTAATTTCACCTTGTCGGTAAATCCGTAAAAAAGTTTGTCTGTCCACAAAAATGTCCAGTTTCTACTACAGAATGATTTAAAAGTTTCTCCGCAGTGATAAATAACTGCTGCATACAGACTTTTCGATCACCCTATACTTCTGACAAAATTTCTGACTGCCATCAAACTTTCTTCCTAGTTATGATTTTTTTTTTAGATAGATAGGTCAATGTGCCTGACAATCAAAAGTGTTAACCAATCGACTACGCACTTAAAAACTAGCTAATGACAGCTAACGTTACTAAAAATGGAGAAATGATAAATGCTGCAAATATTACGATTTACAACCACAAAAGTCAGCAGGGCAGTTTTGCACAATAGGGTGAGTATAATTGTCTTTATTTTCACACTTTTTAAGACCGAAATAGGGGTGTCAGTAAAAAATATGGCATGTCAGCAAAAAATAGTCCAACTTAGTCAGTCATGTCAGTAAAACCACACATTTATGATTAGCAACCGTGAACGGTACAAGCCTTGTGAAAACTGAATGTGTAAGGTAAATTATCCATCTTTATCTAGAATGTATCTTGCTTGGCTCCCTAACGATAGCTAGCTAAGGTTAGCAGACATTATCCCAGATTTAATTAATAATAACCTTGGGATTACATTTAGCTATCATGTTTACAATGTAGTAATAAAGAAAATGTAACTTACCTTAAATTGTCTGCTGTTTGAATAGACCAGGTTGAATGTGCTTTTATCAGTGCCGTTAGCAGTGCATTGTTGTTTCGCAGGATATTCACTGAGGGAATTTCAGCATAACGCATTCTTGTTGCTTGGTAACCAAAAATACAAGGAACACAGGACAGCGAGAGAACACAAGGTCAATTTTAATCTCTTGGGGAGAAGGCTTCAGAGAGGGCTGCGTGCGCAGAGCACAGTTTGCGACAGACGGAACACGGTACCAGGGCAGAGTAGACCATTCTAGCCTACTGAGCGCAATATGTAGACGGCATTGTTTCGAAAGTGCGTTTAAGCAGAAATATATTTGAAGATTTTTTTGGGGGAGGGCAGTGTTTTCTTGCTCTGGCAGTGATGATCTTGCCAAAACTTTACCAGCGGAAACAGTGCACATGATGGATTTGACAATTTTGCTTTACAATTTGCTGTATTAATTGCGGAGTTTGTCAAGACAGAAAAGAACTAAATATGTGAATGTTTTCATGACATTATAAGTATCCCAGCTATAGCAAGGGGACAGAAAACATACGAGAAAACAAACTATGAACATATGAGAAGGGTCTGCCTGTGACACTCCACCTCCAGGACTCACTTACCTGTGAGGTAGGGATGTGGAGGTGAGGTCCTGGAGGTGAGGCTGTGGGGATAGTTCCAATCACAGGCAAGGGTATGACTCTGAAGTTTCCCCATTAAACAGAACAGAGCTCTTTGTTTATACTGTTTGCTAGCTATGTGTAACGGAGCTGGTTCTGCCCGCAGCGAGTTTCGAACTGAGGGATCTCGAAGTGACAAGAGAGCAATTTAGCTCTCCGAGCTAAAGACTCAAGTCCCTAACTCCGGGAACTAATCACACTCTTATGCACGTCACTTTCTGTAGCGGACGCTCACGTACCAGAGCTCATCTGCTACATTTTTCCCCTCGAAACTCCTGCGGCAGCAACCACGGCCCAACCGATTACCATCAGTCGTATGATCCGAGTCACGGTACCAATGTAACGGACTTGGTTCTGCCCGCAGCGAGTTTTGAACCAAGGATCTTTGATGTGACAAGAGAGCGATTTATCTCTCCAAGCTAAAGACTGAAGTCCCTAACTCCAGGAACTAATCACACTCTTATGCACGTCACTTTCTGTAGCGGACGCTCACGTACCAGAGCTCATCCGCTACATATGCTCGTAGAAAAATATTAGTTTCAAACAAAGCACAAAGGGTAAGTTAGAGCATGTGACTGAGGCTGTTACAGGGTGTACACATTGACCCCCATCTTACCTGGAACACACACATTGAGCACCTCACAAGCAAGCAGTCAAGGAATCTGGTAATGGTTAGAAGGTATGCCAAATGTATGCTTTCCTACATCCTACAGAGTAGGATCAGAGTAGGATACATCTTCCCACACCACTTTCTCTTCTTGGCACCTTTACACATTACGCTGTAAAGCTAAGGCAGGGCACATCAAGAGAAGCACATGGCAGGCTCTCTTTTAAGAGACAGGTTGAGTGTATACTTTAAAAAAATACTTTCTAGCCAGTTGTAGACAATGCAGATTTTTGCCCATATTTGTTTATAAAATCAGAAAAAAAATAATGTGTAAAACTGCCAGAAAATCATTGGAAACGTTATATAATAAAGGGCTTGTTTCCTGATGGGGCTCAATCATGTTTCCTCCTCTTCTTCTTCTTGTCTTTTTTTAGGTTTTCTCTGCTCTTCCTCACTTGAATTAATGGGTTTATAAATAAACAATTTGCATAATACCACCCCTATACACTAATATATTATAATATACAGTATATGCTATATTACAGATACTGCATGATACCCACCACAATAAATTCAGGATGTAGCCTAACTGACACCTGATAGGCCTATAGTGGTTATTCATATGACAAAAGTAAATGTAACTTTTGAATCTAGATATTACACATAAATTCAGCTATTGTTATTTCATGTGGTTTCTTCTGATAATAAAGACTTTAATACAGCTTTTGACCCACATTTTATTTCATCCCATAGACTTCACTTTGCAACTATACTTACAAAGATATGCGCACACCAGTCACAATAGTGACTGGTCATTCAATTTCAAATCTACATTCAAACATTCAACATTCAATCTTAATTAAAATACATATTTTGGGTGTGGGGGGAATATCTGTAAAAGTCAATATAATTTTTATATTTCTTTAATAATAATTTGGAGGAATCTACTTTTGTTCAGCATTGACAAGCTACTTTATATCATTTTAAATTCAGCTGCTTAGACAATCTAAACGAGCAATGAACAAATTATTTAACACGTATGATTGCAGGTACAACATTATCACAATAATAATGCCATGCAACACTTTGATAAGACAGCGTCGAGCATAGAGGCCCTAATAGGAGTGGATGTAGAGGAAAGGTAAGCACAATCTCTTTAAGCCTGGCTCCAGGAAGGTTTCATTGAGGGGACCAGACAAAATGTGTGTGTGGGGGGGGGCTGAGTGTAGTATAATGGTTAGAGAACTGGTCTTACATTTCTGAAGTTCTAAGTTGTATTGCCAGGTGGAGACTGCAGTTTTACCTTGGGCAAGTACTGAATTGCTTCAGTAAATATCCAGCCATACAAACAGATAGAATGTAAAATTGAAAGCTGTGCAAGTCACTCTGGGCAAATAAATAAATCATGTAATATGCGTATGTTATTGAATATACTGTACTTTTATATGGGGGTCAGAGAGAATCTCATTATCTTGTTCGACTCGATAAATCTCCAACACTGCTGACTCACCAACACAAGAGGACATTAACAAGGCACAGCGTAACACAGCTCACATCCACATTCACAAGTAGGACGGGATGTGGCTGTACACTACACATCGTTTTCCTCTGATATCCCTGAAAAACAGCATCAAGGCCATGGTATCCAGTTCAAAAGGCTCGTGTTGGTACACCTGAAGAAGCGTTTGGGGGTTTTTCATCTGAGCCCTTATGTCTGCATGACACATCCTGTTGGGACTAAAAGGCTCTATGCACTCAAAAGTTCTGGTTGCTATGCAACAAACCAGCCCAGCGACTTCAATGGGGCTTGTGGCATAATACACAGGCATCTTTGCTGGGTCAATTTCAAAGTGCTCTGACAGATCATCCGAGGAGAGGAGAAGCCAATCACGCTAGCCCTGATTCTTTGCACAGTGACCTCAGTGACATATATGACAACCCATGACATGCACAGTGTATACAGTGACAAGCTGTCTTCGTAGGACTATTTTCTTCATATTTCGTATATTATGGTAAATGATGAAACTAGCAAGGGGGCTTCTCAATAATAACACAGGTAGACAGGTACAGTACATATGGGGAGTATCACACTGTGACACGCAGCATTCGCTCAATAGATTGAATTGCCGGAACAATTTGCATATATACGTAGTAATAGAGGGAGTGAGGGCAGGCACTAGAGTTGCATGATCCTAATTATTTTTGGATATCTCATGCAACAAGCTTGCTGCATGTACTATAAATACTAACTTGTTCTTCATTTTTCTTTTGGATTACAGTGCTAATAAAAATAACATAACAATTATCCACAAATAGATTGTGTGGGTACAAGTAATTTTATAAAACTGCAAGATTAGTTGCTGTGCTGTCATTTCTCAAAGATATTCAATAAAGGGTATAGAGTGAAAGGTAAGAAACTGGACCTGTAACCGCATGGTAATGGGTTTAAATCCTACTGAGTACCGTGTAAATAACCACATACCTAAATAACTGCAGTAAAGATTAAACCGAGAGATTGTAATAGTGATAAGTATTCATCAACCATTCTTTGTGCCCTCATTGAGTAACGAGGGTAAGTAAGCCATTTAGGCTTTTTGTAAATTAAGAGCTACTTAAGTAAAGGGAAACTTAAAAGTGTAGAGCAGTGCTTAAGGAACTGGACTTGAATGCAGAATTAACTCTGGATCAAGATGTATAAAGGGCCGTTGGGTGGCTCATCCTCTTAAGGCACTCTTCTAGCATGTGGATGGGCCCCATGGTCTGGAATTGAATTCAGACCATGCCAGTGCTGGCTGTGGCCAGTAGTAGGGAGGGAGGGATGAAGTCAGCGGGGATGACCGTGTCTCACTGAACAGCACAGACCCCCCACTGGTCAATCGAGCAGTGTGAAAAGAAGCAGTGCCTTACATCACCTGTTTTGGAGAAGAGTGCATGTTTTTGAGTTTTTCCTGCGACTGCTGCCAGCTTAAATAAAAGGCAAGCCAACATGGAGTTTCAGCATCGGTAAAAGATTAGCTTATCTCTCACTCTTTTTTAGCGGAATTACCAGACATTAATGCCTGCAAATGTACAGGTATGTATAGAAGTCTTCTACATATAAAGCATCATATAGTCAGGATAATTAACCTGTGTGTACAAGTACACAGTTTTGCATCTGGAATAAACTCATCGTTAATATCCGAGTGGCAAGTTATGTGACCTCAAAGGGCAGGTATGGTGTGGTTGCATCACAGACTGTAGTTATATTCAGGTATACTGTACCTTGACAATGCAAGCTTTTGGAATCATGCTTGTGGATAAGATGTTCAGACAATGCAAAGTAATGCAGAAGTACTTTTTGAAAGTGACTGAAGGTGACTTTCTCACTAGATGTCGCTTTGATCACTAGCCACCAGCCACTTGTGTGGGCGTTCCCACACAAGCAGCTTTTGGAAAGAGCAGGTTAGGTTGTGCATATCCAGCTATCAAGTTTGTAATACAGTAGAGTGAACTGAGCCAAGCCCATAGAATGCAAAGCAAGTAGACTACTACCAAGGCATTGACAGGAGATCATTTCACTTGAATAACACGTTCGCACTCACATTACATGAACTAGCTAACTGTACCTTTACCTTCACCTTTCTAACTAGTTACTGGCAATTAACCTACTTTTAATTTCATTGCACATAATGACCACCAGGGATCACCAGGGATTGCCACTATTTATGATATATTGCTCCATGAGTCGTTCTTTTTTGCCATCTCTGTATACAAACAGGGACACATTGTAATGTTTGGGAAACCCAGATACTGCAACAATTAACCTCCTCCATTTTGCTACAGAACAAATTTCACGTCGGAACCAAAAACATGCACTTTAGTTTACAGTGGGGAGAAAAAAGGAAAAACCAAGTTGTCCACCACTCCAATTGGTTATTGCTTCACAGCATCACCACTAATTTGTTAAAGTATGTTCAACTTTCTTTTGTCACTGAGCATGCCGACTTCGCGCCACCAATGGTTGTTTCGCTCTACGACGCCTACCGTCGCAAGCTCCCATTGAAAATGAATGACTTCTGGCCGCTTTCTTCGCTTTCGTCGCTTCTGGTGGACGTGCACCTTGAGACAGCAGGGACTAACTGATTGACTGACTCAGCATTAAATGCTAGAAGCTTGTTATACCAATACACGTCCATAAAGCCTACCAAAACAGTTACATTCTCTATACATCACGAATGGTAATATTGTGAAATAAATTATGATATATCATTTGTATTTATTATCATTATACTCTATATCACAGTGTGTATTCTTTTTCAAAACAACTCTTACGTGTTTGTACGTTTGTGTCCCTATCAATGTCTTCTTAGGGCCAAACAGCTTGGCAGCAATGGTGATTAGTTTGTTTGAAATAAAAGAGGCTGGAGCCCATACCTTTAAACCAATGATAACTCACAACCTGTTTCTGTTTACATTCCTTAATTATCAATCAAGCAATTCATTAGCTCAATAATCAATATCAATAGGTATAACTTCCCAATTTTATTTTGTGATAGCAATATTATATATAACAAAATTGTGCAGTATTTTCTTATATCTACAGATTATCTGAATTTGTTGATAAATGTACTCTTCGTTATCCATGCCTGATTTTAATATTGACTGTAAATATCTGTTAATAGGATCTGTGCAGATCAGGCAGATTAATACTCATGAAAAAGCACCAAAGTTTTCACCAAGTTTGTTTGCTAGGCTTTATTGCACATTTCTCAAAGCTAGTGTGCTATACAGTTAACAGAGAAAAATAAATGAAAAGTGGTTTAGACCAATGGTCGGTTTAAAGGTAATATTTCAGCATCCTCTATTTCCAGCTCACCAGCCACAACTGGTAAACACACACACACACACACACACACACATCATAGCAAATGTTATCCTTGTATTTACCCGACCTATCAATGGATGTTCATCATGTTTAATATCACCTTCTCACCACCAAAAAATTTCATTCTCCACTCCTGAAAAGGCCTGAGAAATTACTAAAAAGAAAAACATGTATACCTTTATTTGGCATTATTTATTTGCTGTCTGTGTTAGTCAGCCTAGTTGTAAATCTCTAGCATCCTGTGTGCATTCTAAAGGCCACCATACTACCCTGAAAGGCATTTGGGATGAGCGATTCTCAGTTTCCACCAACCATGAGCGCACCACCAACTAAACAGTAATGAATGACGGTGGAGGTATTTATTAAACAAATTACCCTGTATTCCAAATGTTTTGTCATGCTGATATTAACTAAAAGCTTGCTAAGATATTAGTACATGGAGTTTGGGTTGGGGTTTAATTACTTGCTAACATTCTATTTAATTTCCTTTTCAAAACTGCACAAACACACTTAAATACGGAGCTTTTTGTTTAGTCGATGACAGCATCATTTCTCTAAAAAAACATCTGATTGACATCTGCATCCTGCTAATTTAGGCAACCGTCAATACACTGCGCTTACACACCCGTCAACATCAGATTTCCATTATGTAAAGGAGAGGCTAACAGAACAACGGAGAAGCCTAAGCCATTTCGATGAGGCTTGAGGACTGCTCTGTTGCCATGCCGTCTCTCTGGCGATCCTCTGGTGCGCACAGGTGTGTGAGCTGAGCACACGGTGTGTGTGTGTGTGTGTGTGTGTGTGTGCGTGCGTGTGTGTGTCATTGTTTCTCCAGCTTGCTCTCCCCACGCACTGAGGGTAGGCAAGGGTGGGCGGATGCGGATGCGGCTTAAATGACAATGGAGCGTGTGATTAAAAGGTGGCCGAGGAGGTGCTGCAGCGCATGCTAACTAGGGCCGCCTGCTGCAACGGTGCTGCGCAATCGGGCCCGACCTCGGGCTGTGACACACTGGCTGATCGGGCCCCTGCATCTCTGGCTCACGGTCACCCCAAGGGGTGTCCCCTCTGTCTGTACGTGTTCCAGGGATGGAGAGCGAGAGTGAGGAGAGAAAGGTAAAGAGACAGAGTGGGGTAAAGACAGAGAGGGGGAGGGAGGGAGAATGATGGAGAGGGAGAAAGAAATGGGGAATCATGCATGGTGGTGGCGTTAATATAATTTATCTGCTGCCAATTCAGTGCTGCAATGCTCAATTTTAACTGCAAGAACAGTGCAGAAGGATGGGAAGCCGATAATGTGATGCATCACAAAGAGACCTGAACAGTTCTACCATCGATTTGATTAAATTATCATCATAATCATCTGTAACATTATAAGCTCATTTTGAAGGACTACAGTACATGAATACTATTGTCACATTGTCACATAATTATCTCATCAGATATGAATCCTATACGTCAACACCTTTATCAGTTAAGTCATGAAGAAATTGCATTTTTTCAGACACATAATTTATAACTTAGCATAACTCCCATTGCTTTGTAAAATGTGAATAGCATCTATAAATGTGAATAGTATCTACAAATGCAAAACACAAATCGGCGGTGCTTTGGAATAACAAGATAACCTACATGTAGGCTTATCAATTTTTTGTTCATAACATGGAAAGGAGTTTATGTCGCTTATTTTTAAATTAAATTACTATATTATTATTATTATTATATTACTATTATTTTAATTATTATAACTTAAAACAGTGATCAACTGTCACTGCAACATAAAAATAACAATCCAATGAGTAGTTTATTGAAAGCATTATCATATTTCATATGCATTCCTCTACAAATTTAAGATTGAATTGTTCTCAAATTGAATAGGTTATAGGTCCCCTATTAAAGGTTTTGAGAATGGCTTCCATTCAAAACCACAAACCTCTACTATCATTATCTTAGCTGCTTCATTGCCTATTTGGCAGAAATGTGGCACATGTACTCGGATAGCCTTGTACAATAAATTCCTCGACTCTCAAACCAATCTGTTCCGCCAAGCCCCTGGTCTCACGGCACAAAAACGGTCGCTATTTTGTTGCGGCTATTTTGTGGTCGCAAATAGTGACCATTAACAACCAATTAATAACCCTCATTCGCAATTTGCGGTAGGATACAGCCAGAAAAAGGGTCAGAAACAACATAGTGCACTCACACGTCCAGATCACGCCAAGAAGTGGATACGCAGAAACCAGACACAAGTAGCGAGGGAACAACGAGGAAAAGAAAAGTTACATTTACAGCTCAGGAAATAGAGGTATTAGTCAATGAGGTACAGCGTCACAATGCCGTATTACAGCATAGGAAAACAACACCAACAGAGAAGAAAAGAAATTGGAGTGGCATCACAAAATAAATGAATTCATTAGGCATTACAAAGCGAACAGTATATAATGTAAAGAAAACAAGCAACAGATGATGTAAAGAAAACTTGACATGACGTTAGGCACCGTAGCTAACTAAAACTAAAACTAGCTGTTAATAGCGTAAACTAGCTGTTAGCCATGAAAAAAGGGTTGGTTTACAGCTTTTTAGTAAATACCCTGCTAATAAGAGAATGACACACAAAACCTTTAACAAGACCTGCAGTTATTTGTGGCTTCTAATGCCTTTTTAGTAACTTCCCATGTGTGGTTAGATTTAATTTGAGCTTAAGTCTTGCTGTAAATCGCTTTATGCTAAATGGCATATATTATATTATCTTGCAAAAGGCCTTGCTGGCCATGAAGTCACTTAGCCTGCCATTAAGGAATGGATTGACTCAGTTCAAAGGACATTAACTGTTTAAAAGGCCGTGTTGTGCTGATGATATTTATGTAGAAATGTTTCAAAACATGAAGTTCAGTATGCTATAGTACATCGACCTTCATACATCTTAGTGCATTATTTCAATCCGCCTTTCACCTAATAATGAGGAATGATGTTTTTCATACTTATGTTCAAAGCTCAGGATCCTCCTATGGGAATTGCATAGGGATGACTGTGGTATGAATTATGAATTAAACACTTACAGCTTTTAGAGGTCTGTTTTTTTTTCTTGAAATAAATTGCCTGTTTGTGGTTTTGCACTTGTAACCAGTCACAACCATTACAAATGTATGTTTGTACAGGGCCTTAATTAGTGCAGACTCTGGGTTTTTTTTAAAAGGGGGAGATAACAGTAAATAACAATCTGCTGCCTGTGTATTGTGCATCTCAGCAGAGAGCAACATCGATTTCAGCACAGGTAAGCAATAGCACCAATACCACCAGGACTGGACAAACACACCATAGACAATTGGCAACCTTTCCAGAAGCAATGTACCTTGTAATCCACCTCCCAGAAAACAAGGCCTGTCCCTTTTAAATTGTTTACTTCATCAACAAAATGTGTTATAAAAGGAGCCAAATAAAACACAGCTTACCTGTTTGTGGTGCAAGCTGCCCAGATAGCTTGAGTTTAGGGACAGACTGCTTTAATTCATCTTAGGCCCTGTGAGAGACAAACCAAGATGTCCTTATCATTGAGGTGCTCAGATTATTTTCTGGACATTTTTTAAAAGCGGCTATAAAATCCAGAACAAAACTGATAGTTTCAGAAAACCAACCATTTAATGAGCATTCAGGGCAGGACTCTCGGTTCTCTTCTCTTACAAATAAATGAAACAGACGTATTCGCAACTTGAGCTCTTTTTTGGTGGTTCTGTGTGGCTCAATAGATAGAGCATGGCGTTGGCAACGCTTAGGTTGTGGGTTAGATTCCCACTGGGACCACATATACTGAAAAATCTATGCATTCACTACTGTAAGTCGCTTTGGATAAAAGCATCTGCTAAATGGCATATATTATATTATATATTATAATTTTTCTTTACTGGATTAAAAGTCAGTTGAGTCTTCTCCAGCTCCAATAACTCGCATTCTCTTCAAAGTGCAAGGACTGCTTACAATGCTAAACTGTAACCGCACGAAACATAATAAAAATACAATGTTGTAATAAAAGTTCTGTTGTGATCGTATAGTATGACAGCAAATACAGAGAGCTTTTTCTTTTTTTACATTTAAAATACAATTGACGTACAATTGACATAAAGTCAGAGGTGTATAGTAATCAGTTAAGTCCTCTCCAGCTCCAATAACTTATTATATTATAGAAAAATAAAGAAATCTTTAAGTAAAATAAATTATTTAAGACTTTACCCACTGAGACAATAACCACATGTTGCGCACTCCTAGCATAAACGTTGCAAGGAGTTAGCTAGAAGCTAGTAGTACTGATTGAATGATGAGTAATGAATGATTTAATGATGAATGATTAAATTACGAAACAATATAACATATGCAATGCTTTGTACATCTCCGTTAATAAATCACTTTTTTTGACAGTTTGCATACAAATATGAAAAAGAAAAGATACTCTTATATCAAAAAGGAGCGGAGAAGATATTTCACCTACAATTCTCTTCAAAGTAAAAAATGTGGCTGAAGAGAAGATGGTGGAAAGCTAAACAAAAGCTACATGCAATTCCCTATGACAACTGGATGGCAGTATTTATCCATAAACAATCTTATTTTTATCTTATGTATTTTTATATATGGAACTGATGAACTCATAGAATATTATTTTGGCAAACTTCACATTAAAAATGAGGATATATTTTCAATCTGTTACACCTACATTAGCTAGCAAGCTAACACAGTAACTTGCTAGGTAGATAACACAGTTTACAAGCTAGCTAGCTACATAGTTTAAAATAATGTGTAGCAAGCCAAGAACAAAAGGGCTAGCTGGACAGATTAGCTACAGATTGCTCATTGCTGCCCCCTGAATTCACGACAATATATAATATAAAATGTTCATTGTGTAGGCTACACTTGACACTTAGATCTTATAGTAGGTCTCTGTTGTAGCTAAGTTAAGTGGCAGAGGTGGGTGTCCAGCGACTTACACTAAGTGCATTTAAAATGGCAAGAATAATCACAGCTAGGGCAAGAGATCAATACAGTAACAATAAAATATATGCCATCGCAGAGATGCATACCACAACACCTACAACACAGGGAGAGAAAAATTAGAAAAATGTTTTGCTCTTGTGGCCATCTTTTCTGCATCCTCAGCAAGTGTGAAAAGTCATTCCACCACTGGGGGGGCAGGGCAGAGAAGAGTTGTGTTGCAAGGCCAGTTGGCCAGACGAGGTCGAGCGAGGGGTCTAGTTGGGGTGTAAGGTGTGATCATTGTCTGGAGGTAGGATGGAACAGTACCCCTTACAGCCTGGTATGCCAGCACTAGTGATCTTCAACCAATTATTTCATTATTTTAGAGGATAAATGCACCTTTCTGTGTCATTGCCAAAAAAGGTTACTCTTTCACATTTGATCTGGTTGATTTTCGTAGTGGTGTGGTGCCCAAATACAGTATGTTTCATTTAGGGGCGTTGTAAACCAGAATGTGGTTTCCATGGTCACGTCTACACGTGCACCCTAAAACTCCCACACATTTTCGCCAAGGGCTTCAAAATAACAGTCCTCTAAAAATGTATGAAATAGCCAGCATATATTTAGCTAAAAGAGTTCCTCTGTGATAATAATGGACATAATAATGGATAATAACAATACAATACATTTTGTACAATGATGATATAGAACTGAAATGATTTAAGATTTAGCCCACCACATTTACAAGCCTGTCACACACCACCATTTTGGTAGCAATATTCTTTGCCTGAGCATATTATGTCTCTCCAGATATCAGCTCAACCAACATCTCTGTGTAAACAAAGCTGTCTTCCTCAAGCCCTATCAATATTTTGTGTCACCACGATTCTAATCATGAGAGGACAATTTCAACGGACACCTCGAAAATATATCCTGTGGTAGTAAGTGACCCAAAACAAAAATATAAAAATGGGTCTGAACCTGGCTTGTGCTGGGCTCCCCCCAAAATATTAAATGAATTATGCATGGACTAAAGAGGGAAAGAGCCCACCCTCCTCCAAACACTTAAAGTGTGACCTGTTGATGGAAACAGATGTTGAGCTCAGTTTTTGTGCAGTTTAGATGAGTATGGCAATTCAAGGGTGATTCTACACTTTCCTGCATTCTTGGGAGATCTGGTCCCAGCTCACACTTCGGCTGAGTGTGTTTGCATAGAGAGACAAACCAAACTTGGTTTGGTTTAATTTTTTGGTTTTTATAATTTTTTTATGATTGTTACATGTCATTTTTATGTCTAGGATTTACTATTTCTTAAGATAGTTGGACCTATGGCTGTAGATTGGACGTTGAATATTTAGTCTTTGCGTTGTAACAGCTCTTACTTTTAATTGAATCGTGATATGCATATTTTGATTAAGGTTGATCCACCAGATTGCTCTGCCTATCAATGAATTATTTAACGTTATTTAAGTGATCATTCCTATCCTGTGTAGTAATTATTATATTAAGTCAAATAAATATATTTGATATTTTGGATAAGTGGGGGGTTTTAACACATAATACCACTTGTGTTCATTTTCAGAGTGCTGAACTTTAAACAAGGGCATTTGACTGTTAAGGCTACTGGATTCAGGAAATAGACAATTTGTATTCAAACTTAGCTGTTCCAACACAGCTTTATTTGTGGATTTAGTGGTTCTTTACAACTGTGCTAATATAATATTTCCATATATACAATATTTATCAAGCTGATTATGAAATAATCACAATGACAACATACAATTACATTTCTGTGGTTTGAGTATTGTGACGATCATATCCTAACACCAAGGTTTGGGGATTTTTATTCACAGTCAAGATACAGATACAAAGATGAAGGTGGTTGTGTGTTGGCATGCAATTAATGAGGCACACCTGGATGCACCTCAGATTCCTCACTCCTACAAACTATGGAATATTATCCTGGTTCCGTCTACTCTTTATCTAAAACAGTGTAATCTGATGAAAGGTCTGTTTTATCAATCATTTCAAATAGGCACAATAAACACTCATTATAAGCATGTGTATAGCCACTGAGTGAGTATAGCTCATTACCTGTATTGTTTATTTTATACAGCCTTTTTTGCTCATCTTCATTAAGGGTGTGAATAATTTTGGAGTTGACCGTGCATGTCCTCTGAAAAGGATGTCAGAATAATATTCATATTTTAGGGGTGCAAGGAATCATCAGGGAAAGGAACGTACTAAAATAAGGGTTTAGAACAGGGGTGGGCAATCTTACCCTGTGTGGGCCGGTGTGGGTGCAGGCTTTTGTTCCAACTGAACAGTGACACACCTGATTCCACTAATCAAAGCCCTGATTGAAGACTTTGATTAGCTGATTAGTCAAATCAGGTGAGCTACTGCTCGGCTGGAACAAAAGCCTGCACCCACACCGGCCCACACAGGGTAAGATTGCCCACCCCTGGTTTAGAATATAACTACTTTTAACATTACAAACCACACTGACAAGTTTTAAGCTGGAGCACCTTCTTCAAGGTGTTTGATGCCAAAGATGCCATGATGTATTTGACAAACAACAACCTTTGCACATGTCTTCTGACACTGTCTTTCACAAGGTTTTGATTCAGCTGTAGTGTGCTGATTGTATTTAAGTGCACTGTCCCTACACCGTAGTCTAATTGCTGTATAGAGCTGATTGTTTTCTTGTTACAGTTGCTGCTGCGTACAATTCTTTCTCAATTATTTTCTGCCGCATCTTATTAAAACAGATTGTTTTCTGAAAGATATGCTTACTATTGAGAATAAATAGTACAGAATCCAGATACTTGAGGAGGCTGCGTAAAAAATCTGCAGGAGGTCACCCTTTGGACAAACAAATTATTGGAGGGTTAAGCACTGGCGCACACTTATAGCTTATTCAAAATCCACTATTTCACTTTTTCACCAGCATTTGAATGAAATCAGCATCTTCATCCTAGTTTTATACAGTGTGTGAGTCTCACCCACCATCTTTTAAGCAATAGAATGCTAATTTCGTCCTTGTCATTTGTATGGGGTAGTCTATTTGAAACATATTTGACTCATATTTCGAAGCCCTTTGCAAAAATAGGCTGTTGTTGAGAGTGCACGTGACCGCATAAAGCACGTTCTCGCGTATACATATCGCATACAAATATCTCCCTCTCTCCCTTTTATGTCTTTGGCTTGCAAAGCCTGCATGCACCAAAACCAAATTGGTGATACATATTAACCTATTTTGTATACCTAGGATAGGAGGAAAAAATACCTAATGGGGGAATTATTTTGCTAGGCATTCATGTAACTTGCTGACAATTCACTCTCCCTTTCTATGATTGCAAGATATGACACATAACAACATAACTGTGGTGAGCATTTGATGATATTGGCAACAGAGAGTCAATTAGTTTGGGGATTGAAATTTCTGCAAGGCCTTATTTTGGATGCTGGACAGGTTCATACACGGAGTATTCATATAGCTCTCCTGGAAATAGATCTGTCACGATTGTAACTTCTGTTCCGAGTGCTTACAGCTGTCAAACTGCAATAATTTTATGCTTTACGATGTCAAAACCATGTTTAGATAATTATAGACTTTTGGCACTTTTTTTCCTGCTTTATCACGTTCAGATTTTGATTGCAGTGAAGCAGAATAAGATGTAGAATGTTTGCTAAACATCTCGCAAAGTAGGCTACTTAAATGATGTCAGACGGCCATGAAAATTGACCAGATCAAATGTGAAAGAGTAACTTTAAAAAAATTAGATTACCTTCTATTGATTCAATTCCCATTAACCCCCCGAACGAGCCTGCCACCTGCAACTAAGGGACCAGCCGCTACCCTGGGGCCATCAGTGAGGAGGGCGAGTGAACCGCCTCTTCGAGATGGACCCTGCTAAGTCGTCGACCGTGATTCCGATACATGAAGGGAAGCTTTCTGTGCCGGCAGCAAGCTCATGCCTCCCTCTGGGGTGGACAACCAATCACTGCTCCTGAACGGGACTCCCGACACTCCCGGCACTCCCGAATCGAACCCCGGCCACAGTGGGCAACCTGCACTCCAGAAAGATGTATCTATCCTCTAAAATAATGACGATATTGGTCAGAAATTGCAAAACGAAAACGAGTGGAGCTCCAAAAAAGTATGTGTGTAGAGTGAGCACCTGTGCATGCAAAGGGAGGGAGTGAACTCCCTCACACCTGCTGCAGCCGCTGTTGTATACTACACAGCTGCTATGGGTTCTAGAAGGATAATATACAAACATCAACCAACTGTCTGGCAGTAGCCATATGACCAGTTAGCTATGCTATGTATAAGCTGATGCCACAAAATGCCTCAAAAGTGCTGGGCAGGCCTGGTTTCCTGTAATTATGGCTAGCATGCCTAGAAGATGAGACCTCAGCGACTTCAAACAGGGGCAATTGTTCAGGCACATTTGGCAAGAGCTTCAGTGATGAGGCTCTTGGCAGTTCAAGGCAGTTCAACTTGCTGCTGTTTCACGAGGAACATTGTCCAAGGTGATGTCGGAATTGAACTCTGAGGGAAAGACATCATCAACAAAGGGCAACTGTGGTCAGAAGCACATACTCCTGGATTTCAAGGCTAAACAGGCGAGGAATTGTAAATGAATTAACTGCAAATTTCAATCTAACTCAATACAGAGCATGATAATATAGTCGTATCATATTGGTGTTTCCAAGGTTTTTGCCACTACCTGTACATCACAAAAACGTGCTTTGAGTTGCATGAGACTTTACAGTGTTAGGGGCTAAGGGCAACACCTGCAATGAGAAGGTATTATTATTATATAGTTTTGTTTTTGTTGTTCAGGTCATCATCAGAACATCATAAGTCAAAACCTTGAATCAAACTGAATCACGAACTGAAAGGGGAAACGATAAAAAATGTAATAAAAAAAAAAGACAGAAAATCTATAACTCTTTAAAGATTATATCTGATACATGATAAAACTGGAAATTTGTGTATACATTAAACATCATGTTTATACTTGATTTTAATTTTTTATGAGCATGTCCGTATTCCATTTTTATAAAACTACGATTATTTTTGATAGATACGGGGAAGGTCTCTTTGGAGAAAACTGCTTCTGCACATGCACAAAAAGCCCCCTTCATTTTTTGAACATTGCTCTGCGATCAAACCAAATCACAAGAACTCAGAATATCAAATGAAATGCTAATGTGCATCAGGCCGGTTCCCTGAGGCACATGAAGCAATTTTTCAGGAAGTATTGAACCACCTCCCATGGGCACCACTATCCTGCTTATGTAATTATTATAAAAAGCCAATTAATTATGCACTCTAATTGAATTGAGTAACCCCAAGGAGTGGGCTGCTTGCTTCTATTTTTAGGAGGTGGCCCTCTTTTGGAAGGTTGTGTGCAGGTCTCCTCTACATCCCCTGCCCTGCCTGCATGGTTTCATAGATAATATCTCACAAGGCACTTTAATGGGTTCCTAAACTGTTCTTTGAGTCTACCATTAGCATTATCAAGTTATTTATTCTCAGAGCTAGAAGGCCTCTTTCCACTGGGTAGTATTTTCCATTGCTCAGAATGTAAGGACCCATTATCTGATTTTCCATTATTTTCAACTCTGTGTGCCTGCTACACATTATGCAGTTGCGTCCTTACACAGAATTAAACAGGTTGTGTAAACAGTGATGCAATGTGGGTGGCTATTACATACATTCTTTGGCATTATCTACAAAACTGATTTAGCTCCTTCACTGCAGTGAAGAAGAAGTCAGAAGTACTACTGCATTTCTGGAAACTCTGCATTTTCCTCTCTCTGAAGTGGCCTGATCCAGGCTACCCCATAAGTGCTAGTCAGACTAGCTACTTAGTCGCAGTCGTTTTGCTGTATCATTAATTTATGCTGCAGGCATGCTAAGCAGCCCAGAGCAGCTAAATGGAGTTTGATGTTAGCCTCATGCAGAGAAAATCAACCAGCTCCGTGCATGCAACTGTCACATGACCATTTAAGTTCCTATGAGAATGCCTGCCACATTCACCAAGCTGTGTCAGGTAGTCACACAAAGAAGAAAAAGGGGGAAAAGTGGTATTTTTTTAAACACAAAAGGCACCAAGATAAACAGACAGAGCCAAGACACCTACAATTTGCGTTAAACAGGGCTATGAAGTGAAAAGCCAGGTGACCATCCTTCTGACATATGGTATGAGAACATTAACTGTTGGACTAGTTGTTGGACTACACTGTTGTTCAGTGTAGCTGCTGATGTACCTCAAAGAAGGTCTGAGAAATGGTCAGCTTCAGTTTGCTTGCCAGTGAAGAATATGTGGTTGGTATGGCTGAGGTTTAATAGTATTAGCTAACAGCTCCACTGGGACTCTAGTCACTGCATAGGACATATTGATTGGACCCTGTGTGACCTCATACATTAGTCTAATCATCTCAGAGTGATAGATTTCCCAGGGGGTTTCACCAACAAGGCCAAACCTGATTCTCCCAAAAAATACCCTTACCAAGGAGGACCCCCTACTATGGTTTGATTGTTTGGCTGTTTTGTAAAAAAAAAGAACCAGTAAATTAATAAAGAGGTCTTTGTTTAAAATAATAAATAATAATACATCCAAACATGATAGGCATACATGGTGCAGTGCTGCCAAAGATTGTCCTCAACATATGTATGGATATGAGCTTCAGAGTGTACTTTTTCCCAAACTCCTGTATCCTGATGCAGGCACAATGCTCTATCAATGTTATCCTTCAGGTCTCCAGGAGGACAGGTGGCTTCATCAGCCTCCTTTTTCTACAGTGAATTTTCAGAACAGAGCTTGCCCAGGATAATTGCTGTCATTCATGCTGTCCTGTCAGTTACTCAGCTAGTGTGGAGCTGACTCACTAGAGGCTGATCTGTCCTTCAGCCCAGCTTGAGAGCCAATCTGATGCATCACTCATGACTCTCACCACAGTAACACTGTGGTGCATTATGGAAGAGAGAGAAAAATCATGAGTAGGGGTACATTGATTGATTGGCCTTGACTGTAAATCAGCCGATTTTAGCAAAAAATCTAAAGGCCATCGGTTGATTCCCATAACAGCTATGGCTGGTTATCAGCATGATGTAACAGTAAGTCTACTGTTTGTACTATACAAACAGTAGGGGGGGGGGGCTGATCTGACATTGACCTTCTCTGATGCTCCAGTGATAATGCCGACTGCCCCTGCTGCTCTGATGATGTTATGACGGTGATGATGATGACGATGATGATGATACCTTAGCATACCATAGAATTGAAATACCACTCTCTATCGGTGGTATTTTTAAACTAGATATTAAGTCAAAATGTTTATTAATGCTGTATTTAAAAAATATTTCCCATCCCCCCAAAAGTTATAGGGGAAGCCGAGCTTCCCTCGTTAGCTTAAAGAAATCGCCACTGATATCTACGTAAACATAAGATTCCCTATTACAACAAGCTAATGGAAACTACACATTACCATTTAAATTATTTGAGATATTAGGCTTTCAATGATAATAGTGTGAATGTTGTGTGCTAGTTTTACATTAGAAGAGACAGGTTATTTGCTGTGATTCCATTTCTTGTGTTGCTTGTTTGGCAGATGACGTTAGACGACCTAGCTACACTCCTTAACAACCTTAACACAAGTGGGTGGTATGTAACAAACCCGTCGCATTGTCAAACGCATATGCAGTAGTTTGGGCACTAACCACACCCCATACATAGGTTTAAAAATGTGGCAACGTGCAGTGATCGTTTGCTGGAAAATTGCACTGTACAACATAACAAATTGCATAAAGACCCAGAACGTGCTTGTATTAAAATCAGACAGATAGCTATATTTGACTATGTCACTGGTTATATTCACGTCAAAGTTCTTAATAAAATGTAATATTATACTTTTCTGTTAAAATTAAAATTTAATTTGGATTGTGTTGTGTTGAGTATGTCTCAATAATGACCCAACGGGATGCCCAAATATATGCCTGTGCTAACCGACAATGTTGTATTTTCAATGAACGATAAAAACAAACAGATCTTGGTAGTGGACTCAGACTTTTGGACCGCACTGTATGTATCAAGAAACACCCTACTTGGTGTGGGGTGATACTCAAGGACCTTTTCAGAGGGAGTAGGTGATTGAAGAAATCCGGAGGAGGCAGTATTCCAAACCAATTATAAATGTATTAAACTGATTACTGACAAAAAACACAAGGATGGGATATTCTGGGAATTCAAAACACACAATCCTTCTCTCGTTGTCTTTGTCCGTAATCCAAGTCGTTAATCCAAGCCAGTTCCTCATACAATCCACAGTCGTTAACAAACAGGGTTCTCAAAACAATCCAATTCCAATCCGAAAAGCAATCCAAAACTATTCTTACTCACCACCCCACCCCACCCCACCCTACCGCTCAGTCTGTTACGTGCTTCAGCTGGTAGTCAGGTGTGACTGCAGGCTGCTGGGAACTGTAGTCCTTTTTTTCCTCCAGTGGCTCCCAAGAATGAAAGGGTGCCATTTTCCTGTGCGACCCCTTGGGATGCCACATTATATATATCAGGTTCAATCAAGATTCAATATCAAGGAACTACTGACACATTGTCATTTCTTTGAGCACCTGGCAGTAAGCTAGGATAGGTAGCTAGCTAGTTAGCTAGTTAGTTAGTTAGCTTAGATGTGGATAGAGCTATGCTCGCATTTTTTATTTCATCAGCTTTAGTGTTAGCTCTGTTGCCTACTAATGTTTGCTGATCTTTGGCTACTTCAGAGTATTTGTGGTACTCTGGTTAGGTCGAATAATGCTGCATATGAACCACACGTTTGTAGTGGGTGGTAGAAGAGAGAAGAAAGAAATAATTCTTAAAATAAATGCATATTGATTTTATAGAGAAAAAACAAGATTTCATTATATATTTCCTGTTTGGCCCCCCATAATATATATATATACATGAGAAACAGATCAAAAGAGAAATAGACTGAGAGAGATAGTACATACAACTCTAGAACTCTAATCAGTGATAGGATTTGACCCTTTTGTATCAGAGCCTGAGAGGAATATCTGCAAAGGCCAAGAGAAGGGGGTTTAGTGGAACATTACCAAATAGAGAAAGTTGACCATGTAATGAGAAGGCAGAATTTAGGACAGAGAAAAATAGATCATCCCTCCTGAGGCAGAGAAAGGATTCTGACAACAGGACATTTTTTTGTCTCACATTCCACAATTCTACACTGAAAAAGAACAAAACATGGTTACATCTGTGATTCGATCATTTGTTGACTTCAGATATTGAGACTAATAGATAATGCCATTTAATTGTGAGAATGACAAAAGGGAAGGAATCAATAAAAACATGATGCACTTCTAATACTGCAGTATAATGTACACGTAACGGTAATGCAGATATTAATGCCCACTAGTTCAAAAGTCTGCATCATTTACCATGTGTGGATTGTGCAGAAACAGTTTGTATACTTTCAATCACGACACTGTAATATATACAGCATTTTTAAAATGCTGTCAGTGAGAGTAACCTTAACTATAAAAACACACCTGTTTCTCCAAAGGAATTGTCATTATATTATATAAATATAGCCCGATCTTCAGGGACAAATCAGGAGCCCAGTTTTTTTTTTTCCGTCTGATGTTTCTTTTCTTTTTAGCTTTCTTTCAAGTCTCCTGAGTCATCTTTTCCCAAGTGTGTTTCCAGTCTCTTTTCTTGGCATGAATATTGTTACTCCAGATGTTCCCACCATCACTTAGACGTTACTACTTGCACATTTATTTTCCATTTTAAAAGATGAAGCGCTCACTTTCCAGTGAGTTTCCATGTACTTTCATTAAAAAAAACCTTTAAAAAAACTCTTAATTTAGAAATGCTGAAGAGCAAAGATCATCAATTTGCAAACGTCTTGCAATTCCTTCCATTCTGGGCTTTGTTTTGGTAAGGTGAGTTCCATAGAGAATATCCAGACTAATCTGTAACATATAAAGAATTTTTCCTTTGGATTACACTACCAGCCAATACAACCATGGAACCCAATTAAGTTATTGGGATGGCAGAAACAAGCATTAACGTCTGTACCATTTGACCTCATATAAACACTCAGACTTCAGATACGACTTCACACAGCCACAAAATGAAGGCCAGAACTTATTTTGTGTTTCTTCTTGATCTTAAGCTTCTTCTCCTTCTTAATTTTCCCTCCGATTACATCATCCAAAATTCTTCATGGCCATTATTTTGTGTTGCAGTTTACAGTCAACTACCATTCAAAGCTGGGAGTAAGACGGTTTCCGGTTTTATCTTCTGAATAAAAGTATTCATTTAAAAAAATGAAAAGAAACAAGAAAATAATTAAACATTTATAGACTCAACAAATATTTTTTCAAATATAATTATTATTATCTTTTAAGCAAGCCTATGTTGAATAACATTTGCATTCAACATATAATAGCTTAGTAATATTCTGCGTACATTAACAGAAAACTAACGTAAAGAGTTGAAGGCGAAAAAGTGAATCCGTAATCGTAACATGGTAATTGTATTTGCAGATTTTCGGTTTTACTTTTACTAAATCAATAATCTATTACATATGGAGCTCTAGTTTCGTTGACAAAGTGGAATGTGCAGACAGTAGTGCTAATCCTAGACAAAGGCCCATTAAGACATGTCTATTCTGGTAGTTTCATGACAAAAGAAGGTAGTGCACATGTGGGGCAATTGTAAAAGAAGTTGGTTTAACAATAATAAATTACCTGTGGGTGTGGTGAGAGTTTGATTCATTATGGCATTGGACAGTATCAAGTGTCAATATTAAACTAAACTTAACTAATATGCATGTGTATCTATTTCGTACTGAGAAAAGTGCTTTTCTCTGAAGAAAACTCACATAGATGAGTGGAAGAGGAGGAGGAAGGAGGAAGAGGAAGAGGAAAAGATAGTTTGTGCCTTTTCAAAGCCACTTTTCAAAGCCACATTTATTAAACATGTTTATTAACAATATTAACGAATAACCTAAATTCTCATGAACAAGTATAGTTCCATCATTGGCAGGTTTATTACTCAGTGAATGACACCAGGGCACTAAGGTATGTAGCTTTGACAGCCAGCGCAGTCCATATTAGATCAGCACACCAAACTTACAAGCCTGTGTCACACACCACAATTTCAGGGTTCTACCTATGAGCTGGAAATTATGGGTCAGGGAGAAAATTATTATGGATCGCCAGAAATAAGCAGAAGTCAACATGGTATGATTGGCCTTATCACATGGTAGCAATATTCTTTGCCTGAGCATATTATGTATTTCCAGATATCAGCTCAACCAACATCTCTGTATAAACCAAGCGGTCTTCCCCAGGCCGTATCGATGTTTGATGTCACAACGATTCTAATCAAAAGAGGATCATACCTATGGCAATCTTGAAAAGATATGTTGTGGTAGTAAGTGACCCAAAACAAAAATATTAAAAGTTATGGGCCCCTTTTATACAGTCACTGTGTGTTGGGTCGAATAGATTTGGTGACCCTTGCTGGTGATTAGTAGTATTTATTTAAATAGCAAATGGAGTTTGTATTAATTGCTTTAGTATATTTCAGACAGGAAGTTTCAGGAAATTGTTTTATTAGAGAGCCATGTGTTAACAGTGTTTTGATGTGCTGGTCTCTATCAATCATCATCCTTTGTTCTCTGCCCTCAAATCGGCATCATCTGTAAGTAATACATTTAATTTGTGATTAATATTAATTGCAAGATCATATTATTTAATATTTATATAAAATAAGTATGTAGTGCTTAGTTAGTTTAGCGAGTTAGCCTTTGTATGTTTTTTCTTGCATAAGCTAGCTCTTAACTACTTGCCTTCATGTAGGCATAATCTGTATACTTACCTGACATGTTTATTCCCATATTTTGTGGTTCTGTTCTTTGCAGTTTCACATTTTTCTACATTAAGCCTGCCAGGTGTATGCTTCAGATGTTCTCTGGTGGTGTTTTTGTGGGAGAGACTTTAGCTGGCTGTATAGCTAAGTTCACTCAGGATGCACAGTGATAACAGTACACACTGCATTGTATAAAATTTTGCGTCCACAAATCGATGAGTCTTTTAGCTTTCAGGACAGCGCATTCAAATGCTTTAGACTGTCCGATAAAGTATTGTATAATAATGTTCTTCAATGTACTCACGTTTTGGCCACTTCCAGTCAATCCAAAACACCAAGCTTCATATGGATATAGTGTTTACAAATATCCTCAGGTGGCATTTGCCTTATATGGAAAGAGGTAACAATTGAAGCAGCACAGCTGGACTGAACAATATAAACATGTCGTACAGATGCTCTTAAAGAAGCAGGCAATAATTAATAGAAAACACACAGAAATCATTACAGGCCATATAAAATTTCTATGCTTTAATATATCTGCACCAATTGTGTTGCACTTGTGGTATACATGTTGGGGATGAACTGTATATAATAATTTACCCCTGGCTGATGTATAATTTGTCATAATTAAAGTACAGAAAGTACAGTATGAAATGATTCATGTACTTTAAGTGTATACCATGAACATATTCTCAAATATTTCATAGGTTTTGGGGTACTACTTGATGGTACTCTTGTGCCCTTCAAATTCTGCCATCAACCATGTCTCTGCAGTGTTTTATTGCAAAGTTATAAGGCTTAATTTAAGAGTAGTACAAAGCAGGCAGAAATAGCTTTTTTTAGTGATAGGTGGCATAGTTACTGATCTTCAATACGTGTGAAATAATAAGACGTACTATGTATACTCAATAGCTGCTCTCAGAAGTGCTCTCTCAAGTTACTTCAGGACAATTTATTACCTTGTTTGTTTAATAATTTACCATTCAAGAATGTACCAGATTCCGCCTCCCGGGTGGTCTAGTGGCTACAATGTTCAACACTGGCCACTGCAACCAGGGTTCGATTCCACTGGCCGCGCCAGAGTCGGCTCTGGCCGGGAGTGCCACCAGGGGGCGGCAATTGGCTGTCCGCCCCAGGGAGGGGGAAGGGAAGCCGGCATGAGTTTGCTGCGTATAGGAGTGGCTCTGGAGTACCGGAGTTCCAGTCGATGGCTTGGCGAGTGCCTCTCAGAGGGCTACGGCAGCTAACTCATAATGCGAGGGGGGGATTGACATGAAAAACAAAGGGCTACTAAATTGGGAGAAAATGGGATAAGATCATAAACAAATTCTTGAGAATGAAAATAATTTACCAGATTCCATTTAAAAACAGTTGTAGTTGTAACCTTTGCAAACCTTTAAGCTTTTGAAATATAAGGATGATAAGGATTTTTGGTATAGTAGGCCCTCATAGCTGACTGACGTGTTTACCGCATCCATCAACAGCTCTGCAGACCACAGTGATACCAAGATACCAAATCGAAACAAACACTCAGTCAAACACTAAGATGCGAATCAACTGAAACACTGCTCTGAGAATAAAACAAATTCCAGCAAAAAAAACAAAAAACTGAACATTTTACATCAAACCAAGAACAAAACATTTGCATGGGAACACGTCTGCTTCCCTTAAAAAAACAAAAACAACTGGTGGCTAATTATTTTTAGAGTACTTACTCTAAAACATGTGGAGGAAAGCGTGGTACAGTGTACATGAGCATTCTGTGGTCAGCGGGTGGAGCTATAAATAGTTACCCAAGCCAGATCTGGCTTTTCCATGCGCACAATGCACAATGCATGAGAAATCTGTTTCTGAGGGACTCCCAGCTAGGGGCCCTGCCAGTGACATTATGAGAGGAATAGAGCTGTAGCCGCATACCTACATCTGAGGCAAGTCCAAGCACCATGAGATGAGGTCAGAGACCAACAGCTGCTGCCGGCTCTCCCCAGCAGGTTACTCTGCCTGCTCCTTTTTCCCTCCTTTGAAGTCAGGGTAGCATGTATGTTTCTGTTTATGTACGGGGACAAACCAACCCCACAAACTCACATTTTCCACCAAATCCCAAATAATCTGTGCATCAAAAATCATTACACTGCAATGTACACTGTGATAGACATAGCATATTTTGACCTAATTCCGAACTATTGTCTGTGGTTTGTCCAACATAGAGACACGGGGTGGGCTGACTTTCATCAGGTTCTTTCCTGCTCGCTAAAAATCATACCATTGCCTAAAATATTGGAAAGTACTACAACATCTGACCCATTATTACTCGTTTGCCTGATTAATTCAGTCTTAAACTCTGTTTCGAAAAGTACAGTATTAAGAAACAATTACAAAGGTGGAGATATCCGAGATGCAGTCAACTCACATCCTTGAAATTATTCACACCCTTGATAAAAATGAGTAAAAACTGTATAAAATAAACAATGCAGTTGATCAGCAATATTGTATGCTCAAAATGTTTTGAAATTATATTTACCTGGTTACCTGACCAAAAAATTACTGTTTTGCAATGGCCATCTCAGTCTCCAGACTTGAACCTGATAGAAAATGTGTGGTTTGAATTGAAGAGGGCGGTCCACAAGTGCAAGATCTGAAGGATCTTGAAAGATTCTGCATGGAATAATAGTAAAAAAATAATAATGTTCATCAATCTCATAAAACACTATGGAAGATGACTCAGCAGTGTCATCCTTGCGAGGGGAGGGTGCACAAAGTACTGAAAACGGGTATGTATAATTGAGACACATATCTTTTTAGGAAAAAATATGACTCGTTAAACAAAATTCTTCATATAAAAGAATATAAATTTCCCAATTGTTTGAGCATACAGTATAGACCATTACCTGTATTGTTTATTCTATATATCCCTTTTGCTAATCTTAATCAAGAGTGTGAATCATGTTGTTATCTGTATATTCCCAGGACCAGGGTATTGCTACAAGACAGAGCATCAGGTTGCCAGTGTTTAATGTCTTTGTGGAAGAGACATGCAGGGTCAACTGGAGAAGCAGGATTCCCATGCCCTTTCTGTCAGAGTTGGATATCTCCCATAGGCAATGCTGCTTTTAAATAGATCCCCTCCCCCCAAACCTTCTATTAACAGCAACCAACTTACTCTTTCCAGAGTCAATGGGACAGACTTACCTTCCAAATACAAACATAAGCTTATAGTACAGTGCTCTTGTTTTTTGTTGTTGTTGTTTATGGACTTGTTTTATATGTTGTTTGTAGGTTTGTAGAATTAGACAATTTAGATTAGTTTAGAGAATATACAATAACAGCTAATATTAAATTCATGAGCTGGTCACATAACACGAGATGACGACCCGGAGGCATTTGTTGATCTCTTTAAGAGAACAGCTACAGTGTGTGGGCCAATGTCTGAGTGGGCGCTACAGCTCATCCCACTTCTCGCGGGAGAGAGCCAGGTAGCGACCCACAGTGTGCCAGCCAGCGCCGTAGCTGACTACCCAAACCTCCGGGCCACCATCCTGGAAAGAGTGGGGTTGAAGTCTGAGGGATACCGCTGGCGCCTGAGGGAACTCCGCCTTCTCCTATGTCCAACAGCTTCTCGACTCCTGCAGGCGATGGCTGCAGCCAGAGGTCTGGACCTCAGGGGAGATCATGCAGTTGGTGGTGCTGGAGCAGTTTACTCTGGGGCTCCTGAAAGCGATTGGCTCCGCTGCCACCAACTGCCAACACTGGCTGCAGCCATCCAGCTAGCTGAGAATCACCTGGTGGTTAGAGAGGACACAGGGAGACAACCCCAGAAAACAGGAGGGATGAAAAGCCCCTCACTTCTCCCTGTCCCAAGTACCCATTCAACTCGTCTTCCCCAGCCCGTCCCCAGTACAAACCCCGGTCCCAACCTTGGGCCACGTTCCCCTACAGTCCCGTCCGGAACCCATTCCACCCACCCCCCTAGCCCCCACCTTTAACAGGTCTCCTTTCCCTGTTTCAGGTCATCCAGGGTCATCGGGAACATTGGGGCAGGAGTGTTGGCAGCGTGGACGCCCCGGCCACCTCCACTGAGGCTGCCCCCTGATGGAAGTTAATATCGCAGGACGTCTGCCAAACATGACTCCCCTGCTCATACCCATAAGTATCAAAGGGGGAGGCAATCCAGGCACTGTTGTGCTCTGGTTGCTACCGCACCCTGGCACATCAGCGTCTGGTTCAGCCTGAGGCTTTGGACAGGCTCACAGAGGTGGGTGTGTGCACGGGGATGTACATTATTATGCAACCGCCCATGGTGGCCGGAGTTTAGGGATTTGGGTGGGGACAGACTTGCGGAATTAGCCCGACAGCAGCAGGGGTGTGCTCATTATTGTCTCGTAGCAGCTGGGGGAGATGACGTCACAGATGACCATGATCTGAGGGAGGAGCCTTCACCTCAACTCGAGACAACAGAAATGTCGCTTTGCTAAAAAAGGGGGCAGGGCCTGCAGCTTTCCCCTTCTCACCAGAGTGACTAACTTCTCCCAAAGCAGTTGCAGGATGAGTTGCACAGTCAAGTAGCTGACCAAATGATTAAGATTGATAGCCAGCTGCTCGACCCGGAGCGGGCAGTGACACACCCCTACTTTTGTATTACAGGATCTACATTAGCAGCTTAGTTACAATAACGCAGGTTATTTTTAGAGTCTTAACAGACTTAATGAGCGTAAACAAAAAGGTAGAAGGTAATAATTTAACCAAGGGAGGCTATAAAGTAGTAGCATCTTGTCTGAGATGAAATTGAATTGACATTAAGGCACTAAAACCTGTTTAGTGGTGTCATCTTAACATGGATTAATAACCCTAAATCAACTTTTTTTTCCCAATATGTAGAAACATTTTCTGCCAGTTTTTTTTATAATTTGAAATTTGGTGACCAATTGTACCCTCTATTGATTCAACTATCTCCCCCCACAAGCCTGCAGTCTGAAGCTACAGGACCAGCCACTATTCGGTACCGGTAGTGACAAAGACACCGTACTGCTTCCTTTGAGACGGAACTCGCCTAGCCATCGACTATGATTCCGATACACACAAAGAAGCTTTCTGTGCATACGGCAAGCTTATGCTGACTTCCCTCCCTCCTCCCCCTGGGGTTAACAGCCAATCGCCACCCCCAAACAGGACTCCCGGCCAGGACTGAACCCAGGCTGCAGTGGGCAACCTGCACTTAGAACAAGTGTGAAGTGTCAATGGTTGTGCCATAACACATTTTAATCAGTATTTATAAAAGGAATTGAGAGATTAAGAGAATGTTTAACAGGGAACTTACATTAGCTACATTGATTTATATCAAGTGGATTCTGGGTGGCACAACCGGTAAAGGCACTTGCCTAGAGTGCAGGTTGCTCTGGCTTGTTCTTTTGGATCTTAAAGCATATGGCTCAGCAGAGGCTTAACTGAATGCAATTCACAGTACTGTACCTATCTATTCAAATGAATCATAATGGAAAAAGCACCCTCCATTAAAATTCTACACCATTGGTAAAAGCACTTTAAGAATGTAATGCTTTTAATGTCCTGTAATCAGGGATAATAACGCAGGCAGCTGTTTCTGCCTGACAAATGAGAACTGAGGCACAGCACACTCTACTCAAGTTACATTTCATATCTGAATGTAGAGTGTTTTCAAAAGCCCTGCATGGTAGTCCTGCCGTATTATGGGTAACACATCTCATCTAACAAGCACAATTCAATTTATCTTGTAAAACAGACATTCAACCTAAATAAGAACATAAGAAGAACATAAGAATACATAATGACGAGAAGAGGCTATTTGGCCCACCTAGGCTCATAATTTCCTAGTCTAAAGAATATCCAGTACTGCATCAATGCTGGATTTCAATAGCCCAAGTGTTTCTGCCTAAACTAAACCTGGCAAGCCATTCAACACATACTTCCTGATATCTGTGCAGAATTTACTCATTTCCACCTGTGCCCTCTTGTTCTGCTAACTGAACTCAACCTAAACCAACTTTGGTAGTTCACCTTGTTATGCATTTAAAATACTCAATCAAATCCCCCCTTTGTCTCCTTTTGCTAAACTTTAATAGATTAGGTGTCTGAAGTCATTCCTCGTATTTATAACTTCCATACTAGGTACCAATTTAGATGCCCTTCTTTGTACTTTTTCAAGAGCTTCCATGTCTTTCTTGTAGTGTGGTGCCCAGAACTGCAGAAATAGATTTTGATGAACTACAAGTCTTTTTAAATTTGAACAAATTCATTTTTTTCTCCTTCCATAAAATACTCCAGTCTTAATGTTTTTAAATATCACATGCATAACTTTACATTTAGCAATATTGGATGTCATTTGCCATATTTCTGCCCACTTCTGGATTTTGTTTAAATCATATTGGATTCCTTTATTAAATTCCAAACTGTTTGCTAAACCTTAATTGCTGCAAATTTAACTATTTTGCTACTGAAAAGCCATGGATTTATGCCATTTATTTATGCCAGCATCCATACCACCATGTACCCCACTTATGTCAAATGGCTGAAGCTAAGCATGTTTGGGCTTGGTTAGTACTTGGATTGGAGATCTCCTGCAAAACGTGCTGTTAGGAGTGGTGTTGGTGTTGGTCAGTAGGGGGGAGTCTTCACTCTGGACCAAATGCCGCAGTGCAGTGACTACTGCAGGAGACACCAGCTTTCGGATGAGACATTAAACTGAGGTCCTGACTTACTGTGCTCATTAAGATTCCATGGCACTTATCACAATCTGTATGGGGTTCCCCAGTGTCCTGGCAAAATTCCCAACCTGGCTGTATAATCATTACCCAGTTTTACCGGCTCAATAACTCCCTCCTTCTCCACCTTAGTTGATGTGTGGTGCGTGTTCTGGTTCAAAATTACAGCTGCGCATCGCCCAGGTATGTTTGCAACACATTGGTGGTGATTGACGTGAGTTTCCCCCTTCATTTTAGAGCCCGTTGAGATCATGAGATAAACAGCACTATATAAATGCAATCCATTAATCCATCTATTATTTAAAAGACCTTATTTTTCAGATGCTATTTTCTGTACACTGATGTAAATAGGAAAATATTATGTCCAGTTCTGCATCTACAGACACGAATGGCACATTTTACAAAGCCCTATTGAATTATGCATATGCAATGCAATAATTGTATGGACCCCTTTCAAAGTTTACACACAATGCATATGCATGTGCAGTGTGGATCCTAGAAATGAAGGAAAGAGAATAGAGCAATTCAGTCATAATTAAAATGACATTTGCCCTGTAGCACTTGTGTTTATTTAAAATCACATTTTGAGTATGTCAGATATTACACTGCCCATATGCATACGTTTGCATAAAATGGAAAAGAGGCACATTTATAGACAAAAACTTGTTTATAGTGTGAGTTGATTCACCGTTGCATGAATTATTAAATAAGGATCATCAATAACAAATCAGATACATTTTTGTTGTAACACAGCAGAAAAATGCTCCAGTACTTTGATAAAGAATTAAAGAACTAATTGTCTGTGCATGGTTTTCCTTGTTTCACAAACGTTCAAAACTAGTAGCAATGAGCGAACCAGGTGACATATGCCATCACTAACCTTTGTTTGATGGCTACATAGCTGCCTGGTTGACTAGCTAACGTTGATTAACTAGCTACTAACCACAGTTTTAGGTGACATGAAAAACTGCTGTTGAAAAACTGCTGTTGAAAAACCCTGCTGTTGCAGATGGATTGCTTTTAAATAACCAAGGAAAATCACAACTTGTTCTGCAGTTTCCCAACATCTTTAGGCTACTGCTGATCTCTGGAACATATTCAGCAAATACTTTATTACTAATTCAGTGAATACCATTTATATTATTATTATCATCATCGTCATCATCAGGTTCATTATCTGTATTAATTGTTATGAAACATTCCACAACAATTCCTCATGTATCATTGGATTGTGTTAATAGAAGGCCTTTATCAGCTCTTTATGATTCCCCTTGCACATCGATGGAAGATGTGGTCCTTTGGTCTCTCCATTCATGTTCCAACTACAAAATTAACCAGAACTTTGTTTTTATGGGATTATATTACAATTTAGCGAGGGCAGGATTTATTGTTCAATGGTTCTGCCAGCATATAATTTGCAGACAATTTGCAGGTTATTTTTTTACAATAACCTACGTATGCTGTCCGCAAAGTTCAACAACCATGACAACTCAGTGACCATTGGCAGGTAGACCAATTCATTTTTGTCTCACACAGTAGTGTTCGCTTTGTTCTTAAGTCAGATAAACAAATTTTATTACAAAAAGGTAAAACGCACTCTTTTTTATTTTTATTTTTGTATACATTTATTTCAAATTTTTTCCAGTTTTTTTCTCCCAATTTGGTTGCCAATTATACCCTCTATTTATTTTAATTCCCCACCCCCACGAGTCTGCCGCCCGTCCTCCGGGAGCGAGACACACATTCCGGGCCGATTGTTCCTGCCTCTTCCGAGACGGAAATTCTTCCACGGACACCTTTTACCTTCTCCTCGACGGACTCATGCCGGCTCACCCTCCCCCCTCCCCCGGAGGCGGACAGCCAAATGCCGCCTCCGATCGGGGCTGACGACCAGGGCCGGTCTGGTAGAGACGCGGGTTTCAAACCGCGTCCCTGACAGGCAGCGCACACCACACCAAAGTGTGGCGCGTTAGACCATCCACCGCCACCGTAAATCGCACTCTTAACCACACAGACATCTACCTTGATGCGCAACAAAGGTTCCAGCCCCTTCTATTTACAGCAAACAAGTCACTGCTGGTTTTAGAAATATTGTATTATGATTGTGTGTATGTTCGTGCATGCGTGTACATGCACGTATACAAGCTCCAGTTTATTTTTGGAATTTGAGCTACTGAGCTAAAGCCTGCCTTGGAAAATGTGCTTGCGTTTACATTCCAATTTTTTGGATCGTCTGCGACTAAAGCTATTTTTTCTTTGACATTATGTTCTTAGGTTATATCGAAATTAGTAATCAAAGTATGCCTATATCACTAATCTTAGCTGTAGGCAAATCTTAGGCTACAATTAAAATGCACATTCGCATGCCTAAAACAAGAAGGATACAATATAGGCTACATGAAAGGGGGTGTTACGCATGCTAGTTATAAATATATAAACCATACAATTAGCAAAACACATTTATTATAAAATGTAACTTTTATTAGTTATTCACAACATTACTATTACCTTAACTGCCTAATATAATTTAAAGAGAGCATATATAGGCCTAGCTATGTTAGGAGTGAAGGACTGTCACTGCCATACCCAGAATGGATTATTCTACTGACAAGCGTGCCGAACTGTAGCGCGAATCTAGGTGTCTCTGTCATAACTCGATCAGCAAACAGGCATCCCCCCCAAGTTCCTATTAGGAAAAGTGAAAGACAGAGACGTGAACGCCTCTACGCATTCTGGGTCTCTCACCAACCTGCACTTGGTTCCACACCTACCACATCCCTGACAGTCTCATGCTACGTGGAGATTTTTTTTCTTTCTTTTTCGCACGACTGCTGGACCAAAACAAATCTCGGTCGACCAACAGCCCATCAATCAAACAATCGACCAGTCGACTAAATGGGATCAGCCCTACTAATCAGAATGCATATCTCCAATGAGTGTAAGTCCTGCTTAATGGAGGGTGCGTGAAAAGCATGCAAGATCCTCAAGTTAGACATTTTGGAATTTGACAAAACTTATTGAGAGATGAGACTACAAAATAAACAAATTAACAGGGCCAAGTTACTTGAAAGAATATAGGGAAATATGGGTAGCATTGCTTTGGTACAGTGCTTGTTTAGTTTCTGTGAAATACATTGGTGAAAGTTTGTATCTTGGCATAATTTTGATATCAATAATTTGGTATGCCAATCCATTTGAGGAATTCTGTTTAGTGTATGTACAGAGTATATGAGTTGTATGTGTGAGTAACTTTTATTACGCAGAAAACATTTTTGTTGAGATACTGTTTATAGTATGTTAATTTATAAGACCTTGCATTAAGGAGTATTTACTGTACATAGTATCCTATATGTAAATGAGATCTGAAACTTAAAATGTTAAAGTATGATCACAAAAGGGTCCAACAGAGACCCCAAAAGGGTCAAATGATACGCTCTTGATCTGAATACGTGATTGGTTTACCAAGCCAGGTTTTGCTGGATTGGCAAACTCAACAAACATGAAACCTCACTGCTTTTTCAAAAATCCCCACTCTGACGATTTATGGAGTATGTACAGGTGCCATATTTATATGCACACTACCAAGCAAAAAGCATATGTTTTATTAAACAATCTGTCAAGCGCAAGAGGCTTAAGAAAGAGAGCATACATAACTGAATTATAAGATACTGTTCTACAAGAATGTAATTGCTGCCTATGGCTGTTACTATAATGCATCACTGCCCAGACACTGATTCGGAATGACATAATGTGAGCCTAATAGCACGTAGATTGTCTGTCACTTCAGTACCCTACAGCGAAGTAGGAATTCTCAATTCAACCTTTTCTCAAAAACAAAATCATTCATAAAATTGGTCATGGCTTTTTTTCTCCCTCAGATCATTTCACTGAGCCCAAGAAGAACAGTACCAGTAATTTACTGTAGATTCTGTGATGATATATAATAGCACAATTAATGTATTTTTTTGCTGCAGGCTTCAATAACAATCTCAGAAGTATAACTGAAATGACTCATGAATATACGGAGTCGACCAAAACAAGGGAGCAGCATAAAAGCCTTTTCCCGCTGAGGATGGAGGAGAGCAGGCATGCATGTGCACATGCATGCAGACATGCATGAATATGCTTTCAACACCACTCACAGAAATGACATTTAAGTATTTCTCTTTGAATGCTTGACAGCCAGATATATACTGTATATAGTGTGCACGTATAACTTATGCACTTATTTCTTCGCTTTTTACCATTTCCACATATCCAATTTTATTAAATAATTTTTTTTATTTCTCAATTAATCTTTTTATTTCACTTTAATGTTTTAATTTTTTACTTACTATTTTGTTTTTATATCGGTTTTATTTAGTATGTCAAACACTTTGAGCTGCATTTCAGTATATATAAAGTGCTATTTAAATAAAGCTTTATTAATAATAATAATATAATAATAATAATAATATTTTGTACTGTACGTGTGCTGTATGAAGAGACGCTTGAGGGCATGGCAGTGAAGTATTTCTGTATACCTGAGGAGGCAGGAGGGTTGTGTAAGGGTTGCAATTATGCAATTATCTAATCAGCCAATCATGTGGCAGCAACTCAATACATAAAAGCATGCAGACATGGTCAAGAGGTTCAGTTGTTGTTCAGACCAAATATCAGAATGAGGAAGAACTGTGATCTAAGTGACTTTGACCGTGGAATGATTGTTGGTGCCAGACGGGGTTGTGTGAGTATCTCAGAAACTGCTGATCTCATGGAATTTTCATGCACAACAGTCTCTAGAGTTTACAGAGAATGGTGTGAAAAACAGAAAACATCCAGTGAGCGGCAGTTCTGTGGGCAAAAACGCCTTGTTAATGAAAGAGGTCAGAGGAGAATGGCCAGACTGGTTCAAGTTGACAGGAAGGCGACAGTAACTCAAATAACCGCGCGTTACAACAGTGGAATGCAGAAGAGCATCTCTGAATGCACAACACGTAGAACCTTGAAGTAGATGGGCTACAGCAGCAGAAGACCACACCGGGTTCCACGCCTGTCAGCTAAGAACAGGAAAGTGAGGCTACAGTGGGCACAGGCTCACCAAAACTGGACAGTTGAAGATTGTAAAAACGTTGCCTAATCTGACAAATCTTGATTTCTGCTGCGATATGCAGATGGTAGGGTCAGAATTTGGCGTAAACAACATGAATCCATGCATCCATCCTGCCTTGTGTCAACGGTTCAGGCTGGTGGTGGTGGTGGTGGTGTAATGGTGTGGGGAATGTTTTCTTGGCACACATTAGACCCCTTAATACCAATTGACCACGGCAATGGCAATGACTACTTCCAGCAGGACAATGCACCATGTCACAAAGCACACATCATCTCAAGCTGCTTCCACAAACATGACAATGAGTTCAGTGTACTCCAATAGCCTCCACAGTCACCAGGTCTCAGTCCAATAGAGCAACTTTGGGATGTGGCGGAACGGGAGATTCGCAACATGAATGTGCAACGGACAAATCTGCAGAAACTGTGTGATGCTATATGTCAACATGGACCAGAATCTCTGAGGAATGTTTCCAGCACCTTGTTGAATCCATGCCAAAAATTCAGGCTGTTCTGGGGGCAAAGTATTCAGTACTAGAAAGGTGTACCTAATAAAATGGCCACTGAGTGGATATTGTGGCATCACAAGGGGCAACCCGGGGAAATGGCTACAAGTCCCTTTAAATCTTGTGATCAACTAGAGCCATAGAAACTACAGCTCCCATCAGCCTGCAGTCCCACACCTGGCCACCAGCTGAACTGAATCAAGCAATTAGGACTACTGGCAGCTGACTCAAATTGGGGACTAATAAAAGGACTGATTGTGTCAAATGGATGGAGGAGTAAGGTTGGAGGGCAGTGAGGCCTTATGCTCTGGTTGATCTATGTTTGAGTTATGGTTGTTGGTTTTTAAAGAAGATTCTTGAATCAGAAAATTATTGATGAAGACTATTTTGTATTTTAGAGAATTCATGTATTAAAATGAGTGTTTTGTTTGGGAATCCGGCCTCCTCTCTGCCTTTCTTCAATTGCCTACACCCTCTGAAAAGGTCCTTGTGTATCATCCACAACCAGTGGCACTACATAATTATTATACTTTATAATAATTTCTTAGATTCTTTTTTATTATTAAGAATTATTCAATTATTATTTTTTTAAATGATTATTATATTAACTACATAACTATCACCGGTGGCCCATCTACATCATATAGCACGCTCTTCTTTAAACATCACGGTTAAATGTACCGGAAACATGATCATGTGTTATATGCACAGATTGAGTGGAATCTTGTATTTTCAGCAGTGGAAGCTAATTCACGTCAAACGCGATGTTGCAAAAAATCATGTCCCAATTCAAGGCAGGGTATTCTAGGGGAATAGCTGCTCCTTACCTTCGGTGAAGTCTGGAAGTCCCAAAATATGACTAACATTTGTACTCTGGTAGCAAACATTATCAATTTAGTTCACTCGATTTACTTCATAATATACATCGTCATTTCTCAACAAGTGAAAGGTTGGGATTGAATTAGCGTTGTTTAACAAAGCTGTAATTTAATTTTAAAAATATGTGTAGGTTATCAAGACAAAAAAATCTGTACATTACAGGTCTGCCTTTAATGTTACTCTTAATCTTAATCAAATACTAAATTCGCCTCACTCCCTATTACTGATTTCACAGTATCAATTATGTAATATCAGAAAGGGAGGGACTTGAATATATGCATGTCATGACCGCCATTTTTAGGATGATATGATTGGGCTAAAGCTATGCCTCCTCTCATTTGACTTTTCAGGCTGTAATTCAGCTCATGTCTTGCTGAATGCTCACACTACACAACTACGTCAATGTAAAGACAAACTGATCATTATCAGTAGCACCTGCATGCAACTTAATACTTCCCTGATGGTATCATATGATACTATTATGACACTGTGAAAATGTGTTTCTTCTTTTATACAATACAGGTTAAGTTAGGCGAACCTAACCTGCTCCGGAGTAGGTTAAGTTCAGGCTAACGGATCCAATCCTATAAAAAGGCTGCCCCCTCACCAATCAGCTCTCTGGCCTCACCACTCCTAGAGAATCCAGTGGATTTAGGTGCACAGATTGCAAGGAGCACTCTTTGCAGGGAAAGGGTCTTTAGAGACCGTCAGAACGCCCTGGCTTTCCCTTATGATTTTTTTATATCACAGATACATATTCTCCGCGGAGGGAATATTGTACAGCCGCATGTCACAAATGCCACTCGTCGAAGCCATGCAATCACTGTGCAGCAAACTATATGTATAGCCCTACGTTTTCTAGTCACCGGTACATGTATGTATTCCGTTGGTGATTCGGAGAACCTCAGCAAACATACAGTTTACTGCACTGTTCGCAAGGTGGTTCTCGCACTCAGAACATTCCTTGATGTTTTTGTAGTGTTTCCTGGCCATTTGCCCACTCTGGCTATAAAATAGGGCTTCTATGAAATGGCAAGTAGCCTACATTAGTTGACTATAGTTATCAATAATGAATGAAATTTGCTGTTGCATATTAAGTGCGGTGTAATTTTCTCATAGGATTCCCGAGAATGATTGGTGAAATAGATTAAAGCACTAAAAGAATAAGAGCACTGTAACTATTTACCACTTTGGATGATGCTCTTGTATTTTGTCTTGATCTGCTGCTAAGACCTTTTTACACTGCTGGGGTTGCAAAATGTTAAATGTTAAATGCTAAGTGTAAAATATTAGCCTACAAACCATTTGTCATAGAGGAAATGCAATTTGCAGGCACGTCCACATGATAGAGCAGTGATAACCCTACTTACGCATTTACACTATCTGCAATTTCTTTCCAGCAGTCTGTTCTGGCCTTGGCAGCAGCAAATGTGTTACTTTGATTATGCTTTTATATTCTTCGTATTTATTCATAATTATGGTTTGCTCATCTTGTGTAAAATACGCTGCTCTGGATCTCTCCACGTTGAATGCGATGTGTTACAAGCGCAGCGCCTTTTGTGTGCCTGGCACGCACTCATAGCTCGATCGGAAAAACCTGGGTTGACAGAGCGAGTTGATAATCACTGTCGTGAGACAGGTTAGCTGTAATTCCCTTTGTTAGGCTTTGTGTAGCCAGCTAATGCAAGATACCCTAACTATATTGAACTTCCTTCGTGAGACATGCCCCAGGTCTCTCCCAAAATGCAAACACGCGCAGCCGGGAACAAAACAAACAGGCCTAAGTGTGTGCCTCCCCCAGGGTCCCTCCCTCATTAGCCCATGCTTGATTAATTTACAATTTGGGGAAGGACCAGCGCAAGCCTGGTTCGGACCCGTTTTTTTAATTTTTATTTTGGGTCACTTGACTACCACAAGACATCTGGGGCCCTATTTTGGTGAATTAGGATGGTGTCGGTAACGCAGACGCAAAGCGAAGACAGTGGCACTTTAGGGCGTGTCTAACGCAATTTTGGTAATTTCGTGACAGTACGATAGCGCACCTCCGGCGCAGTTGTAAAAGAGGTTGGATTAACTTTAAAAAAATACATGTGGGTGTGGTGGGGGTTTGGTTTCATAATGGTTTGGTTGGCAATTTCCTGACATGGATGACAGTTTTGGCACGCGAGGGGGAAAACAAGACGCACATTAATTCGTTATTTTCATGACTTGAGTTTATATTTTGAGACCTACATTGTTAAAAGAAAGTGCTTTATTTTATCATCTCTTTTTTTCCTTATTTGTAGGCTTTCCAACGTAAAAAACAACATTTCTTTTCTTCTAACTTAAAATCCTCTTTAGTTCTCTGCTGGCTGTCGGGTGTAGGAAAAGTAATAAACTAATTTGCATGTTGGACAAGACTAGAAGAAACTGCATGTACAGCCGAACTGATAGCCGTCTGGCCAACACCGGCTACCAAACCCAGGGTATCGCTCACGGTATCGCCTTCAGCATCCAATTATGTACTCCATTTTCTGTAGTGCAAATGGAAAGAATAAAACCCTTTCACATAAGAAAAACAATGTGCATACAAACATATATTTATTTAACAGGTGTATCTTACTGAACGGTAGCATGGATGGCCTGCTGGCTTCAGTCTTTCATGTCCATGCATTGAATAGCCACAAGCTGTGGTGAAATAGTTTTTAGCTTAATTGATTACGCTTGCAAGTTACCCATGGATTGGACAATTTGCCTCAACGTGGGGGGAAATTCACAATATTCACAAAACATTCTCATGTGATTTCAGATAACCAGGTGATATTTATCACCTGATAAATAATTTCAGGTGATAAAGTCACCAAATTGCACAGAGCGCCAGCGTTTACGCTAAGAGGTGGTCTAGTTGGACGTTAACGCAAACTCATTATTTGACACCAAACTTGCATAGCGCCCGACTGTTTTCATTGTCACACCCCCTATTGCGCTGCCCAACCCATAGTCGCGCAATGAAGGCGCCTTCACGCCTTCATTGCGCATCACGAAATTGCCAAACTTGGCGGAGACGGGAAATATTCCATTTGCGACAGACGAAACTGACAATTCGCCTGCACTAGGGTATAATGCCGCTTAGCGCCGGCACAAAAATGGGGCCCCTGGATTCCATTTGGTAGCATCCAGGATTGTCCTATTTGCTGACTTGTTGTTTGAACACGACGCATGCTGTAGTCACTACTAATGCGAAACATAGTTTTTCCTGATATTTCAGTGTCCTTATTTTCTTCATTCTGCTACCGGTATAACCCTTTCCTGCCTGAAAGGAATGTTCCATTTCTTATTGTAACATGACCAGTCTACGCATTAACGATCATAGTTTGCTGGTATCAAACCATATATTTAACGGTTTAATAAGGCCAGGAGAAACACCCCCCAAAATGTTTATCTTCTAAGAAAATGTATGTTTTTACCCCAAACAACTGCCATTTTGACTACTTTCCAATGAGGATAGAAACAATATTAGAGTATATGGAGTCTTCCCTATTTTGTAAGCATTCTGCTCATAGTTTTCAAAGCCCTATATGATCTTGCACCAGCGTATTTAAATAATTTACTTTTACCATATAAGCCCACAAGGTCACTTTGTTCTGAAGACGCAGGCTATCTGGTTGTTCCAAGAGTTTCAAATAATCTTACTGGTGGTAGAGCTTTGTCATACAGAGCCCCACTACTGCGGAACAACCTACCGAATCTGACAAGGGAATCAGACACAGTCTCAATATTTAAGTCTAGGCTACAAACGCATTTCTACAGTCAGGCATACAATAAATTATAATCTAGACACAGAGCTGGAGAAGAGTGTAGCCATAGAGTTTTGTGGGGCGGAACAAGCCTTACTGTCACCTCTCAATGGCTGTGACCCCACTTTTCTCAGGCACAGTCTTGATGGGGTGAGTCTATTTCTTGCCTCTCTCATGACTGCTTAGATTCTCTATCTCTGCCCTAGTAGCTATGCTGTCATAGTTAACTTCTGGCAGAGTCACCCCATATTTCATCTCTCGCTATATACATGTATTGCTTTTCTCTAACTCCCCATACTGTTTCTCTCTCCCTCTCACACCGCTGCCCACTGCCCCGAGTCCCAAGCTTACTCCATCTTCAGAACCAGCCATCTACTCGCCAGACACTTGTCCCAGCCCACTATCCCATCCCAGGACCATATTAAGTTGCCTTACACATGGACTCATTGACAGTTGTTGGTCATTACAAACTCCACCTTTGGTTCGTCCTAAGGTTTCTTCCTATTTGTTCCACCTGGGGAGTTTTTCCTTGCCACTGTTGCCTCAGGTTTGCCTTTGTGGGGATTCAGGCTGGGGTCTGCTGTAAAGCATATTGTGACAAATGTTTTGTGAAGTGCGCCATACAAATAAAGTTAGATTGATTGATTGAGTAGTGGAAAAGTTGCACTTAAGACCTCATAGCTTCCGTGTGGAAAATGCCAAATTCCCTGTTGGTAACCTCTTCGGCTCCGGGAGCTGGGGTCCGTGTTGTTGAATATACTGAAGCTTGTTGTTGTCCCACCTGCAGGAAAGCCTGACACTCAGCACTTGCCTCTTTGCTAATGTGATCGGAGTGCTGCTCGTTTGTTTACTAAAATATTGTTGCTTATATATGAAAAATTATTTTTAGCACTACTGATTGTGTAAAATGCAGCTGAACCATAGCTTCATGCCCTTTATTTGATTGGCATAATCTCCTTAAATTTCACACCTCAGTATGGCGTGAAATAAAAGCTCCTATTTTTTGCTCATTGTTATTTTGCACACCTGCTTAAGGTCTCTGTGAGATGCCTGTCAGACTAATTTGGACCCTGTCACTTGTATGACATTGAAAGTTTAAAAATAGAATATACCAGGGAAAAAAGACAGAACAAGTTGCAGGATATATTTCACACATTTGCAGGATAGATTTCATTGGGCAGTATTGCTAATACAGTGCAGTATATAGAACGTTCACTCGAATTTGTCCCCACAATATACTGAATTACTGAATTCAAGCAGATTTTTGTTTTTACATTCATAATAATTGTCAGTCTCTTCAATCAAATCACAATACAGGGTTTTTCCATCATACCACCTTGGAGCATCATGCTGAGGCCATTCTTTCATATTTACATTCAGGCACCTGAAACAGGGTGCAACTAAAACAACTTGGAGAAGTCTCATTTTGCTGAGCATGAGCTTTTATTAAAAGCAGAGAATGACAGTCCTCCACCACAAAACGAGTATGACTCAGAAGACAAATCAGTTAAGACATGAATTTTAGTTTATTTCAGACTTGAATTCATGCCAAAGGATTATATGTTGTAGTTAAGCAATAAGGCATTAGAGACCTAAATAAATAAGGCACTTTAGTCCATGCTTTATTGTGAATAAAGTCATGGCTAAGAGATGTTGTTAGTGCCGCAACCCCTTGGCTATGACTTTAATCACAATAAAGCATGGACTAAAGTGCCTTATTTATTTTATTAAACGGTTACAATCTATTTAAAACAATTACAATGACTCTGTTTAGTTATTTTAATAAGTAAATTACTAAGATTTCATCCTTCCACCAGAATATACAGTACCTCAACAAAAAGAAAGCACCATCACTGACAGTTGAATGTGGAGCTGGCTAGCTAATATCAGCCAGTGTTTGGCTAGGAGTAGGCTGTCTTTCTAGCAATCCTCTTTCACTGAAGGCGGTGTGTTTCAACCAAAACCTCTTCAACATCTTTCTGTGGGGTATGACATCTTAACAAAATCACATGACAAAAAGTCCTGAAAGTCATCCATCCTCAGTGACCCCCTTAAAAAAACTAAAAGGAAGGCCTGGAGTCAAAGCCATGTCATTGACAATGCTGATGCCCTGCTGTGTTAACATTTTATGGCATGGCTATCACTTATGATTTTCATAAGACTGACAAGTGAGACTTGCTGGAGAGCCAGGTCTCTGGTTCCATGCAGTCAGTCCAGCCAAAATGAAGACAGCAATGCCCTTGTACGGAGTGAGGCCCACAGCTGACTGGCTTATCACATCGTTTACTTCCTTTGATCACATGAACAGAAAATGCATTCAATCTCAAATTCAGCAATTTTGCTTTCTTTTTGGTCTTCCTGCGAGTACAATTACTTACAATTCTCTCTCTCTCCCTGTGCCAGTTGAAGAGATGCTGTTGACTTGAGATACCCCTCTCTATCCTGCATGCATACATATTTTTCCAGAAATGTGCCAGCATATATACCCCATGCCTCCTTTGTTTGTCCTGTAATATGACTTTGACTGTGCTGATGTTCTGCTGTATGGTGCAATGTTGAGTTCTAGACTTTCTACATTCTTTAAAAAGGAGAAATGGAAGGGCTTCTTGTTGAGAATCAGTAATTAGGTCACACAACAAATATTTCAGTTAGCTCACACAGCATTGTGAAAGGTATACTGTTCTCAAATATTTTCTGTTTACAAACCACCAAGCCCAGTTCGTTAAAGTTACAGATACATTATTTATTTTAACCTTGTGGTTATTTTTAATTAATGAAGATCAGTGGAAACTGACCACCCTAAAATAATACCTGAACATGATCACTAGAAGGAAACTGTGTTAGATACTGTTACAGGTAACGCTCACTTCATTAGCATCTGATTGGTCTTTTGAATGTATGCTTTGTGACACAAGCACTGGTGTGTTTATCAAAGAGGACATAATTATTCCTAAAAAATAGACCTGCTATTTTCTCCTACTAGGAGAAAACATTCTGTAAAAAGAAAAAAGAAAGAATACAGAGAATTTTTATGATTTGGTCCATTTTCTTCTACATATGTGACATGACATGATATGTCTTTGCTTTGGGGTGTGTAAGTCTGTAGCAGTCTGTAGTTCTATCCTGTGGTACCAGCAGGAGGTGAACTAAGTCTGTGAGAAACAGAATAAACAGGACTCTGTAAGCTTACTGAAGCAAAGGCGGGAGGTATCTGTGGTGCTCTCTCCCACCATTGGTGTACATGTGTGTATATGTGTTGCTCTGGATGTGCTATACTTCAAGAATATACATTTTGCTCATCTCAGTATGACTGATCATCAGTCTGCTTTCATGTTTGCAGTCTGCTATGGTGGGAGGAGATATCTGCAGATGTTGAGAGGAAAGAACTGTGAAGGGACCATCTTAAGGTTGGAGATCTTAGCTGGAGACTAGGATTGAGGTGCCTGGAAGGAGGATTTAAGGCCGCCCTGTAAAGACCCAAGGAGGCATGAGCAGTTTGATTTATTTAGGACTGAAGATTTCATCCAAGGGACAAGCACTCACCAGACAAAGTAAAAGCTTGGTATTAAGCTTGCCAATGCCCACAACAGTATTGGGACTGACACGTGTTCTGGGACTCCTGAACTACTGTAGAGCGTTAGTTCCCAACTGTTAGAAAACTGCAGCACCCCTGCACCCCAGGTGACTGCTGCCTAAGCTGTTGAAGCAGTGTAAGACATTGCGGGCCCTCAGAGGGTGATCCTGCACAGCGCACACTCTGTTGAAGTGAGGAAGCATTACAGCTATCAGAACAATTTTGGATGCCAGTAGAGCAAGATTCAAAGCATGCCTGCTGGGAAAAGGAGTGGACATTGAAGCACCAACCCAGCCAGTTTTATTTTGAACACAGGGTGGGTGTTTAGTCAAGTTGGAAGAAGAAACAGTTGGACCAGTCTCTGTTAAGGACCCAGGCATAGTACTTTGGGTTGATGGGTCAAGCTACTATCAGGATGGGGAGAAAATAACTGAATAAGTGGTAGTGACAGTAGTCCACCATGGAGCTCTAAGTCATGGAGAAGCCTAATTAGCCAAATCAAAAGCATTGAAAGAAGCCCTATTCGAGGCCTCAAGGAAAGTAAGCCAATATCTACACTGACTGCAGATATGACTTATTACATGCAGTACATGCAGACTACTACCCAATATGGGTGCGAAGAGGGCTGTTCACCACACATGGAAGTGAGATTAAACATGCAAGTATCATTATTGAAGCAGCCCAAGGGCTAACAGAAGGACTTGTGATCAAAGTCAAAGCACACCAAAAACCACGAACCAGGACACAAACCAGGATGCGGGAACTCAAGGAATGAAAGTCCAAATTAGAGAAAACTAGTGATGGTCAGGCATGTCATAGGAAATAGAAGACTACCCCAGAAGATGCCTCACTTGTCTAGAAAACAATGTAGTGCCCGGAGTCAAGGTTAAGATGGGACACATTCCCATACCCTGAAGACCTTGGACCCACCTACAGACTTCACGGGACGCCTGCTGCTAAGTGGAGGATACCAGTGCTTCTTTGCGGTGGTGGATCTCTTCACAAGATGGGTGGAGGTGTTCACCTGCAAGACCTGTACTGCAGCAAAACTCACCCCAGAACTGTTCCCTAGGTGGGAGGTGCCATATTGCATGGATTCAGATCAAGGACTACACTTCACTGGGAAAATAATGAAGGAAGCAACCCTACATCCCACACCAAGGAGCTCAGGAATAGTGGAGCGAATTCATAGAACTCTGAAGACACAATTGATTAAGCCTGTTCAACAGACAGGAAAAGGCTGGCACACTATGCTGCCAGCTGTGCTTTGGGGGCTGAGCATGCCCTAACTGGACAACTGGACTGACCCCATATGAATTGATAATAGGTAGTGCTATGGCCCTTCCACAAGATGCCCCACTACCAGAAACAGGAGATACCTCAATGTTTTAGGAGAAACTATTGAAGTATTTGAAGGTGCTAGAGGAAAGTGTTAAAGGGACCGTGGGAGAAAGACCAAAACAGGCAGATGAAGACAGAGAAATCCCAAAGGTAGGAAGTTGGGTAATAGTGAAGAAACCAGTCAGGTGGTTTGGGCATAGGAGGACAGAGACAAGTACTTCTAACCACAGATACCTCAGTGTGTGTAAGAGACCCCAAAGGGCCACCCTGGTAGAGACACTGGTCCCAGGTTAAACCAGTCAAAATGCAACTCTGACAGTGTGGGGGGTCCTGACTATGGAATAGATTAATGTAGGCAGAGTGAAGGCCACAGAGATCATGATTGGAAAGACATGACTTATGAGATGTACTAACATGTTTTCTCTCCCCCTAGGCAACCGAAGAAAGAGTGAATGTGGAGTGAGAGTCAGCTCTAAATTTATGATTACAGATAACCAACCAGGACCCTGCGACTGATCACCCTACAGGATGAAGACGATGATACTGTTATTAGTAACTACATTGGGGATAAGCCAGGATTTATGGACCCCCAGGTTTAAGATTCTGAAATTGGGGAAAAACAACACCTAGGAGAAAGGTTCAGGTTCAACTAGACTGATGAGCGAGGTATCTAGCGAAAACCAGTAGTACCAAGATTTGTGTGAGAAAAGCACAACAAATGGAGTAACTAATCAATTTTACAAAAAGAGATATATATTGAAATGCAATATCTTTGTTGTTACATAAGAGGTGATTATGTGGAGAAAAGAAAAACTTTCCCACAACATCACGTGGAAAAAAGACACAGGTGGTGGTCCAACCGAGGAAAGAATATAAACATCGATAGAACAGGTGGAACAATGCAAAGTGAGCAAGTCATGGGGGTGGAAGGAATAGACACGGCTGAACTTGTGATGGGACAAGGCCACAGAGCGTCTGAAAACTGTAACAGAAACTGTATTCACGATTCATTCATAACCCTACTGACTGCAAACGCACAATAAGACAACTGTTCAAATTCGTAACTGCGTTTTTATACTGACTGCTAGCTGATGACAGATTGGTCAAAAGAAATCCTGCATCCTTCCAATAAAACTAATATCTGAAAATAAATTGGAAGTTCTAGTTAACAATATGCTAAATAGGATATATATTTAAAATTCTAAAACAATACTTTCAAGACCTTATTACAGCCAGGTTTCTCCATAGTCCCTGTTGCTTAGCTGTCTGTAGCCATATTGCAAAAACCTTGTTTTATTTGTTGAATGTCTTCTCTGTCTACTGGAAAATATATGTAAAGGGATGCTCAGCCGGACAAAGCGTCCAGCACATCAGAGAGCCCAATACAAAACTCTCAATACAATTTTTTTTTTTAATGCCTGCAACCCAAGCAACTGTACTTTGAAAAAATCCAAACACAAGGAAATGTAAAGTTGAGAGCAACTTTACCATAGCCAACAGGAAATCTTTGGGACCATGGCTCAAGTTTCTCTTTTATATCCTCCAGCAGTGCGATAATTGTATGGCTTTCTAACCTGTATTGGTTCACTATTTGCTCTTCTGTTAATTGAAATAGGGTCATTCTTGGACGAAAGACCCTCTCCTGTATTATTCTGCCTTTGTTGCCTGTGTCTTGTCCTGGCTCTGATGACTGCTGCCATGTTTGGGAGAGAGCTATTCATTAGCATACCTTTTATAGAATGTGAGCTAGATTATATCAGCGCTCAGAAAAATAGTCTTTCTGAAATGCTTTCAGATTTCTCACACAAAGAGGAGAGTCGCAATTAAGGCATGCTTCAGTAAATCAGACAGAATACTTCATTGGCCTAATTTGCACCCTTGCATCATAACATGCGTTCAACCCAAGTATACATATGCATGAACAAATTTAACTATGTATCTAAATGAAGGTCGCAGAGTGACGTAACCCCTGCAAATGACATCCTAACAGCGATTTTACCTATTGCAACCATTTAATAAATCAGACGTAGATATTGCAACCTTGTAGCGACTGCTTTTGCGCTCAAAAAGCAGTTGCAATCCTTTAGTAAATCTGGCCCTTGGTCAATATTTTAAATTGTTGTTTTGAGAACTTCTACTGGTTGGGCGATGCCAACAACCTTAGAAAGTCCATCAACTTTCGCTTTGACACAGGGATAAGTGTCTTTGGAGCCAGGAGTTGACTTTAGTTATTGGTGAGTCAAAGTTTAAGGTAGATCTTGTAATTTGATCCTGAGTTATAATATTACAATATTCTATTCTAAAAATGTTGAGAGAAACTGCGTTGCTAGCAAAAATAAATAAGGACAGATCGGGCACCCCTGACTAAAAACTTCTACTTAACAATAGGTGCCCAGTTCAACTGGAATCTTCGGGTAGTGCCATGGTGCAACTGAATGGAGCTGTTTCTATTTAGATTTCTATACAGTTTCAGTTGCATTTATGAACGGTAATCCGGGGTCATGTGAAAATCTGCACCCAGTACAATATTCAAGTTGGGATATCTATCAGTAAGCTGGTTTATTTCATTACATATGTAGATGTAGAATTACTATGTTTATAATTGTAGCCATAAATACTGACAAGTAGAAATAGTATGTCATTTATCATCACAAGTAAAATAATAAAATGTCCTTTAGGGTCTAGTCTAAATGTTAACACTTGTCCTTTAAGTTTGTTTTAACGCAAGAACCCCTGCTGAGTGATTTGTACTATGCGATGCCCAAAGAGTTGCAGTTCCTGGCATAAATAAAAACGTCCTCACGCTTGGTCAAATTTGAGTCCCCTTGCATTAAACAAGACAGTTGTAGGATGAGAAATGGTGAAATTGTCCTTTAAAGAGGGTGAAAGAAAAAAGTAGGGGGATGAATGATAATAAATAAATAACGATAATAGAAAAGATTGAAACAGATCAAAATAGAGAGAGAGAGAGAGAGAGAGAGAGAGAGAGAGAGAGAGAGAGAGAGAGAGAGAGAGAGAGAGAGAGAGAGAGAGAGAGAGAGAGAGAGAGAGAGAGAATTGTAAGGGGAAGAAAGAGGGATAAAGAACAAAAGAAAAAGTGTTTCAGCCAGTGGCTAAAACTTGGTAGATTATTAGATGCATGGTGCACAACACAAATGGAGTATACAGGTATATTATGGTAACACAATTAGATTAAGCATATGTCAGATAACCAGATACCATTGATATGCAAGACAGAACGTAAGATTAGCTGACTGTCCTCAAAAAAAACACGGCGCATATTTGGGCCCATGATCAGAATTCAGGACATATCAGTTCACATAGGAGAGTTTCCAAGCGAAATGAACCAAGAAGTTACTTTTGAGTTGCTGAACAGCTGACCCTCGATGTGCAGTTTATCGACAATCAGGCAAACTTTCTGCTGGTTTTCCTTCAGCATGGGATTATAGAACTGAACTGCTATCTCCTTCAGTAATGGATCATTCATGCCAAGGATCGTTCCGCTTAGCTTTCCTCAAGCTTTCCTCACATGCTCTTGAAAAGCCTTATCATTGAATGAAGCAAACTTGGTGATAATGGGATGCAAGAATTTGGTCTTTTTGATTTCATTGCGTTCAAGGTTTATTTAATCAACATTGTTGCAAGGTAAGTGTCGAGCATTGACCATAAAGTATTTTATTTCAGCCTCGGGATCCTCAGAGGTGTTTTCTTACCAGTAAACAGTACGGTTTCCTTCATTGATACAAGCTTGCAAATCAAGAATGTATTCTTTGAGTTGTTTTCTCTCAATACCACATCAACTTTAGTTTGGAAGATTTCAACCTTGAAGTTTGTGTTTTTTTTCCCCCAGGTCCACGATTTTCTGGCGGGAAAATTCAAGGCTACTTTGTAGTTCTTTAAACCCTAGAGCCCGATTGACACAAAGTCAAGACTTGTCATCTCATGTGATTTTCTTACTTAGTACATAGATTCTGGTTTTACTTGCACAATTGTTGCAACTATTACAAACTCAAAACTGCCCAGGCACCACCATCTTGGAAAGTCACATGATCACCTGTTTGCACTGTGTCACACTGCCATGACATTCCTACTCTCTGAACAAACCCTGAATATCCAAAAGAGGAACTCTGCAATAGCAGGGCAAAAGAGCAGTTCAGGACCGGCCAAGCCATCATCTGTGCTGAAAGGAGGAACTGACCACTTGCAATAGGAGCTGCCATCTTATATTTACAAACTATCTTTTGAATAACAAAGATGTATGATCAAAGATGCACATAACAAGTAAGCCTATTAGAGGCAAACGCTCAGCATAGCAACAGTAATATACCAACTGTGTAAGGGGAAGGGTTAACATGCCCATCTCAGGTATAACCGTGTGTAATTTGTTGTTTCAGTGAGATTCTACTAACTGGGTCAGAGAAGTCATCCTGTGTGTATTGTGAACCTGCAACCTGGTATCTGTCATCCCTGAGTCTGGGCTGAGAAATTCCTGGGTCAATGGTGCACTAGGAAAAGTTTTACTGCCGTCACTAATTCTTATTAAAAAGACAAGTGAAAATTGTTAGCATTTCGTAATAATTATTTTTGTGCTCCTCTACCATCTTTTTACCATGTTATACAGTTTCTCACCAAATTAGAACACGTTGTATTTTAAATGTACAAGTGCACTGACGAAAAAGCAGAGTTTCATGTACCATGGTTTTTATCAAAATTGAGATTTTTGGAAACAAGGCTTCATTTAAAATGAATGGTTAAAAGTTAGCTGATACGTATGTTAGCAAGGTACACTTCAGTACAATAATGCTGGAACCTGGAAGCCATTAAAGTTAGTTTCATTTTCTGTGTTTTGGATAGTTCATGTAGCAATTGTTGAGTGACACTGTTCACTAGATTAACTAATTTGCTTGTAGTGGTAGTGGTGGCAGAGATTAAACAGTAAATACCAATCTAAACTAGCTAAGCTCTTGCTCGATATGTAGCCACTTTGTTAGCTGGCTACCTTGTACTGTGTACCTGTACACAATAATACACATTGGCATGTTAGTCTACTAGGTAGGTAGCGTCAGGTAGATAGCAAGTTGCAGATAGTTTGACAGCTGAATTTGGGTGCTAGTGGTTTGTCTCTTTGCTCATTGCCTGACGTTGGCTAGCTAGCAGTATCTAAATATAGCTATGTTAGCTAGCTAAGTGGTGTTATGCATGGTCATGTTCACTACACTGGACACAATCATGATTTTTCCCAATTGTTTGGAAATGTTTTTGCCAACAAAATTGCACGCATTGTACATGCTAAAACAGTAGCCATGTCCAATCAACCCTAAATAGAAAATGTTCCCTGGCTTACTGCTAGGTCCACCTTTTCAAGACCCGAGTGATTGGTTTGTTGTAAATGAGCAAATCACCTTAGTTGTGGAAAGCAAAGCGCCATGGAGCACCAGTAAATAACCATAGATGATCTACTTGGCAGACAACAAAGGTATACAGGGTGTAATTTGTGCTCTAAAATGAAATAGGCACAGCTATGGGAATATATCCAAAACTGAAATAAAACATTCTATTTCAATTCTATTTTTGAAAAAACACCTCCAGTGCCAGCAGCATTGTGGTTTATAAATGCCTCAAAGGGCTATTCAGGAAATAACCATTTGTTAGCTAGCTATCCATGGTAACTTACAAGTATCATGATGGATCACAGAGATCAATAATCTTACAACATAAAATCATGACATGCAATCATTGTTTTAGTGGAGCAATTTCACCAGAAATCATAGCATTAAGTTGTGACGTTGAAAATTACAACGTTATCTCTAAAGTAACTTTAAGGTAGCTATACACTTGAAATGAGCTAGCTAGTAGTGTGACCTATGTAATAAGTAGTTTGGATTGGTCACCAAAGTTGTACTCATTATTTAAAATGAAATATTTTGGGTCATTGCAGATGTGGGACTGACAAAGAGTTGTGTTTAATGGAGAAGTACCATTAATGTTATAATTTACAAGATATGAGTTTTACTATAACCCAAAAGTATATGTTCTGCTAGTTGCAATAATATTTATGATGGAGTAAATTCTCTTTGCTTGTGTTATTTCTTTTTCATTGAATTTAAATTGAAAGTGATGTATTCCTTATTTCAAGAAATTGTAGCTATGATCTTAGTTTCCATTCAAAGTCACTGTTTTCTTCATTCTGCACTGCAGCTGTCTGCACTGAATAAGTTTCATTCTTTCAAGTCTTGATTTGTGATGTGGCCTCATAGCTGCTCCAGTAGCCAGAACTGAAAATAATCAATTTGGATGTTGATTCAAAGAGAGAGAAAGTTGATTGAATCCTCAGCAGCCTGCCCAGTGGCGATGCTGGTACATTGTTTGAAGTAGACCAACACAGTTACAGTACCATAGAAGATCTCAAAGCATTGTGTGTTGGAAGACTTGTCAGTACATGGGGTGGCTGGTGCCCTACATGGTCAAGGAGGCTGGGGTTGTGGTCATCAATAACACCTCAATAACACATCAATAATGGAGAATTCATAGAACATAAATCAAATCATTGTGGGTGACAACCTTCAAAATAATTTACAGATAACAACCATCTGCACAACAGACTAACAATGGCAAATTCTCCCACTGGCATTTAATAAGACCATATATCCACACCTTCTGAAACCTATGATCTATGCTCATCCATGCACTGGAAAAAATTATAATTAATTTAGATCTATAAAAAAATGTAGGGGGAGGCTTTCAGAAAAGTTAAAAACATACAAATATACAGGCAGAAAGAAAGTGCAGGAAGTGAAATGCTCAAGTCTTATATAGTCCAGTCATCACACTGAGCTCTAGGTGAATAATGGAGGATGAGATGTCAGTGCCAGATGGCACTGAATCTTTCTTCCTTTTCACCCAAGGACAAGAGGAGAGATTATATTGCACACAATTTACCACCACAATATACCACCGCATGAGTGCATACATTGAGGTGATGCAAAATAATCTGTGCACTGTATTATTCTATTCCATGTGACGCAACACTGGAAATACCAGGATATTTTTTTCACCTCAGTCACACAGAGCAGAATCACCTCAGGAGTACCTGTATATTAAGCAATGAATAGAACACTGGCTTCACTGCATTTAATTTGATTTTTTATTCATGTACAGCCTGTTGTACAGTTTATTAATCATTTATTCATTTGTAATGATAAATTATATATTCTGTATTCATAATAATTATGCTGCACATAATTTTTATTCTAAAATGTACACATTATAAATAATTACATATAAATTGGGCGATGACTTATTTGCAAGCTGTTTTGCATTTTAGTCCTCCATCCACACAGTGCCAATCAAGACAATTTTTCAATCCACAGTGTGATCTATTATTCAGTTATTTTCAATTTCAGAAACCCCAATTAGTTTAGATTTTAAACTTGATGCATCACACACTCAACAGCAATCAACAGTTACCATAGCTACCTACTACCATTACCTACTGTAACCATGTTGGTCTACTTCAAAAAGCCCCCGCAGGTTGCTGAGGATTCAGTCAAACCTTTTCTTTGAGTTAAAAACCAAATAGACTATTTTCAGAGAAACACGGGACTTAGAGTTTATGAATTTCTAGAAAACAACGAAGTAAGTAATTGCTGTATGTACTTAAAATTGACCAATTATATGCCTTGTTATTTTATAGTAATAAAACTAAACTAAAAGAAAAAGGAGTAAAAGAAACCAAAAGAGATAATCACTGTCAAATCCCATGCATGACAAATGAAATAATAAATAAAAATAGAGGATTATTTACACCTATTTCTTTCAATCAGTAGATGTACCCATATCTTTAATTCCAAATATACACATACATTTTTAAACTTTGGTTTAATTTAATATAGTCTTGAATAGCACATACGGTTAGGCTTTATTTATTTATTAGTGTTTTTATTTGGGATGGTACAATTAAACATTGATTGAACAATACAATTCTGGTCATTATGGCATTCCAATTTGGAAAGGAGAGTAAGTGGGACACAGTTTCTCCCTTTTGATTACTCTGGTATACAGTTATCTGAATATCTTACCAATTTTCATGGCTGCTAACATTCGTTCAGATGTACAGAGTAAATACATGAGTAAATAAGGGATACAAAGTATATTGAAAGTAGGTACTTCTACAAACGTGTGGTTCCTGAGTTTTTTAAGTAATTAACATCCCATCATGCTTAGGGTCATGTATAAAAATGCTGGGCAGGCCCAATTACCCATTATATTGGTTACCATGGTTAGAAGAAGAGATCTCTGAAAGAGAAGTGATTGTTGGGGTACATTTGACAGGGGCTTCAGAGATGAAGACTGCTCAACTTGCTGATGTTTCACGAGGAACAGTGGCTAAGGTGATGTTGACTTGGAAGTCTGAGGGAAAGACATTATCTTGGTAGCTATGCATTTTATGATCCTGCCCAGGCAAACGGCATGTGGCCTGGCCTAACCTAAATCTCCATCTCCATCTTGACACACTGTTTAGCCTAAAGCTCATAAATCAATGTGGCCTTCACTGGTGTCATCACTGACAGGTTTTATTACTCCTTGAATGAAAACCAGGGCACTTAGGAATGTAAGTCTGGATCCAGCGTATGTCACACACCACAATTTGGAGATTGCTACATGTCATTTTTATGTCTAGGATTTAATGTTTGTTAAGGTAGTAAACCAATGTATGTAGATTGGATGTTGGATATTTTGTCTTTGTCTTAGTGTAACCTAATAAACTAGCTCTTAATTTTAATTGAATTGCGAGTTGTATATTTTTGATGAAGGGTGATCCACCAGATGACTTTGCCTCTCAAAGCATTTGGTGATGTAATTGATAATTGGCATCCAGTGCAATAATCATTCAATTAAATTAAATTAATATATTTTACATATTAGGATAAGTGAGGGGGTTTAACACATAATACCACTTGTGTTGAGTGCTGAACCTTAAACAAGGGCATTTGACTGTTAAATTCACTGGATTCAGGAAATATACATGTTTATTAAATTCTCACTTGCCAGACAACATCACCAACTAGGGGTAACTGTGGTTGAAAGTGCATACTCCACTATTGTAATGTCTGTGCATTGGTTCGAGGTGCAAGTAGGGGCCAGGTGTGGTTTTACCACACCAAGTTCTATTTAATCAGTCATAATATTAAATAATTATAATCAGTCTCATTTGATTAGTCACTTATAGATTATAAATATATTGATGCTTCAATTTTATATCAAAGGTACAATTATTGACAATACACAAGCGTGAAGGGTTTTGGAGTTGTTGGAAAATACTATTTGGGGTATATTCCGATGTTTGCATAACATCATAACAGAAACAGAAACATCATAACAGAAAATGGAGCTAATCGTTATATTGACATATTCATTGGGGGGAAATTATAAGAGAAAAGCTTAACTTCAGCACGCAAGTTATATTACCAACCAAACGTCTAACGAGTTACTTCAAATGCAATGTACAGAGATCATGCATCTGACTAAGATGGTTAGCTGCAGGGGGAAGTTAAAGAGGATTAAAAGAAATGATCCAGGTGAGAGAGGCTACTCTGTTGGAGTAGATACGGTGCTTCTGGCAGCTCTGTTATAGTGTGGGGTGCATTTTCCTGGCACGGTTTAGATCCACTAGAGGCCCTTAGAGGGCAAAGTAAACACCAACAAATACAAAGCCATTCTGTAAGTGATCACCTTCATCCTATGGTGAAGCATTTCTATCCTGATGGGAGTGGTCTCATCCAGGATGACAATGCCCCCATCCACAAGGCATGAGTGGTCACTGAATGATTTGATGAGCATAAGAACTATATAAACCATATGCCATAGTCGTCTCAGTCATCAATCTTAGCCCAAATGAACACTTACTGTATTTATGTATTTAATTTGGCAGTAATTACCTATTTTAGTTTCTTTTAGAAGATGAATTACTATAATGTAACAAGACACATACTGTATATATATGCACACACAAAGTGGGGTCCAAAAGTCTGAGTCCACTACCAAGATCTGTTTGTTTCATCGTTCATCAGTGAACACAAAACTAACACTAAATATTTACTCACGTGGTATTTGTTATCCAAGAATGTCATAACACACTGATACAAATAAAAAACATTTTGTTTGAGAAAGGATACAAATACAAATAAAAAACATTTTGTTTGAGAAAGGATAGCATGAAATTGAAATATCTATAAATATTTTGTTTGCACACCATTGCCTTTCATTTCCTCAATGTTGTTTCAGTTAAGTTTTAATACATGTACTGTATTTGTATATTTGTATTTGTATATTAGCACTGTACTGTATTGTATTGTATTATATTATATTATATTATATTGTATTGTATTGTATTGTATTGTATTTTTATTACACTATTTCTTTTTTTTCTAAGCTCTTGTTATTGTTTTGGTTGTATGTTGACACCCTTGCACTAAGGCAAATTCCTTGTACATCGTACTTGGCCAATAAATAATTCTGATTCTGATTCTGATTCTGATACACAGTGTTGTTTTGGTTATGTAACAATTAATACCAGATATTGACATTATTAATATGTCCTCTATGTGTTCTCGTTGCTACTGCAGGTCCTTTAATATTGAAGAAGAACACTTCCTTTGCAAATGTTTTGGCAGCTGTTTGTAATTATGTCAGCAGAGCTTAGTGAAGTAGGTAGAGGTCAAATTGTTCTCCTGAGTAAAACCTTTGTGTTGAATGATGAAAACAAACAGATCTTGGTAGTGGACTCAGACTTTTGGACCCCACTGTATATATATATATATATATATATATATAAAATATTCTAACACACATGGGATATTCGTGTCAGAGACAAAGAGATCGATTGTCTAGAGACAATTTGGAGCCCAGCTACCATGATAGCACCCCAACAGGCCTGCCAGGAGATGAGCCAGAGGAGGGGAGAGGCCATAAACAGTATATGGCCGGGGTTGGCGCAATCGGAAAGGCATTCATCCAGAGTGCAAATTGCCCACTGCAGCTAAGGTTCGATGCCCGGCTGAACCAGCCCGGTTCTGGTGGGGAGTTGCACTCTGGGAAAGCAATTGGCTGTCCGCACCAGGGGTATGAGAGAGGGAAAGCCGGCACAAGCTTGCCGCGAGGAAAGAAAATTTCCCTGTGGGCAAAACAAATAGTTGAGTTCCGTCTCGGAAGAGGTTCATTGCCGGGCCCAGGCTTGTCCCATAGTTGCAGGCAGCGGGCTCGTTGGGGAGGATGAATTGAAGAAATAGAGGGTACAATTGGTCACTAATTGGCCACATGTGCATGCTGGCCGTATCAGGAAGACCACGGAACACACTCACACCAAATATGTTCACCTCAAGTGCCTCTCTGAGAAAAATGGTTTTAAAAATCAAAATCCCTTCTGGTATTTAGTTACGTCATTAAAACAAAAATTTGAATAGGCGTCAGTAATTTTTCCTGTTCTTTATCTATACCATATCTTGCGATGCCTGTGTGCAATAAATGGTTGCAATAACACAGAGCCTTTGCACTGCTTAGAGTATATAGTATACAGTCAGGTCCAGAATTATTGGCACCCCTGATAAAAATGAGCAGAAAAGTCTGTATAAAATAAACAAGACAGAATATAAACAAAATATTTTATGCTTAAACGTATGGGAACACTATATAGTTTTATTGTAATACAAATATTCACATTTTTATTGAGTAATATTTTTTAATAATAATTTTAATAATATTTTTTCTGAAAAACGTAGGTGTCAAAATTATTGGCACCCCTACAGATTATTTTAAGTAAAACCAAACAAAGTGAAATCTGCAAAACAATTCTACTTATTTAAGTTCATTTCAGTCTTACAGAACTGTATTGTGGCCTTCCATCACTTCCTGTTTCGCTAGGATATACAAATGAGATGGCACACATGCCGAAGAACTGTCAAATCAAAAGAGACGGATGGACCATCTAGAACCGTTGCAAACTTGCCAGGAAGACAATGCCAGTGCATGTTGTCCCCATGCACAGTGAGGAAGATGGTGAAGGAAGAACCCAAGCTGCATCTTGAGGTCACAAAATCTCAAAATAAACCATAAGATGCCATCTCCATACCAAAAAGCTCTTCGGAAGGGTTGCAACCAACAAATTCACGCACCTGGAGTTTGTTAACGTCATTGGAACTATGATTGGAACCAGGTGCTATTGTCAGATGAGACCAAAATTGAACTTTTTGGCCATGTACACCATCGGCATGTCAAAAGAGGGATGCATACAAGGAAAAGCACCTCATACCTACCATCAAATACAGTGCTGGATCATTGAGGCTTTGGGGCTGTTTTGCTGCCAGTGGTCCAGGAGCTCTTATTAAGATTAATGGCATAATTAATTCCACCAAGTACCAGGATATTTTAGCCAAAAACCTGGTTGCCTCTACCAGGAAGCTGAGACTTAGCTCAAAATGAACACAGAAATGGTATTGTGAAAACAAAATAAATGTTTTGCAATGTTCAGTATATTGACTTAAACCCTGTTGAAAACATGTGGTCTGAATTGAAGAGGGGAGTCCATAAGCACAAACCTAGGGATATCAAGGATCTTGAATGGTTCTGCATGGAGGAATGGTTCAAGATCCCTCCAAATATGTTCTCTAATCTGCAAGTACTAAGTACCAAATACTACATAAAAACAGGGTTGCCAAAAATTGTGAAACCCTTTTTTAGATACATTTATCATTTGAAAAATGTGTTATTTTGGTAAATTCCAATTAATTAATATTACAATATATCTCAGTATAATAATAATTAGAGACAGAGCCAATAATTCTGGACCTGAGTGGACATGTTAATTATATGTAATAGTTTGGTTGTAAATAAGTTTTAAATTAAATACAAACTATTCATTCAATGTTGTTTTCTTATTGCAAGAAAACTACACATTGCGATTGTATGTGTACAAAAAAGTCATGAGCGGGGTGGCTCTTTAATAAAATCAAAATCAATAATGATTTATCAAAGCACCAAGCATATATTTAAAATCCACATTAAATGTTCACATTCCTTTTAAAAAACTAGTTAACCGTGTTGCATTTCTGGAAGTGATGTAGGCTACCTTCCTTGAAAACATTCTTGTCATCCAAGATCCCACAGATCTAAGTATGATGCAAAACAATTCTTCAAAAGCTTAAATCTAAAAACCATTACATTGAGTGATGTGACTATGAAATTGTATCCAACCCAAATGCTTGATTCATTAAAAAAATCTATCAGAGGAAAAAAAAGAGAAAGGGAAAAATTTGAAACTATCTGACATTAATCCAGCATGGATTCCCAAGACAGATAACTTCTATTGAGGGAATCAATTTCAATTTTATGGAAGAGGAAGCAAAGATGGAGAGGCAGGGATGGTCTGACCTTGGTAATTATCAACATACCCATCACTCTCTGCCAAAGGGTAGAGTGGGGGGCACACTGTGTACACTGGTCTTCTGTCAACACTAGGACCAAATGCAACTAAATTACTCAGAGTAAGTACAGCTATGTTTGTGCAGCACAGAAAGCCACTATGGCACAAAGAGGTGTCATCAGCAGATTTTGATAGGCTAAATTGTATTACCATAAAGTAGCAGTGAAAAGCAGTGTTTAGCACTGGAATTGCGATGAGGGAACCATGGGTTTCAATCCTTAGTGAAACACGCTTACTCTACCCTAGAGCAAGACACCAGACTTACATTAGTGCACTAAAACTCCAAGCTATGCAAATATGTTCCAGAATATGTAATTTGCTATGGATAAACCCTCCAGCAAAGCAAAAATAATTGCATGTACAAAGACAAACCCAGATCTATTCTAGCTATTAAGTCTCAGTCTATTCAAACAGGTCGTTTATATTTTTGCACTTATACCTGTCCTTATATAAGAACGTTTCAGATGCTATTCATTTGACAGCTGAATAAATATAATAAACCATTAGTCATGGAAAGCTTAACAGTAACAATATTGTTTGACCCCTTAGACAACAGGTGTTTGATTGCTGATTGGGGCCATGCTCCCGATGCGTGGTTGCTCCGGCGCTGATTGGACTCCTCAACCTCATCTGGCCACGCCCCTGTCTGGTAGCGTAGAGTAGATGAAGCAGTCTGCGGAAGAATGCGTCCATGTTGATTTGCACGGCAGTGAGTTCAGAACCTATCCTCTCTGGTGCTAGGGCTTAGTCAGACTGATTTATTGATTTATATCCCTCCAATGTCATGTGAGTATGTCCATTATCTGCCATCTGTCTTAAATAAATCCTGTATTTTTTTTAAGACTCGTGACTTGAAGGAATATTTGTTGTCGCGTCCCATCTTGGGTCACCATCCGGCTATTGAAGTGGGGGCTCGTTCCGAGATAGAATTTTGGAGTCGTGTTGCGGTTGCCTGGATCACAGTTGTGTGAGCGGTTGTGCTTCATTTTGGTATTTTTGTAAATTGTTATCCATATATAAAAATGGAAACCTGGACACGTTTGTTAAAGATCTGACTATGGAACAGCTGAACAGTTGTAAGAAAGGGGACTTGTTGCTTATTTCGGAATATTATAGCATTAAGGTAAGTCGCTTGGTTCCTAAGGAAGTAATAAAAAGAGCAATCGTTGATGTGTTAGTGGAGCAGCAAGTTATTTTGGGTGATATTAAAGCAGCTGATGATAAGGAAACATTGGCTATGGAGGCTACGGAGATTGCTCGTAACCAGTTTCAACTGGAGATGAAAGGCCCAGAGTTTGCAGGGGAGAAGGAGTTGAAGGAGTTAGACATGCAAAGGCATTTGCAGGAGTTACAAGAGAAGGAACTAGATGTACAGAAGGAGTTGCGAGAGAAGGAACTGGATAGGCAGAAAGCTCTGTGCTTAAAAGAGCTGGAGATTGAGGCTAGTAAAATGTATGGCAAGAAAGAGCATCTTTTGACTTTGATGTGACGAGAAATATCCGAATGGTCCCGTCATTTCACGAGGCTGAGGTGAAAAATATTTTTCCACTATCTGTCATCGGTCTTAAATAAATCCTGTTTTTTTTTTTAAAGACTCGTGACTCGAAGGAATATTTGTTTGCAATATTTGTGCTCCCTTAACAAACAAAAAAATCAAGGCATCCCATCAATAACAATTTTGTCCTGTATATTCTTATTCTTGGCTTTAGGCTGTCAAAAAAACATTTTCCTTTTGCTTTCAATTGTTTTTATAAGTTTGTATGGTTTAAAAATATATGCCAACTCATTTCAACGTAACAGTTTCTTTGCTCAAAGATGGGCATGATATGTCCTCCATCCATCCATCCATTGTCTAAGCCGCTTATTCCTGGTCAGGGTCGCGGGGGGGGGGCTGGAGCCTATCCCAGCATGCGTTCCGGGCGAGAGGCAGGAATACACCCTGGACAGGTCGCCAATCCATCGCAGGGCACACACACCATTCACTCACACACTCATACCTACGGGCAATTTAGACTCTCCAATTAGCCTAACGTGCATGTCTTTGGACTGTGGGAAGAAACCGGAGTACCCGGAGGAAACCCACGCGGACACGGGGAGAACATGCAAACTCCACACAGAAAGGCCCCCGGCCTGGATTCGAACCCGAGACCTTCTTGCTGTGAGGCGACAGCGCTAACCACTGCACCACCGTGCCGCCCATGATATGTCCTATCAGACATATTTTCACAATTGAAAGCAGTAGTCTACTTACAAATCAATCAGTATGATTACATATTGGTGTGTGCAGTGCCAAATGCTGACTAGTCTACCCCTCATTTGCACCTCATTTGTGGTAATTTAATGATTACTTGAAATTGTAATGTGTTGATTGCTTAAGAAAGTCCTCCATCGACCTCTTGGTGTTGGAGGACGGAACTGCAGGTTCCTGACTGAGGTGTTGAAAAACGCATGCCCTTATAAGTACATAAAATAGCAAATAAAGACAAAATGATTTGCACCCAGATAAAGTGCAAAGGGTTGTAGGCTGAATGCAAATACATAAACAATCAAATTCGACAGTGCTGTTTCTAAAAACAGTACCCAGGAGTCCTTTGGTCCAAAAATCTATCCAAAGCAGTTACATGTTTTTAGCCAGTCACAAGTTAGGCTGTATGGGGTTTTAATATAAAATGACACCTCTTGTACAGATATGAGAGGAAAATGAATTCTAAGACGATTAAAATTCTTAGGCTTCCAACCCAATGGGCGGAAGCCTATTGTTCTTGCAAGTATTTTTTAGGCATCCAAGCCCGAAGGGAGAAAGTCTATTGTTCTTGCCAGTATTTATTTATTTTGCATTATATTAGTTAGTCTCGCCCTTTTTCCAGGATGGTCTTCTATATCGCCACTTCTCTCAATCAAAATAAAACTTGGCACGCATGTCCCGTTTGGTCTGAACTCACGCATGGAACGTTTTGGATGCGTTCGCCCGGAATGCCCAAAAACTTTTTATGTACAGTTTTCGGTGAAAGAAGCCTATCGGGGCCAAATTGGAAGAACATTATCATTAGGTTGTCATAAGTGTAGTATGACCTAATGGTCGTGCACCACCCAAAATGACATGTTTTGCATACCTTGCTACCCTCCTATAGCATAAGTTGCAGGGTTTTGATTTCATGCATGCATGCATATGTAGCGGGTGTGCTCTGGTACGTGAGCGTCCGCTACATAATGTGACGTCAATAAGAGTGTGATTAGTTCCCAGAGTTAGAGGCACTAGACATATGGGCCCACATAAATTGTGAACCACTAAATCGTATGTTGAAAGTTCTTCATGCCACACCCCATGTCGTGCGCCATTTTGCTTAGAACATGCGCCAAATCATGTTTTTTCACTTTATTTTAAAATGCAAACATACCACAGCAAACATCTCCGAGTTTTGTACATCACACATAGTCATTACATAGCAGCATACAGGAGTTGTGAAGGAATAATCGTTATCAGATATGCTTTGCTGGCCACGCCCCCTAATATTCACCACACACTGAAATGAGTATTTTCGCTTGATTATTTTGTGATAAAAATCCAAAAGTCTATCCAAAAGTTCAATTTGCTCAAGCTTTATACTGCTTATGCAAGTGTCGCCTATAGTGGACTACTGGATTTGTAAACAAATAGTATTTGCCTCGCCCCAAAACCTTTTCCATTTTTCTAAATGTCGCTGGTACATGTAAGCCTCTCGCGCCACACCTTGTAGGGGCTTGAAACTACATATACTTCAAGAAAACATATAGGGCTAATAAAATTGCTAAGGAATAGTCTGTGGCACATAATGTCTGGTTACCATGCCCCCTAATGTTTGCCATTCTGCATTGTACATGATTTTTTGACATTCTGCTTGATCCAATGATTGTATAAGCTTCAAAAAGGTTCAAAATATTACTCCCTCTACATACATAACACAAAACATGGCAGGTCACATGACTCGTGGCCATCATGCGTATGGTGAATGCACGTTATTTCCAGTTCAAGACATTTCTCCTCATCTGATGCTCACATAACCTTCAAACAGGTTTATAATGTTACTTCCTAGGGATACGTGACATTAAACTTGTTGTTTCACATGGCATGGCAGCCATGTTGCGTGTGGCGAATATGTTCTAATGTGGAAGACTAACTGTTTCTCCCTGAGTGTTGCTTGTATACACTCCTAACAATTTTAAGTGTGATGTCCTTTTGATTAGTCTTTGTAAAGTTTTGTTTTTGTTGCACGGTGCTTGAAAGCATCTGAGGTTGCCTGCAGCCTCTAGTTTTTTTGTGGTTCCTGGGTCAGGTAATTATGTATCCAAGTGTATAGAAACCTATCCAAAATGTACTATAAATCAGTTCTGTTATACAAATCTATTGAATCAGAATCCTTTCCAGATGGGTCCAAACAGATTGTAATGGTAACAACATCTGTGGCATTGTCATATGTGTCATCCAGGTCGACACTCAAAGCAGACGCATCACCCTCTAAAAACAAGCCAGCATATGAGTCTTAAAAAAAAGTCTAAGACACTGAAACGATGGTGACTTGCGACCATGATGAAATATAAGCAATTTCTAATTTTATTTTTGTTAAAGTCTCCCAGAACCTACAAATGTGCCCTCAGTTTTCATATGCGTATTCAGCAGAGCTGAACTGGTCAGATGCGCATGGACCTCAGCCCAACAGTGACCGCCAGAAGCCAATGAGAGCTTGTGGCTCTCATGGTTTCCAAGTGCAACTAACCAATAGCAATTTATATAATAAACCCCAGAGCCCGGTTTGATGGGATTATACAGGCGCATGGTTGGTACTTCAATATGTCAGTCGAAATCTCATGAAATATACAGACTAAAGGGATGAAACTTTTTTTCTACAAGCAAAACAACCTTCGCTCTCATTCACATTCACAGCGACATGAGTTGATATACACTTCTCTGCCCTGAGGAGACTGCCTCAAACATACAGCGAGATAGTGGGCTGAACGTAAACACGATGAGAACGTATGACAAAAACAAATTATATAAATTATTGTACGCATTCCTGAGACAATGCGATGAATGAATGAATGCGATTTTCGTTTAGCTGAAATTAGATGTAAAGATAAAGCAAAGATTTACAGATTGTTTGTGATGGGAGAGTTTATATGTACAGTATAAAGTATAGCATGTGCATTTGAGTGTAATAAGGAGGGGGGGGGGGTTTAAATGCCCTGCAGATTTATGATCATAATCAGTCATAAAAATGATCCCAAACTTTAAACACTTTTTAAGGGAATGACATTGAGAACACTTACAATTACAAATAACAATGCAAATAACACAATTAATAATATTTTAGAATTGTGCATTTTTGTAATTCTCATGGCTTTGGCGCCATACCGCTAGGGGGCTGGCAGAAAGAGGTTAGGAAGGAAGGAAGAGTTGCAAATTTAAGCAAGACATTTTTTTCTCTTACTTACATCACATAAATTTGGCAGTTGTTGAAATTACTGGGAAAAAAAATTCAGTAAAGAAAAAGGACAGTAACATCAGTTTAATTTTGTTATTCAAAGTTAAGGAAAAAGAACATCCGAGTTCCAGTAGATGGAATCTGAGCATTAATATTGCATGAAAAATGCATGATTGGTTGCAGGTGGAACATTTTGTGCAAGTACACAAACCATATGTAGAAAAGCTGCAGCGTTTACACGCAATTGGTCACAAAAAAAAAGTAATAAAAGGTCTGAACAATTTAAGAACATCTTTCCTCGTCCTTTGTACTGTAGAAAGTTGATACAAATTATTTTTTAATTCAACCCATTATTATGAACAAACATCCCTATTGGGATGCAACAGTATTTAAAAATAACAACGCCTCCTGGGTGGCGTAGCGGTAAAAACATCCGACGTTGCCCACTGCGACCGGGGTTCAATTCCACCAGGTCACGCCAGCTCAGCTCTGGCCAGGAGTGCCACTAGGGGTGGCAATTGGCTGTCCGCCCCAGAGAGGGGAGAGGGAAGCCGATATGAGATCGCTGCATATATGAGTGGTCCTGTGTGTTACAGTGACGGCATGGCGGGTGCCGGCTCGGAGCAGCGCTCACTACATGGTCTCAGGACTATAGCAGTGAGCTCTCATACAAGGGGGGGGGATAATTGACATGAAAAAGATGGTATAATTGGCTACTAAAAAATGGAAGGAAAATGGGGAATAAAAAGCCAGAACAGAGGGGGGGAAAAAAAGAAGTTTATTCATAATTTATTAGCTGAACAATTTTCCTGAACTATGCAGTGGTTGTTCCTGTTGCTGGAGCTGTACTCTAATTTCCATTACTTAACGCTTCATGAATACACCTGTGTGTTTAATCAATCATTACCACTTTGCAAGCAATAAAGATTAAAACTTCTACCCACCAGTTTGCTCTTGTGTATTATTGTTATACGTGTATGCCTAAATATTATGAGATATTTGAATGTGCATTTATATGTGACTGACCTAACAGCACATTGTGAGCTTTTATACTGTATGTCTGGTTCCCATTGGACATCCTTCTGCCAAACCCATTCTACTGCGATGACATAATTCTCTTTTTTTGAGAAAATAACAGAAACACTGTTTTACAAGAGAAAACATATTGCATTTTGCTTGTATTGAAAGTCATTATAATGATGTATGAAACACAATAGTGAATACAAGTTTGAATACAATAGTGAATAGGTGAATAGTGAATAGCCTATACATTTAATATAGGCATTTAATGTATGAAATACTGTATGTAACCTACAATATTAGTATTATGTTAAAAATAAAATAACATTAACTTAAAATAAAGTACAGCCCACTAGCAACACTAGGCACATTTAACTGCAGATAAAAACAATGCAAAACGGCTACATTTAACAGAGATTATGGCCGCCTGTGGCTGAACAAAGTGCAGTTAAATGACTGCTGCTTATCATCATTGCTACTAAAGTAGCTCATTATTTTAGTTTTGTTGTCTTCTTGACCTGAATGGTCTGACAAAGTCACATCATTTTGCAGATGGTAAACAAACCACTAGTACACAGCTTTGTCAATGTTGCAGTAATGCAGTAATTTCTTTTCAAGCCCTTCACGCTGCCTACCTTGTGCGTAAAAGATCAAATATTTTCCTCGTCTTTTAGTCATCCCCGTACAGTGGCCACACCAACATTAAGTTCACAAGCTACATCTACTTGTTTTGCTCCCTTCTTAATTCTTTCGATTGCAGTTAATTTGCACTTGAATAAAAACACACAATTTTTTTTCTTTTATTTTTTCTCCCCGTTTTTCTCCCCTTTTTTATATCCAATTATACCCTCCTTTTCACGTCAATTATCCTACTCCCTCATATATCTTACAAGTTCGCTGCTGTAGTCCTGATACTGACAGTAACATGCGGCTGGGCACCGCCTCCTCCGAGCCGGAACCCGCCAAGCTGTCACCGTAACTCTGGTATGCACGCATAGGGCCACTCCTATACGCAGCAAACTCGCATCGGCTTCCCTCCCCCCACCCTGGGGTGAACAGCCAATTGCCAACCCCTAGTGCCACTCCTGGCCAGAGCCGATATTGGCGCGGCCGGTGGAATTGAACCCCGGTCGCAGTGGCCACCATCAAATGTTGTAACTGCTGGACCACCCGTGAGGCTTTTTTTTTGGTTTAAAAAAAAAAATCACTTTGAGTGCACATCTGTGGGAAAATCAACAAAATAGCATTGCCATGTCTGTGCTGCCCATTTAACAATGAGTGAAAAAATTCAGTCAACTCCACCATCATGAGTTATCTGAATCCACGGGTTATCGAGGCGCGAGTTATTCAAGTGGTGGTGTATATTACAATTCCTGTATCATTTATATAAAGTTAATTGAAATTAGATGTGTTATAGCAAAAAAGTTGGGTGGACAATTTTTTTTTACAGATAATCTCTGTTTTTTATTAACATATTTCTAATGCCTTGGTTTAATTAAGGCTTTTATTATTTATTAAGGTTTACATACTTCCACAAAAGTGCAATCTGGATGTTCATTTGTTAAATAGTCATATTGTGACTACAAACTACTCTTCCGACTGTATGAAGGTGCAAAAAAGTTGGTTGTTCTTACAGAGATAAATGTAAAACTGCTCTCTTGGTTATGAGCTGTTTTATCTATTACATGTACTGTATGAATTGAGTTGCACTGAAGAATTTGTTTAAAAAAAATATATATATATTTTTTTTTTTATTGAACAGCTTTCACACTTTAACACCAGCAAAAAAAGCATCTTGTTTATTAAGCCTTTTATTGTCAGGTGTTTAGCAGCTACATATGGCAATGCAATGTTCGCTTTTCTATTCCATTTTTCCAGCATGTATAAGTGACAAGCATGCATCAGTGACAAGAAAACGTTATTGTCTGGTAAATCACATTGGTATTTCACTGAACACTTTCATTTGTTAATAACTATTATTTGTTAATAACTATTAACAATTATTATTGATAACATCACTAAGAACTTGTGCCCTCACTCGAGAAATATTGCACATCTGAGGCCTTCACTGTCACTTAATGATGCTGAAATTCTTGTTCATCTAATCTTGTCTGGGCTCCTATAATACCTCACTTAGTGGTACCATGGCACAGGTTCTAAATAAGCTTCAGTGGGTCAAGATCTATGCAGTCAGGATTAAAACACTCTAAAGCCAGAACATTATTCCCATTTTGTATGGGTTGCACCGGCTCCCTAATAGGTTCCACGTACAGTGCAAACTTCTACTCGCATACAAATCATTAAAAGGTTTTGCATCTATGTATCTAACTGAGTGAGCTATTGCAACCTTGCATCCTTCCTCAAAGTCTTTGTCTCCTGATTAATATCTTCTAAATGGGTGTGCCCACATTATGCTCGATGGTGATAGTGACTGAAAAGCATTGTTCATTTTGCCACCAGTTTTTGATTTAGCCATAGTATTACAATTTTTGACTAAAAAGCATTTTAGTTTTAGTCATATTTTAGTCATGCCATCTTCATTCATTTTAGCCAAAAATGTTGTATAAATAAATTATTTAATTTGGTCAAAGACTGTTTTAATCAGCCACATTTAATTCCCTCCGGTAGTTCAATGCCTGACAGATAGTCCACATAAGAAAATGACTTTGGTACGAGTTTGGTACTCACAGATTACCCAACTCATTTGGAAACTACATTCCGAGTTAACTTTGCAAAGTGTCATCATCTTGGCATCATTATATTGAAAATGCTGCCAAACCTGTTTTTTTTTCCCTCCCAGGACTGACAAGGGACATTTCTGTACAATTATTTCAGTTGTCTTCAAATAGCATAGCTAACATTTCAGTCAATGGCAATTACTAAACTTATGATAGCAAGCAAGGTGTGTAATGGGCAAATGAGCAATCACATAATTACAGCTGTTGACAACTGAGTTCACAAACTTCACGTAGGGTATCTTGCCAATGACAGGCATGCATTAAGCATTTTCTACAGCTTCATGCATGCTTACTATTGAATCAGCCGAATCTGATATCTGACTGCCGAAAGCTCTTTTTGGCAAACCTTTTAGACATTGCGACCAAACATTTTCCAGAACATTTTTGTCAGTAAAAATGTCAAATTAAATAGTCAACGTTATCGTCCCAACATTTTCGTCACATTCTCGCCTTAGTCATCATCAACAAAAAACTGGTCGCTGATGACAATTTATCATGATTTTAATCAACAAAATTAACACTGCTGCAGTGTCAAACATTATTATTAGAATAAATATTATAACTTAAATCAAAAGATAAAAATCTCCTGTTGAATTTTTAATCATTCTTAATTTACCAACTAGCTTTCTTCCCATCTTTTTATTTATTTAACTTTTATTCACAGTCAAACATTATGTATTTTGCCAGGACGTTTTTTTAAGGCTTTGCTTTAATGTTTTATGTATGTTTTATGATTGAATGGAATGTTAACCCAAAGCCATTCTAGTTTTGTCAGTGCAGAACCTCAAAGAAAAGATAACCTTCGTTAGTCCTTCTAGCCCTCTTAATGAACATTTAGCAGGAGGAAGTCTGTCCTGCTAAATGTACCACTTTTTTCATGATAGGCTACATCATGTCAGAGTGCTATATATGCCATCGTGGGGAAAGGGTTAGCATCTCAATTTATAGAGCACCTTGTTTATTTCTAGTTGTATTAGCAGATGTGTATTATGCACATACTCGAGTGTAGGAGATTAATACCCATTAGGTCTCATCAAAAACTCCACAGATTAAAATAGCTGTCTCTGAAGATTTTATGAAAAAAGGTCAAGTGTGACAGCAGTCACAAGGGAAACTGTGAGTAAAAAAAATAATAATAATTTGGGAACAGTACAAGGCCTAAAAATAGAAAACGAGATTTTGAAAGACACCCCTCTTGAGACTTAAAATATCAGTGGGGAAAAAAGCACATTTGTATGCTGTAAAGTATCCTGAAAAATCATGGGATATACATATATTTACTCAGCCAAACCTTTTCCGAAGGTTCATCACAAGTTGGCCACAAGGCATTCGACTATACAATAGAGGAGTGTGTTAATTGTTACTATGTACATTTAATGCATGGGCTTTGGATTGTATTTCAGGAAGCATCATATTGACCCGGTCATACAGGCCAGCTGTCTAAATGTCAAATTGTATAATCGAAATTGACAAGACAGAGGCTATAAACATATCAGTGAAAACAGCCATTCATTCAAGAGTTGATGGCTTGAATCTCAGCCACAATAATTTATAAAGCTTGGCTAAAGATAGAAGGGATCATTTTCTGTAACTAATACTCGGGATAGGCTTTTCTTATGACAGCATTTCCTGTGAAGGTTGGACAGCCACTTAAACATGGTGCTGAACACCACAAAAAATGACATAAAAACTAGTGATAGGTTCAACAGGCAGATTGTGAATCATGGCCATTTGTTGTAAGCTCAGTTGATATGTGATACTTCAGAGCGCAACATTTATGGATCCATGGTTGTGGTTGATTACTCTGGATATAATCATATGTGAATAAATATTAAACATTGTGCTTTGCACAACAAAAAAAAAGTATGTTGTTGGGAGTCCATATTACTGGGGAAAAAACATTGGATGGCATTACAGACATGATTCACTATCAAAATTATGATGATATCCACAAATGTGTATAAAGGCAGTTCCAGTGTTGGTAATAACCTTAATGAAACTCAAATTTCCAAAACATTACATCTTTATAAATGAATTCAGTCATGTTTGCCATTTGTTGGCATTTACAGACTGTACAAGAGTTTACACATGCAGATAAACAGCAAAGCAATCATTTGTGGCTTAGTTTGTTAATGCGTGTAGCATGAACATGTAACATCAGCAGGGTGATTCTTACAAACACTGAATAATCTATTTAATTCTCAGACTGCTGTTCCTAATAGGAAACCACATTCACCAAAGCTTGGTTAGTCTGTTATTGCTGCAAACCTTCGTTTGTGTATCTTTCATAGATGGTGGCTGTCATTACTGTAATTACTTTGGCAGTTAGGTGCAAAACCACAGGAATTAACTCCCATAACATTGATTTATTAATCTAACATCTATTGATTTTAAACCATGGTCATGTACTCAAACCTGCACAAACGTATTAATTTACTAACTTAATGTAACTCCTAATTATTCCGTAATAACCTTGATTTCAGGAACAGAGGAAGCGACAATTAATACTGAAAATACAGAAAACATTAAGTAAGACTGTTTCATACTGTATGTTAAGCAATCGGTTGCTGTCGAGCTACGGCTTCCAAAAAAACGCAGTCATGACTTGGAATTATGCCACTGGAAACAGCATTCTATAATATTGCGGCGGAAAATTAGATGCAATCGTTTTAAAGACGTTAGCATGCTAAATACATATACATTAACACGTTAATCCTTGTTCAATCTCCCCTTCGGTCCTAAACACAGGGTCATTTCTTTCATCACAGGTGTATACTACCTGTCCTCGTGTCAGGCTTTGCTGCAGCGTTGAACAATTCAGCACTATAAAGTTTGCATGATGTGCTTAACATTTTCTTTACAAAATTCTAGTTTAACCAGTAGAACACAATAGTGAAAATTGGCAATGCAGTAATTATTTAATACATTACATTACTGCACGAACGATAATCCCCGATCTAAACAATAACAATTATTCGTAATATCATCAAATTAAACATAAAGTTAGCATTTCAAGAGAGGAACATTTAATTAAACAAATGCCTTCCTTCGTTATAATTCAGGGCGCACTTCAGTGAAACAGCGAACCAAGGGCAATAGACTATGGTCATTTTATGGAAAACTACCCGTCCGCAAACCTGTGTGAAGATTGAGACAAAAATGACATTTTAGAATTGAACAAGGTTTCCTTACCTGCGTCCAAACCGAACAGTGAAGAGACCCAAGAAAACGCGTTGGCGGAAGGATGCTGTTTCTAAAACGCTGTTTCTAAAATCAGCATGACCTCACTTCAGCAGTCGCACACTGACAAACGCACAGACAATTCCCTTTTCAGCACGCTGCGTCTCCGACATGTTTACCTAGGTAGACGCGTCAAGTTGCGTCTCACTTTCCTCGACAGCTTTGGTACACTAATCACCGCAAGTCCTTGAAAGTTGTATGAGTGGGTATAATACAATGTGGTACATGAATAGTGTTTACGGCACTACATGTATCCAATACACCTGCCTTTGCATTACATGGTTACCGTATCATACGTGCACTTCTAATATTAATACAGTATGACCGTTTGTAATGGATTTTTAATATTTTATTCACTTTGGGTACAGCTAGCCATATGGGGTGGAGAGGAGATTGCGTGATACGATTTTTCGATGTTGCATATGGATATTCTAAAGAACGAACAATTCGACTTTGTACATAATGTAGCGATCCAGGGGGGTCGCTCATTAAAATGTGTGCGCGGGGCATTATGGGGGAACGATGTTGTGTGTTTGTGCGTTCCCCCTGTGTTAATTGCTTAATTGTATTGTTAACCTTTGTTATATGTGTTATTGTAATCCTGTTTATGTGTTAGATGGCTGGTCGCGGTGTGCTAAATGTCGAAGACACTGCTACCAGTAGGCTACCCCTGTATTGTTTGGTGTAGTCCCTTGAATGTCAGGGCAAAAGTGTTTATGATTGAGTGTTTTGTTGACTGAGTTTACTTCCTGGTTGTTGTGCTGACTAAGGAAGAAGTTTAATGGTCTGGCGTGTCCTTCTCAGGACGCGTCTGTACCAACAAGGTTCTTGTGGTATCATCTGGAGTTGTGCGGTGTGTGGAACACGGATGATTATCACCGATATTAGTCGTAGTTGTGCGGTGTATGGAACACAGATATTTATCGCTTCTTTTAATAAAGTGGCTACTTGCGTGGCCATTTTTGCATCGCAGCTGGACTCTTGATACATCACCTCGCGCACGCTCGTCACAATAATGAGAAATAAAGTGAATATAGCCTTTAATAATATGAAATTGAGAAGAACACTAGGCCTAGTATTCACTTCATAAATAAGTTGTAGACCGTGCACAGTTAATTAATCGGTGTATCCTCAGTCAAGAACAACCTACCTTTTATTTTTCCACTCCCTTGTTCTATTGTTTCACATGTGCCGTTTCACGTGCTTTGTTTGTGCCGTATGACCCAATGACTTGTTTGATCTTCCTGAAATGTCCCCTAACCTCCCATATAGCTACATTTGTACAATTAGAACCCGTCGGTGAATCACGAGAAATTAAAGTGGCGCTTCATAAATGACAAGAGCCCTTTAACAAGATGTTTTCTTACCTATTTTGTTGCTATGTGTGTTTACTGTTCCAATGACGAGTGTTGAGTTAAAAAAATATATCCTGCCAAAGAGGGCAAGAGCGCCTGAAAGTAGATTTAAGTGATTGCGATTTTTCCATTACGTACGTACCACACATGCAGGGCTTGGGGTGAAAAAAATGAAAAAGGGTGCAAACACACACACAGTGTTGTTTTCATGGACAAAGACATTACCATGGTTTTAAATATTTAAACGTTGCAGGCACTTGAAACTAAAACATATACAGTGGGGAAAATAAGTATTTCACCCCCTGCTGATTTTTTCACCCCCTGTCTTGCCCATTGTGGAGAGGTTGGAATCTGATTCATTGATTGATTCTGTGGACAGGTGTCTTTTATACAGGTAACGAGTACTTAATTAGGAGTACTAATTAAGTAAGAGGACTAATCTGTGTGCCTCCTGGTCACATAACCGGTCTGTGGGAGCCAGAATTCTTGCTGGTTGGTAGGGGGTGAAATACTTATTTTCCTCAATAAAACACAAATAAATGTTTAAAATTCATATAATGTGATTTTCTGGGATTTTTTTATATATTCTGTCTCTCACTGTTAAGATGAACCTACCATGAAAATTATAGACCGTTCCTTTCTTTGTAAGGGGGCAAACTCACAAAATCAGCAGGGGGTGAAATACTTATTTTCCCCACTGTAGGTCAACAATCATTGGGAAGGAATAATAGGTGGTGCATATGGTCTGGTAGCCACACCCCCTAACGTTTGCCATTTTGCATTTTACAAAAAAATTTGACATTCCCTTTCCATAGCACAAAACATGGCAGGTCACATGACTCAGCGGCCATCTTGCGTATGGCGAATGCGCGTTATTTACATTTTAAGCCATTTCTCCTCATCTGATGCTTGCATAATCTTCAAATTTAGCAAACAGGTTCAAAATGCTACTTCCTAGGGAAACGTGAAACATGCCCACCACTACATCAGAACTGTCGTGTGGCATGTAGTGGTGGGCATGTTGCGCTCAGCAAATACATGCTAATGTGGGAAATAACGCTTTCTCCCTGAGCTTTGCTTGTATGCACTCCAAACTCCAAACACATTTTAAGTGTGATGTCCTTTTGATTAGTCTTCGTAAAGTTTTTTTGTTGCACGAGGGTTGGAAGCCTCCAAGGTTACCTTGAAACATTTGCCTTGAATGTTTGAAGGTTATGCAAGCATCAGATGAGGGGAAATGGCTTGAAATGATGTGCCATCAACTTTATTAGCACATAATGGCCAAACAGTCTTCCTTACCTTTCCCTCATTTCAGAGGAAGCCCGCCAGAATGCCGTTTTGGAGGTTTTGTTTCCCCTCCGGAGTGTAACCAGGTTTACAGGTTCTCGTAGACCTTGATGCTCCTTGCCTCCCACAGGACCTGCTTCACAGTGCTCTGGATTTTGGCATCCAGAGCACTGTAAAGGATGCCCTCCGCCATCAGGGAGGATCTCAGCAAGGACCTGTTAAGGGAGACGGAAGAAACACAAGGCCCCAGACCCATTTGGCCACGGAGCACTCCCAGAACAGATGGTGTTTGTGTTGAGTCAGTTGTTTGCCCTTGGAATAAGACATGATGTTTTTATATGTCCATAATATGGTCAGTGAGGTCAGCCCAGACCTGGATAATCCCGCCCTGAAGGCAAAATCCCTCAGGGCTTTATATACATATGGAGGGTCATTGTAAGGTCTGGTCCACACAGGCCCATAGTCCTCAGGAAGCGAGTGGCATAGTACTTGACTCGCGTACCAGAGCCCTTCTCCCCTCTCAGTGTTCTGCACCTGTGTGGCCTGAGCCAAGATGATGTTCAATATGTCCAGGACCCCCCTACCCCATTTCTCCTCCTAAAAACTCTATAAGCGACTCCGACTACAAGGACAGAAGTACTTCATCAGACTCCCTGTCAAACTCTTCAAGCAACACACAGGAGGAGGAGACAAATCACTCAATCTTTCCTACAGGCAAGCTCACCTGAGGCTAATGAGCAATCAACTTGGGTGTTAGCCATTGCTTTCGTTAGGCCTTTATGAAAGCACAGCCTGGCCAAGTTTGAGGGAAAGTTTTTTGGAACATGGAGAAAGAGGTGCTGTCTTTTCTTTGTTACCCTCGAAAACAGCTTTTGTTTTAACTTTGTTTTCGTGTTTTGTTTTATTTGTTTTTGTAATTAATAATATTAAAATAATATATTGGCTGCTGGCCAACTGGAACACTGCTTTTGGTTTGTTTTTCCATCCACTCACCAGCTGGCATGGTTGCCACCCTGCTACACCTTAAACGGCAAACTTTTACCCCTTGAACTTCTCAACATGGTTAATCAAATTAATGACCCACATGCCCTCCAACATAACGTTAACCACGTTGCCCCTATGGCAAACTTCATAGAGGACAATCCTTTACGAAGCCTTTGAAGAACCGAATGCCGGTTTAGAGCAATTCAAACGTGGCGGTGGTGTCCATGGTGCTGAACACATCCACAGACATGCATTATACATTGTTCACAGGGATCGCTTTAATAACATTGAAATTAGACACCGTTTTAATTTTGCAAAGTTTTACAATGTCGACAGTTGACTTCTCTGTTTTAGTTTTAGAAGCACTCAAAACACCTCTATATAGTTTACAACGCTGGAAACAATCTTTGCTTTGCTACCTGTGTGGCTGCAACAGGAATACACCACATGTGAGGCTGACAATACTGGTAGAGGGTTGCAAAGGGCTGTTAGCTTGTCAGAGCAACATTACACTGCATTCACAGACATTGGAAAATTTGAACAATTGCTGAAGGTAAAGATTGTGGCGTTTTACTGATGCCCTGACAATAATACATTTCTGAAGTTTCAAACAAACTGAGCCCCCCATTCCAAATTTCTTTACCTTCAGAAGAACCGTTGCTATGGCATCAAAAATCAAGGTTTATTTTGGGCTACATTACGTCTGTGAATATTGCTACACTGAATTTAGCAAAAAGACAAACATTGCAATGATGCGCACAAGCATGGTCTGTCTCGATGGCCAGTGCTCCAGACACCCCAGACAAATAATTTAATATGCTTTTGATTGATTGATTTGATTGATGATTGTTTGCGCTTCTGTAAGTCACGTTTTTGTTTTGAGCAACACAACCTTATAACCCTACATGCGTCCAGTATGATGGTTAGTATATGTGACTCGGCCAAGTACTGTCTAAAGTGCAACCGAGGCTGTTCATGTAGCTGCACCACACAAATGTGTCATTGTGTCTTCTGCTTATGTTTGTTTTTCTTTTAATATATAATTGTAATTGTGTATACTTTATTAGTGACAAAATATGTGAATGTGTTGGTTTTCTTAATACCTATGCATGATGTACAATTGCGGCACGGGAAAAACCAGTGGCATCATCAAGATCTTCCTTTGGGATTTCAGGAGAATCAAAACTATCCGCACATACCAGCAAGTGTGAGGCTTCGGGCCCGGAACCACAAATTTATCACAAGATTTTTATTTTTGGTGAATAGCTGTGCCTTTTTGACTTTGCAAAAAGAAATTGTTACCAAGTAGGAAGTCATTACTAGTTAATACTAATTGAGCTATGTCAACCAACAAACTGGAGGGAGAAGATTAGTTATAGAATCTACAAAATAGCGTAGTGTTTGTAGCCCTACATCATTAGGAAAGGTTGTGTAAAGGCTTGTTACATCCATGGCTGCAAGAAATAGATCTTCCCACTCTAGGTTTAACGCAGATATCTGGTTGATAAAATCACCCGAATATCAAAGGTACCAGGGAAATTGAACCAGTGTAGGTCTGATATTAAAAATCAACAAATTTCAGTTCAGTTAATTAATCAATGCTGGCCATTATCGGACATCAAGTTGGAAAATGTTCAAAAGCCTTATGTATTTTGGGAAGGGCATATATCACAGGAATTTGGGGATATTTAGAGATGAATATGAAAAGAATATGAAATAGATATGAATAGAATTCTGAAATTCTCTCAGAATTTGTAGGATGCCGTGTGTCATGATCTGAATTGGCAACCAAATAGATTTCAGCCTTGAAATTGTTCGTAGGGTCACTTTTGAGTTTAGTATAAGAATTTTTGTTCAGTAACTGACTGTAAATCTGTTTCATAGTCATTTCTGATCATAACCAAACCACTGCCTTTGTCAGCACCCTTAAAAAAGATCTGTGGCACAACCGGCACTCCGGAGTGCAGGTTACCAGCTCGGCTCTGGGCAGGAGTCCCACTCGGGGGAGGCAATTGACTGTCCACCCTAGGGAGAGGGGGAGGGAAAGCCAGCACGAGCTCGCCGTGAGCACAGAAAGCTTTCCTGTGGGCAAAACGAATAGGCTAGTTCTGTCTCAAAGGAAGTGGTTCATTGCAGGCCCCGGGGTAGTGGCTGGTCCCGTAGTTCCGGGTGGCAGGCTCATAGGGGAGGGTGAATTGAAGAAATAGAGGATACAACTGGCCACCAAAAAAGACCTGTGGATTTTTAGACAGAATTAAGGGCATCCCTTTAACAACCAACAACCATGTGTCGAATTGTAACAAATTGCAGTCAAACAAAAAAAATCTCTCTTACAAAAAGTGTCAATAGTAGAGTTGTTAACTGGTGGACAAAATGTAGCTTTGAACATCAAATAACATTACATAACATTACAATTATCATCCCGAAGGGGTAAACTAGTCCTTCCCTTTAATTTTGATAGAACAAAAAATGTAAACTACCTTCGTAGACGAACATCCTAGGAATTCCAATATATATAGCAACACTGTTGTATACCATGTCATATCATATGCATTTTGCAGTATTTATTTTTTTAATTTCCCTTCAGATCATGTTCAGTATCATTGATGGTAACAGGGTCGTTTCTACAATGGACTGTGTCCCATGTGCTTGAAATAGCATTGGGAAGCTCGCCACATTAAGTGAATAAGAAAATGATTTACAGTAACAAGTACGGTGGGAAAAATCTTAATAAAAGCCTGAAGATATTCGCTTTTACAAGTCTGTGAGCAGGTACAAGGATTTGTAAATCACCGTTTCACCATAAATTGTTGCTGGTGTTTAAGTGCTACCCATGCAGCAAAAAAACTGGTCATTTGTATAATAGGCAATACAAATCTTGTTCTATCTGAAAAAGCAAAGGATTCCACATCAATAAATCTGTGGTTAGTTTATGTGACTTGTGCTGCTGGGTGGCTCATCTTAAGGCACTGTTCTGAGTGGATGAGTTTGAATCCAGACTGTGGCAGTAGTGTAGTAGGCATTCCACGTTGGGGAGGGGAGGGAAGTGGTTAAATCAATTCCTCTGAATTTGTAGTATTCAAATCTGTTCAATTTTAAAGTAGGAACACACCAGCCAGACAAACGCTGTCTAGCTCGTTGGTATAACTGTATCGTCGGTCAGCATCAGCCAACAATTTAAAGATGTGCTGAAACACAGACCTGGCTATTGCCCTGACTAAATACGAGTCTGCATGTTCAGAAGAAACTCTTGTGGGAACCCCCATGCTCCGATTAGCTCAAGGTTGAAAGACTGTCTCCAACTGCCAACGCTGATTCTATGTTAAATCGGGACCTACTGGCACCAATGTGGGGCAAAATGGCTGATGTGTGGAACACACTGTGGTAACTACAGGCAACTATTGGCCACCAACAGTTTTTGACTGACGGTCAGGCCGGTGTGTTTCTACCTTTAGATCACCGTTTCACCTTACCAATTGTTTCTGGGATTTACCACAGGTGCATTAATGTACATTAATTACTAGAAAGTAAACAAGACATAATTGGTCAATTTTGAGCAACCACATACTTGCTTAATTGTTTTTCAAGTCCTGCGTTCCTCTGAAAATGATCGATTTGGTTGTTGATTCAAATAGAAAGTTTGACTGAATCCTCAGCAGCCTGCCGAGTGGTGAGTACATTGTTTGAAGTAGACCAACATATTTACAGTACAATAGCAGGTATCAAAGCATTGTGTATTGGAAGACTTGTCAGTACATAGGTCAAGATAATGGTTGAGGTGCTTGTGTGAATTTCCTGTCTTTTGCAACCAAAAATCTCTCAGGAAAGTTTTTTTAACATTTTTATAATATATTGATATTGTACAATATATTTTGTTTAAAGTGTGAGAATTTCAACAATTCACCCACTCGCAAACGGATATACAGCCGTGGCTGAAAATATTGGCACCATTGCATTTTTCATATAATGCAGTTTCTTCCAGAAAATTGTTCAAATTAAAACATATTTTGGTATCCACATATGCATGTCTTTGGTTTACAGTAGAAAACAAAACTGAAATACTGAATCTTTGCTTATTCCACACAGAAAATGGCCTGGACAATATTATTGACACCTTCTACCGCCTTCAACCCAGTGTCAGAAAGCTGTGTCTCCGTCGAAGGTCATGGGTCTTCCAGCAGGACAATGACCCAAAATACACTTCAAAAAGCACCCAAGAATGGTTAAAAACAAAACGCTGGACTGGTCTGAAGTGGCCAGCAATGAGTCCAGATCTAAATCCCATTGAGGAGAGATGAAAACAGCAGCTGGAGAAGGCACCCCTCAAATCTGAGAACTGGAGCAGTTTGCAAGAGAAGAGTGGGCCAAACCGCCAGCAGAGAGATGTAGGAATCTCATTAATGGCTATAGGAAGCACTTGATGGCAGTTATTTTCTCCAAAGGCTGTGCTACCAAATATTAAATGTAGGGTGTCAATAATTTTGTCAATCATTTCTGTCTATTTTATGATTTAAAAGGATATGTTAAGATGTTAAGTTCTGAATCAAAAACAAAATATCTGTACTATTGACAGTGAAATAAAGAATTATGGGGACCAAATACTTTTGTCTTACTTTACAATACAACTTACTTTAGATTTAAAAAAAAAAAAAAAAAAACGTGCAAGGGTCCCAATATTTTTGGCCACGACTGTAAATTAAAAAATATATATTAAATTCTTATTTTAAGCTCTAACCAAGTTACAGTACCTGCCACTATTAGACTGGTTAAGACAAAAATGTACCACATTTTATACACCAACCAAGGGAACATTTTTAATTAGATTTGGATGACTCGAATAAGCAAGGAATGAGGCCTGCCAGTTTCAGTAAAACTTACAGGCATCGCAACTGTTTAATTGTTTTTCATGCCTGAAGACTAGACACAGGCAGAATGACAAAGTGGTGTGGCGGGTGCAACAGCAGATGGGTGACTGGTTGTTCACTGGCCTGACGAATGGCTTCAGAGTGAATGTGTGTGTGTGTGTGTGTACATGAGTGCGCATGAACAGATGGGGAAAGGTGTAGTTAATATTCACTCAGCGGTGGGCAAACATGATGGTGAGGAAAAGGCCAAGTCAGCGCTATTGAAGCGTGTTCCCTTGGACAGAAACGACAGGCTTTGTGTGGTCTCCCCATCTTGACAGCGCAAGCTGCTTGTGACCTTACAATGAGATTTTAAAGGTGAAATGCAAGAAAGACGACCAGGAGTGGAAAAAACCCCCCACAAAAAAACCCCACTCCAGCCAAAGACTGGTACATTCAAACATACCGTTATTAATATAGAACTGTCATGAATCCAAAAGGTGTGTTGTGAAGGATGTACTTGGCTGCATTCTGTAAAGCTACATGTTAGATATATCTTACTTTCTCAAAAATGTCTGTACCCAGAAGCCTATTGATGTGCATTGCATCCTCTTAACAGTGCAAGCAATCCCTCTGCAACAGCACCACCAGCTGCAGTGCTGGTGAATTACTGAACTGCCTCCCACTCCTCTCACCTTTCAACATTAAAAAGTGAAACACTGAAACCATGCATTAAATCACTCAAACAGTAACACTAACTGACATGGCAGCCTTATATATATATATATATATATATATATATATGGTCTTATTAATTGCAAAGCTTGTTCACATTGGTGAGCATCTGGTATGAAGGAAAAAAATAAAGCTAACACTGAAGTTGTAACTACAGTAACTGCATGACCTAAATGCTATTTTTTTGTGGATAAATACTTTATGCTATCCAGGACTCAACTGGCCACAGGTTGCGTATTTAATTTACCAATGAGAACCCTCCCTAAGTGCTGGGAAAGGGACAAGATTGGCTGAAAACCCCTATTTGCAATAACGCTGCAAACAAGATTTGATTTTAAAAGTCATTTTTATTGTGCATTACTGTTATGGAACAGACTACCACTGGTGTACTACTGATGATTTTGAATGAATCCGACCATTCCAAAAAGAAAGAATCCAAAGAAAGAATCCAAAAAACAGACCCGTTCTACTCTTTAAAGCCCAATTTTGCACAATCTTTCATAGAACTGGCCTCCATGCACCACTGTAGCATCTGACAACCCATTTGACTTGGGTACTGTACTGTATTGTACATAAAGGTCAGTGGCTGTTCCCAGCTCTTCACTATGAACTACAGATTGCAGAACAGTTACAGTACAATTCCCTTTGTTACTTTGATAAATTCATGAGAATATCTTTGATGAGCAAGACACCCTGATTCAGCCATTGTGTTAATTCCATGTAACCACACTAAGCATTTTGCCATTTCCTTAAGTGTTTTGCAACAGCCTGAAGACAATCAGTCAGAGACCTTTCTGCCTGGAACTTTCTTCGGCAAGAGTTGGTTTCTGTGATTCTTGAAACAGTTATTTCAGGATATAAAAATGAATAGTACAATACTAGGTATTCACGGATCCAGGACTGACAGAGGGGATTACGACTTAAATTCTTGACACCAATGGAGCTGCAAGCAAAGCAATATTCCTTCCTAATTCATAAAACCCTTAAGCTTCAGCTGTTGTTGGTAAAAGCCTAACATACAGGGTCTTCGTGTTCAGAGTCTTCATTGGGGTGTTTTCGGTGATCTCTGAAATATACAAACAAATACAAAACATCAGAAATATAAAACAATGGCAAGCTCAATTCCATCAATAAAAGCTGTATATGAAACCAGAATTCGTAGCTATCGATGCATTAATCCAATGAATGTCAAACAATTATTCAAAAGAAAATAGAATCGAAAAAATACAAAGCCTAGTCAGTATCTCAAGCATAATTGGCTTGTCCCAATTAGGCTTGAGATACTGGCCAGGCTTTGTTCTCCCATTTTACAGTCTGAAGCAATCAACATGGCACAGATACATTTCTCAATAGTTAAGCTTGCTGCTGAAATGATGCAATCTGATGCCAAAGTGTTAAACTGATGGCAATTCAATCACCAACTGATTGGATTGATATAAACCAACAACCAAAAAAAAAAGGGTGTAATGGTGATGTGTGTGTGAGTCGGGGGGAATTAGCATCTGTGGCAAAGCTATATAAAAATAAAATGAAAGAAAAACACCACCTTTCAGAAGGAAAACCTAAAATGAATGACAACCATCTTCTGCATGGCAGTGGCAGTTTATTGTCTCACACATCAGACAGGAGAGCTAGAGAAGCCTTTGGGATATGACCTACTATCTCACCATCTCAGTAAACACACAAACTATTAAATAAATACTTTGGACAACTTTTTCAAATCTTTTCATAAAGGCAGTGACCAATATTAGGTCAGCATTAGGTGCATTTGCTCAAACTGCTTCCATTTAAATGGTGCACTGTGTGCAGTCCTTTGTATAAGACACCGGTTTTGATTTTCAGTGTGCATGCTATGGATGATTGCACAACGCAGCTACAAACCTTGGAAATGGCAAATAAAAACAACATGAGGAAAAAGATTAAAAAGACGTGGAAGTGTTTATTTCTGAATACTTGAGGAAGCTGAAAATGTGATTTGTCAAGAATACACCATGCCCTTGATGACATAAGTCATTGTGAACAAACGCTGCCAACGTAGTTGGGGAACGGGTGGGGGGCAGGGTTTGTGTAATCAGATTCACTCAGAGTGATGGTGGGGTGGGACAAGCTTCTGCCCTGCTTACTACAGTAACCACAAAAATCTGAAGGCAAAAAACAGATTTTTCAAAATACGAGTCCTTTTTCCTTTGGTGATTATTTTGTGATCTTGAGATTAGATGGGATGAGCATTAGACATATATGCAATTACTATTAAATGGGCAGTAAATACATAATAAAATAAAAATATTTGTTTGCCCTCATAGTATATACAGCAGGAAAACAAAATAATCACAAAAAAGAAAAGGACTCGTATTTTGAAAAATCACGGAATGTTAGTGTGGCTACTGCGGTGCTGTGGGAAAATTATAAGAATAGAAGAAAGCTCTTAAAATATTTGTAATTAAAATCCCACTATGCACACAAACAGATCACAAAAGCCTTGATAACTGACCTACTCTCAGGAGTATGGAGGCTAACTACGGTCTCTACCATCGCTTCTATAATCTTCATCCACAACAAGCATACACCAAGACCAAGGTGGTATCAAATTCAGGTTGAGGGTTGGACAAACGTATAGAACAGTCTAATTGAAAAGAGGATGTGATATTGACACCACTTAGCCGCCATTTACGACAGATCATGTGAAAGGGATTGATGATAGCTCGCCCTCCTGCTCATCAAGGTTCAAGGTCAGCAATGCAATCTCCCATCAATAGGTTAAGAGTCAGGTTTCAAAAACCCAGAGTACGTTTAAACATGTGGCAGTAAATAACCCCTCACCTTGCCCTGGAAAAACCACACAGCAACATCGCTAAGATTGATGGGAAAAGGTGCACACTGCCTGTAATGAACACTCAGCTCTTGGACTACGTAAGATTAATAGTCCTGTGTGACACTACACTATGACAGTTCAGATACAAAGAAAAAACTTTAGGGAGTAACTGGATCATTCACAAAAAAATTAGGAAAACTTTGTAAATGTTTTGATGCAATAAATCCTCGGACAGAAAGTACTTACAGCGGAATATCACCTACTACATCTGGGTTATTGATAGGGTGAAACCTTGCTCTATAATCACATTCCTCAGATTGTCAATGTGGTGCATTTACTGGCTTTGTGATGTCTGAAAACTTTTTTGACAATAGCCATGAGTTTGTCAACTTTCGGGAAATTACTTGCCCAAATATTACTCGCTAGTGTCACAATGTGGGCACTGGAAATGGACATGGACAGTTTATTTATTTTTCGATTTTATGCAAATCAGCATTTTGGGGCACATGCTTCTGTCAAAGCATGCTTATTATGTGCTTATTTTTAGAAATGCACGCAATTTGGGATTATCCACATTTTCTAATGGAATATTTGAGTTTAAGAACACATCTGTCAAATCTTGAATGACGTCCACTCGCCGCTTGAGGCTGTCTTCTCCCCTGCTGACTGATGACTCCCCCTCGGTGTAATCTCAGACCGTAGCTTATGATTTTTGGTTTGTGGATGCGAGTCCATTGTTCTTTTTTGCAGGTGTATTACCACCTTGGACTGACCATGACATGGTCTTTTTTTGGACATACCCTGTGCCGGCCAGAAGAGGATGGGCTCCCCCCCTTTTTAGTCTGGTTCCTCCCAAGGTTTCTCCCTACCAAGGAGTTTTTCCTTGCCACTGTTGCCGTTAGGCTTGCTTTTGGGTGGGGGTCTAGGCCTGGGTTCCCCCTCTGTTAAGCGTTTTGTGACAATTCTATTGTGAAAAGCGCTATACAAATAAACTTGATTTGATTTGATTTGATATTACTAAATTGCAAGTTGTGCAAAATAAATTAAATCCTTCTGTGTGCAGTGTACGCTACCAGGCAGATACTGTTGCACTTGTTTGCTTGAAGACATGCTTTTAGAATTTGATGTTTATGTCCATCTTTCCTTTCTTTCACCCTCACCGTCTTAGGTCAACTCAGTGCTTTTATAATGGTTACAATTAGCCACTAATTGTATAACTAGTCATATTACTGTGTCGACTGAGTGCCTACAGGGACACCTTGAACATAATGATTGAAATACAAGTTTAAATCCTTGAGGGAAATGTGGCGGTATCAAACTCGTGGTCCACAGGGCACATGCACATGTTCTGTGGTTCTGTGTGGCTCAGTAGGTAGAGCATGGCATTGTCAATTCTTAGGCTGTGGATTCAATTCTCATAGGGAGCACATATACTGAAAAATGTATGAATTCACTACTGTAAGTTGCTTTGGATAAAAGCATCTGCTACATGTCTAAATATAAATTACTAATGAGGTGATTATTCCCCACAGGAATTTCCAAATCTATACAAAGAAACAGTGGTTTTAAGTGAATTTATGAATAGCTTTTAATGTATGGAGCTCCAAAGCACCACCATGTCTTTAGATTGGGCCAATGCTTCAGGGCTGGCGTCTTGATGTAGCTATCAAAGTACACACCAGCTTTCATCACTTTATGTCAAACTGTTGGGGATTTATAAGCATTTTTGTGATGATGCCTTAAAAATGGCAGAAGTAATGGCTCCTTGAGGTATACATGTTCTGTGTAATGGGAGTAACCCAAGGTACCAAGTTTAGTGAATGTAGGTTAAACGGGTCAATAGTTCAAAGGTAACTTTGTGTCATCAAAGTTTTCAAATGTAATGCTTTGCTGTAGTGTCACCTTATGCCCGATGGGCGCTATTCTCTGGGAATGATGTACTGCCATGGGCCCCTACATGTCTACTAAGTTTCGGAAATTTGACAGAATTTGAAACAATTCAAAATGGCGGAAACCTCAATACATAATTGAACCTCTTGGGGGGATGAAAATCGGTAGCATGTTTTTTTTTAGTTCGTTTTTGCAAATGTTTAAATATTAGGGACTCTATAGCATCACCATGTGTTTTATAGTGCTTGGCTGGGCTCCCACAAATGGCCCTTAACTTGCACACCAATTTTCCTGGTTTTATCATTTACCGTTTAGGATTTATAGGAATTTATGTGAAAATCCAGATCTTACTTAGTTCATTGGCTCATGGCGGCTATATTTTTTGTAGCACCATCTTTCCAAATAATAACTCAGAGTAACAGTTTTACTTTGAACATTAGATTGAAGTCATAATGTTAAAGATCTCATTTTGTTGCCCGGTGCTGTTAGCTAGTGCTAGCTACGGGTTTCTTCACTATTCTGCCTCACAGAACTGCCAAGCTAGAACTCAGTCGTTGTAACATTGATGATGGTTTCTATGAGAAGGGTACTGTCTCGCTCACGTGCACTCAATGTTGTAGACATTCTAAAGCTCAATTTTTCCATCTCAACAATGACCCACTTTAAAAAAATGGATCTTCAAAGAAAACATAAGAACATAAGAACATAAGAACATAAGAATACATAATGATGAGAACGGGCCGTTCGGCCCATCTTGGCTCATCATGTCCTAATCTAAAGAACATCTAGTACTACATCTAGCCTGGCCTTGAATAGCCCGAGCGTTTCTGCCTCTACTACCTGACCTGGCAAGCTGTTCCAGGCATTGACAACTCTCTGTGTAAAGAAAAACTTCCTAATATCTGTGCGGAATTTGCCTTTAACTAATTTCCACCTGTGGCCTCTTGTTCTGCTGACCCCACTTATCTTAAAAAATCTTTGGAGAAAGACAGAGGACACAGAAAAATACAAAAGGCATGCACGTGCGCGCACATACAAAAAACCCCAAAGAAAAACGTTTTGTTCCTAAGACTAAGAAAGGGTTATGCCAAAGGGAAATCTCTTACCTTCACTGAGGGCCTCATCCATGAACAACCGTAGCCTCCGGCCCCTGAGTCCGAACAGCTTAGCCGTCTCATTCACAACACCTGCATGTGTCAGACCGTTCTGGCCCACCGGGTTTGCCAGCAGAATTGTGCCCACATCTCCATTCTGGCACTCTGGCAGAAAGAGAGGGAGCTGTAACTACAAAGCTTCATTGCATAATTCAGCACCTCCTACTGCAGGTATTTTGGTCAAATTTGATGTGATTTTATTTTATTTGATTCCAGTTACCCTGAGATGAGCACAGTACATTCACAGTCAACTACATTTGTTATTTCGAGTATTATTGGTAGTGATCTATAGTCCCAACAATATTTGATGTGATTGCTTCTTAATGAGTGACAGAGAGCTGTTCAAAACTGATCAAATGTTTTTGTTATGTAGTAAGAAAAACACAAATTGTCATCCCAAAATTATTGGGATGCATTACGTCTGCAAACAGGAAGAATTTAATCAAAGATGGGGTCCAGTAAGGACCATCTTGTTTTGAAGACACAACACAGGGACACCCGCCTTCCCCACCCCAACCCTTTATGCATGGTATGTACATGTCATAACAGGGACAAATCCACTTAATGTGAACATGTTTCATCATATTCGACGGTGAGGTTTTGAAGATGTAAATGTAATGCACCCACAGCAGACAAAGAAGAAATTTCATTATGTATGAATCTCCTTTGCCTCCAAGAAATTGGAACATATCTTGAAGATGTGGTCGGCCACTGGCGGAGCAGCTGAACTGTACAACGGAACAAATTCTCAATAATGTTGCCTTGTGGCAAGAATGGTATGTACAGACATAATGCTGTTCCAAGTCTTTAAAACCACATATCTATCACCAAGATCAATAATAATGCTATAAAAATGTAAAGTACACTTTCAAGGGGAAAGGTTCTCTTTGAATACTGGAATTGTCCCAGAAAGTGATGATCAAGTGATGCTAGAGCAGTGACATTTAACAAAATCTCAGTGTTGTGGAGGAAGGCATGTTCATTTGACCCCAAAACTATGAGAGCCTATTGGAAAGAATACAACTGTACTTTGTTGTTCATTTGACCCCAAAACTATGAGAGCCTATTGGAAAGAATACAACTGTACTTTGTTCTTTCTTTGTTTAGCAAAGAGAATCCATTGCATTGCAAATGTGTCCGAGCCATTGTGTCCAAGTTATCAATGTCAAAACATCCAGCCTTAAAACCAGCATCATCAATCAACATGTCTGCTGCAATATCTTGCCTATAGCATGATCAAAACTGTTCAGATCAACAACAAAAATAATAATAATAATACAATGAAAAAAAGGCTGCCAACTTGACACAGTGTTCCCTGTCCCGGGGAACAGGGTGGCAAACACCGGATCAAGGCACGAGCCATGACATGAAAGAATGATAGGTGCGAGGGGCAGAGGCGTACTGTCTGGCTGGTCGCTGAGCAGTGACAGGTTGATGTAGGGGCAGAGGAGGGGCTCTGCGCTGGGATTGTCCCCAGTGGTCACAGACAGCGTTTGTCCATTCAGGGCCATGAGATTAGTTTTACTGGTCAACTCTGGGAAAACAAAAACAGGAAATTACTCAGCTGGGGGTCTGATCAAACTTCTGTTAAAAACCAATGCAACCTGTAATAAAAGTGAATTATTCACAGTTAAGGAAAACAAACAAGCAAGCAGCCAAGCGAACTGTGAACTTTTCTCCATTCAATTTTACGAGAAAGTAAAAGAGCAGTTTTCATAGTATAAATGCAGACGCAAACACTGGCGTGCGGGTGAGACGAGAACACAATTGCAATTTTCAGCATATCAAACAAATATTAACTTTGCACAATAATCTAAGAAGGGCTGGAATTAAGGAGAAAACTGTGGAAAGCATGATTAAAAAGGTATCACCTAGCCAGTTTCTTGTGCTTTCAACACGGCCTTTGAACTTAAGAATGTTAAATGACTAGCAAGCCAATGTATGTTGTAATTAGGGATGTTAAATGTGCATAACAATTAAAAATGTTTGGATGATAATTAGAAGTCAAAATCCATACAGGTACACAGTTGCTTTGTACAATAATGACCACTTGCTGGGTATAATGTTTTGCTGTTCAGAACAAGCTAGAAATGATATAACATTAGTCTAATTAAAGTAGTTATAATCCCCAGTACAAGGCTTATTCGTAACGCTGTTTCCCTGGAGAAAACCCCCAAAAACAATCTGTATACTGCACTCAAACATATGGGGAAACAATACTTTTGTTCTAATACAATTATTCAAATGTTTATTTCCTTTTTATTGAGTAATACTATTTTTATGAAAAAAAATGTACCCCTGGCACCCCCAAAGTTTATTTTAAATAAAACCAAACAAAGTTAAATCAGCAATAGAATTCTTATTTCGGTTAATGTCCATCTTAAGGAAGCTATTGACCTTGGCATAAATTGTATGCATTTTCAGTAAAATCTAACAAAAAGATTTGTATGAAATTGCCAGGATTAGTTTGAATGATATTTGTCCTTTTTGTCCATCAACGCTTCATCGGGTTGTCGCAATTTGGTTTCTGTACAAACCTGCAGCTTTTTTTAAATGGTGATTACAAATGGACTATATTCACCACCAAACAGGCAATCAATCGTTTATAATGATGAAAAGTTGCGGTCCTAGTGTAAAGGAGGAAGTGCGTTTAAAAAATATAATACGTTTGTGATAAATAATATTACCCAGCTTTTCCGAGAAAAGTTTTAGTCATCAAAATCCCCCTTAAAAAAGCGGGGAGTGGCTCTAAATAATGGATCTAAACAATGGCTGTGTGTGTTGCTATGGGTTCCAGATTCCAATTAATTTCACAATTAATTTTGAATGGAGCCTTGTCTTCAAAAATCTCACTTTTAATAAAAACCATGGCAGATGAAACTCGGATGCTTTTTCTTCAGTGCACTGGTCCGTATAAAAAATATTAAAAAATCACTGAGTGACTTCGGTTGGTTAACAATTCGAAGCAAGGATAAATAGTTGACTGTCTATTACTCGACAGTGCTGTGACTGATCAACATTCATGGAGTGCCATCGAATATTCAGTCTGTCACTGAGTAACACTCACAAATTTGCACTTGCCTGTAAATAGGACAGCAACATCAGAAGTGAGGGCCCCTTAACATTAAAGTAGAGAAATCAAAGCATCCATTTAAGGTATTACCATGCACCTCAACTATTGACGCCAGGCCCGCACAGCTGAAGAATACCACAGATAAGGTTTTCCATGTTTACCCAAACGTATCCAATCCCCATGCCAGTACTCATGTTTGAGAAAGTTCCTTTCTCATGAAAGTAAAGAGAATGTGGCTACAGAGCACCTAGTTGTGCCTCATCTACTTCTTTGGTAGTCATGCATGCGTGAGAAAAGACAGCTGATGAACTGAGGCGAATATGCATTTCTATAACATTTCCATATTAACTAGAATAATGATAAGCCTTTTGCTAGCTGGCTACTTGTCCCTTTCTCTTGAGTCCAGCCAACCAGTTGTTTAATAATGAACCATGGTGCCAATATGTGGATGAAATAAATTGAGACGCATCGCATTAGCCAGTGGCAGCACATTACAGCAAACATCTGAGAACTAAAAGACTTTATTTTACAAATCAAACACAGGCACCTGCCAAACTTCAAGCGGGTGCTAAAAGGCTACAGTTTTGGTGAAGATTTTCAGTTAAAAAAACCCATAGTTATTCATTTATGTATGCATGTATTTCTTCATGATGCTTTTAAATCCTCTATTTCAAAATATCAACATCATCACCGGTCACTCACCAGTCTTCCCATTGAACAGAGACAGCTCTGTGTTCTGAACATCAAAAATTCTGCCACACACCAGTTTCAGTCTGTCCATGTCCAGCTTGTTGATTCCCTTGGGATTCTCCAGCAGGACGACTCCCTCTTCAAAACACAATAGACAAATCTTTTGGATGAGCTACTTTGCGCTTTTTATTTGCTGACAACCTGCCATACCTCTTACCTGGGTTGGTTTCAGCTCTTAAGATCCTGGGCCAGCATGTATCAAATATCTTAAGAATTACACTTACAACACCTCCTAAAAGCTTACTTTGGAGTGAAATCATTCTTCGCTTAAAGTGGTCGGTAAAACGTAGTTATCAGGCAGCTCACACTTTCTCGTAGGTAAGTCTTTAAATATTCACAAGAGTAACTGTTAAGTGTGTTTTAGCGACAATCATGGGTGCCGCAAATGAAAAGATTAAGATGAGGTAATCGATCACTGAAATTGCGAAGAGGAAGAACCAATCTGCTTTTGGAAAATCTGCATTCTTTGATGGTCAACACAAGTTTCCAATAAAGTTCAACAGACCCTCATTATAAAAGATTCCTTCCTGGCTAATGTTAGGCTAAGCAAAATGGATTTAAAAAGAAAACCGAATTGTACTGTGGAGGAAACAGTGAAGTTGGTAGAGGAGGTAGACACGAAAAAGGAAATAATTAAGGGAAAATGTACACAAACACAAATACTGTAACTGATACATACGGCCCCTGATCTACTGCAGGGGTGGGGGTGCAGCTGCCCAACCAACAGGTGATGAGGCAGTGGATACCCTACCAACTAAAAACCTCCCTCCCTGGGTGACACTGGCCAATTATGCACTGCCTCGTGTGATTCCCAGTCAGTCAGCACGTCCACCCTGCAGATTAAATTCGGACTGTAGAACGTATCACTGCACAAGGCCTCAATGACAGGTCCTATTCGGAAGACCACTATCCACCAGCGTTGGAGTAAATTCCATATCAATTTAGTCAATCAGTTGTAATTCAATGAATAAATAGAAAAATTGTTAATGTTCTATGACGATTTTTCAATGAATTGAGGATTTCCTGAATTGACTGGACTGTGGTCGTTTAAGCTCGACCAAACCCTCTTTACAAACTACGTTAGTCTTTATCACTCAGGCATGCAATGAATAGACAATGTTCAAATTTACACTCACAAAAATGTGACAATTCAATGACACCGTTAAACCAGGCCTACCTTGCTCCTTGTTGTTCAGCTTCACCTTCAGATTCACGTAGGCACAGGCAGGTCCGGAGAGAGGAGTGCACAGAGCAGATGCTCCCTTCACGATGGTAAGATCCAGTTCAGAGCCCTTCAGCTGCAAATCGAAATAGGACAAATTAGAATTGAAGAATGTCAGACAACAACGTGCCACACACCAGTAATCCTGGGAGAATCCAGCTTTTACCTGTGTTTTCTCCTGTACGATGACGCTGTCATTTTTGGCCACTGGATAGGGGCTTAGAGGGGCCTTGATGGTGGCCAAAATGAAGTCAGTGTGGGCCTGGATAACCTTGTCCAGGTACTGTCCAGCAGGCTGAGCGCTGTAGTACACCGTTATCTCATCTGATGGTACCAGGTGACCCTGTAACACAAGACTGGTTACATACACAGGCTTCATATATGTAGTGTTATACTGTCTTGCCAAAACTGACCACAAATTTATGTGATGATCATTCTTGAGAAAGACAGGTAAGTTCACAAAAAGCAATCCTGTGCCACTCTGTACAGTGGCCATTGATAGCTTTGGATTGCTTTTTTGCAATCCGGTGTTAATGCATCCAAACTTTGTTTACTGGATGCATTAACAGCTCTGCAATTCTCTGATTTTCAGGACAAGACTATGGTCTAACACATCTTTTATCTCAACATGCAAAAGCTGGTGTGGGGGAGGAAGGGCATTTTAGGGCAGGAGTCACGTGTCACCTATCAGTCACCCGTTTCATGATCGTATCTCCTGGATTAATACGGCACCCGCATTGCATATTTCAATAGCTGCACCATGGCAAAGGTTGCCCCCTGTTCTGGCGACCCCAGCCTTGACACACTATACCACATTGATGTTTTCTTAATCGGATCTGAGGCACCAATTACAGTCCGACTCAAGGGGGGGGGGAAAGTAAGTACAATCAATCAACGAAGGAAGGGTTTTATTGCCTTCTTGCCAAATCAAGGTTGTGATCCAAAAGCTGTTGAAACTGCTTTTGAAAGAAAAAAAACAACAAATACCCCCTAGGTCACTGTTACTCATCTCAAGAAATGTTACAAATTAATTCCCTAAGATGGAAAATTCCTCCCGATTTCAGTTTTTCAATAACAGAAGAATTTACCTTGGCAAGTTGCCAGCTCTCTTTCTCACGTACACGCAAACCAGGACCAGGATTGAGGAAATTGTTTGAATAAGAAAAAACGGGTAAAGAAAAGCCTTCTTCCTTCCAATGTCCTTCGCATTTCAAAGTCCTGTTCGTTTGAAATCTGGTTCTCAAACAACTAAGCTTTACTAAGTCTGATTTGTGATTGAGCAATTGCTCAGTGCACTTGCCATTTCAGGGCAGAAATAATTCAAGACACATATAATACAATATTTCAATTCCCAGACCCTGGGAAACAATGGTTTTCTCTCCTGTATCTGCCCATGATGGAAAAATGACAAAAAGAAAACCTGTATGGACTTTGTAAGACCATACAGACCTTGTAAGTACTCCGTAAAGGTGCCCGACAAACACACTACATGCAACACTGGATACAACATGCCTTAGGCCAGGGTTTAGGAAACACCATACTTCTAAGATGAGACTGAGGCTGGTTAGGGGAGGATTTCTCTATTAAACGTCCACTTGAACGAACACATCAAAGAGCTACCTTAGGATAAAAGGCTGCCTCGTAAGCCTAATGAAATGTAAATATCGGCATAGAGTGGTAGCTGCTGCATAGTTTTTGTCCGAGAAAATTACTACTGAACCACTTCACGTGGCCGCTCATTCAAAGAAAATTACAATTTAAATTCAATAGGCTATAGATTTGAGCAATCCATCTTCGAAATAACTGTGCTCAAATAATTACAACCAGGCATGCTTATCATTTTATGGGGCAAGTCGTTTTTAAAATTATAATCCAGAAAAGCCAAGGCCATCAATTTGACAGCATGTTCTTCTCAAATGTAAAATCAATCTGGTCTTTGCTGCCTGAAGATGACAGAATTGGTCAAAACGCATTGCTGAATACCACATTGGGCAAGGAGCTATAGCCACTTTTTTAATGTTCCTTGCCTGCCACTTCTATGCCATACCTGGCGCCATACCACAATAAACACAGTATTCTTGTTTCATCATATACAGGTTGCTTGCCTACTTTTTATTTGAAAAATATTAGAATTATATTATATTTTCTTTCAAATCAAGATCCACATCATTAAAATGTAACCTTGTTTTTAACGGTCAACACATTTTACCTTTTTGCGGAGTTTCTGGATGCGGTTAATCACTTCACGGGCCACGCCCTCATCCACCATGGACTGATCTGGGGTAATGTCTAACAGAACCAGGACCTAGAGAGACCAGGCAAACATCACAGAACTCTTCAGAAATCACATATTTATAGAGGTGTTTGGATTGGCCTGGTGTTCATTTGGTCTTCCAAAAAAGGGGTGGGATTCAGTTGTTGGTTGATCTTGCATGGACCAAATAACAATGAATACAGCATGATAGCAGACCAATCTACTGTGTAAGAAGGGAGTTCAGCATGCACATTAATCTGCTACAGGCACTGATGTCACCTAAGACACAATAAACATGCCTGGGCCTTTTAATGTACTGAGTCAGCAGTGAATCGATTCATGTGTTGGTCATGGGATCAATTTCACACGTTGCAAAGATCACGTGTTCATACAACACTTGGATTACACCCGTGCCGTATGTATTTTTCCCCCCAAATGGATAAATAGGAGAGGGGGATGTACATCGTTAGGGTCAGTATGCACCTGTGCGTCCGAGTGAGCTTCATACTGTGTGGCTGTTCCAGAGGTCTGGTCAAAGGTGTACATGAGACGCAAGTCCTCCTCATGAAGCTCGTGCCCGTCCACCACAATGGACCCTGAGCAGAAAACACAAAACAAACATCAGAGCCAATAGAGCACAGTGCTGTAGGTGGCCAAATCACAAATCAGCGCTGCGTTAATGGCAATCTGATTCGCTATCACTTAAATAAAGCCAGCCAGCCAGCCATTATAAACTGTTTCAATGTTTTATCTCCAACAGAGAAGGCTTTACACTTTCAGCGGTCTAAATAAAGAGCGGAACATCCCTTAAAGCTAAGGGAGAGGTGAACGACACTGTCAAATCATCGCACTCTAATGCAACATTTCCACTCGTCCTTTTCTTCCTCTTTGTTCCAACGCTTCGGGTCTCCGGTTCAATATCCCAGGTACTTCACAGCTATTTAAAGTTACTGCCCACTTCGGTGCTCCCTGCCTACGATCAAGAAGCGCACTCCTCCTCGTCTATTCCCTGGACATCAAATATTCACACATCCATCTGACACCTGAGTGAAAGCCCTTTCATTCCGCAGAACATGTTAAATAACTCACAAACCACAGCCAGCTCAGCGGCAACAGGAAGAAAAGCTTCTAAGAATGCCTCGAGTCAAGTTCAGTAGGCTCAGTAACTAAATCGTGGAATCAGCAGTTACAATATGAAGGGAAGACTGCGGCTACACTTCATTTAAAGGAGACGCTAGACACGAGACAAAGCAGCTCTTCTCTTTCAAATAGTCAACTTTCTAAAATGTCATTATAGCAAGTGAGTACGCATTTTCAACCCAACAACTTTTTAAGTGAGTTATCGGTTGGCAAAAGCCGAACAATACGTGAAATTCACACAAGCACCTCGACCGTTATCTAGACCTATGCACTGACAAGTCTTCCAACATTCCCAACAATACTTTGATACCTGCTATTGTACTGCAACTATGTCAGCCTATTTCAATCAATGTACTCACCAGCGGGCATGCTGCTGAGATTTCAATCAAACTTTCTCTTTGAAACAACCAAATAGATTATTTTCAGAGGACTGCAGGAGTTGAAAAGTGGATTAATTTATATAAAACAATTAGGTTGCTAGGGCTTGGACAATTAGGGTCCAAGTATCTGGTTGCTATATGTAATTAAAATTGACCAATTATGGGTGTTATCACTTTATAGTAATTTGCTCCGTAAACTAAAAGAGGTAAATCGCTGTCAAATTCCAAGCATGACAATGGAAATTATATTATATAAGTCTGTTATGAATTTCCCAGCCTCATAGTGTAATGTGGACACCAAGTTGTGTTCACTTGCTCCTTGAGATCAGCTTTTGAGATAAGTAGCTAGAAACACATCGTTTCGTAATCAGACACCCTTTGTGAATGGAATCTGATAATACACAAATCTCCTGCAACTGCCTGAAAGCTTTTAAGAGCATTGCAGTTGAGACGTGATTATTTGGATTTATACCACGGCTTGGATAAATACTTGATTCTGATTGGCTGACTGCTGTGCTATATTTTCATATATATGCATGGCAAAGAGAATATATACACGGTACATTTCATCATCATGTGGTTCTAAATCACTACGCATTTTCATAAACAACGTTAGCTCAGGAACAAAAAAGATCTCAATATGCGATGGTTACAATAATTTTAATTTATTCTGGGGTTTTGAAAGCAACATTTGGTTTTATACTCACTGACTGGCCGGAAACATTGACAGAATTCAGTGAGTAAGCAAGCACCTATCACAGTTTCAGCTTTCAGTCTCAGGCCAATTCCCCACCCGTCGTGTCATACATTCTTGCATATGCACTAGGGCTGGCCCAAATGCATTTTTACAGGCTTTGAATGCTCGTTAGCATTTTATACGCTAGTTTTACCGGATCGTTAGCATTTTATAGGCTAGTTTTACTGGATCCTCTATTCCTAAAGCCTAGTTCCAAATATTTCTAGTCGGTGGTGCTTTTGCATTACCTAATAATGTGTGACAGACACAGCACCCCAACTGTACAGGAACCGGACACGCGGCACTGATGTGTCACAGGGGGTTACTGAACAACAAATTATTATAACTGTGGAACTATTTTAAAATGAGTGCAACAATGTCAGAACCTCAACATACTGAACAGCCTGCTAGCCTGATAAGCCCAGTACAGAGTGTTTCTGCATACGGCTACAAAAGAAAAGTCCCTTAATTGTGCAAATAGGCCTTGGTTTGTGGTTGTTTGTGGTAGGTTTCTGGGTTAGTTTGGGGCTGGCAGTGTCGTGTAATGGTTAGGGAGCTGGGCTTGTAACTCAAGAGGTTGCAGGTTCAATTCCCAGGTGGGGCACTGCTGTTGTACCCTTGAGCAAGGTACTTAACCTGAATTGCTTCAGTAAAAATACCCAGCTGTATAAATGGATTGTATGTAAAGAAATGTAAACTGTGTAAGTCGCTCTGGATAAGAGTGCCTGCTAAATGCCTAAAATATAAATGTAAATGGGTTAGTTTGTGGTTGTTTGGTGTATTTTGTGGTTGTTTGTGGTAATTAGTATTACCCGAAAAAGCAAAATATGCAAGGGAATAGGTGGCAGCATGGAAAACCATGGGTTTTAAATTCTGTTGAAATACTGTTAATATTTATGACTGAAATGGCTTAATTTGTACCTTTGGTGTTAGAAAATGTTGTATCAGGTACCTATTTCTGCCCCGCGAAAATTGTAGGATTAGAAAAAATGACTGTGGAACTTTCCATTTCTTGAGGACCTATATAGAGAGAAACAAACATGCTGCCTTTCCTCTCCAGCTGTGCAGTTTCCTCACACAACCAGAACTACACATACCTGTATTCTGGAAGACCTCCAACTGCTCGCTCTTCAGCTCCTTGATGGCCGCCGTGACGGACTTGAAGGCCCCTTTAAGACGCTTGCCCAACACCATGTGATCAGGCTCCGCCCTCAGACTGATTCCATATTTGTCTTTTTCAGTGGATAGTGTGAGCTGGCGAACATTAAGCTCCTGGTAAAAAAAAAATTACAAATAATAATTAAAACAGATAATTATCTTTAAAGTTACTCCAACAACCATTACCACAGCTAAGATTTCTACACTGCTTGAAGTGTGCTTCTTCCACTACTGCTACTTAAACACTTCATTAGCCTTCGGGTCATCTTTACGCAGCGATGAATGCCTAAGTGATGAACATCCACTTGCGCCAAGACAGACAGCGAAAATCTCCACTGTACTGTGTTTATTGCAGTCTTTATCAGAATAGTCATAACATTCCAGCAACCCAGTTCTTTACAACATTGCATGATGTAGAGTTGGACGTTTGCTGAGAAGGCGGATAACAGGAGCCAATACAAGACAGAGAGTTGTGGGGAAAACCGATTCAAATGGTGTAGATGGGTGGCGGCTGGCTGCTCTAATGTGGCAGGTAAGGGGAAAAGCACCAGAAGGAAGTGGTCAGTGATAGGATGGAGATGGGGATGTCCTGGGTACTGCTGCAGCTTTTTTTTCGTAACCCCAGTTGAGGGGAAGATGGGAGACCAACAAAGAAGACGGGGCTCACAAACTTGGTATAAATCTAAGGAATGGGATTGGGGAAAATGTAACCACTCAAATTCATAGACCAAACTACGGACAGAAGGACCGACAGTCCACAAGAGCAATATGATAGGTGTAATTATTAATTATTATATTTTGTATTTTTTCCTCTGTCGAAAAAAAATCCACCATTCGAAAGGCTGCATTTTGGATTTTTTTTTTTTTAAATCTTTCCTTTTTTCTTGTACTCATTGCATTTGCTTGTAGGAGCAATATTAGTAGCCACTGATTACCCCCTTGTTTCTGAAACACTGCTTAATTTTCTGAAACAAATCCAAAAAGGCAAAGAAAAGGAAACACTAAAATATTACAAATACGGAAAGACATCCATCTGACTTATATATTTAATCTTGGGGGGATTAAATCACAAATTGTATTTTAAATATAAATGAGGCTTAGCTGCATCCTAAAATCACCTGCGCTGCTGCTCTCTCTAAGCTAAGAGGCAGAAACAGTGATCAATCCCGCCTCTGCATCCATCCCTGCACTTCTCCCTCTGAATAGGGAGGTGGAATCGACCGTATATGACGTAGGCACGGAGGAGCTATTTTTAGCACATTGCCCTGGCCCCCCCTACATCAATCTCACTGTTCATGGCTGGGAGATGAAGGACAACAGGTTGACTGTTAGCCATGCAATTCCGCAGCCCCTTCCATCAGTCACACAAAACACCCACCACGATAGAGGGCAACAAGGTTGAAGCATTGCCCTGCATAGCCACAATTTAGACATGTACATGTGTGCACAAGCATAGTACAGGTGGCAGTTGACCGTTTTCCTCTGTGTAAAAAATAAAGGCAGATCATTTATTTACTATGAGGCGCAAAGACAAAATGTGAGATAAAGCAAGGAATGAGGCAGGTTATGTAAAGGATCTGCATCTGATGTCACATAAAAACAAAGAAGATTCCAGGAGGATCCAAAATGAAGTATTGAGAATTATCTAAATGTGCAGAGGCACTGTGCATATTAGCTGAGCCCCACAAGCATACCATGCTGGTCTACCAGCCACGCAAGCAGCGATGTGAGCAAATCATCGCCCAAGGTCAACACTGATGAGGAGTACAGAAATGAGAGAAATTAGAAGCGTCACATTTGTGACATTTGTCCTACAAATCATGGGTTTCGTTTGCTAGACCCACGATATGGGGCAGGTGCAATCACAAGCTTTCTTTTCAATTGGAATCTTTTAGTAGGATTTATTTTTAATTCATACTTGAAAGAGAACATATAGACAGCTGGCAGTGTCAATCAATCAATCTATTTTTGTGTAGTGCCATTTACAAAAAATGGACAAATAGCGCAGTTCACAATGGTTAAACACTACACCTCAGGCAAGGTATAGATTTGGATTTTGGGGGACAGGGAGCCTTGATTTAAAGACTAAAACAAAACGGTTTCTGCTTCCTACACGATCTGACTTTTTTAATAAACTTTTATACTTGGTGACCTACTTTTTTATTTTGTAAATACGAGGGGGCGTATTAACAGAAAAGAGGGGAGGAGGTTAAACAAGAGAACACAGCACAGTACCAATAGAAGTGTATTAAATAGATTATCTAGATATCAAGTATTAGATAGTAGACAGATACAGAAGGATTATGGGTACACTAATACTAATCACATCGGTATAGCATTATTAAGCTACTAATGACATTTAGTTATTTATGACACTATAATTTTAATAATTCTTATATATTATTAATGGTATCAATAACAATAATTATACAATAATGATAATACCAGTGCTATAATTATGGTTAAAAAGAAATATGCAATTACTTTGATAATATTTGAGAAGCTACCTTCCAGGTTTAAATTATAAAATGCCAGGATTTATTAATACATGCAACAGCTTTTAGACAAATGTTTTTAAAATGGTTAAGAACTTTTGTACGTTTTATAAACATTTTTGCAGTTTCGTAAGTATCCAAGTTTGCTCTCATTATGTAATTTACAGTTTGCGTTTTGTTCTTTTTGATGCATACTTTTATTTTTCTTTGGTTTATTGGGGATAGGTGTTGGAAATTAGCCTTTCACTATAAACACAATGCATCTGATGCTGGCTACAGTTTTATTAAAATCAGACTAGCTACCTTACTTGCTTTCGGCTGCTCACTTACAAAACAACTGTGTACAATGTGTAGATAGCTCGCCAGTGACATATGCCATCATTAGCCTTCTCTGGATGGCTACCTAGCTGCCTGGCTACACAAGTATAACTGCTTTCCGGTGACAACTATAGTTACACTTCGCTATCGCTGGCTGTTTACCCTCCCCACCCACAAAGGTTATCTAGCTAACCGCATGCATTGCCATGCATAGTGGACTTAAGAGTATGAATGACGGCTTCCTACTGAAGATTAGAAGAACAATGCTCAATTAAAAACTGTTATTATTTGAATTAATGTTATATGCAATAAAATCGTAATTTGGACAGAATCGGCAGAAACGTTTCGCTGCCAATGTATGTCTGCATGTACAACCTGTCACGTTCACACCAAGGTCAGCAGCGCACAGAAATGCTCTGTGTCCTTGCTCCAGACTGACACACAGTGAAAGCATGTTTAAATTACATTACTGGATCCATATACCGTATTATACAAATGTATGACTTATGCACAGGCTTGTATTGACTGATAATCAAAAAGAAAATAACTTACTGCCATTTTGACAGAGTACAGTTCAGGGAAGTTTTATCCTTTACAAACATTTTGTCATTCAAATTTGTTAAGAAATGTTCACAGTTCTGTGATGATTATGTTTTAAAATGTGCTATCATAGTCAGCTTGCTAGCTGGATAATGATATCTATTGAGCAAACATGCAACCAAAACAATTATTGTTAATTAACGTTAGAAGGATAACAACATACATTAGTTTTATGGTCCCTGGCTTTATTTCCTTTAGGTATCACTGACAACAAGATCCTTAGTCTCCACTTCAGAGCATCGTTGGATTCTCAGAATCACAGAACATCAGGTTCGAACATATATGGATGAACCGGCCCGATGTTCCCAATACCTCCCAAAGCCGTAATTCATTGCCTATAAGGTGCAAAAAGTAGCTAACTGTCGGTTGACAGGGAGTTTGCATTGGCTAAGGATTGCTGTTAGAAGTGTAACATAAAAGGGTTTGGGGAAAAATGTCAATCATCCATAATCCAAAGATTATTCATATTCTGACATCTCCTCTTTTCTAATGATCAATTCAATTTGGCATATTTCAAATGAATGAATGAATGTCAACTTATTCAAGACAGGGTTGCCATTTTGCCTTTTTACTTCAACAGGAAATTCAGGAGTTCCATCAAAGTAAAGTTGATGTCATATATTACCTCAATGTAATAGTTACAAGACCCAACCTCATATTGATATGTTAATTCACAGGTTCACAAAGTTCCTCTTGAGTAGTGATGGCACAGTGAGGGTTTTGAGCTATAGTATCCCATCGGTGACTCCCTGGTTGAACCAGTCATTGCATGTTGCTGTGGATAGCCAAAAAAGTCAGTGATTGACAGGTCATTGTAGCTCCACCCATTATGGGATTCAGGAAACCTTACCGTTCCAACACTACTCTTAGGCTCCTATATGGGTAGTTCAGCATGGCGGACACAGGGACATGGGATTGTAACCAAAATGTCAGATTCCAATCCCCGGTGGCATTTTGCTTTGTAATGTACTTCATCTGAACTATCCCAGTATAAATTCAAACACAATCACAATAGGATACTACAGTGAGCCCATCAGTCTCAACCAAACAAGCAATCTCACTCTTCTCAATGGAGAAGTAGTTTCTTCCCAAACTACAAAAATCACATATTGTTGTTTCTGTAATCATTGACTTGTGCTCACATTTGACTCTTCGATTCAGGGGGTGAGGCAAATCTCCCACCTTTCATCAAAAATAATGACTAAGCTGCAAGACGAGAGGGTCCGTTCCTCGGTTCAGCATCACTCACCTCCAGAATGTACTTCTGCAAAGCCTGGATATCTTTCAGAGCCTCAGGGTCCTGATGGATAACCACCACCTCCTTCAGGGGATACTAAAAATACCAAGAACATCTAAACAGTCATCTCAAGAAGAGAGCATCTGCAGACATTTGGAGCAGGCCAGAGAAAGCGCACTGTGCATGCCATATCTTGCATTCATTTCTCTTAACATGTACTCTATCAGAGAGGGCAAACATCCGTGGTAGGAATATGAGTCAGAGAACACTGACGAGGAAAAGCCGATATGGAAAGGTGCAACGTATCCTTGGAATATAGCTTTCTCTGGAATATATCTTTCTCCGAGCTATAATTTACTATGAGCCAAACGGCTGCCATCTTATCATGCTTCTTCTTGGTAGACATACCATCAAGGCTACCGAGTCTAGACCACTCAGGTCAGGGGTCCGGCGGGATGTTAACTCCTTACCTTGACCGGGAGCGTTTTTCTGTCCCTGATGACGCGACCCAGCTCGATGACCGACTGCATCTGACACACGGCGCTCTCGATGCGCTTGTCAATCAGAGACTCTCTGAAATGCAACCGCAGAGTTCAATAGAGGGGTTAGTGGGACATGGGAATACATCCGGGTGAAAAAACACTTTTTAACAGAGGCAACTTGACATATTAGTCAAATGGCTAAGAAAGACAGGGGTCAAACTCAGGCTGTACATTGGGAATGTGAAACATACAGTGGGCTGTTTGCTGTTGGAGGCATACATGTCAAGTGTATAAGGGAATACTAAATCCCTGCTGTGTCGACATGTTGCCTAACACTAGGAGTGCCGGGTTTCCAGGCATACAAGACGCTGCCAATGAACGCCTTTTGGGCGTTGACATTGAGAATTCCATTTAAGAATTCCATTTAGTACATACAATTTCAAAAGTAAGGATTTGTTTAGGCAGGTCTTAAGAAATATTAGGATACCTGAACATTATTTCCACAAGCAGAATAATATAGTCACGACTTGTTATACTTGCAACCTGTTTTCATACAGCATGTCACAAAGCGTGGTGATATGACACCAGCAAGAGCAAATTCTTGTGAAAAAAGGTCAATTTAAATACAAATGAATGGCATTATAAAATGTGGCCTACATAAACACACATTGTGAATTCAAAAAAGGCAATCATATACTATGTGTTAGTCTATAGTAGGCTATAAATATCCTGTGTGCATATCCATGTTTCATTGCGATGGTAAACAAAAGATTCTCCTCTCTCGCTTTCAGCATACAAATGTACGAATGTGAAGCGAGAATAAATGCAAAGCAATTTTAAGAAATAAGCATTTACAGTTAAAGTCACCCATTTCAAATTTCACCTTTTGTTGCCTTACAGCCTGAATTAAAACATTAAATCAAGACTTTTTGCACCTTTATTTACACATAAAAAAAAAAAAAAAAAGAATAACTTGAGTTAGTACTTCGTAAAAACACCCTTTGCTTGAATTACAGCCATAAGTCTGTTTGGATAGGTCTACAAGCTTTGCACACCTAGATTGGGCAACGTTTGTCCATTCTTCCTTACAGAATTGTTCAAACTCAGTCAGATTGCGTGGGGACCGTCGATAGACTGCACGAGTCATCCGACAGGTTTTCAATAGGATTTAGGTCAGGGCTCTGACTGGGCCACTCAAGGACATTCACCTTTTAGTTTTTTAGCCACTCCACTGTTAACTTTAGCTATGTGCTTTGGGTCGTTATCATGCTGAAAGGAAAACCTCCTTGCCAATTTCAACTTTCTTGCAGAAGGCAGCTGGTTTTCCTCAATCATTTTTCTGTACTTTGCTCCATCCATTGTCCCTTCTATGTTGACAAGTGCCCCAGTACCTGCTGATGAGAAACACCCCTATAACTGAAGCTGCCACCACCATGCTTTACAGTAGGGATGGTGTACTTTGCATGATGTGCTGTATTGGGTTTTCACCAAACAAAACATTTTGCATTTAAGCCAAAAATATCTATCTTGGCATACCTCAAGCAGGTGTGAATTTTTGAGCAGTGGCTTCCTTCTTGCCACCCTACCATACAGAGCAGAATTGTGGAGACCTTTTTGTATTGTTGACACATGTACACATTGACCACTCTTTGCTTTAAAGTCCTGTAGGTCCTTCATAGTTTCCATTGGCCTATTGGTGGCCTCTCTGATCAGTCAACTTCTTGCTCGGTCATCCAGCTTGGACGGACGGCCTGAACTAGGCATGGTCATGGTGGTGCCATGCACCTTTCCATTCTTAATCATGGTCTTGACTGTGCTCCAAGGGATATTTAAGGGCTTGAAATCTTTCTATACCCATTTCCTGATATGTGCTTTTCCACAACTTTATCCCAGAGTTCTTTTGAAAGCTCCTTGTTGCTCATGGTGGATTCTTTACTCTGAAATGCACTACTCAGCAGTGGAATCCTCTAGAAACAGATTTTATGCTGAAGTAATCAGAATCACTGCAATTGGATGCCAATTAGTTTGGTGTGTGATCTGGAAGGTGATTGGTTCATTAATGTTCAGAAATTTGTTAAAAAAAATCACCTGGAAGTTGTAGTGTAAAATTTGTAAATAAATGTGGGAAATGTCTGATTTTATATGTTTTAATTTCAGGCTGTAAGGCAACAAAAGGTGACATTTTTTAGATGGGTGTAGACTTTAAAGGGGCACTGTACAACTCAATATATGTGTTGATATAAAATAATCCAAGAGTAATTTGTTGATATTAATAAACACATTGGTTTTGCTCACAGCATGCATGCATGCACTCTGAGACAAGAGAAACACGAGACATAGATCACTAAATCATAATGGCTTCCAGGAAAACCTGTGCTCTGTACCCAAGTAATGACTCATACTATGTTAATATAGGCTCTGGGTCTTTTTAAAAACATTATTATATAAATACATCTGCTGCAGTGGAAGCAGCTCAGGCCAATTTCCCTCTTTCAGCTTCACTTCAGCCGAATGGATGAATCCTACAGCTCAAGCTTCTGCGCAAACAGGGGAAACGGGACCGAGCGGCGAGCAAAACAAAAATCTTGTCATAGCGGAGTGCCAAGACACAGAGAGAACAGCCAATCAGGTAATGGGTTTATTTCTGAAGGGCTGGTCTGCACCACTTCTGATGCCGGGTCACCTTCGCAACATGTCCCAAGAATTGAAAAGGAACACTAAGTAATACGGACAAGCGGTGTAATATGTGGGGGCGCTAGATTAATTATCCAGGCAGGGAGAAAACAGGTGATGAACACAGACCTCCAGAACCTGCTCTCGTGAGAAGCATAGAAATCAGTTTCTGTGTCTGTATGTGGCACTGTGGCTAACAGGCTTCCCGAACTGCACAAAAGGGCAGTATACAAAACTAGATACATTGCTCGAATAAATGTTGATATACAGGCAACTGGCACAAAAAAAAAAGGTAGCACTTGAGCTAATGAGGGTGTATTGAAAGCAGGTGCTTCCACACAGGTGTGGTTCTTGAGCCCCCAGTTGCAGAGTCTTTAGGCTACCATGGCTGGAAGAGATCTCAGTGACTTTGAAAAAGCAGGAGCTTCAGTGACGACAACTGCTCAACTTGCTGATGTTTCACGAGGTGCAGTGGCTAAGGTGATGCTGGAATGGAAGTCTGAGGGAAAGACCTCATCATCTAGAGACAACTGTGGTCGAAAGTGCATAGTCCTCGACCGTGATTGATGTCTGTGCATTGGTTCGATGGGCAAGGCAAACCGGACAGGCAACTCAATCGGTTGACTGCAACTATCAATCTAGGGCGTAGGCAGGTAGCTGCATCAAGGACAGTCCATCAAGAACTTCACAGAAAGGGATACTATGGTCGGTCTGCTGTGCATAAACCCCTTATTACACCAAAAAATGCACGTTTGAGAGTAAAGTGGTGCAAAGAACGCAGGTAGTGGTCTACTGAGCAGTGGAAAAAAAGTCATATGGTCAGATGAGTCATCCTTCACCCTATTCTCAACAAGCGGACGAGTGCATGTGTGGCACACGCAAAAAAAATATATATATATATAGGCCTGAGTGTTCGTTTCCCACGGTGATGGGTTCTGGCGGCTCTGTGATGGTGTGGGATGCATTGTCCTGGCATGATTTAGGTCCACTCAACCCCTTAAAGGGCAAGGGAAATGCCAATATATACAATGCCATTCTGAGTGATCACCTTCATCCTTTGGTGAAGCATTTCAATCCTGATGGGAGTGGTCTCTTCCAGGATGACAATACCCCGCATCCACAGAGCACAAGCGGACAAGTTTTATGAGCATGAAAACAATATACATCATATGCCATGGCTGACACAGTTACCAGATCTCAACTCAATTTGGACACTTATAGGAGATTCAGGCCTTCAGCCTTGCCACCATCAACAAAACGAAAGAATGGTGTTTCATCCTTCCAAAAGAGTTCCAGATACTTATCGAATCTATGCCAGGGCGCATTGAAGCGGTTTTGGCAGCTCGTGGTGGCCCAACACCCTATTAAAAGGCTGCCAAGGAATGACTGATGCACCTGCAATGCGGGAACCAACTATTTGACCCCTTTCAACATCTGTTAGATCTCAAATAACTGGTGTTGAATGAATAAACAGCCTTATGAAAGAGATCATGCATTTTTTATTGATGCGGCAGAAAAACAAACATATGCACTCCTGAATCATCTTTTTCATTATTAGGCACCTACTGTTCTCGTTATTAGTTTTCCTAATATCTTTAGGGGGGCAAGCAAAAGGTGTTGGAACCCTGTTGTTCGTATTAGTTCTCTTATTATCTTTCTTTTCTTAATTGACCCATAATGCATTGATAACTTATGAAACTTGGCAGATGGTAGAGGGACATACCAAATGAACACACAGCAAACGTTGTGCTGATTGGCTTTACAGTGGAGGTATGATGCCAAGGCCAGAGGACTAATGTAGCTCTTGGCCCCTGTAATAGCTGCTTGCAGCTACATTTCAATTTTAAGTTTTAATTAACTCTGGCTAGATGTAATAGAAGTTAGAATCAGAACACTCAATACACTTTGAATTTTTTTATCTGAAGGGGGAGCAATATTCAAAATAACTGAATTGCATTGCATCATTTTCCATCTTTTCCGCTGACAGAAGTTTGGTAACATACTACTTTTTGCAGCATGATGGGAAAAATGTACAGTAAGCACAATGACAGGACACTGTTGAGTGCTCAGAAAAAGACAGCGCTGGCTGTCAAATTCAGTTACTTATTCAGAGAAAACCACAGTAACTAAGCACCCAAAAGCTGGGGAAGCAGACAGAGTTCAGGCTCCACCCACCTGACTTGTGGAACCATTAGGTAGTGAATGCTGCCTGTGTCCTTATCGAGTGATGGCAGGTCAATCAGGTGTCTGAGGTTCTGGTACATCATCTCGGTGATGAACGGCGTGAAGGGAGCCTGTGCGATTACAGAAGAGCCAAATCAGTGCTTGGGCCACAAGTCATTCTTTACCTTCCCTTCCACACACATCCTCCCTGCCCATGTTTCCACAGGTTCCAGAATATGAACAAAACCACACCCATGCAGGTGCATTTAATGATTTAATAAACATTGTTACAACACAAAATCAGCACCATGCACACAAAAGCAATGATAAACTGCTCCAATCAATCAACAGAAATGTTATGGCACTAATCAGATTGCAGGAAGCCTAGGACAGAAGAGTTTGTTATCCAGACACTATGAGAGATGGAGTGTCTGGAGTCGAGACTAACCATCTGTTAACCTACTATACAAGCTGCTTTCTATTTTCCACAAAAGCCTGAAGTGCATTCAATATGCAAAATGGCAAACTGATGGATTGATAGTATAAAAATTACGATGATGGATGGACCATGAAAAACAGTTCTGGAATTCATGTTCATAGCACAATGCTTTCTGATTGTTGGCGTACATATTAGCAGAAAAAGGCTCAACCATCCTTTATGAAATATTGAGGGGAAACACTGAACTGAAACCAAGGCCGTGTGGATCTGCGTGTGGTGTGTGAAAAGCTCCACCACCCTGGAACTTGATGCAGGGGATGATTAGGTGGGCCAGATGCAGAGAGACAGTTTTGTGGTAATTTGACCAGGACAACGGGGTTAACACCCCTAGTCTTGAGCTGCTGATTTGTAAAGCAGCTTTATATACACACGCTCACGCACATTTGAACAGAACACTCCCTACAATGCAAAGTGTGTTAAGTCTACCCGCAAACCCATCTCAGCAGAGCAGGTGATGAAGAAGAGAAGAGAGAGGCCTCTCTCAGGTGTGACTCACCATCAGCCTGCACATGGAGAGAAGCACACTGAACAAGGTTTCCAGAGCCCTCATACAGTCCTCAACGCCATTCTCACCCTGAGAGAAAGAGAGAGAGACAGCACAGTGCGTCACACTCCTGGCATTGGATGCCACATCATCATAATTGCTCATAGAACTTATGTGGGTGCACCTATGTTCTCTTGTGCTGCAAGCTGCTCTGGATAAGCATGTCTGGTACCTGCATCTCTCTTACCAATGGGCCTTCACTACCACAAGGTCCAAATAAAGTATGTGAATCCAACAAATGCCTGATACCTTGTCAAAATTGTCCATCCCAAATCTCTTTAGGCCTCTCTGTCCAGGTTCATAATGATGATACCCAATTGAAATAAAGCCAAATCAGTTAATATTTTCTTTTTCTGGCAGCATTTAAGAAAAACAAACGGCATTGGGGCTCACTTGTCGTATACCACCTCAATGCATTTCTGTCTTTTTTATTTTTATTATTTATTGTCAGTTCAAATTGGTTAAAATAAATGTAATCAGGGTACCTTCAGTCTCCTGCGGTTGGTCCTCACATACCAGTTGGTGAGCATGTCCACAAACTTCACCAGCCTCGGCACAACAGTGTACAATCTGTAAGCTGCAATGGGGAAATTCAGACTTTTAACAGGGGAAACCTGTTATTTTGTATTAATTGTCACCCAGCAGATGACAAGACTTGCTCAACACTGTGAACTAGCATTCCCTGTAATAACTAGCCACAATGTTCATAACTTTATCAAGTAATATTTGGTCTATACTGAACTATATATGGAGAAAATACATACTCAGCATGCCAGCACATACATCTGTAGCAAGATGACAGAAAATATTGAAAACATAGGCATATAGGCAAAAACTGCCTTAGAAGATTTTGTTCAAACTGGATCAAGACAAAGGACTGTCAGGTATGTGCTGTGCTGTGCTTCACTGTGCTTGCACTGGCCCTCACCGTCCATTTCAGCCTTGAAAAACTGGATGAGTGACTGGGTGAAAGACTGGATCCATTTATCCATGATGTTGTCGGCCGCGATGGCTGTGCTCTCGTTGTACACAAACTGAATTTCCTCTTCCTAAAACAAAAAAAGAAAGAAAAGAAGAATCATTTGAAATCCTTAAGTCTGACGCTCAATAAAATTTTTTAAAGGAGTACTAACTTCCACCCCCCCATTCCCTCCCATCCCTGAAGGCACACCCACACACTGCTACTGTCTGTTACAGGCTAGACATAATTTATTCAAAAATATCATTACCACGCCCATCCAGTAGGATGCAGTTTTTCCCCAGGTGAAAATAGGCTTAAAGGAGAGCTGTTTTTAACGTCTATTGATGGATTTAATTGCCCAAAAAGATGTTGTTGTATTGATATAAAAACATTTACAGGAGAAATCAGTCGAATTTAAATCCATGGGAGTCGGCGGTGACGACGGTAAAAAACGTCATTTTCACAGCGTGCTTCTTTCACCATGAGCTCTATCAAATACATTCCGATACTTGAAACCTTTTCAGGAAGGTACATTTTGCAGCGTGTGCACCGTGTACTCTTCTGTTTGCATCAATTTGCTCTGCTCCATGCACTTCCAGGCACAAGTAGCTTTGACTGCGCTAAACTGTCTCACCTTTAACTATGCTTTGAACCAATGATCAGCAGTGCATCAGTTTTAAAACAGCCATATATCCTCATAAGAAAAGCTAGAGCGCTTCAATATTTCATACCGCTGCACTTGTGCAGGTAAGCTCTTGTGCTTATTCGTTCTTACGTTGCCTGATCGGAATATCAAACCACATAGTTACAGAAGCTGTCCTATATAGGAAAGTCTGCTTGGTGCGATAGTGTGTGGTACACATGTATGAAAAGAGGGGGTCGCCTGCAGTAAGTGGAGCAGGGCTCTAGATTAGCCCGGGCGTGTGCCTGCCACATAGCGTGCGTCTGTGTGTGTGTGTGTGTTTGTGTCTGACTGTACACCTTCCAGTGCTCAGGCCTGTCCAGATGTATGGGAGGTCCATAGTACCTTGTGCAGCCTCTGAATGTTCTGGACCAGGAAGCGGTAGGCGTTGTACCATGGCAGGAACACATCCTTCAGCACATCCCGCACTCCTTCCTCTTTGAAGCGCAGGTTCTCTGCACGCACCACAGGTGAGTTGATCAGATACAGCCTGGATGGGGGGGGGGGAGTGGCAGAAAGTGGAATACATTGAGCCAACATCACCGTGTGTCACCAAGGGGCCAAGGGGGTGGGGGGCAGACAGATGGAAACAGCCAACAACACTGCCTAGTACAAAACACTGCCCTGACATCCCTGCCAATGAAATGACAACTGTGGATCTGGGAGAAAAGAACAAGATTCAAATCGTGGTTACCTGGATTTAAAAAAATGTAAATAGGCCAGTGCAAGTTGCAATTAAATTGGTTTTCCCATTTATTTTTGACAACTTGACAGCTGTGGAGAAGCAGGTTTCTCAGAACTCAAATCGAACACTGTTCTCAACAGGAAACATTTTCAGACAGCTACGCTAGAAGAAAGTTTCTTGCCATAGAAAAAATACATAAACAAACAAATGACCAAGTGCAACGGGACTGAATATGTACTTAGAGTAATGATTACGAACAGCTTTAATGGTAATCATGACAAATACATTTTATTGCGTTCCCATTTGTTCGCAAAAAATCATCCTTACGCTATTTTCGCTTTAACAATATTAATACGTTGCCTGTTGTGCATCTCAGGAGATTGAAATCAATTAAAAAAATGGACTGAAATCCTTGCCATTTATTCTGATAAATATCAACACATTTTGTGAGGGCCAAGCAAGAAGGCTGAACATATTCATACCAAAGAAATGTTTCAATATCATAAGAAACAAAGAATGAATGTTTATGATCTGGTTATTTCCTCCCCTGCCAGCTTGAAATACCGGGCTTGTATCCTAAACCTGAACGCATTAGCAATAACAGGCTTGAAGACAAACAATGGTTAATCAGATATTATTCAGAAGAGCTGTCTTGACCATATGGATCAATAGTGCTTTCTTCCTTCACCATATGGCCTGTTTTCAGTAGTGCTTCGGGCTTGTACCTAACTAAAATGGAAAAATATCACTCATCAGTTCCAAGCTTTCAAATACAATGCCTTTGTTCCAATCTCAAGTCTTTGGTATTGCTGGAATCGCTGCACATTTATTCAGGGCCTTTTTTGCCATTCCGGTTGAACAAAGACTATTGCTCACCTAAGGGCATCAGCCCCGTAGTTTTTCACCATCAACCCTGGATCTGGGTAATTCTTCTTGCGTTTACTCATCTTTTGTCCATCGCTGCATGAAGAAGCACAAAAAAAAGTCATTTCATATTTTAATTAGCCAAGTTCTTCCAGGTCACTTGGTAATTAACATGTGTTCAATTTAGAAGGTCTCTGTTTGGCCTGGGGATCAAATACCATTCTATTCCATATGAATTTCCTCAGGGGTAATTATCAAAGGACGTTATATAAGAGACTTTTGGATTACTGGAATAATCAGTCAGTTTTACATGGCATTAAGTCAAGGGGGGAAAAAAAAACATACCTTGCAAGAACCAGTCCATTTACAATCACGTTCTTGAATGGTGGTTTACCAAAGAGGGCTGTTGACAGCACCAGCAGTGTGTAAAACCTAGAATACAGACCAAGACAGCACGAGTAACACAGAGTAATAAAAAATAAAAAAATACATTAAAATGATACGGCTTGTTCTTAAGGAAAGGAAAGTAAATGATGGCGTTTAGTATAGAATCCAATAAAATAGAATATACGTTATCAAACCCCAATGGGGGCATTCATTATGCCACCAACAACTGACATAAAACAGTTTAAAATGGAATAAAAATAGACATAAAAAACGAAATGCAGAGCTAAGACTGGCTCATAATGACATTTTGTGCAGCAGCCGTTCTGACGAACAACAGACTGATGCTTGTGCGTTCGAATACGTAACGTAGCCCGACCGATTACGTTTGGAGACACACCACTAAGCCAGAACATCGTTAAAGAACTACGCTTAAACGCGGCGGCTGCTCCTTACCATCCTCTGGTTTGGTCGATCCCCTCGGCGATGAAATCCGCGGGGAAGGTGTCCTCAAACTCCCTGCGGTTCTCGAAGGGGTAGTGCACCTGGGCGTAGGGCATGCTCCCGCTCTCGAACCAGCAGTCGAAGACCTCCAAAACCCTGCGCAGCTCGCCTTTCCCACACTGGGACGGGATGGTCAAGTGGTCGATGCTGTGGTTTCAGACATGGTGGGGGACATGATTACCTCTTCCCAACGGACGGGCAAAGGGGGCAAATTTTGTCAAGCACCATAAATGTAACTCTGAGGGTTTACATTTGATATATGCAGCGCTGCTATGCGTACAGCTAGCGCCGTGATTCGTACTACTCCAAACAAGAGGGCTAAAAAGAAGTGGAGGAATCAGTTATTTCATCTGCAGGTGATTGACTGCTCCATTTAGCGAATGAGGGCGGACGGCTCTCCAGTTAAGGATAATTAAGCAAGCATTAACAAGTGATCCCGTAGAGGTCACTAAGCGCTACGGAGGAAAGGAGACACGTGAGGCCCCTCTATCTGATGGAAGACAAGCAATGACTCACCTTTCCCGATGAAGATCAGTTACTTTCACTCCTGTGAGCTCCTCCAGCTCAGCAAGTGAACCAATGCATACCACCTGAGGAGGGGGGGGTTAGTCACGCAAATTAGGAGGGCGTGTCACGCCAGGTTAGGCCAGAAACACCACTCTGTCACTGACGACCAACCCATTAGAAGCTCCAGCTCACATGCTATAAAAGAACCTACTGACAATACCTGATTACCTGATAATTGGTTGTTATTCTATATTCAGATGCATCTAGAACTCACATCTAGTTGACTCACCATCTAATTGGGTCAATATGGCCACATCATTGTTCATGGGCAGAGAATACTAGAACTTCCAAAGCAGGCCTTTGCACAGTTTAATTTGACAGAAAATGATGGCCAATTCATCCAAAACAATTCATGGTAAAACACATGATTTCATGCATTTTACCATTTCAAATGTATTTTGTATTGAATTTTAAAATGAATTCTTCAGGCTTCCTTACTTAATTACAATCATATATGGACAGTATCCAGTCTTGGCAGTGTAAGAAAAGTGTAAGAGATTCCAGCAAAAAGCAATTTCTCTATATTAAATCTCAATACTGTCAATAATTTGCTGCACACCTGCAATTCCCTAGGTGCAGAGAATAAGATTGACCTTTCACCACGTGCAGGCCAATAAAGAACCAACAAAGCCTTCGCAACATTAATTGCAGTGAATGAACGGGAACCGTTTCCCTCCAGGCATTTGCAGTGAATTGGACAGCCGATAGATGTTCACCCCATTATACAAAATGTGCGTGGCCAGCATTGCAAATCAAGCCTATCAGGAAGGGAACAAAGTTTTCTGTAGCACTTTCATAGGGAGCATGTTACACTTCTACAAGTAAAAAGCAAGTCCTGGTATGTTCTAATTCTGTGAAGGGTTCAGGTAGCTGGCCCAGATACAGATACAACCGCCACAGAGAATGAAGAGCAAGAGATCCACTTTCGTGGCCCTGTACAAGCTCAGGGACTCAGAGGCACTCTAGAGACCGATGCCTGGATACAGTAACTGTGCTATTCCAGGAAGCAGGGCACTGTTCTTTTATTCAGTCGCTCATTTCATTTTTCAAAGACTTAAACAACCCAATTCTATATACCTGTTCCAAGGTCTGTATTAACACAGCATTTTACAGGCTCTGCAGGAACATAGAATATTTTTGGCAGTCCATCTCCATGTAGGACTGATGGAGCAGTATGAACGTTGTCATGTTTCCTTCAAATGTTTACTCAAATGAAAGGTTTTGCCTGAAAAAACACTTGTATCTTTATTAGAATGATTCATTTAAAGGCTTATATAACATTTAATGATCTTCTGCAGTTCTGACAGCACATTCATGGGTAAAATACCATACTAAATAGTGCCACTGTGGTCCTCGACATCTTACTGTACTATCACACAATTCAAGTCAGAGGAAAGGAGACTGGCATGGTATGTAGCCTACATATACACTGTAAAACCCGGCAGTGTTTCTTCAAATCTGTTGCAGCCCTTCTATAACGCCAATGTCAGTGTGGCCCTCATTCTCAAACTTTGCAAAGGATGTCAGACAGTTACTGACCTCCTCAAAGTCATCGCTGACCCAAAGCGGAATGGGGGTGCCCCAGTAACGGTTCCGTGACACGGCCCAATCACGTGCATCCCTCAGCCAGTTACCAAATCGCCTTTCCCCCACAAAATCAGGGACCCTGAAAGGAATGAATCACAGAAGAAATAAGGGGGAGGACATGGACTGCAACTTTGCTGGAGATCAATGATAAACTGCAGATTCAAATTTAGCAGATGCTTTTATCCAAAGCAACTTACAGTAGTGAATGCATACATTTTTCAGTATACGCGGTCCCAGTGGGAATCAAACCCACAACCTAAGCGTTGTCAACACCGTGCTCTACCTACTGAGCCACACTGAACCAAATGTAGAAAGAGTCATCCTGCATGGGGGGTGTGGGCAACATTAAACATGATTCTGGTAGGAACAAGATGTTATACAAGAGAGCTCACATAATGTCCTTTAACATGCAACACATCTGTCATAGGAAACCATTGATGGGTAAATTATTCCAGGGAAGGGGGGCTCTGCTCCTGAACCCACGTGAGCCTGGAGATGCAATCCACAGCCTGGGGGCTCACTGCCTGACCCAGACAGGGACATTGTGGAGATCGACCAGACCCATTTCAACCACACAAAGCCAAGCCAAACCTTCCCACAGTGGGGAGACTCTCTTAGCAAAATTCAATCATTTGCTAAAATGCACATCACTAATACAAGACAAGCATCAAATAAGTATGTGAGCCTGGGTCTTGCTGCTTGGCTCGGGCAGATACACAGGAGATCCAGTGTACCAGCACCAATTTCCCCCTATTAAAACACACTGTCCCTTCAGAGTGGGGAAGGTCACTTAGCCAAATTCAATCCTCTTCTTAAATATCACCAAGCAAAACAGGGAGATGTAATGACCGTCCCTGTCCCTCTAAATGAGGCTGCAATCACATGATCTTCTTGGTGCCTTCCCCAACGTGACTGGTACGCCTACAGGAGAGGGGCGCGGGCCTGCCCCCGGGATGTCGGGAATGAGGCACAACAGTTGCAAACCAAATGAAGACAAAAAAATCTTTGTCTTAATGTGACACTGACAGCCGCTAGAGCCTTTCTGGCTGTGTGGAAAAGTATAACTAAAGAGACAATCCCTGCAGCAAACAAACTCATTAAAATTAGGCACATATTCAGAAATAAACCAAATGTTTATTTCTGAATAAATGCTCCAAAATAGTGTAGATTTATTCCATTTTGTTTAGGAGATTAAAATATTGAAAAAATAATAAATAATTATTGCTAAATAATTACCATTTATTCTCCATTATTATTGCATTATTGGGTTTTGCCTTACTGTTAATAGTACAAATCCAATCTTTTCAGATTTTCATTATAATTGTGTGACTGACTTACTAATGGCATAGTGTTCTTTTCAAACTTTATTTCTCATAACTCATGGGCACCCATGCAGATATTGCAGCTTTGAATTTTACTGCGCCAGGAAAAAATCGAATGTGAAACAGATTTATATCAATATTTACTATATATATATAAAGACTGATATACAAGATATGTAGCAAGCAGCACTATAATACTCAGCAGCAAATAATTGTGTTATGACCAATCAAAACTCAAAACCTGCCTGTTTTTTCCCCCCTCCTTTTTTATTTTTTGGGACACAACGCCACCTCTGGAGAATACCTCGTATAAATCGCAGTCAGGTTCCACCAGCCAAGCAATGAGTTAATCAATTCCCATTTGTAAGAGGCATTTCTATTTAGGCACCCAATATATCAATTTAATGATATAATTTTTTTTTTTACCCCAGACTAAATGTATAATTTAAAGTGTGCTGTCTTGTGCTAGATGTACAGGGCTATTTAAAAGTGCATTTCTATTATAAGACAGAGACATGGAGGTAAGTGGATGCATGGCATGGTTGGGGGTGAGGTAAGGGAAATCATTTAGCCACTTTTTAATGTCTGAGACACAGGGTCATTTTGGGTAAATGTACAATTTCTTAACTAGCTCCAAAAATATTTTCTACTGAATTTCCCCCCCTAAAACATTTTTATTTTTGAAATTGAGGTTTCATGAAATTTGATATTAAATTTTTATTTTTTATTAAATAATAATAAAAAGATGCCATGGGTGCCCTCACCAGCCCACCCACACAGTGCCAAAAAATGTGGCGTGCAGAGCTTGTCAGGAAGTTCTAAAAGCAGCACTGCAGCCTACAGGATTTGATGAGCTTCCAGAATTCCATTAAAAGCAATGCTGCCTGGGTCTCAAGATATGGGTCCCAATCTATCACATGGCAGGATCCAGTGTGGCAACAGAATGCAGGTCTATGTGAAAACAAAGTTTAAAAAGAAGAAGAAAAAAAGAAAGTAATGCTCCCTATGAGCAGGGTGATATAGCTGTCCAATCAGAGGTCAAACAATCGGCCAATCAAATAGGCCATGTAACTGACACATGCAGTGACCTCTCAGTGGGCGCCCTTTCTTAAATATTGTTACATCATTAGAGGGAGTAACTTGGCCGGAGATCAATTTTAAACAATATGCCTACGACTAGACTTAACTCAGGCTTTGGGAGATTTTAGCAGCAGGAATGAAAAAGAATGTCTTTGCTGTCACTGGCACAAGAACATGAATTGGTCGATATCTGTTAATGACAGATAGGCAGCCCATGGCAACACCACAAATGAGGTTCATGACATTAGGCTCTCCTGTCACTGGCGCCGTGCTGTGGTGGTATAAGCCAATGGCCAACTGCTCGTTATCTTGTCAGGTCAGAGCAGAATGAGTGAAAGAAGAAGAGTGTTCAACTTCTTTATTACCTTCCCAACAAATATTTACACATAAACTGGATGTGAAGTCCATTGGAGATTTACCACAGATAATGATCTTTTCTGAGCGCTGGCTGTGTCTTCAAAACAGCATGCATGCACCCCCCCCTGTAATCTACCTGGGGTGATTCATTTCCAAGGGAGAGCCTCATTACCACTGACTGCTCTGCTCTGGAGGCATGGGAATATGGACACTATGAAGCACTTGTAGTGCTACTTCAACCCCAAAACATACCAGTGTGCAAATAAATTACACCAACACATTTTGTTGTGGGGGGAAGCAAGGAACACATTAGCTCCAAATTAGCCTAAGTGTCTGTTATAGGAACCCCTTTAACCAAAAGGACGCATTTCCACACTTCAATCACCGATACCCTAACTGTCATAAAATTGAACTTAAATAGCCTCCTGTGGTCGTAAAATGCTCTAAAAAAATATATGCTGTCTAAAGGACGGGACATTACGACACTCACTATGATCAGCCATTTTACGCATGGTGTAGGATTTGAGGATGGAAAGGCACATATTGTCAACTGACGTTCAGACAAAGGTCTCCTGAGCACGGTCAGATCATCTGCACTGTAGCCACAAAGCAGCTATGGAACCAGCAATCTGTCTCTCTCTCTGTCTCTCAAGTTTTCAAGTTCAAATTGGCATCAGACTTATGTTGCCAAAGCATTTCCTAAAATACAGTAACCTAACAAGACAGGGAAAAAGCAGCAATACGTGCTTGCATAATATCAATTCAATTTAGATTAAATCAAATGGTACCACTTTCTTCACTTACTGTCCCTCAGGCTGTTGCAAGTGGCACCATACTGTGCTGCCAGTGTCAGAAACTCAATCCTCTCCCCCAGAAGGAAGAGCAGTCTGTCTTCCTCAGACACGGTCTCAAATTTACAGAATTTGGGGGTAGTATTGGGCTCTTGCTTCTGTATACTTTTCACATTTTGTTACAACATGCAGCTCTATCTCCACCTCTTGACGTTTGCAGAATGAGCACACCCTGTCCTGTGTGGGCAGCCAGGTCTGGTGTTGATGGCCAGGGTGTGCTGACTAAGTCTATACTTTGTCAATGTTTCTTTATCATTTTTCCTGTTGGTCAGATAGTGGTGTATTCTCTTTTTAGGGCCCGATAACATTCCATTTTGCTTTTGTCCCAATAAGTATCGTAATTCTGTATACTTTTCACATTTTGTTACAACATGCAGCTCTATCTCCACCTCTTGACGTTTGCAGAATGAGCACACCCTGTCCTGTGTGGGCAGCCAGGTCTGGTGTTGATGGCCAGGGTGTGCTGACTAAGTCTATACTTTGTCAATGTTTCTTTATCATTTTTCATGTTGGTCAGATAGTGGTGTATTCTCTTTTTAGGGCCCGATAACATTCCATTTTGCTTTTGTCCCAATAAGTATCGTAATTTTGTTTGCGTCGTTTTATCATTTGGTTGACTAACTTTCTGTGGTGCTATTGCGCTGTCCTGAGGCTGCTTGTGGTTAGAGGATGTTAGAGGGGACTCTTTTCTGGGCTCATCTCTTGGCATTCCAGTGCTTTATAATGGTAGGAGTGGGGGTCACTTTTTTAAACAGATCCAGAATTGTATTGCCCTTCTCTGGATGTTATTAAGAGTGGGTATTGGCCTAATTCTACCTTGCATGCATCATTCATTGTTTTCCTTTGAACTTGTAGGATATACTTGCAGAAATGCATACAGGGTTTCTGCTAGGTGTTTGTCCCATTTAGAAAAATCTGTCTCTGCGAGAAGATCCCACACTTCACTGCCATAGAGCGCAATAGGCTGGATAATTGATTTGAAGATTTTTGACCATATTTGTACAGGTAGTTGAATTTGGATGTACTGTGCTCCAGAGCCCCATGGTAAAATGGGATTTTTACCTTTTCTTAAATACCATCATTTCATATATAAAAATATAATATATGCCATTTAGCAGACGCTTTTATCCAAAGCAACTTACAGTAGTGAATGCATACATTTTTCAGTATATGTGGTCCCAGTGGGAAATGAACCCATAACCTAAGCATTGCCATCACCATGCACTACCAACTGAGCCACACAGAACAGGACAGTAAGCATGACAATCATTTTTGTTTTGGTCATGCCTACTGTCAGGGCCCAGGCTGTGCTGAGGCCCTTATTCAATGGGTGACAGCAGAACCAGGTCATCTGTATAGAGCGGAAATGTAATGTTTTTATCACGTCTGTCAGAGTGAGCCCAGGAGCAGCAGATTGTACCAATAGTGTTGCCAATTCACTGATATAAATATTGAATAGTGTTACACTCACACTGCAGCCCTGTCTCACTCCCCATCCCTGGTTGAAACAATTTGTCCTTGCATTCCCAACTACGCACTCGTTTCTTGAGAACATTTTACCCCTACAACAGCTTCAACAATTTTGCAAAACAACACATTGTGCCAAATTAAATCAAATGCTTTCCTGAAATACGTATATGAAACAAGCAAAAATCTTATTTTTGTTTTGTTTACCTGCATGTTTATTAGGGTGTAAATATGATCTTTTGTGCGGTGTTATGGTAAAAAGCCAATTTGACTCTTACTCAAGACATTGTGCTTGTGTTTATAATGCTATATAGTACCTTCCACAGATTAGTGCTTACACAAATGCCTCGGTAATTGTTGGGATCAAATTTAGCTCCATTTCTATTTAGAGGGGTTAGCAATCCTTGGTTCCAGTCAGTAGCCCACACTCAGAACTACATTAAATAGTTTTAGTAGCGTCTGCTGTAGTTTATGGCTTCTATATTTAAGCATCTCACTTGAGATGCAGTCTTTCTTGGGCTTGAGGTCTTGAGGTAGTTTTTCCTTTTAGTTCCTGCTCAGTAATAGAAGGGTCTAATGGGTTCTGGTTGTTTTAAATAGGCAATTCTAAATTGTAAAATTTGTGCCAAATTTGTTTAATTGGTAAAATGTTTTTAGAGGTTTTTTTTCCAGATCTCCAGTTTGGATCGCTAATTATTCTTGATGGGGTTTATGTATATTTTTTACATTTTCCTATTTTCTTACTGGAATCAATAGACTATTAGTGTCAGTTGTTTCTGAGTATATTGTTATTTTTTCATTCAAGTGTGCGCTTGTAGAGATTTATCTCGGTCTCTGTGTAACGCTCTCTCTCTCGGTCTCTCTCTATCAAATTAATGGGGAGTATCAATGAACAAAGTAAAATAAAACAATAACTACAATAATAATCATAAAAAGTAATAATATAAACAAATCAGCCCTAGTGTGATACTATGGTTGCCTGCTCACTGTCCCTTAGGCTATGGCATGCTGCTGCATACTGTGCAGCCAGTGGTGCAGTAGGTCTCTCTCCCCATATGCATCTATGATGAGGAGGTATCGGGGGCAGATAAGTAGAAGTGGGCCTGTGTCCACCTCTGCCAGGTTTCAGTGATCACACAGCCTGTTCTCTTTAGTCATCCAGGTCTTTTTGTGGCGGCCTGTTTCGATGGCAAGGCCGTGGTCAATGAGTATGTACATTGTTCATGTTGCGCCTTTGTTTTGGGTCTTTTATTTTGACAAGATATTCTTCCCGGGAGTAGTCTGTTTAAACTGGTAGATTGGTTTGATTTGATTTTGTTTCTTCAAGCCAATCATCAATGTACAAATTTCTGTGAAATATATATATTTTTTTGTAAACGTTGCTGGTGTAATTTTATCTTGCAAAGTGGACTGCGTACACTTTGGTGTTTCATGGCCAATTGTCCCAGGGGGCCTTTCTCTGGGCAGAGCTGGTTGGTTTTCAGTGCTTTGTGCTGGTAGCAGTGTGGGTCAGCCTGATTTAGATGAGCCCAGAATTTGATGGCTCTTTTCTTTTTTTAATGGGGAGGAGGGGGGGGAATCGGCCTAATTCAGCCCTGCACGCGTTATTAGGGGCATTTCTGTGAACACAACTTTACAGAATTCTAGATGGATTTTTTCAATGTGGTTTTTATCCCATAATTTGGTGTTTAATAGAGGGCCCCATATTGCACTTCCATAGAGGAGGATGGGCTGAATAAAACTATCAGATAATCATATTTACACAAGCTAGCATTCACACAGTTCCTACAGTGAGTGGGTGTCACAGCAGAATGTACCAGAGATACTGAACCTAAGCAACAAAGGATGGGGTGTGTGAGTGCGTGCGTCTGTCTGTCTGAGAGTGTGTCTGCCTGTGAGTGTGTGGGTGTGTATTTCTTTTCTTTTCTTTATTTTTTAACCTCTTCCAAGACATTCCTTTCCTAGTCTTTTTTAATACCCCATTATTTTGTTATTATCCATGTTTGATGGAATTTGATCTGAAATGCAACCAAACACAGGCCTCACCAGTAACATTTGCCATTGTTGTCCAGCAGTTTGTCCACCATGTGCTCCACTCGAATAAACCAGCTAGGCACAGCCTTGTAGATCAGAGGGGTGTCCGACCTGTTTCCAAGAGAGAATGAACATGCATAGCATATTTTACTGATAAAGGCAAAGGAAAATTACAAGCTGGAATCACCCTCACTATTTTAGTATTGAGCAGGGAAGGGAAAAGTGTGTATCAAATGGCAATTCACAAGTAAAATCGTGATGAACATGGTTAAAATGTTTTATATTCCATTTTTTTTTCCAGTTCAATAGAATATAAAAACCAAGGCATGCTCTCACTCGAGCAGTCAAGAGATCATGTATTTTGACATATTAGCTGGTTTTGTCACTTATTTGAAGGAAGTACAGCAGTGAAATATTCGAAATAAAAGGGGCCTTGGACTGGGATGCAAGTTGCCCACCGCCAGTCTGGCTCTGGTCGGGAGTGCCGCTAGGGGTGGCAATTGGCTGTCTGCTCCAGCGAGGTGGGAGGGAAGCTCTTTTCATGAGCTCGCTGCAGAAAAGCTTCTATCTGGCTGAAATCACAGTTGGCAATTAGCAAGTTCTGTCTCAGAGGAGGTGGTTCGTCGTTCCTGCCACTACCGGTATCAGAAATGGGCTAGCAGCAGGGTTGTGGGGGGGATAGTTGGAATAATAGAGGGTATAATTAGCTACCAAATTGGGGGAAAATCTGAAAAATATAAAATTAGAAAGAAAAGAAAAAATCTCCTAGTTACAACTTGTGCAGCAGTGTGTATGAAAACCACTTCCATCATCACAACATCATTTAGCTAGCAAGACCACTTTGTACCCATCGACTGCCAGACTGGGGTGGGAAAAGATGTCTAATCTTTACCGCAACAGCCTTTTATATGAGCTGTGTTGTCAAATGTGAGGCAGTGAAGTGTGAAGTATTTCACACTGGCACATTTGGCAATAGTGCTACTAAGAATTCAAATTCAACACACAAACTAATTTAAATGCATTTGGTAAATGTGTACAAATTCCTTAATTGTTATTCAAATGACATAGGTGCAACATTGCTATGTAAATTAAAAAAATGTTTCCATCCCCAATTTGTCAATTGAGTCAAATTGCAGAAAAGTCTTGACAAGACATCTGTGGCATTTGTTTTCCAGTAATAAATTATTGTTTAGAAATTCACTTGAGAACTTTACATACTAAACAATTCTTCTCTTGGCAGAACATTGTTCTTGTGTGGCTGGCAAGCTGAGCTCTCATTTTCTTCCATCCCCACATTATTTTATCAGGAAGACATTTAGACATGAAAGGGGCTCTCTACTGATGGGAGAGTGAGGCTCCATGAGCCCCAGAATGGCTTCCATGTGCTGCCAATCACACACCCATATAAACATACAACACACCATATGATTGGTTTGAAGATATCCATAGCACACAATTAATGGCTCCACCCATTATGAGGGACATGAAGCCTAACTCCCCTACCACTGCCTTTCATTAGCAAACAGAGGCTTTCATTGCACATTGGACAAGTTAATTTACCCATTAACCTTTAATGAACATAACATGAATATGCAGCCAACAAATCTGCAGCAGCTGCATGATGCTATCATGTCAACATGGACCAGAATCTCTGCGGAATGTTTCCAGCACCTTGTTGAATCCATGCCACGAAGAATGCAGGCTGTTCTGGGGGCAGAGGGGGGTCCTACCCAGCAATAGAAAGGTGTACCTAATAAAGTGGCCACTGAGTGTCAACCTTCCACTGAGGAACAGGCCCCAAAAACATTCAAACAAGGACAAATATTGTGTTCAAGCATTCTCCTCTGAGAGCAATGCCCAATGTACTAAACCTGTATTAATATTTATTTATTTTTTAATTACAGGAACTGAATCACAAATCCAACCTATTATTTGAATATAGTTGAATGGTTTCCTTGATGTACGTAGGTTAAGAAAATGTGGAGATTAACCAGCCATATCCGAAAACAAATTCATTGACAATTTATTGAGTCAATAAATTCAGTATTTTTGAATGTCATGTTCAAAGGCTGTAACATTTACATTTAATGTAGTACATTTCCACATTTATTTATATTTAAACAGGGCCTCAACACTTTTTGCCTTCCAGGAACCTGCAGGGCAAGAATGTGAGAGATAATTGGGGACATTTCTGTAGCTGAATTTGTTGCACAGTTAGCTAGTTAGTTAGCTAGTTCCAAGGTGATATGCCAACTTTCATTTACAAAGTCAGGACTCTGGGGTGGGTGGGGGGCTTTGGTACTTCCTTTCGGACATCTTAAAATGTGCAATATCTTACTGGACTGAAGACTGCATTTTGCTGAGAATTGTATGAATGTCAGTGGAATAAAACCTACAGTTCATCTGACCACTAGTCTGATATCCTTATATCCTCTGTTAAACATATCCAGAGGACCATGAAATGTACACTGGCCCTTCAACCAGTGCTAAGGCCAGAACCTCATGTTTATCCAAGTCAATAATCCATCTATTTTAGAAAATTAGGTGCATGTTGCACATGTTGACTTCTAGCTACAACCACCAAAAGCTGATATTTCAGCTCAAACAACATTTACATGTTTGCAATAACACACTGCTAAACATTTAATCTTTTGTGTTACAAAGTATAAAATGTAAAAAAAGGTTCATTGTCCCCATCCTTTTACTTGAAAATGTTGACTCTCGTTTAAATCTGAGAGGCTGGTGTCAAGGTCGATGACCTCAGTTTCTTTCTGAGCCACGCTTTTTCTGTATGCATTTCACTTGGTGAGGAGAGTGAAGTTGTTTGAATTTTCAGCCCTTTCATCTGCTTATTTTTGCATTTTTTCAATGCAGTACAAGACCTTGTGCTTCTTCCTCCTGACTTAATGAATTTCTTTTTCAACCTCTTTTCTGGTCATTTTCTGATTCCACCTTTTTTTCATCCTCTAATTGCTGAAAGTAACCCATCCTTGCAGCCTTCACATGCTGGACAAGAGCCTTTGGGATGACATCAATCTTGTTGTCTCCTACCAAAGCATCCTGGAATCTGCGTAGTCTTCTTGTTAGTGGAGGTTCTCCACTAACTTGTCCTTATTAACAGAGTACCCTCTCTCCACAGCTGCCTGTCATTGTGAGAGTGTGAACAGGTTCTTGACTAGGTTCCAGAGGTTTTTTTAACTCCGGTCTTCCACCTGCATATACCCCAAGGAATTCATCCACTCAATCCACACCTTGAACTTTGTGGTCAAAACTGGCAAATTCAGCTTTGTGGCTCTGGCTCATCTCGGAGAGGAAAGGCTTGTACTCAGCAAGCAGCTTGTCACAATGTGAAGTGGAGTGCCAATGTGCATCAAGGAGAAGCTGCAGTAGGTTCTCAAACTTTGTAGTTGCTGTTTTGTCATTGCCAACCATCAAGGTAGGATCAAGGGCAGCCATATGTCTGACAGCTGGGTAGTGGAGAGGGCTTCTTTCAACAAGCTTCTTGCATGTAGCAGCAAAAAAGGTGAGACACTCCTTCTTGAACTCTCAGCTCACTTGTCTGAAGACTCAGAGATGCTTTCTCAAGTGCTTGCTTTGTTGCAAATCCAATGTCAAGGCGTTTGTCTGGCACATGCACAGTGTTATTCATTGGGTCGATTTTCTGTAGTTTGAGAGTTGTACTTGCATTACTACAGGATACTTTTAGAGAAATGGTTTCAGTTTGGTGGCAACAAAAGCAGAGAATAGGTAGTTTACAGGTGATGTCATGTATATATGTTGGTCAAGTAAACACAAGAATTGTGGAGTCGAGGCATAGTCACACACAAAAATGCTGTATGCTTGCGTCATTTATGGTTGTTTGAATCTAATTAAATTTACTGTTGGACCAACCATTGAGATCAGCAAGAGCTTCTTGGAATAAAGTGGTGACATGCTTCCCATCATTTTCTCTAGAAGCTTCTCTGCTTGAGTTGAAGTAACAAACCATCACATTTCCCTCTCCCTCACTCCAATATCGAACCACCAAATCCATCTGCTCCGTCTGGGTCACTCTGCTCAGCCACTCATCAAAGGAGAGAACATAGCAGTTTAACTTCCGAATGTCTTTGATAACCTGTTCGTGGAAATATGGGCCTAGATCAAAGCATAGGAAGTAAGCAGCTTTTGTTGGACTGCAGGTAAAACGCCTGGCTATTTCATTGTCAAGAAACATTTTAAAAGTCAGACATTTCTGTGCATGAGTTAAATTAATAGTGGGACTTCACTAGTTTTATAACCCAGCAGATGTCTGCTTCAAGAACACTTTCACTTGAAAAAAAAGTGGCTGTTGAAGAAGATGAAGTAATGGCATATATACTGTATTTCAAGTTGCTTGAGGTTCTGTGCTCGGCCCTTCACTGGCAATTGCATCCACTGAAACGGTTGGCAGCTCTGCCATAAACTGCATTATATGCTCCTTTCCTGTCTGGTCTGCAATCTTGCAATGTCCTTTCCCTTTTGCATGGCTCTGAAGGGCAGAGATGCCCATGTTACTGACATTACAAAATGTGTTGAAAAAACATATTTAGGAAAAGTCTAGGGATTGGGTGTGACATGACTTTCCCAATGACAAAGTTATTATAATTTTAAAATCACCAAACGCATGACAAACGTCATGGCACACCTTGTGTTAATCTAAAGACACTGTTGCTAAGTAATTTTGATTTCTAACCCAGAAAAGTTAATTCCGATGCTTCTTTTAAAGGGGGCAGCTCATGAAAATAGTGAAATTGAATTTACTGAATTAACTGAATTTACAAAAGAGGAAATATTTTATCGCGCCAAACATTTTAATCTCAAACACCTCCTTCCTTCAGTGATTTGTCCATAGAGCAGTGATTAAAATCCCCTAGAATGAATTTGGGGGCATCTGGTAAGATAGAATCCAAATTGTGTAGTGTGATGGCTAACAGTTCAGTAGCTTTATCAACATTTGCGTGTGGGTGGATGTAAACAACTATGTAGATTAGCTGGGGGAATTCCTGTGGCAGATAAAAGGGGTGAAACATCACCGAAAAGGTTACGCGGCTGTGCGGATCCCCACCCGAACAGTGTTGGTTCCCACGGCCAGGAGGAACATGAAGATTAATTTGGGCAATCGGATAGTTCCAGACACAAGGTAAAATGTCCAAATGTCATGTGGACTATTACTTAAAACCAGCTCCCAAACATAGCACGATCAACATTAACGAACATATCAAAAACACATTAAAAAGCAAGCACAACACTTGACAGCCCAAACCAGCGCGCCACATAAGCAGCGCACGGAACCGGAAACAAGGAAACCAAATCACAGGACAAATTCATGATTTAGAGTCTCATTACCATAACAGATCTTGCGATGCCTGGGAAATGTGCTATAAATGGTTGCAATAATACTGAATCTCTAAACTGCTTACAGCGTATAGTATATGTTAATTATATGCAATACTTTGGTTGCACTGTAAATCATTTTTCTTATTGAAAGAAAACTACACTGTAAATCTGTTCCTAACGAGTAGTGTATGGCATTATTGCTGCGCGTGATAAGAAATGAGCATAACGGTCATTCACATCAGTGAAACCAGTTTGTAACTTGAGCCAGGTAAACCCCACTGTTTGTTTGTTACAAATGTAATGCTATCTACCACGGTCGATGTTAAAGACGACATGGACGAGCAGGTTGATGAATAAATATGAATGGGAGGGAAACACCAACTGTAACCCAACAATAGTGAGCAGTCCAACTTTTGCTGCACATCAAAGCAGGTTTTTGATCACTTCATTTCCTTTTTGTATTTCTCATTGTATTTCTCTAGACATTCAGATTTGATGTGGTTTTATTTTTTAAAAATTGATTTTTTTTTATTAAAAAGCAAACAAACACCCTTCAAATGATAAATGGAGACAGCTGGCCAGATGGCCATACACTAGTTACGCAGTTTTACCCAAGGTCTCAGCACCGCGCCGCACTCCCGAGACAACCACCTGACCTTACCCTGACTGGGATTGTCTGACTGGCCAGATTGCTGAGCCAGCAGAGAGGTATTGACACGCTATGTTAATTTTGATGGGGAGGAATAGAACCCTTTTGTCAGCTCCTCTTTATTCCCTCCTTCCTGATTTAATGATGCAAGTACTGCTTGAGGTCAGGAGGAGCCTGCAGACTTCAGTGTGAAATTTGACACTTCAACGCTCAAGGCAGGGATCAGGAAGCAATCCCTGGCCCAAGAGACAATGGACAAGGGAAGAGACTGAACACCTGGGGGTGCTTCCGGAAGCTACACTACCCTCTGCAGAAGCAGCACTCACCTCCAGCAAAAAGGGTAGCTGTGCTTGAAAGTGCTGGTGTTGACCAGGCGGCCCTTCTCCCTCAACAGCTTGATGATATTCTTGTCAGCATCCTGCAGGGAAGAGTAAAAACCGGTAATGAAACACCCTAAAGAAGAGATAATACAAGATCACAGAGTACATAACACAATAGCAGAAGCCACGATGGGGTACAAACGATTCTCATTTGAATTGGTTGTAGTGATGTCAGCATGGGTCGCATCAACGTACACGTATTCCATATTTATTTATTGAGGACGGTAACCAGTTGTACCCATTTTGCGCAGAACAAAAGACAGGGCAGCAAACTTAATAATGAGAACGTTTATTGATATAAATGGCTAGGGGCGTTTATCAATGAACTAATTATTTCTGATTACGGCACCATATAACCAAACACACAACAACAAATTAACTAACGGGCTTGGACAAATGTGCTGGTCAAGCAGGGGAAAGGAAATAGATGAGATAAACAGAAAGGTTGTGGGGAGAAGGTCACAGCATGGGGACACAAACCTTCACGTACTGTCCCACGAAGTCCGTGACCTCTGCCGTGAAGCATCCAGATGCATCCACAGGGCAGATGGGAGTGGAGTCTTTCTGAATGATACCATAATCCATGCAGACCCGGTGATCATCCTGTGGAGATAAGACACGTGTGGCTGAAACCGTGAATTCTGGCAAACGGGGGCTCCCTCTACGTGTCCCCATTGCCATGCAAACCCAACTCCTCCTGCTATTGCCCTCTTCACGCAAGCCCAGCTCCTTCTGCTGCTGTTCTCCATCTGACACCCCCCCCCGCTCCCCCCACTCCCCCCATATCACCAAGGCAAACCCAGCTACCTCTGCTATTTATTTCCCTCTGTATGAAATATGAGTCCTGTGTTTTCATCGAGAGTACGCACATGCAAACTGTTCAGACTTGCGCTGCTTCAAACGGTTGTCTGAAATTAGCAAGATTTCAATAGTCTACTCAGTCTCTGTACGGGCGTTTTTAAACGTTCCCCCTTTAAAACATGTCATTGATGTGCAAGAATAAATAAAAATGAACCTAGTCTTCTATTGCTAGGTTCCAGCGCCTCTGTGCTGCCCCTTCCATTGAAAATAATGTAAATGTTTATGCTATATATTCACCTAGTTACTGGCTGACACGGTACCCAGGCATTCAAGGTAATGCATCCAAAAAATGTAGGATCATGGGACGGAAGTAATAAGAATTGTCTCATGGTCTCAAAATATTGAAGATATATATTTTTTTTTTTTAAGAATCAAGAAAACAGGGTAACCTTATTATATACCTGGCAAGCTACTGTAACGTTATCATGGTAGCTAACTACCAATGAACACAACTAGCTAGCTAGCTTAAATAATAGGCAAAGGTTTTCAAAATATGTTTATCCTGTCCATCATGTTCATTACATCATCATTAAATAACATCCAAATACCTTTTAGTGTATTGCGGACGGTTTAGCGGATTTATCAGCTTTAGTTTATTTTATGCAAATGTCATTTTTATAACGGACAAGCCCTAATGGGACATCACATAAGCTCAAAAGTTCCGCATGCTGAGCACTGCAGCAGCATTAATACAAAATTAGTTTGCATTTAAAAGTTGTTTTGAATTGATCAAGTTTATCTGTAAAATAGCTAGCTAGCCAATGTTAACAGAGTGCAAGGTACTGGGTAGCTATATCAATCGTAATGTTACCCGAGAGAGGGAGTGCAATCAACAAAATCAGCTATGAATAATAACATGGAGCATATTACCATAATGCTTGGCAGGCACGTGCACAGATAGGGCCCAAGGGGGGTTTGAGCCCCTGCCCTTTTGCCCTCAGAGTCAAAAAGTGCCCTTTTTATGGCTGGTGTTAATTGCATTTTATTTTTTCTTTATTTGTCATTTAAATTATATCAAATATAAAGAGGGGGAAAAAATACACCTTATCAATGTCAAAAGTACTCCGCCCTCCAACCCCCCCTTCCACATATAATAGCTCACATGTCCCATTAGTGAGAATGAGTAAGAGGAGGGGAGAAGACAATGCAATGACTAATTATCCATTACCAATGTAAATAAAACTGGGCATACCAATATTGTGGGGGTAAAACGTTTGGAAATGGTACCAAGAGCTTCACAAAGATTTCTGTTTGTGCTAAACGCAAAGGCGCATATTGCTGTGGGCACAACCAACACATCCAGTATTATGAATAATGGCCCTTGGATTTTATATTGACACTTAATATTCACATATACATACACATATTTTGTTTTCATTGCTTTACATGTATATGTTGAGAACGAGAGGAGAATCTTTTTATAATGCCATTCATTTTTTACAATGATCTAAATTAGCCTTTTCCCCGAAGAATTGGCTCTCTTGCTGATCAGTATCCAGATATTGTAGGTGCTAGATATTGTAGCCAATTGATAAAACCTCTCTTTATTCAGGAACTTATTCCATCGCACAAGAGTGGGTGGAGAATTACGCGCACAAGACAGTGCACAAGACCTAGGTTCCCTTTGTCAAGACATCAGTATAGTGACTTGTTTAGTGACTACAGTGCTAAGTCTTTATTTTTTTTAAAGCAAAACATTTAAAAAAAAATATATATATATAGTGGTATCCCTTGGGGTTGGGCGACACTCACGGACCTTTGCAGAGGGCGTAGGCAGTTAAATAAACCAGAGGAGGCCATAATACAAACAAAATGACTTTATTAAAGGAATCTTGACGAACACAAAAAAGGGTGGGGTCTTCGGGGAATTCAAAACACAAAGTACACAATCCTTACTCGTCGTCATTATCCGTAATCCGTAGTCCTCAAGCAGTCCAAAAGTCGGTACACAAACAGGGTCCTCAAAATAATCAAATTCCAAACACAGGCAGCAATCCCAAAGCACTCTTCAAATAATCTTCATAACCACCAACATACTCCCTCCCAGTGTGACAAACGAGAGTCCTTTAAATAGGCTTGCAAATGGCCTTCAGTTGTCCGTAGTCCCAATCGCTTGACTTTGTTCAGGTGCGGGACTTCGGGCTACTGGGAAATGTAGCCTTTCCCTCTCCAGTGGCTCCCAAGAATTAAAGAGGTAGGCAGCCATTTCCTCGTCCTGCCCCTTGGGATGCCACACACCCTCCTCCTCAGTTCTGACCTAGGGAGGTCTGAGCGGCCATGTCCAGCAGCAACCAGGAGAGCCACCATCTCCAGGTCTCCTCAGGAAGTTGCCCCCCTGGATCAAACGTCCGGTTTCCTTCGTCTCCATTCACCTGCTGTATAAGCATCTGGCAGACGTTAGTGAATGACGCAAGTTGCTCACCTTGACTGCCACCAACCGGCCATATGTTGGTACTGGATCTGGGCTCCATGGACCAGACAACCACCCCTCGGGCTCTGGGCTTCACCAAGCTTCCATGGCTCCACAAGTGTACTTTCGTCATCCGTGATCCATTATTTGGCCTTTTCTTCCACTTCCACTCTGTTACCAGATGATCAAGTGTGGTAACCGGGGAAAACATGCTCTTCAAAACAGAGTTAGCTTCATCCTTGCATTTCTGTCATATTTCCCACTCCATAAACGTTTCCTACGATCATTCCATTTTAGCGTCAGCCTGTTCGGTTTCCGGTTTCTCTTCAGGCGAGAACTTCTAAACTCCACTTTTCTTCTTTCTGTCTTTTTAACTTTAGGAATGGGGATGGACTCACCATGTCAGGAGACGGTCGGGTGTTCCACACGACCTCAGCCATCGCCAAGATGCTTTCCTCCACAGTATGGTCCCACCACAGCTCACCCTCAACATACTGCCCCTCCAGTCCCCTTCCAGGGTCCCGCAGGCTGAGTGGGACCAAGGATCATCGACTACACTTCGACTTCTGGTCATCGCCTCCTGCTGGCTCCACTGGCTGCGAGAGCTCCACCTGTGGCAGAATCTGAGGAACATATTTTGCACACTCCAGCTCTTCACTCACCCTTTCCACTTGATCCTGTAGATCCAGCAGTTTCCTTTTGGATTTTTAAGGTGTCAACAAAGGAGGTTACTGTGGCTTGGTGCTGGGCTTCTTTTTGGTCCAGTCTCTCACTCAAGACATGCAGTTTCTATCGCAGGAAAAGGAGTTCTTCATTCTTCCTTTGTTTGGTCAGGAGGGCTGCAGAGGTGGTTCAGTGAAGTTCCTGCAATACCAGAATCTTTTCTTCTTGCTTTACAGAAAGATTCTGCAGATTCAACTGTCCAACTTGCCCATTGCCCTTAGTTGGATCCTCACCTCGTCCAGCTCCTGCCTTCCCTCACGCTCTTGCTCCACTCGGCTCCAGAGTTGCTCTGCCTCAGACACGCGTCTCCACTGCTTTCCTCAGCTCTGCCTCCTTCTGAGCGAGCTTGGTCTGTACATCCCGCAACACCATAGCATATTCTTCTTTAGCCTGGTCCTGGGCTTTCTGAATGTCCAGACACTGCAGATGCTCTTCCTCCGACATCTGTGTCACCTCTTCTTCCAGCTCCAGTCTGTGGGCTTCCACACATCTCACCTCATTCCCAAGAAAGGTTTTTTTCGCTCTCCAGCTCCAGAGCCATGGCCCCAATCTTCCTCAGGGAGTCCGTGTTATCCTCAGAGCCTCCAATGTTATCAACTCCTCTTTCCTCTGGCTCTGTCCCCTCTCCCCTCAAAAGCGCCCATGTCGTCCCCCTCCTCAAAAAAACTGAATCCTGCTGTCATTTCTAACTACCGACGGGTCTCTTGTCCCATTCCTTTCCAAAACACTATAGCGGGCTGTCTATAACCAACTGTCTGCTCATCTCCTACAGACCTGCTTGATCCTAACCAATCTGGGTTCAAGGCAGACCACTCCACAGAGACTGCTCTACTCACGGTCATTGGGGCTCTACAAATGGCAAGTCGCAAGTCGCAATCTCTTAGCTCCGTCCTCCTCCTCCTCCTCCTCGACCTGTCAGCTGCATTTGATACCATGGACCACCAAATCCTGCTCTCATCTCTTGTCGAGATGGGAATCTCTGGATCTGCACTGACATGGTTCAAATCATACCTGGCTGACCGGTCCTACCAGGTGGCTTGGAGAGGATCCCGCAGGGCTCGGTGCTAGGCCCCATCTTATTCTCGCTGTACACCAAGTCACTTGGTTCTGTCATCACTGCTCATGGTTCTTCTTATCACTGTTATGCCGATGACACAACTCTTTCTCTCCTTCTGAGACCCAGGTTCCAGCACGGATCTCTGCATACCTGGCTGACATGTCTGCCTGGATGTCCACCCACCACCTGAAGTTGAACCTGGGGAAGACGGAGCTGCTCTCCCTCCTAGCGAAGAGCTCCCCGATGATTGACGCTTCAATCACCATGGAAGGCTCCATAGTGTCTCCGTCCCAGTCTGCCAGGAGTCTTGGAATGACCCTGGACGACCAGCTGTGCTTCTCGGGCCACACTGATTACCCAGACCTGCCGATTCTCCCTCCATAACATCCGGAGGATCCGACAGTTCCTCACCCAAGAGGCCACACAACCCCTGGTCCAGGCCCTGGTGATCTCACATCTGTACTGCTGCAATTCCTTGCTGGCAGGCCTACCGGCCTGTGCCATAAAGCCACTGCAACTAGTCCAGAATGCTGGTGTTCAATCAACCTAAGTTCACCCATGTCACACCTCTACTCTCCTCTCTGCATTGGCTCCCCATCGCAGCACGCATCAGATTCAAATCACTGGTGTTAGCTTATCAAGCAGATAGAACTGCTCCCCCTTACCTTCACACACTCATCACACCCTACACCCCAGCCAGACCCCTCCACTCCGCCTCCTCTGGCAAACTGACAGTCCCATCCCTCCGGGCGCCCGGCAGCCGCTCCTCGCAGTCTCGCCTCTTCTCGGTGGTGGAATGATCTTCCGCAATTGGTCAGGACGGCTGAATCACTTGCAATCTTCCGCAAGAAACTCAAAACCCACCTTTTCACACTCCACTAGCACTGAATTCTGTACATCTAGCCAATTATCATCACCATTTTTTGAATATGTATCCTTACTTACTCCTCAAAAAAAAAAAATATATATATATATATACATTTGACTAACTTTTAGAAGAACTGTCTAGGAGCATCTGCTAAATGCTTAAAATGTAATGTAAAACGTATTCAGCAATTTCCCAACGGCCACAAGGTGGAACTCCTCCAAGGTCTCCAACTCAGCCTTTGTCCTGTCCGGCTCAATCTGGGCATACTTCAGCTCTTGAACCTCCTGGAGGGTGACTCGCCATTGGTCCACAACCATGGCCGCCATCCAGGGCTTCCTTCTGGTCACCACAACGTTTCTCCAGTTTCTGGACGTCTTCCTCTTTGCCCTTTATTACAGATATTGTCTCTCCCAACTCTGCTTCTAAACCCGCACACTTCTCAGCCATTTTGGATTCCCTCTACTGCATTTGTGGCTTACTTGGGTTCCTTTTGCCCTTTTCTCTAGGGGGTCCAACAGGGTAAGAGTGGTTATTTTTCTTTTGGATTTTTCCCTCTTGTCCTTCCAGCCACATTCTTATCTCTCAGAACGCTTGCTGGGTTGGTGGCCATACTCCATGCAGCATATACACCACGGGGCGCCACTTCGTGCCAGTTGTGTCTGCTCCTTGTCCCACACCTTCTGACACATCTCATTCATCACGTTAGACACGGTAGACAGGCTCTTCTTCAGGAACAATGGGCATGCTTCAATTGTCAGTCTTTTGGTGTGCTCTGGCAACCTCATGAAATTGGATATCACCTCTCTCTGCTCCGAAGACAAGCATTTTCTCCGATCTTTCTCTAGCCAGGAGCAGACATCCACCCCAGGTTCAAAAGCTCCATTTCAAATTATTAGTTGTACTACCTCCTCATTCCTATAGGTGATGCCCTCTGCCCGCATTCTCTGCCCCTTGGGATGCCACTAATAAATATATATATATTTAATTTTTTTGGACAAGTAATTTCTAATGTAATTGACCCCCTCCCATTTCCTGCAAACTGACAGCTTCAACATTTGACATGCATATTATGTCTGCTTATTAGCTAATGATCTTGCAGTCAAATGGTCAATTAAATAATTTGATAATGCTTATATTAATAATATAATACAGCAATCACTTTGTCTATTTGGGCAACTAAAATCTGATATATGGTTGCCCAGTTTGGCAACCACTTTTAAACCTTTGCATTGAGCCAAGAATATTAATCCCTATTTATTCTGATTCAGGATTTCAGTCACAGACCCCTGCAATCTTATGTCTGAAATGCTAAACATGGTGCAGTATTAAATTAATGTTTCATTCATTACAGATATCTGTGAAAGGCAAAGCACTTCACTCAAGCAGAGCCAGACAAAAAAGGAAAAAGATTGGCAGTCATCAGCCTACATTCGTGCCCTCCAAAATATCTCTATCGCCATCAGCCTTAAAATATCGATACCGGTCAACTTCTAGTCATGGGCTCAGAAAGTTTGGGAACCACTGCTTAAGCATACTCTGAAGAGGGGTACTCACAGCTCCAAAGTAAGGGGCCTGATGGACAACTCCCGTGCCCTCCTCCTCGCGGACGTAGTTGTCCAACACCACAGAGAAAGCGCCGGTTTCCTTGCTCTGAGAAAGCAGAAAAAAAGACCCATCACCAACTGCGTCAGCTGAATTATGTTAGACCAGTGGTGGTCAGGTGAATGGATAACTCATCTCATCTGGACACACATCTGACCGAAGAATGTTATTTCACAGGTCTACATCACTGTCGCTCATATAACTCATGTGAATGCCCAAATTGGGTTGATTCCACAGGGAGAATTATTGGGCACTTACTTGCAATAGTGTTTATGGGAGTTGGGATCCTGTGATCTTGGAGCTGAGAATTATGGCTGAACGAGCTCAGGACTCCAACTCCCATCAAGCTCTCTGGGAAACACTGTTCAAGCTTTGCCTGCTGAGCACAAACCTGCCATGGTGTTAAGGGTCTAAGTTTTTGAGAGCAGTGCTCTATACTCACCTTGAGGAAGTACTCAAAGAGAGGCTGGTACTTCTTCCCTTTCAGGGTCTTGCCAGGGAACCTGCAAAACAAAACGAAATGTGGTAAAAAGGCTGTTAGCTCATCCACATCTACAGCACTGTGCAGAAATGACAATGTCCCCCCCCTAACTGTACAAGCTCAACCAGCAGGTCTGATCAGGGTAGGTGTTGTGGAAATCCATTACACTTGTTGGCTATCACTTGCTTGTCTCAAACCGGTGTGCGATATAATAGCGTCGGTCTATGCCTTACCCCCTGCTGCATATTTGCAGGACATGGCTACTAATTCCCCATTTCATTAGATCTACTCTCAACTCCCAGGGCCTGTAAAGTCATGCTTCACTGCTGCAAGAAAGGCAAGCCGTTTGGTATAATCCATGCCTCGAAGCAGAAAGCTCACTTTGAAACTCATAACGCTCGACTTACACTTCAGGACATAATAATAATCACAGCCCTGATGAGGAAGGATGGGCACAAATTACATTTCCCACAGCAGTCCAGTGCAGCATTTCAGCACCTGCACTTCATACACCATGAAGACGACAGTGGGGATAACTCACCCTTGTCATACTTTATTGAGTGACTTAGACTGATACACTTCCTCTCTAAATATCTCAGTGAGAAACTTTTAACAATGGCTTTTTTTAAACCCTGCATTAAAGTCAGCAATGGGGGGGGGACAACACAAAAACAGAACTTCTACACATGCTCACTCTGCCAAAGCGCAAGCCCAGAGGAACAAGTACTCAAAACCAGGGAGATACTAATCAATACACATTCCAGGGCAGCATCCAGCTTTCATTCCCACAAAAACAGAACCTGGGGAAGATACACGTGGGGGTGAATGAAACAGCGCGCCCACGATGCTGAGGACAGATGCGGCTAATGTTCCCGCTAATAGCGAGCCGCGGCAAAGACTCCGCACTTACTTATCCAGAACGGTGTACTCGTCCTCGGCCTTGAAGAGTGCCGCGAGTCGTGCCTCCATCATGATGTAGACCTTCTCGGTGACGTTGTCTGAAATCGCAGAAAGAGTACAGAATTAGGGCAATTTAAGAGATTTTGAGACAGACTCACAGCCAGGGGGCAGAACGGTAAGAATCGGTGGTGGGGGCTGGGACACTAAAGTGCACCATCTGCTCAAATCATGGATGTTCACATCTGGCCAGAATCCCAAGAACAGGCACCTTGCCACTCCTCGAAATGAACCCATTAGTTATCTGAGGCAGTCCAATCTTTCAGCTGGGCGGTGTCTTACAGCCCATCATAAAGCATTCTCTTTGGTAATCACAGGTAAAGTTGGACAGCTTGACCACAGAGGCACAAGGATACAGTTTTACTCATGCAGTGCTGCCTCCGCAAACAGCAGCAATCGCCGCAAATGCTTTCATACACAGCAGAAAGGGGTAGGGTAGGGGGCAAATTTACTTGAATAATCCCACAGAATAACACTCCTTCCTCCCTCCCTCCCCCTCCCCTCCGTGAATAACGGGCTGAACAGCCCTGAGAACGAGCGGCTATCAATAAAAGATGGCACTTCCCCTCTGTGGGGAGATATATTATTCTGCTGCTCAGACTGGCTGCTGGGCAGGCCAGACGCTGATAGCATCGACACAGAGCAGGTAGGCTGGCACGGGGCACATTGGTATTCTGCACTACCCTCCCATGCAGCACACCACGGAAAACACACTCTCCCAGCCGTTCGCAGTGCCACAGTGCCCTCCGCTGGCTGCGGAGGGATGCTGCGGGCCAGTCGGAAACTAGGTCAACCATTTACCACAAGCACCCTCAGAGGGATCCAAAGCAGGAAGGGAAAGAAGGGGAGAAAAAAAACTCCCTGTGACTTTTGGTGACTATTTTTACATTAATTTTTACTTCCCTCCCCATTCTGAAGCCCTCCTATGATAGGGGAAGAATTAATCACTCTTAGGCAGTGGACAAATAACATGTTCAGAACAGTAATGCAGTGCTTAAAATACTTGAGCTGGGTGGATCATTGATCATTAATGAGGTCACAGTCATTATTGTAATTACAAAGATAAATTCCAGTACAGTAGCTAATATGATCATGGTCTTAAAACAGATTTTTCCAGCTAATGCTGCTTGTGTAATGTCCCTGGTCATCCTCAGGTTGAACAACTTCACATTGTGAAATGTGCAATCAGGGTATGGTCCTGACCTTTGACTTTGACATACTGGAATTCTGGGTTGACACACAGGGCTAGGTTACTGGGCAGCGTCCACGGGGTGGTGGTCCAGGCGATCAGACTCACGCCTTCATCCTCCACCAGGGGGAAGTTGACAATCACAGATGGGTCTTGAACATCCTGTGAGAAGACCAGTGACGCAGGGTTAACGTTTTTAATGAGGATCTTTAAAAATATCAGCCTCTCGCAGGCCTACATTGAGATCAGCCTCTCGCAGGCCTACATTGAGAGTAATTACGGTGGTAGGCAGAAACAGAGGTAAACGCCTCTAAATTTATGTGAACATCATATTTACAGTAGTCTGAGTCAGACGATATGTCAGGGTGATACAGGGACACCTTAAGTAAAAGGACAGGTTCTGACGGAGGATTGGATTACCTTATAGTTTTGGTTTGACTCAAAGTTGGATAGAGGGGTGTTGCAAGCAGTGGAAAAGGGCATGACCTTCACTCCTCTGTAGACCAGGCCCTTGTCATAGAGCTGCTTGAAGACCCACCTGGCGGAGAACACAGCAGACGTATTGCGACACATACAGGCGACTACTTGCCGTTTTAATGGCCAAGGGAGGAACCACAAAGCGCTGATGACAGGGGTGTGAATATTTGTGATTCTTTATGGAAATGACAGTAAAGTTTTGAGACAAATGTTATTGACCTACTTTAAAGTCAATATTCTCTACCTGCATCAGCTCTGTCAGTGTATTTATTTAATCAATGCTACTGTTTTCGCTCAGCTCTTTTGCAAGACTTGAATAGGATAGTATTGGAAAATCTGACACAAGAAATACCATATTTACTAGCAGACCAGTATGTTCATTATACTAATAAAACAATGCCAGTATTATAATGGCTCTCAAGAGATTTTCATTTTCAAAACAAAAGCAAATCAAGGCATACATATACAAGGTCATTAAGTTTTACATGCAAAAGAAAATGCTAAAATGATTATGTATTGATACAAAGCAACCACGGTCCAGTGATACGGATTTCTCCAGTTCTTATTCCCATTGACGCAGTCATGTGGAATTAGCAAATGAAGATCCCAATGGAAAGACATCTAAACTGGTACCAACAGACTAAAACAGCCTACCTGTGGTACCCTCTGTTGCTATGCATCACTGTATGCCAACAGCCTGCACGCTCATTAGATTAAAGTCTCATTTTTACAGGTTGTATCCAGCAACACAATCCAATCACTGCACAATACCTCACAATATAAATATAAAACAATAAAATACAATACAAAACATTTTTCTTCTATAAATGCAACTTACCAAACGGTTTCCATGAAAGAGGGGTAGAGAGTCTTGTAGTCATTCTTAAAATCTATCCAGCGTCCCATTCTGGTTACAGATGCCTGGTTCATGAAAATAAAGACAGTCTTTATGTGAAATTGAACTTCAGACAATTTTGTTTTGGAGACAAAATATTTATTCCTACATAATTAGTTGATATGTTGATGAAATATTCTGGGAATAAAACAGTTGGATATTTCATCCTTTCCGAAACATTAAAATATGTTAGAAATGCAGCATTCATTCACAGGGATGTGATGTTTCCTGAGTTCAGTTTCAAAATGGAGATATGGATACAATTGTATTGTACGTATTATATGTACAAATTTGGTATTGGTATCTTAAGCGCATTATAATTTTATCTTTGACCCTAAATTCAACCGTGAACTCAGATTTTGTTTTGTTTACGCAATTCAACATATGGTCACTATATTACATCTCAGGGTTATTGGGGTCAAGCCACAGATGCATTTAAACATTTCTACCATAATTTCATATGAACAATTACTGAGAAGTGAAATTTCTCCATTTAAATAATTACTCATTAGACCTATGGCACCAATATGGTGCACTGCAGCCTACAAAGTACTTGTTCTTGGACCCTGGAATTGCTGCTTGCAGCTACATTTAAGCATTTATTTATTTTTCTGCAAGCTGAAGGCTTGTGACTTCTATATGGAATGGTGAAAACTCATGAAACTTGGTAGAGTTGTTAAAGTTGGCAAAAGAGGCATGCTGTATAAAAATGGTTCTAATTGGCCAATGGGGACGGTATAGCGCACTATTCAATTTTCAACATTTGAAAGGTACAACTTGCAAACAGATTGACAAAACCAACTTGGACCTATAAAATGTGCCATTTAGAATTATTTAAAAACCATTTCAGCGACATCTCCTAGACCATTTGACACTTCGACATGCAACTTACACGAAATTGTTCACTGGTCTGCTAAAAAACAAATGTACTTGAAAAATGTAATGTAAAAATTATGGGTGCAGTTTGCAAATCAAATATCATTTTGGCATTTACACATAATTATGGAAATTACTAATTAATTCCAGACATGGCCTATCAGCTTGAAACTTGTACTTAATCATTAGGGATGTCATGGTATGAGGCATAGTCCTCGACCGTGATATCAGTGCATTGATTTGACGGGCAAGGCAAAACAGACAGGCAACTCAATCAGTTGAATGCAAATATCAATCTAGGGCGCGAGCAGGCAGTTTAATCAAGAACAGTCTGTCGGGAACTTCAGAGAGCTAATACTATGGTCAGGTTGCAGAGCATAAACCCCTTATTACACCTAAAAATGTACGTTTGCAAGTAAAGGGGTGCACACAACAGGCAGTGCCCTACTGAGCAGTGGAAAAATGTATGGTCAGATCAGTCATCCTTCACCCCGTTCTCAACATGCGGATGAGTACATGTGTGGAGCATACAAAAAAAAAAAAACCTATAGACCCAAGTACTTGTTTCCCACAGTGAAAATACAATAAATAAATACAAAGCTATTCGGAGTGATCGCCTTCATCCTATGGTGAAGCATTTCTATCCTGATGGGAGTGGTTTCTTCCAGAAAGACAATGCCCCCATCCACAGGGGATGAACGGTCACAACATTTTTCACAAAAGAACAGTGTTGCATCCATCCTTATGTTGGCGTTTCATTTACATTGGCAGTTACCGGCATCATTGAAATCAGTCTTTGCAATTCTTTGGATTCTTTTGGCATTGCTTCCAGCACCAGCATGAACAAATCCCATTCCCCGCAGCATAGACATTCCACCTCCGTCTACAGCTACACCACCTGTTTTAGTGTATTTTCAGCGAGCTAGCTAACAGTTATGTTGGCACCTCCTGTTGCCGAGTCTGTTGTTGATTACGTCTGGTTGGAAGTTACTGTGAGCAGATTTCATGATGCAATTTCTAGCATGCTAACGGGGAGCATAGCAATGCATTATGAAGTTAACATTAGGCATTTTAGATATGCCGAAGCCAGGTGTAGCTTGTGTAGCAAGGACCAGCTTACCAAAACTACTGTTCCATAAACTACTTTCAAGGTAAAGAGAACTTTATTATTCAGTCAATTAAAACAATTCTACAATGTATATTTTAGCATTTGTACAAAGAAAATTACCTTCAAGTGAAAGGTCAAGCAAGTTTTGCATCTTTGATGGACAATTAACATGGACACATATGATACAAAAGTGTCAATTTTCTGAAACCTTTTTGTCAAATGAATGAAGCACTGGGTGCATAACAGCCAAGCTCTTACCTCCCATTCAGCGGCGTATCTCATCACGATGCTTCGGCACTGTTTATTATACTCTGCAATTCCCATCTTGGCAACATCGTCAGGCCCTTTGATGTCCAGCGTTTTATCGATCTCATATTCCTAAAAATACACAACAGATTCTCTATCAGAACACATGCATAAACATGCAGACATTAACATGCGTGGGGGGTAAAGTGTATGACATAATCAAACTTGTATATTAGGATAATAGATGCGGTGTAAAAATTGGTGAAAATAATGGAATACTTCACTCAAGGGCGTGGGATGAAAAAGGGCTGTAGTTCGTTTTTTTCTTTTAATTTTGTTTTAGATTTTTCCCCACATTTTTCTCTCAATTTAGTGGCCAATTATACCCTCTATTTATTTCAATTTGCCCTCCGAGTTCACCGCTCATCTCTACTGGGCAAGATCATTCTCAGAATGCAGCGAACTCCGCTTCCTTCGAGACTAAATTCATTGCTGGTGCAAGAACCCATAACAATTCCAAAAACTACAAAATTATGGAATAATCATTGGTTAACTATTCAACATAAACCAATAGCATGGGGAAAATGGAGGACGAATAAAATAAACTACAAGCAGATATATTAAAAGAAAAGAAATTAATGACCTTCCCCGAAATCAAATAGGCTTACTATTTAACTGACGCTGAAACATGGAAATATCTACAACTTAAAAGTTGGATACTTAAAGATGACGATTTGGAATATCCAAGCAGCAGCAGTGAAATAGAACAAGTGCTTTTTGACTCTGATGGAAGAAAACTCATAGGGAAAACCTATAAAATATTGGTCAAATCAAAAACCAGCGACATTATACTGACTAAAATATACAGTAAATGGAATCAAGACTTAAAAGTTAAGGATACGGATGAAAAATGGAAAAACTGTTTAAATATCACTAATGAGATTACAATAAATGAAAATTTAAGATTAATCCAATATAAATTAATGATGAGAATGTATTACACACGAGATCAGATAAAAAATCAGATATCTGTGTGAAGTGTAATAAAAAGAGCGATTCACTTATACACTCCTTTTGGGAATGTGAAGTAGTCCAACAACTTTGGAGGCAGGTTGAGAAATGGCTATCTGAAACACGTTTCCATTACTTTTACACCCAACATATGCATATTCCAAAATACAGAGAACTTAAGATATCCAAATGGCTGGGTCATACTATTGTCATCATTGATTATAAAGAAACTAATCTTAAAGAAATGGAAAGACCCAACAACGCCAATGATGGAACAGTGGAAGATCTCAATCGCATTTGACTTAAATATGGAAAAATCGCTAGCAGAGGACAAAAATAAATGTAATCAATTTGATAGTGTATATAATAAAATAATCGACAAACTATAAAGTGTATACGGACAGATGCAGGCGTGCTGGGTGCGGGAGTGACTTACGAGTGTTGGTTGACTGGGAGTTTGAGTGTATTTGACTATATCCTTAAATGTTACATGTTTGTCTTTTTTTCCTTTTTTTTTTTCTTTTTTCTTGTGTTTGTTTTTATTTTATTTTAAAATGATTTAATTATTAAAATTTTTACTTTGGTGATGTGCATTACATTGCATTACATTACAGGCATTTAGCAGACGCTCTTATCCAGAGCGACTTACAGTTTACACAGTTGTCAAGTATGATGGAATATATTGTATGTTTTGTGTTAAATGTGAAAAGAAAAAATCAATGAAAAAAATGATTATATATAAAAAAATAAAAAATAAAGACAAAAGGTTACCAAAAGAAGAACGAATCAATGTATGACAGGTGAGGTAGAGAGAGGTCCTATACTGTAACAAATATTTGAATATCAGAACAAAATGCATGGCTACATTTAAAAACATTCCCAATTTTCAACAACTGGATAGAGGGAATAAAATATCACTCCTTTTGGATGAGGGACACAGTGCACCTCTCGCTGCCAATTATGTGACAGCATGCCATAGCCTGAGAGATAGTGAGTAGCAGACTTTTCCAACAACAAAAAATAAAGTATCATTAATGAATTATTTGATTGTTAATAAGCTGGTTATTTTATATATTATATATACAAGTCTAAACCTCATCTCAAAAATTGCACATTTGTTACATTACAGCATGACAGGGGGATTTTTGAGACGGGTGTAGACTACACAAGCAATACAAAAATGGAACAATGAAAATGAATAAAAATGTCAGTTACCACAGGCAATCCATGACAATCCCATCCGAACCTGCGGTCCACATGAAACCCACTTTGGTGAGCAAACCGAGTGACAATGTCTTTGATGGTGCCGGCCAAAATATGACCATAATGAGGAAGGCCAGTTGCAAAGGGCGGTCCATCATAGAAGGTGTACCTGTAAAGATGGATAACAATCAATCAATCAATGTAAAGAATGATACAGAAATCTCTCTCCAGTCAGGCAAAAATATGCAGAAAAATATCCATTGTGGAATCAGATTCAGTGAAGGCAAATTCCACAAAAGAATGAAAGAGTGAAATATTCATGTCATGAAACGCGCATTCAGCAAAAGATTTCCACACCACATTCGGAGGTAGCAAATAAGAGATCCGCAACACTATCACACTTTCAGCTGTGGTCTCCAATAAGTCTAAAAGAGAAATTGCTCTTGGAATGACATTTTCCCGTGTTAAGTAATTACATCAGTAACTGACAGGTACAGTCAACTCAAATTGTTCACACCCTTGATAAAGATGAGCAAAAAAAGCTGTATAAAATAAATAGTTAGAGCTAAATTTTGTGCTCAAAAAAAAGGAAAATGATATTACTCGAGGAAAAAATAATACTTTTTTCCACAAAAAGAAGTCAATTATTCATACCTCGAATAACTATTAAAATCAAAAATAAATCTGGCAAGGGATCTTTGACCAGAATCTTCCAAGATCCTACAGAACCTTTGGTCTGCGCTGGTGAACTGCCCTCCAATTCAAACCACAAATTTTAGATCTTTGATGTAATGGGGTTGTTTTGAATCTACTGGTCCTGGGGCTCTTGTTAAGGCCAATGGAATCATAAACTGCAGCAAGTACCAAGACATTTTGGTCAAAAGCCTGACTCCCTCGGCCAGGAAGCTGAAACTTGGCCACAAATGGATCTTTCAACAAAACAATGATCAGAAGCACACCACAAAACTGACCACAAAATTACTGTTTTGCAATGGCAATCTCAATCTCCAGACTTGAACCCATTCGAAAATGTGTGGTTTGAATAGGTGGGCAGTCCACAAGCATAGAGCAAAATTATTTTAGCAGATTCCATATGCGTTTAAATGTGGATCCCAAAATGTTGGCTGTGTGGGCGCAATAAATAACAAAATATTGGTATCGACCGATTGTGTTATTTGAACATACGGTATCGGTTCAGAATTTTCATATCAGTGCATCCCTACTATAGAGTAATGACTGCACCTGTGCATCCTGAATGTCTGCATTACTTTCCCTGAGGTTATCTTAGGGAAGTGAAACAATACTGTACACTGTTATTTCTGGACATACAAAGTGACATAAAACCGGTGCAATAACACATTCCATATTAATTGTGTCTTGTGCAGGTTTTATTCAGGTTATCAAAGTAAAAACTCCCACACAACACACCGGGCTCTTATTGACGCATAATAAAAGCCTTCGACCATAGCACTAATGAGGGGGAGAGCAATGGGGTTTTGTGAATATCATTCGAGGGAGCTCTGCACGACCTTTCTCACTTGCACTTTTTAATTACCCTGGTCATTGAGGATCTACAAGAATGCCAGGTTTGCACAGGTACAACTGTAAATGCACTATCCCGCTGTATCAGGACAAAACTGAACAGGTCATACTTTCCTATGTTTTTAAGACATAAGCATAACATCTCTCTAGAAGTTGAATATTGGATGATTAAAAATGTTGAATTAATGTATTGTTATCAGGGGCAGTGTTAAATGTTTCATGAGCAGACAAAGAAATTAAAAGTATTACACGGCACTGCACAGTCACTGATGCATTTGTATTGCATAACAGAAAGATGAATTCCTACAGTTAAAATGTTTAACTTCCATTAATCCATACCTAAGATGTAGTACAACAAGATGATACACTATAATCTGCCTGCGCACATGGCACTCAGATTCAGTCCAAATGATAAATAACCATCATTCCACTTTTATCCAAGCTAGTTCCTCTATATACAACACTCCATATAACCGAGTGAATCTTTATCAGGCCCAATTAATGAGCTAAAATAATAAAGTGGAAAGTATTAGAAAGGGAAGCCATTGTCCATTCACAACACTATCAATGTGAAATTAATATTAGCTAATAAATTAAAAGCTTTGAAAACACGTTTTCAGAAACTATTCTTGAAACGGTTATATTCCAGAAACCATTCTAATTAAAAAGTAAAGGGAGATGCACCATACCACTACAGTGGCATACCAAACCAAACAAATAAATCCAACTCTTGGGTTTCAAAGTGAAAAAGAAAATTATTAAAACGTTTTGATAAGGAAATAATTACAAGATTAACACCTGCACAACATGTATTTTCAGTTTACAGCAGACTGCATCACCCTTACCTTGGCCTGTTCTTGGACTGTTTCAGACACTCCTGAAAACAATCCTTGTCCTTCCATAACTGAAGAATTCGCTCTTCCTCAGTGGGAAAGTGAATAAATTCCGGGACTGGTTCCACCATGGTATCTAGAAGACAATGTAGCAGAGAAAGCTATGATTATTTGCTCAAAAACCCAGACAATTGTGGAATTAGCATTAAGTTCCAACTACTTTGCAATAAAAATGTACTTAGTTTCTCAAAACTATTTCTGTTCGGAGAGATTAAGCTAGACAGTGTACACTTGAACTACAAGTTGACATTCAATTAGTGATTGAGAGCTGCTGGTAAGACTTGTAAAGCAGACTAACAGCAAGATAACGAAGGTTAACCATATTGGAGCTGGCTTAGTTACAGTAACAGGCAATACAAACTGGGCAAAGATAAGCTAAAAAGTTCTGGTCGGGCAAGAGGGGAAAAACGGTTAACGTTTAATCCTGCTATAACTTGCTATCAAGTGATACGTTTTTTCATATGGCAGTTGAATGTATACTTCAATGATTCCCATGGGGAAACTGGTCTTGGACTCTCATTAGCTGTTTCACAGTAATTACACAACAAAAATAGAAAAATAGTGCCTGAAAAGAGCAGCATCAATAAAATAACAGATTTACACAATACATCTACACATATATCAAGTGATAAGTTTTTTCATATTGCAGCTTAACCAAAATAAAGCAAAAAATCGTTCCTTTGCGTTGCTGATGTTTGCTCTGAATTAGCACAAACCGTTTCCCCTGAAGTTGGTGGAAACAAGAACGGTAACTAGAACTGGAAGTAGCGCTAGTTCCTGTTAGGTCTCGTTCTTGGGGTTTTTTGTGCAATGGAAAAGGGCCTTTAAACCGTTTCTGTGACTGATGCACCTGCAATTTGGGTACAGTAACTAAAAACCTGTTAGATCATCAGAATCTGTCAATCATCAATGTCGCTGTGTGTCATGGATTGGCAATTGATGATTGACCAGTCTTGACATCAATGAACCAAAAGTGCATAAAAATGTCTACTTTGAACCGTAGAGCTATTCCCGGAGGAAGGCATTCCGAACCTCAGCTGCCTCAGCTACTTCAGTCTTTTTAACATTTCCCAAGCAATAAAGGCTTTTTAAATCAAAATCCAAGTGGGCCTTGGACCTTTTTGGATGTGCTATGCATGGCCTTCACATTTTAGTTTTTTGACATACGAGACTTGTATCAAGAGTACCTTGCCTTGCCTACAAACTTTCAGTAAAGGGCATGTCGATTCTTTAAGATTTCACATATTAAAGTGTTGATTGTAATTGTTTTGTGGCATAAACATATTGCTAATTAGCACTGACATTAATATAAAACACGTGTAGAACATTTCATCGCGATTTAGTTGCTATAAAATACAAGTCATTTTTCATTTGTCGTTTCAATTATTTTGTGTACACCCTGTGGACCGACAATAATTACTGGTTTCTGGCGATCTATAAGAGTAAGCATAACGGTAAGATGAATCGTGTATTGCATTACTAACTGCAAATATATATTAGCTTCTAAATAATCAGCTAGCCATTTTGCCAACTTAGTGCTACATAATTTCTGTAGCGCCATCAGCCAACTAGCTAGTTATAGCTACGTTTTACAATACAGCTTATATTTTGATCGCAGCTCATTACACGACTGACGTGGCTAAACAGCGAAATACCTGGCTAACTAATTGGCGTCAACTGTTCTCACAAGAGGCTAGCCGGATAGCAAACGTAGCATTACCAAGCTATAACGACAGCATCTTATGCAAAACTTGGAAGCAAGCAGTTAAGAACTCCTACCTACAACGTACACGAACTCCACAAGAAGCACTTTAAAATTATATTACACAGACGCAGATTTCACAAATCCAGTACTGTCTGCTAATTCAAGAGACGGTAACACTCACATGTTTCTCAGCCAGGTGGTCGCGATAGGGAAATGTGATGCAATGGGGCGAAGGCGTGAGCGGAACCGGAAGTAGAAGAACAGAGATCCGTTCAACAAAGATCGTGGACGCTCAAGCAATATCACTCCTATCCATATCTGAATGAAGAATCACGTTTTTGTGGGGGCTAATCTGACTGCAGGTCTGTTAATAACGTGGGGACTGAATGGACCTTGTATTCCAGCAAAGTATACAGAACCATAACCATTTAAAATTGTAAATTCGTTTTAAATTCGAAGTAAAGGTTTTTGTACAAAACAACTAGAATATAATTTCAGAACAGTGTCCTAAATGAATACAATTCTCCACCATCTTTTTTTCACATAAATGCCATATGGTGAACAAGCCATCCGTTATTATATCGCTTTTCCAAAAGATGGCGTTGTTTCCCCTTACACAGTAACAATTTATTAAGGTTTTTCTTTTCACAGATCTCTTTTTTGTTATTTTTTGTATCACCTTGTAACTGAAGTGAACCTGAACATTTGAAAAAAGTTGCAGTTGCCTTGCAGAATATAGCATTTTCAATATTTATATATTCTGTGTATTGAAAATGTATTGTGGCGCTCACATCATAATAACAGGCTCAGGCACTCTCACATTTACCCCCCCACACACACATTTACCCCGCAGCACAGGGGAGGGGACAACCAAACAACAGTCAATGACAAGACAAGGACAGTGGCACAACAGAAATACACTGAAGTGGCAAGCTGGATGTGACAAACTATGATTCTGTTCTATCCTGTCCTATTATTCTGTACACTACTGTGCATTCCAACACATTCCACCAATGTGTGTGTGGCTCTAGGTCATCTTCGCCCTGGGGATTGGAGGCAGGACAATCATCATCTCGGTCAAGGGTCCGCCCCAGGTTTCTCTACCCTTAAGGTAGGGTTTTATCTGGCCTCAGAGCGGCTCATTGGACAATCAAGTTGATCACAGGCCCATAGGCAGGGGTGACTACAGTATGAGCTAATATTGGGAATGTAACAGGTGAATTCATCATGCCAACTGAAGGAATGGGAGGACATAGAAGGAATTGGGGGGGGGGGGTGACAGGAAAGTACTAATGGTCTTCCAGGTAAGACCAGTAAAACCAGTTACATTCGTAACTTCCGTTTTACTTCATACCTTTCAGACTGTTAGTATGGTTGAAAGTATGGATGACTCATACCAACAAGGTCACAAGGAATGTCATCACAAGCCACTGGGAGGACAGCAGACCCCATTGTGTTGTGGGAAGTGACGTTAACTCTGTAAAACCTGGAGAACATGCAGGGTAACAACCAGTTAGCGTCCGCACAGGTCACGGTCAGGGGAATGCTTCTGAGGGCAGCCAAGGACGTGCTGACGCCTCTGGTGGAGCAACAGGACACGCCCTCTGGGACAGGCCATCCCACACCCCTGTAGGCCTGGATGATGGCATCCACTATGCAGTACTAGAGCCCCTGCCTCGATAATGTGAGGCACTAGGCCTCACACTGAACCACCGAAACACACAAACAACCAATTGGATTGATTGAGGTGTGTATGCAGTGCTTGAATGCACGCACTGAACACTAAAGATTAGCCCACTTCTCCTCTGCACTCCGGAGGGGGGGGAGCGCTGTAGGCAGCCAGCTCAATTGATTGGTTGCAGTGAAGGGGTGATAAGACCTTAGGCAGGAAAGCTGGATTTGGCCATAAGGTCACTCCCAGGTCCTCTGGCTGCCATTTTAGGCATACAGCGCTGATGAAGAGTGTGTGTAATTCTCTCAAACACTTTGTGTGGAAATTGCCAAAAGAAATGCTATCTTCAGACAGCCCTTTCAGGTCCAGTGCCATCAGAGTCGAAAAGCGGCTTACTCAGAGCCTCCAGAACCAGTGGCAGATCACATGCTGGTGCACAGACTGCTCTAGTAGGGTGCAGCACATTGTGCACCTCACAAGAACCAGCTAATAAGATATAGGCATAGGACAAGGGCAACTAAATTGGTTCGCAAAAGGAGACAAAGGGGGTATTGGATTGAGGTTTTTATATTCATAAAAGGGAACAAACTGAACTACTAAAGATTTTCAAGGTTGAGTTCAGTTAGCAGAACAAGAGGGCAAAGGTGGGAGCTGCTGGGTGGCTTGTCCTGTTTAGGCATTGTTCTAGTGTCTGGATGAGCCCCACGGTCTAGTATTGAATCCAAACCGTGCCAGTGTCAAATGTAGCTGGTAGTAATGTTGCCCCGGGAGGTATTCAGGGATTCAGTTGGCCGGGTTGTCCGTATCCCACTGGTCTATTGGGCGCCCACAGTCTGCTGGTGTAAGGCTGCACATGAAGTGTCTTCCTCCGACTCATGTTTGTGAAAGCTTACTATGTAAACTGCTGTTATTTTGTATTTATTTATTTATTGTGTTTTTGTGTGTGTTAAACTTTAGTGTATTTTTAGTGTTAAATCAAATCTCACAGAGCACATTGTGGATTCATATAAATTATGTTACAGTTAAATTAACACAGAACATTTGACTGTACAAAAACATGATTGATATATGTAAGAAAAAACTATTAGCCTTGGCCTGATTGACAGCCAGATGGCACAATAGAGCCCACTGTTACAGGACCTGAGACACCTATTGTCTTTTAAATGTCCTGGCATTTATTTTGGTTTATGTTAAATGTCTTAATGTACTATCCTTATTTTGCAATCTTTGCATCACAAAATCTATTTCCAGTTTTTCCCACATTGACTCTAACTAGGGGTTTATTTTGTTTCTTTTTCTATTCCCGGTCCACTGTGAAATGTTGTATGACAACCTGATTGTAAATGGAAATATAAAAAATAAAGGCTGATTGATTTAAACTGATTGATCTTACTTGTTTTATACTTCTCATGAAAAAGTGACATCTCACTTGACCAGATTTCTAACCTGGGTGGGAAATAAAAACACAGCTATCCTGTCAATGAGTGAATTAGACCAGCATGTGCCTGTATAAGCAGGGTTAAAGCATTGCCCTGACCCTCCATTGCCCCGTTGTGAGCCGCCATGCCCACCCACCTCAGCTGTGACATGACTGCTGGAATGTTGAGTGTCTCCAGCCCATTCGGGCGTGATTAGGGAGAAATGGCTGGGAATGGCTCTCCCTTCACTTCATTCAACTCCAAAGTATTCGCAACAAGAGTCACCACATTCTTATCTGAGCCAGGGCGATTGTGATTGATCCACGGCGCGGCACATCGTGATGTGGGGGGGAAGGCTGGGAGGGACCAGCCCGTGCCAGGATCCTCCTATAAAACCCCAGCTGTGAGCACACAACCCCGTTCTGCTCCGTGCCTCTCCCCTGTGCTTCCCACCGACTGGGGGGCCATCTCGCAGGGTCCCAACATGGATGACATTTACAAAGCAGCGGTAAGTTGATGTGATGCTGGTGATGAATGTTTTTGCATTTAAACATGTTTTGCCAGGTGTAGTATTATGAGTAGCAATCACAGGGTGGATTATCTTTAATCAAAATCGGTGGATAATTGAAATTCTATGGTGTTTCATTTTGTTTGTATGAAACTGTTTTTAAAATGGTTGCTTGGCACAACAAAAAGGCCTCCAGGAATGGTACATGTATGCTTGCATAACTTTGAGAGAATAAACAAGTGGACTTGATTACCTCTGCATGCAGTAAAAGAGAAAGTGTGGGCCTCAATACAAAAGGGTTAGGGAGTATACAATGAGAAAATCCATGGCTGCAGTACAGAGAAGACCCAATAACTTATTAAGGACAAACCTAGAAATGTTATAGAATGCAAGTCTTCCCCAACTGCACTGAGCGAGTGCTTGCGTCAGTGAAATTACACGTCTGGTCAGTGCTGCATATTGACACATAATGGCATGGAAAATTCCTGTTCGAGCAGCATAATCGTATTAGCCTCTGATGAGTATAGGGCTTGCGGACTGGGAAGTAGCCCTAACTGTGAAGTCACTTGTAGACTGTGAAGAGGGTTCACTGACATACTGGACGTGATGGGCTTGCGGTCCACAGCGCAATTTCATCCATGACTACAAATGGAGCGATCTCCTCCGCTGCTAATTTTGGCAAGCCTCTCAGACGCTACTGCCTACATCCTGTGTGGTGCCAGGGGAAGAGACTCTCTGATTTAGATAAAAAACCTCAAGGCTGAATTCCAACGCTATCAGTCAGCACTGCAAGGACCTGCTTATAATCACCTCCCTGTCACTGCCTGTGCTGCATCTGTTTCACTGTTTCATCAAAGCTAGAACAAACAGACAAAGAAATCATACGGCGTGGAATTTCTAACAAGACGCCGGGATCAGCAATAGCTTCTTTTCTCCTACAGCATTGCAGGAGCTTGTGTTTAATTGGTGCAAGACCCCCAGACAATAACTCTTACATAAGCAGCTGTCTCCCTCGCTCACCCCTGTCAGCTTTCCTCAGATTACTGCCCCATTGTTGAACCAGATCCACAGCTCCGCTTATTTAAAGTGCTGTGTATTGTGTCCTTTATCTGCGGTTTATTAGCCTGCTGGCCTTTATTTTTAACTTGTGTCAATCACCGGATCAGGCTTCCTCTTTGTAACATGGCTTTCCTAAAGCACTTGCATTCCTCTACATTGTCTCATGACTCATTATAAAATACTTTGAAGCATGTTTACTCCAGAAAATACCTTTCTTTAAATAAATATGTATTAATATTCATGTGGGAGTTATATGATGCGTAGTAGAGCTATATATGTTTATTTCTATATGTTTCTACATTGTAGCATGTTATTTTAATTTTTAATAACAAAGACCCAATTATTATCAATAATAATAATAATAAATATAGTTGCAAGCAGGGATAAGCAGAGACCGAGCACCGGCAAACTACCCCCAATGGGGGCAATAGTATACGTATAAAATATCTCTTGGTCTGAAGGCAGAAGCCCACACACAGTGTTATCACACAGATTAGCTTTTGAGTACATCCAGTGTTTGGGTGTTGAGAAATAGATTTCAAAGTATTAAGTGCAAATGCACAATAGTCAAAAATGAATTAGCCTGAAAGATTACATGTTTCAATGTTAACAAAGATTTTTAACAGTGCATGAGTTTTAATGGTATAATGGTACATTTGAAAACAGCTACAATATACAGGGGGCAACAGTTGGTTTTGAACCGACAACTTTCGGTTACTGCTGCACCGGTTTTACTGTGTAAACTGTGTTATTCTAGACTCCATGCAAATATCTGTATTAATCAATTATCAATTATCTGCACTTTCTACATTTTCAATGTACAGGACAATGTGCCGTACAATTCAGAATATGTTTCAAAACCATAGAACAAGACCAGAATGAATTATAGTATTTTGAATGGACACACCCATATAATAATATTAACAATAATAATAATAATAATAATAATAATAATAATTTTAGCATGGTTCTACAAATGTATTAGTGGTCTAGTTAAACACTTTTAAACTAGATTGTGTGCTTCACTTGTACCTGCAAACTATGCTAACTAGCTAACTAGCAAACTATGTAATGTTCTTTCTTCACGTTAGAGATGGTAAATGACAATGAGAGCGCATCATGGGTTAGTTGCTAAATGATAATGAGAGCGCATCGGTGGTGAATTGCTAAATGATAAAGAGAGCGCATCATGGGTTAGTTGCTAAATGATAATGAGAGCGCATCGTTGGTGAGCGCTACTAGAAACACAGCAATGTAGACATTTAAAACCAGCAAATACAATAGATTTGCTGTCTGGCCACATAATTATCTCTAGTTTATAAATATCTGAACCTATCAACAACATTCAAGTTCTGTTTTGTTGTTTTGTAATTATGTGCAAATGCCAAACTTTGATTTGCATACTGCATATTCTTTGCATAGAAACATAGAACACATTGGTATAAGTTGCATGTCGATGCATAAAACAGTCTAGGAGGAGATGTTGCTGAAAAGTTTTTCAAATAATAAATAATAGCAAAAATTGTAATATGGTGCATCTTATAGGTCCAAAAGTTCATATTGTTTGTGAGGAGGGGAATCTAGCGACATTGGTTTCGTGTCTCTATGTCAACCTGTTCACGAGTATGACCTTTCAAATATTGAAAATCGAATCGTTTGCTATAGCATCCCCCATTGGCCAATTGGCATTTGTTTTGTGAGTTTTCACCATTCCATATCGAAGTTACAAGCCTTCAAGTTACAGAATAAAATAAAAAGATAAAAATAAATATAGCCACAAGCAGCAATTAATGGGGCCCAAGCAACATGTGTCAATCGTTGCTTATTGGATGACTTGGGCAATCATTTAGCCTACAAGCTCAGGGAGGCATTAGCAAGAAGGTAAGTAATTGTATTGTTCATTGCTCATTGCAATGCCATTTTGCATTTTGAATTTTGGCCTGATGGTGGTGCTGTAGAGTGCTACAAACACTTTTGGGCTTTTGCTTAACATGTTTGTGAAGTTTGGTTGCTCTAGTACAGGGGTGTCCAAACTTTTTCCACTGAGGGCCAAATACAGAAAAATATACGAAAGGCTGGGCCACTATTGGGGGGGGTGCTACGCGAAAATAATTCTTGCGCCCCTCGGATTTTCTGTCGACGGGGCTACGCGAAAAAAGCTGAGACCAGTTCGTTTATTTCACGGAGTTTTTTTTCGTTTATTTCTGTCGACGGGGAGGGGGTGCTACACGAAAATACTTATTGTCGACGGGGGAGGATGGTGCTACGCGAAAAAACCAGAGAGCAGTTCGTTTATTTCGCGGAGTTTTCAATGAATACGGGTGGCTCCACTAGTGGTGAAACTAAGAATTACAACTCAGTCAAGTGCAAGTTTCATGCGCGGGCCATATTCCTTATATTGGAATGCGGCCGCGGGCCAATTAAAAATGGACCGCGGGCCGCAGTTGGCCCGCGGGCCGTAGTTTGGACACCCCTGCTCTAGTATGAAGCATTTATGAATTATGCCTCACTTCCTGATTATGCATCTTTACAATCAACTTTAGTACATAAAGGCCAAATGGTTTGGAAAATCCAAAAACAAAGTGATAACTTTTTTCCAGGTTAGTCCAGGCATGCTCTAAGTGAAATTTGGTGAAGATTAGATCAACGTTGTAGGAGAAGAAACAAAAAATGTGTTTTTGACTAAAATGTGTTTTGTTTTTGAAAATGGCAGAAAATCAATATGACTGAAAATGAAAATGTTTCTAGGATTCACGGTTCAGGAATTGTGGGGAAAAAATGTTAAATCGCTTGTTATAGCGTCATCATCTGGCCAATCAGTGCATTTTTTGTTGTCTGAGTAGTGGGTAAGATTTGGAACCTATTTGCCAAGTTTGGTTGCGGTAGACCTTACAATTTCTAAACTCCAGACAACACTTTTAAGGCAGAAAATAATAATAATAATAATAATAATAAATAATAACCAGAACAAAAACAATAGGGTTCCAGTGCAACTTTGCTGCTTGGACCCCTAAAAAAGAATAATAATTGGAACAAAAACAATAGGGTTCCAACACAGCTTCGATGCTTGGATGCCTAAATAATAATAATAATAATCTGAACAAAAACAATAGGGTTCCAGCGCAGCTTCAATGCTTTAACCCTTAACAGAAAACAGAAAAAAACTGAAAACAAAACTGAAAACCTGCTATATGTAATGTATATCACCATTTGGGATTCATGAGAATGAAGCCATGATTGATAGCCTGAATACAATGCAGTTAATTTAGTCTACATACCAAACCAGAAATTTGATTAGTTATCCAATCACCAACCTGTTTCATTGGCAAAAGGCCTTATTTCAGTAAACAATCAATAAAGTTATGCACACACTGGGAGCACAGCGAGTCCACCTTTTAGCTAGTGTTTTAGGAATACAAGTTTTAAACATTAAGACACAGGTTAGCTAGCTAGAGAGCAGGGCCACAGGAAGACAACTCAACAACTTACAATTCAACAACTTGGGAATGTCTGTGAGTAGAATTAGCATTAGGTACTAGCAGGTTCTAGCTGTTAACGAAACTAGCTATATTTATGAAGCACATGTCCACAAACAAAATAATTGAGTTTTGCCACATTTTGCCACATTTCTCCACTGCAGTCTTGTCAATGTAATGTTACGGTGTCAAGGCCTCTACATGCTTCTGTGTAACTTGTGCGACATCTTCGCGGTTCGCGCAATGCAACATGTCGCGAGCACTCAGCAATTTATACTTCTGCGCAACCTATGCAACATGGTGTCCTTACACTAGTAGGCGTCAATGTATTGAACAAGGTCGGTAAAGTTTTCATGAAAGCAGGGAAACTCCTGTACCTTCGAACTTCTTCAGACAATCTTTCCTGAAGCTGGTTCATTTTATACCATGTAGAATAAATGATGCTAGCTATCTATATCGTTAGCTACTGTTAGTGAGCTTTATTTGGCCGTGATACCAGGTTGCTAGCTAGATGGATATCGATAGTTTTGCTTAGCTAATGTTAACATAGATATACAGGCAGTCCCCGGGCTACAAACGAGATCCGTTCTTAAGTCTGTCTTTAAGTCAAATTTGTATGTAAGTCGCAACAAGTACATACAGTTCTTATTAATCGTCACTTAGTCAAATGTTTGTCTTAGTATAGTATTTATTTTACCTTTCTGTGCATATAAAACACTTAAGAAAAACTTCCAAATACAATAAAACATCTTAAACATAACATTCAGGACATAATAATACTGTAATAATAATAATAACAATACTGTAATACTAATACTAATAATACTAATAATACAGTAATAATAAAAGTAACTATGTACATACAGTACTGTACTGTAAAAAAAAACATTAAAGAAACAGTTTTCATAACAGTTTACATCGAAAAAAAGAGATCATGATTAAAGGTTAACACTTATTTGTGAGGTAGCATTATGATAACATTAATAACTGGATGATGCAGAAGATGATGGACTTGGAGATGGACTTTGACTTGTTGTTGAAGAGGATGGGCCTGGTGCTGGAGAAACAGGGTTTGATTCTGCTGCTGGAGAGAGGGGGGTTACTACTGGAGTCAATTTCTTGAAGTAGCCATCAAGGGTAGTTTGTACAGAGCTTTTCTTTTTCTCATCATAAATGGCCTTGTAGCAGCTGAGGCCCTCTGTAACTGTACCGTAAACTTTGGTGAACCTCTCTGTATTAGGATCTTTCTCCTCTAACTTTGCCATCCCTGCTTAAATGAGGTGAAAGGCTTCAGCTAACTCTTTTGTCTAAAACTTTTTGGGTTCTGGAGTTTCTAGGTCCCTGTTTTCTTCCTCAAATGCGGTCATCTGCTGCTCTAGTCCCATAAGGTCTTCATTGGTCAGTTCTTTGGCATGGGAATCGAGCAACTCTATGACATCATTGTCACTGATGTCTAACTGCAGTTGATTACCAATATCAACCACAGCTTGCCTGGCTTCGGCAATGTCATCATCTGTAAACCACTGAAAAGCATGCGCGAATTGGGGGCACAATTTGTTCCACACATCTTTCATATTTGACTGCTTCACTTCATCCCAAGAATCAGCAATATTTTTGATGGCATCATAGATGTTATAATTCTTCCAGAACTCCCTTAAGCTCATCACATCATCTTGGGTAGCCCTGACTGCTTGTGAGAAGGTCCGCCGTAAATAATAGACCTTAAAGGAGGCTATGACTCCCTGATCCATTGGCTGAAGTAGTGATGTGGTGTTGGGGGGTAAAAATATGACCTTTACATTGGGGTGAAGGTCATCTAAAGTCTTTGGATGTCCGGCTGCGTTGTCAAGCACAAGGGGAATCTTGAAAGGAATGTTTTTGGCCAAGCAATAACGTTCAACAGCAGGGACAAAATGGTTCAAGAACCAATCTTCAAAGACGGCAATTGTAACCCAAGCCTTTGCATTTGCCTTCCAAATAACTGGAAGAGATGCCTTAATGACATGGTGTAGTGCCCTTGGATTTAGGGAGGGAAACACAAGCAAAGGCTTGAGCTTGAAATCCCCAGATGCGTTACCCCCAAGCAATAACGTTAGCCTATTCTTCGATGCCTTATGCCCTGGTGCACTTTTTTCCTCTTTCAAAATGTAGGTCCTTAGAGGCATTTTCTTCCAAAATAAGCCAGTCTCGTCTACATTAAATATTTGATCTGGCAAATAACCTCCCTCTTAAATAATGTTTTCCAACATTTCTGGAAAATCACTCACAGCACTTACATCTGCACTCGCTGCTTCACCTTGAACTTTAATATTATGTAAATTTGCCCTCAATTTAAAGCGATTGAACCAACCCCTACTCACAACAAATTCTTCATCACAATCACCTTCATCTGCTGCACGAGCAGCTTTTAAGTCATTGAAAAGGCTTCAAGCCTTTTCTTGCACTAAAGAAAGGCTAATAGGCATATTACGCTGATAATTCTATCCAAATTATCAATAGCCTTTTCATCTCAATAATTAAACCACTGCGCAAAATTGTTTATTTAGATATTGTGTTGATAGTCAGATTCTATTGGCACGTTCAATATTTCAGTTTATTTAAATAATCTTTTTCCGATTTCTGTCAGCTCCTGTGTATGTAAGGGCCTACCACTAGGGGGTGCTGCCACAAACCCCTCACCCATAGTTCTGCTGTACCTGTATAGTAGAGTCCATGGTTTCTATTTGTAAATGTGTTCTTTGTGAAGAAGTTGTGATCGTTTTCTTAAGATTTCACCTAGTTCGGGGAATTCCCCCCTCCCCTGTAGTTTTGAACTAACACTTGCTGGTGAGGCTTGAACACTCTGACCTGTGTCTGTCTGTCAGCTTAGCTGTACTGTGTGTCTTGTTTGATTCGCATGGTCTCTCTGAAACTTGGCTTGATCAGAGACAACCTGGTTCTTAGTTGCCTTTTCAGTTCTGCAGGTGTTTCACCTGTCGTGCTCTGTGGAGTGCTCCTGTAACAGAAAATTCAAAATACAGTGTTCCAATGTTATGTTTGGACCTTTTCCTTTTTACTTTATTAAGACTTTGGACCAGATATTCAGCACCTCCATTGGAGGCTGGGTGATAAGGTGATGAGCAAATTAGTTTGAAGCTTGAACGGACATGAAGAGAAAGGGAGGGCCACTGTCCGTACCTATCCCTTATGGCAGTCCATAGGAAGCAAAGAACCCTCTCAACACTCAACAGTTTTTTCAGCAGTTGTGTTTGACATTTCTGGCCACTGTTAACACTAGGAACTTGTTTTTCCCTTTTTCAGCAAAATCCATGTGGATACACTGTCATGGTCGGTCTGCCTTGCTCCATGCATGGGCTGGGGCAGTAGCTAGTTTATTCCTAGAAAGTTAACATGTGGCGGCACGGTGGTGCAGTGGATAGCACTGTCGCCTCACAGCAAGAAGGTCTCGGGTTCGAATCCAGGCCGGGGGCCTTTCTGTGCGGAGTTTGCATGTTCTCCCCGTGTCCGTGTGGGTTTCCTCCGGGTACTCCGGTTTCTTCCCACAGTCCAAAGACATGCACGTTAGGCTAATTGGAGAGTCTAAATTGCCCGTAGGTATGAGTGTGTGAGTGAATGGTGTGTGTGCCCTGCGATGGATTGGCGACCTGTCCAGGGTGTATTCCTGCCTCTCGCCCGGAAACGCATGCTGGGATAGGCTCCAGCCCCCCGCGACCCTGACCAGGAATAAGCGGCTTAGACAATGGATGGATGGATGGAAGTTAACATGTCTGAAATGTACTCACAAGACTTTCAATGTCAAGATTTGGCCACCAGAAATGTCCATGGCTTCATTTTACCATACCTAGATGATCGTCATGTAACTCTTTCAACATTTTTGGTCTAAGTATTGGTGGAATAACCACTCTGAACCATCACATGACACAGTCACTTTCCACGGTTAACTCTGTGTTTCTCACCCAGTAAGGTTTTAGCTCACTGTCTGTTGCATGTTTTGGCCGTCTATTAAGTCTATAGTACACCCACATTTTCCAGTTTTTACTGAAATTTAAGCAGTCCAAGTCCAGTGAATAACCTGAAATGGTACAAAGGTAAGTGATAAACTGCCAGAGGTTAAAAAAAAAAAGTTTAGGTTACCAAAAACTGAAAAATTTAAATTTTTTGGCAGTGAGTAGTTTCCTACACCATCAAAAGACACTTGGAAACTGGAGGAAACTCTGACAGGAAGAGGTCTGGCAGACCCAAAGCCACAACAAAATCAGAAGACAAGTTTCTGAGAGTCAACAGCTTGCGTGATAGGCGGCTCACAGGACAACAGCTTAACACTGGTCGAAGTAAGGAAGTCTCAGTTTCAACTGTGAAGAGAAGACTTCGAGCTGCAGGTTTGACAGGTCGAGTGGCAGTAAGAAAGCCATTGCTAAGATGGCAAAATAAGAAAAAGAGGCTTGACTGGGCCATGAAGCACCGCCAGTGGACTATTGAAGACTGGAAGAAGGTCTTATGGACCGATGAATCAAAATTTGAAATCTTGAAATTTTGAAAGGTTTCTGTATGCCGTCGAGTAGGCGAAAGGATGGTTCCTCAGTGTGTGACACCAACTGTCAAACATGGAGGAGGAAGTATGATGGTCTGGGCCTCTTTTGCTGGATCCAGAGTTGGCGACTTGCACAGAGTGACTGTTAACCCACATTAACCCATTACGTGTTCCCTGAAAAGGGCCTTTTTTTATAACTCTGAAATTTACATTATTTTTCAGTTTTTGGTAACTTCACTTTTTTTCTTTTTACCTCTGGCAGTTTACCGCTTACCTTTGTACCATGTCAGGTTATTCACTGGACTTGAACTGCTTAAATTTCAGTAAAAACTGGAAAAATGGGGGTGTTCTAAAACTTTTGACCGGTAGTGTATATCCCGTCCTATCTGATAAGTGGAGACAGGAACCGCTTCCAGGACACTCTGTCTCTGACACACAAAGACACACAAAACTCTGGAAAAAATAAACTTCTATTGTTGCTATCCAATTCTTTGATTTGACTACGGTGGGTGTGTGTGTCTTATAGGCAACAAAATGTTGTAGTGTGATTCTCAGTGTCACAAAAATGAACCATCACATTAGTATCTGTTTTGTGAGAAAAATAACAATCCATAATGATTTGGGTGGTGGAACCAGCTTTTATACTCATAAATGTTTTAGTATGTTTTCCAGCATCACATAAGTGAATAGAAGTCATTGGGCCAATTTGGCCACCTTGCATAGGTTTTGGGACACTTGGAGACCACCAGTGACGCCACTCACTAAAAGGCCTCTAGTTCATGAGTCGTTGGGTCTAGAAGTGTATTTTTCAATTTATTTGACATATTTTACAGGGCGTGCACAAAAAATACATAGGTCTATCATGAAATGTTATTCCTTTAATGCTTTTCAAACATGAGTTTCTACACAAGAAAACTATACAACCATAAACTAAAACATGTTTCCATCATCAAATGATACCAAATTTAGACATGTGGCCATCACAGTTCTTGAGCTATGAACTGTTATATTTGGGTATGTTTTAATAGGCGGGAATGTCAAAAACAGGGGGTGAAGGTTAACGGGTTAAATATTAGGGACTCTATAGTGCCACCATGTGCTTTATTGCATTGTTACTGGTTATAGTCATAGATATGATATGGGCTGGCTTTGTTTTACATATGTAATTAAGAACACAGTAAACTGTTGTTACATATGTCTTACACTGCAGTAGTAGTAGTAATAACCACTTGTTACCAAAGCAATTACAATATAACAGCACAGGTATACGTGCAACTTAATGTAAAGTGTTACCTCTGTTTCAACTGGCATTCTGATGGAAATAGAAAAGCAATAATTAATTGGAGTCATTGCAAATGTATGCATGTCATGATTGACTTAGGCAATTTGGGAAATAAGACCATTGTGTATCACAGTTCATTTAGCAAAAAATATTGCAAGCATATTTAATTATTTGGCATTAGTTTTATGACATTGTCTGGTTTATATCTTTCCAGAATTAAAAATAGGAAGCCCACATCATATATTAAAACCTTCCTATTCTCTTTCACTATGGTGTGCTACTCCTTTAAATCTGCAGCGGCGATGCAGGCGCACAACAATAGAGCAAAACGTAAACAGATCTTACGGGACTAGCAGAACATTTTCCGCAAATCAGCTCATATGCACCTCCATTTGACACTGCAGTCAAGTTTCCCTAAACTTAATATGCAGCTACACCCATGTTAGTACTTTGGAAACCCACATTAATGCAATGCTGCATACTAGGAAACAATGGAACACTGCAATCAACCCCTAATATATAGACCCTGATAGGAAAATAGAGGTAAAAGAAACATACAGTACATTTAATAAATCAAATATTAGTGTGCTTACAATAATAAACAGCTAAACTGTTAAATAAACTCTATGCATCTCCACAGGTAGAGCAACTCACAGAAGAACAGAAAAATGGTATGTGAAATATCTCATTTTTATCAATCAGTAAGTCGTGTGCGTATTTGAAGTGAAACTGGACACTGCGGGGACACTATTATGTTATTCTAGTAGACATTCCACCGTATCATTGTTCAAGCAGACATGGGTCTCACCAGGGTAAAAGAAAAATTTTCCTACATCTATTTGCTATTAAGTGGATAACTGAGTGATCTGTTTCCTCCACAAGTGTTCATATTATACAGTCCACTGGGCAGGAGCCTGGAACAACAGTCAGCCAGACTCCACCACACTCAGAGCCAAAACACTTCTATAGCATTAGCCTATCCAAGTGTGAAAAGCATTCTTGGTGACATTTCAGAGGAAAAATTGTACAGCATGTAAATGTTCATAAGAACATAATATTATATAAAGACGAGAACAGGACATTCAGCCCACCTAGGCTCATCATTTACCTGCAACCTGGACTTGGAACACCCCAAGGTTCTCTGCCTCTACTACATGACCTGGCACGATGTTCCACAAATGGACAATTTTCTGTTTAAAAATAGTTGACAGGAAAAGAGGGTACAATTGGCTACTAAATGGGGAAAATTTCCATTTATTTAATTTCCATCTATGCTCCACCTATTTCCCCATCTCTCATACGCCTAATGTGTTCTGCGCTGTCCTGCAGAGTTTCGGGCTGCCTTTGATATCTTCGTGCAGGATGCTGAGGATGGGTGCATCAGCACCAAGGAGCTGGGGAAGGTGATGAGGATGCTGGGACAGAACCCCACTCCAGAGGAGCTGCAGGAGATGATTGATGAGGTGGACGAAGATGGTGAGGACCTTACAAGGGCCCAAGACCACATATCAGACTGTGTGTGTGTGTGTGTGTGTGTGTTTGTGTGTGTATGTGTATTTACTTTCGGTCTGTGTTTGTGTGTGTGTGTGTGTGTTTACTGTTGGTGTTTGCGTGTGTTTGTGTTTGTATGAAGGTTTTTGTAACGACAGTATACCATCAAAATATATACGACAGCAAGGTGTGTGTGGTCACTTTATAGAAAGTCACTGTCTTTTTGCACATAAGAGATACGTAGATACCCTGTAGAAATAAATCTCTGAGACTTTGTGGGTACTTGTTTTCCAGGGAGTGGCACAGTGGACTTTGATGAGTTCTTAGTCATGATGGTGAGGTGTATGAAGGATGACAGCAAAGGAAAAACTGAAGAAGAACTGGCAGAGCTCTTCAGAATGTTTGATAAGTAAGTCACACTCAAGAGATGTGCGAATCCCAATCTATTAAGGTGCCACTATTTAATGTCCAACTTAAACCCAGGAATGCGGATGGCTACATCGACCTGGATGAACTGAAGATGATGCTGGACGCCACTGGAGAAGCCATCACTGAGGATGACATAGAAGAGCTCATGAAGGATGGAGACAAAAACAACGATGGAAAGATTGATTATGATGGTAAGGCATGCATGTCAACGCCCAGGTCAAAGGTGTTCACTGCTCAGAATCAATACATCCTCAGGTTCCCATCACTGCACATGACAGAAGGACAGTGAAGCAGATACATATATACACACACACACACACACATTATTTCGCCATTTCTGATGCACAATAGTGAAAAGATAAAACATTATTGATTGGGCTACCCTACAATCCACACACATGCAAAAGAGGCGGCAGTGTAGTGTAATGGTTAGGGAAGTGGACTTGTAACTCAGAGGTTGCTGGTTAAATTCCCAGGTGGAGCACTGCCATTGTACCCTTGAGCAAGGTACTCAAGCCTGAATTGCTTCAGTAAAATATCCAGCTGTATAAATTGATTGTATGTAAATAAATGTACAACTGTGTAAGTCGCTCTGGATAAGAGCGCCTGCTAAATGCCTAAAAATGTAAATGTAGAGTACTTATGATTTTCATGTTCCCTTCTGCTCTGCAATGCAAACACTGTGCTGAATTGATGTGGAGGGGTGGGGGGGTTGGGGGGAGTGTTCAAATTCAAAATGAAAAATAACAGGAACACTGTGGCAATTCATTAGATGCAAGATATATTTGTACTGAGTGTAATGAAAAGTTTCCTTAATAAAATGACTCATGGACACATATTGTATTGTATGGGATAACTTGTTGTGAACACATGTGAATCTGTGTATTTACGTCACTGGTATTTAAAGGGACTGCAAATGCAAATGTTCACATCATTTCTGTATCCAGCTAATTAAATGAATATTTTCTCTCATTATAGAATTCTTGGAGTTCATGAAGGGAGTCGAATAAAAGAGTCAAGAGCATTGAAATTGTATTCCCCCCAATCCGCTACCACCCCAAAGTCCCTCAACTCCCTCAAAGGATAAATAAAGGACATTTATACACATTGGAAAATTCAAACCAAATACTTATAAACTGACCTAAGATAGATAATTACTTCTTGCTTTTACTTTCTAGTCAATGTTTTATTACGCTACTGTACATACAGTTTGAAGTGCTATATCTGTGAAGTTATCTAATAAAACCTTCCTTAAAATTCTGTGCTTGTGTGTTCATCATGTCCAATTAATGTTTGTACCTAATCACAGTCCCAGTTCTGGTAGGATTTTCAGTGGAGATGCACACAAATCAGTGCAGGGAGACTGTCCTTTTTATTGATTGTTGGAGAGAGTTGGGTTCTAGTTTTGTTACCAAAGCATAATGCAAAGTAGCACTAATCTGAAATGGAGGCGCATTAAGGCGTGTCCTTGTCCATTCCGGTAGTTTCATGACAAGAAACGGTAGTGCACCTATGTTGCAGTTGTAAAAGAGGTTGGTTTAAGAATAATAAATTACCTGTGGGTGTGGTGTGGGTTTGGTTCATTATGGCCAATCAGATCATCAGCTTTTCTCCCTTTAATACCCTTGCTATAGTGAACTGGAAATTTTGAATGAAGAGCAAGCAAAGTTATGAGACTTGCTTTCACTACAATAAAATGGAGTACATAATTGGATGGCGCTGGCGCTGGACAGTGTTGTCCTGCATAATAACATATATCCATTATGTTAATATTTTATTAAGTAATTTCCATTACCCCCCACTCAACTGTATGATTACTTGACTGGGGCCACTGTGGCAATAAATGTTGTTTCAGAATTCTCTCACTGTTACTTTGACTATTACAGAATTTTAAATAAAGTACAAACTTTTATAGATAGAAGGTACGGATATGATCCCCCAATGATTCAAATGGGATTTTTTCCTACTGATCTACAAAGCCTTTTGCATCAAGTGAACCAAAAAGAAGAAAATCCAGAATTTTCAATAATTTACTAAAAATATAGACATTATCACATAAATAAAGTATTCATACCCTTTTATAATAGCTAGCCTAAATTTGCTCAGGTGAAATAAATTCTTGCTAAAACTTACACAGTCATTTAATGGATCCCACCTGTGTAATCATTAGTGAATCACCTGTTTTAAATTAATATGTGAGGATAAACGTCCCTCTCTCTGCAAAGTCCCACCATCCTGTCTGGAGGCCACAAGAAAAGATTCAAAATGAAGACCAAAGAGCATTCTAAGCAAGAGAGCGATATTATTATAGAGAAGCACAGATCTGGGGAAGGGTACAAAAAAAATTTCAAAGGCCTTGAACATCCCTCGGAGCACCGTGCAGTCCATTGTACTGAAGTGGAAGAAATATGAGACTACTATCACTAACTAATTATAATTGTATTATATTATAAATTATTGCCCAACCCCTTAAAATATGATCAAGCTTAATTCCTAGAAAATGGTGGGATACAGAAACAAATAACTCAATAAACACAAACATATTGTAGAAAATAGGTCAGTACTCTTAATGGTGACAGGACGACTCAGGTCCTCTGATGGTCAGCACTAGATGTCCTTTGAAGAACGATGATAGAAAAAGACATAGAAGTTAAATTCTATTCAGGGTTTCTCTCTCCTGTGCTACCCGCGGTGTCTTCAGTTCTGTCTAATTATATTGCATTTGGATGGGTCCCTGTCAATACTGTAGAGATCCAAACAGTTCAGCTCAACCTCTTCACATACTGTAAGGTTTGAATTCAATTGCATTAAAAAAACTCAGCACTATAATTCATTTGTTTTTGCCCTCAGACACTTCTCTCTAGAGAGCCAGCTAGAGCACTTCTCTGGCTTCCTCCCTCAGTTTTCAACTCAGACTCAGAGACACACACTAAGTGACATAGCCCCATCTGAGCACTGGCTTGTCCTACAGATTTCTCCCCTACCAACACTGCCCAGAGTCCAATTCTATCATTCACCTTCCCTACCCAAAGCTCCTGGCTAACACACTGACAGAAGGCTGTGTGTGTTCTCTGTCCCTCTACTACTAGGTATGCTTCCAAAGCTTACATCTGCCAGGGCTAAATGATGTGAATGAATATGGTTCCTATGCTTGTGCTGCCCAGTTTGTTTCTGATTCCATGTTCCCTTCTCTGCTTTTGTCTCTGACTGCACCCGCCCCAAGATCCTGTGACAAGTGTGAGCTGGCCCCATCAACACCCCATTAACCTGATTCCAGACTGGTCATCCACACCTACTCCAGTTCCTGGACCTGAGCCCCGATCACATGATTTCCCCCACCACTGACCACTACCTAACCTGGTGCAAAGTCAGCCACCCAGCCTCTCCTTTGGACAGACCCTGATCCTGTTTTTTTTTGGACACACTCTGTGCTGGCCGGAAGAGGATCCCTTGACCATGAGAGTTTTTCCTTGCCACTGTAGCCTTAGGCTTGCTTTTTTTGGTGGTGGTGGGGGGTTGTATTTATAAAAATGTGATACAAATACATTTGTTTTGTCTGGGGCCACTAGTATTATTTGGCCGAACATTCTCTCCTGCTATCGGCTGTCAAAAGAGTTAAAAAGCACTCATCGTGTGTGCTTATGATATACCCAAGTCCTCTGTTTCTGGTGGAGACATTTATGGTCTGAAATCAGAATTAATCTGGATGTTCATCCCTGCTTAAACAGACAGAGGCCTTCCATGGCACTCTCTCCCTTAACAACTCTCACTACTCAGACACTAGTGTACCCCCCTCCCGGTGTTGAGGAATAAATCATGCCCCTCTGGTCTGCCTGTTCTGCAGGCCACTGGAATGCCTTCTCCAGACTCATTAGCATGTCTGTATACTGAGCGCAGTTGTCAAACGAATGGCAGCTATGAATAGAACAGGTGATGACAAGTTTTAAGAAACTACAGGGTGGTAATATGTGCATCGCAGAGCTCTTCACTAATCTGAGAAAGCATGCCTTTCATCACAAGCTCTCCCAACCCAGTCCCCTAATTGTATATATATATATACATATATATATATACACAGTCAAACATTCAATCAATATATTCAAGAATCAAATCATATATTCAAACTTTCAATCTTAATATTCCAGAATTGACACATACAGATACCAAAATAAAGTCAACACTTTGGTAACCCAGAAGGGGGGGGGGGGGCACTCAAACAGCCCATGCCCGGGCTAGGAGAGGCTCATTGGCTCATTGAAAAGGGCCCAGCCTATCCGTCGGCACCCCAACAGACACTCGTGGTACTGCACCCGTATAAAGGATACCTCATTTACTGAAGTGTTGCCTTTGTTTTAAAAGTTACCTGTATATCTATATATTCAAGACTTTACATGTATATCAGGTTTTATTATATATTTTTGTATCCACATAATTACACGTGTACATAGTATAGTTTACTATACTACCTATGGACTAGGCTACCAGATTTGTTTGCTTTGGTAGCCCAGAGCACTACCACATTAATGATTTGTCCATCCCTTCAATAAATGTAATACACATACTATACACATAAAATAAATAGACATACCTCAATTATGTTGAGACAAGTGAACTCTATTGGAGACTTATCCAGGAAGGTTTCTGTGAAGTTGTCACTGTCACTTTGAAAACTATTCATCGAGAATTGTGCATGTTGCTTCCTCAGAAACAACCACTAAATCTTGATACACTGGTTATGGTTGCTTGAACTGTAAATTAAGCAATTTCTTGCAAATTCATCCTTATGTTCAAATCTGTTAAATCTCAGCATCTGTTTCACTGTTCAATTTTCAGTGCCGAGGTCTGCCTATATTTGAGTTCCCATCCTCCTCTGTACCTCTTCAATTAAGTATTCTGCAATTATTTTGGGGTTACTGTTGGTGGAATACGCATGCATCCACACGATCAGTCCGGAAAACCCGTTAATTGCACCATTGATGCATTTTCCGTATGGTCAGTGTGTCATATCCATCCATATGCCACAGAAAGTTCGACCCTGGGTTGGCATAGATGGAAGCAAAGATAATGTCTGCTTCTGACATTCACACTCTCTGGATCAAGTACTTTGAGTAGACACCTCACAAAATCCTAAGTGACAAAATATCCCTCCTGAATGCATTTGAGATGCATTAGTCTGTAGCCTTGGAGTTGCCTGTGTTTTCCAAGCTCCTCCAATATGAACATAACCCTGCTGTTTTCTGTATAGCCTCTGATATTTGTCTCAAAGTACATAAACTGATGCCATCCACAAAAGCTAGATTGAAATATTTCTCAAATCAAGTAAGAAATAGAAGGAAATTGTTACTGACAATTCCATGATAGCCCAGATATGTGTCTGTTGCTCAAACTTGCTAGACTGCTCTACATCAAACAATTCTCATCCCCCTCTTCCCACACTTTCATTTTCCCTCCACATGTGGACCTCTCCCACATTTAGCTGCCCATATGATCTCCCGGTGAACTGCTTGTTATTTTGTGCTGTAAGAACTGTGTTGTTTATACTTTTGTTCTTGATGTTTCCTTTTAATGCAAGTGACAAGCTGGCTGGAATGAGCCTTTGTTCTTTCCACTATAAATAACACCAACAAAGTGCAAGAGGGCAAGGTTCCAGAAAGGTAGGTGGGCACTGACTGAAAACGTAGGCTATTCGATGACTTGCGGTGCGAGGGGAGCAGATGGAGATATTATGAATAAGAACAGTTTATTTTTGTTATGAACAGCAAGGAGGCCGCAGGCATCTGCTCTGAGGAGAGCTACATACACCACTGACCTTAAAGCTCTATTATGCTTGACACACTTACCAATAACATTTGCGCCCTCTTCTGGCCAATATACCATAGTATGATATTAATACTGTTTTATGTTGGTCAGATAACCAAATTAGCAATGCTGTGCTTCATTTTTAGAAGTGTTCTGCAATTATGACAATGTACAGGTGAAGTGTGATGCATGTGTATGTACGTGCATAGTGGGTGGGGAGGATGTGATAACAAATTACTTACTGAATACATTTTAATATCTCAAAAAACAAAGTAGCACAAATGATGGTTCTTATGGCACACACTAGCAAAAACATAGTGAAATAATATACAATATTTATGCAAGGCAGCCACTGCAGGGATGCATCATTCACATATAAAATGATTGTTAATATCTCAAAAGCAAAAGTAGCACAAAAATAGCGCAAATGATACAAATATTTATAAAGGTTTAGATAAAGATTTCATAGCGCTATTTTTCTATAATATATGGAAGTAATGACCACCCCCTGCAGGGTTCACAAACTTTCAAGCATCACTGTAGGTCACGCTTTATTACTATTGTGTTGGATCTAATCCAAAGCCTCATGTTCAGAAAAACAGGTCCTCTTTGGGGCTTTTGGGATTGTAAAAACAAACAACTCAAATAAACGAACAGAAAAGTAGTATTCTAAAACGCTGAAGAACGCACGCTCTCTTCAATCACGTACGCCACTGTGCACGTCTTCAATAGCAGCATGATGCACAGGAACACATTCATGATAGTAAAAGCAAAGTTTATATCATTGTAAACAGTACCCCATAGGCGATGGGATTATTTTGTAGAAAAGATTTACCATCACAAGGACATAAAACATTCCTATGTGAAACATCACATCTCAGACCCAGGAGAATGACAACTTTGGTGATAGAAAGCGCAATGTAAACACCGGAACTCTCTCAACTGTATTAACCAACTCTCTTAACAGTCACGGCGGGCTGGCGATACTTAAGAGGTTGAAGGTACCGACAGATTTACCTGGCCTGGCCCATGCCCCATCATTTATGATTGATAAAAACCTAAAACAGAAGCATTGCACATCACTGCACGTGCCTGGCATGCTTCCGTTTGTTTTGAGCCTAATTCAGAGCAGGGCACCAGGCCCACCCTGCAGGTCAGCCTGTTTTCACATCGAGTGCAATCACTGCACCAGTGGGATAAACCATCATTTGCGAAGGAATAGTATGCATCTCATACGGTTTTGTGGTCACACCCCAAAATGTATTCCAGAGCTTAAAAAAATGATTTTCCATCACTGGTACATGCAAGTCTGCCACAGCAACACATTAGTGGGACTTGAAACTATACTTGCTTCAAGGAAACATACTTTTTTTAGCCATTTAGCAGACGCCCTTATCCAGAGCGACTATCCAGAGCGACTTACAAGATGTGCATTAATACAAGGTAAGAACAATCATAGTTAGCGCACAAGATCAGTGCCGAAAAACGGCAATAGACATCATTGCAGGCGTCTGCATATCATACCTGTAACACTGGGAAAGAAAAGGTTAGTGGGTTATTTTTTTAACAGTGTAGAACAAGTAAACAGTGGTGATGACAGATTGACTAGATGGACAGTGTTCAGTGGTAGTGGAGTCTGAAGAGGTGGGTTTTGAGTCTCTTGCGGAAGATTGGAAGTGATTCCGCAGTCCTGACCGATTGCGGGAGGTCGTTCCACCAACGAGGGACCAGGACAGAGAAGAGGCGAGACCGCGAGGAGCGGCTGCCAGGCGCCCGGAGGGATGGGGCAGTCAGTTTGCCAGCGGAGGCGGAGCGGAGGGGTCTGGGCGGGGTGTAGGGAGTGATGAGTGACTGGAGGTATGGGGGAGCAGTACCTCTGGCCGCTTGAAAAGCAAGCACCAGTGACTTGAATCTGATGCGTGCTGCGATGGGGAGCCAGTGCAGAGAGGAGTAGAGGGGTGACGTGGGTGAACTTCGGCTGGTTGAACACCAGGCGAGCAGCAGCGTTCTGGACTAGTTGCAGTCTTACAAGAGATTCAAAATATTACACCTTCCATAAATCACACAAAACATAGCAGGTCTTGCATACATATGGCTGCGGCATCATATGGTGATTGCGTAATTTCTGTTTAAAGACATCCCTCTTGATCTGATGCTCCCAGAACGTCCAAAATTGGCAGAGGTTGAAACTATTACCTCCTCTGGATAAGTCACATCTAACTTGTCACATGGCATGGCGGCCATGTTGTGTGTGGCAAAAAACGTGCTAATATGGCAGACAGCAATTTCTCCCATAGCATTGCTCGTATGCTCACATTAAGTTTGACTTCCGTTTGAACTGCCACGTTAGATACTTTTTGGCAATTTTATTGTTGAACGGGGCTTGGAAGCCTCCAAGGCTTCCTGCAGCCTAGAGTGTTTTTCATTTAAATATTGTACAGAATTGAAAATATACATTTAAAAAAAACTCAATTTAAAAAAATGTGCTGCCCTTCTCCCCCTTAAATTGTGTTTTCATACCTGGTTTGTACTATCCTTACAGATGGTTCTCAATACACGTCATTATTGACTGAGCCAAACGCTCTACCCATATCAGTGACGAGCACTACTGAACTGAACTACCTTGTGTACAAAACAACCTGTACACAGGTGCCATATACCGTGTATATGTACATGTAAATCATGGGTATAGACAGTGCATTTAAGCGATCAACTGTAAAATACATCAATTTACTAAAAGAGCCCTGGGATCTGCAAACTTTAAAAAATGATCCAAGTTCTAATTCAACAAGCCATGGCTTTATTTAAGTACAAAACTTGTTGGGACTTGTTTAGACAAAGTCTATATGGAATATTGTGATAAGATCTGTGACATTGCCAATGCAGTCATGGTTTATTGGGCCGCCGCCGCCTTTGCTGCCATGGCTTTCTTCAGCCCCGTCTTGTTGTGCTTCTTGGCAAATCGCATGTTCCTCAAGAATTTAGGGTCAACCTAGAAGAGAAGACACTTTGAGTGCAAGCCACAGTGAACTTCAGTTTCAGTACAAGGCAGTGGCAATGACAGATCAATAGCAGTGGGGGAAACGGGAATTCAATCTTTCCCGAAACTGTGTGTTGGGGAGGTCACGGTGTCCGTTCCCCCCCCCCACCAGTCTGGTGAAAAGACACATACAAGAGTCAAAATGAGCTAGGTTACTCAAGACCTACACTCTGACATAGCAATGGACAAACATGATTATTTTTAATGGACCGTCATTGCCATTTTAGTGTGAACACAAAAAGTGTGTGGAAAGTGCTTGAGTGGACAGAGACCAGGGCAGGTAGTTATCAAGCATCTCAGAGTAGGAAATGCTCCCAGGTCATCAAAGATTGAGTGACAAATTTGGTTTTCACTAGGGGGAGAAAAAAGAAAAGAAAAAAAAGCTAATTATCAGGATTCTTTAGGACTTAAGTACTCTCAACTCGGCAGCTATTTAGGATACCTCATGAGCTGTCCTAAATTGGTTAGATGGCTGTATTGAGAAGAACGTTTCGAGAGGAGACTTTTTTAGTAATCTACTGACCTGATGACAGATTAGACAGCAAGGGCATTTCTTTGAGTCACTGACCTCTTTAAACATCGCTCCGCCCACTAAAATAACTTTGCTACAAAGGTTGTTACATGTACAGTTACGTAGCGACAGGGAAATGCAAGAAAGTGTCACCACATAAAACACTTGATAATGGTTGAAACCGATACCGGTAAAACTGATCTCACCGCTTGGACAATAGTAGTATCAACAAATATTACTTTCATACCATGTGGCTTGACTAATATTTTAACTGGGAATCCAACATTTTGGACTAAATTAGTCATTTTATCAATGTAGGCAAAACACTTACTGGTTTATTAAGACAAGTTTTAAAAATAGACTATGAAGCAAAGGTATGGCAGTTGCCTTACCAAATTGGAGCCCGTGCTCCGAGTTGAGATTTAAAATCTGCATGACCCATAAAGAATTGACCCATTAATGTATTGAAAATAGATCATCCATTTGCACATAAATGGATTGAACATAAATCGCCCTTTTGCAAATAAAAACAGGTGTTCCAGTTCAGAAGAGATGAATTTGCTGCCATGCTGTCGAGCAAAGCATCAAATTCATCCATATCTATAGCTTTTTCATGTTGGGATGAAAAATTATGCAATAATAAACTATATATAAAAAGTGAGAAAACAGTGAACAGTATAACTATATAAAAAATAGTTGGGGGAAGGGTTGGGGGTACCCTGGATCCTATATTAACACATTAGCAATGAATTGTGTAAGTCGCTCTGGAGAAGAGCATCTGTTAAATGCCTAACAAATGTAAAAATGAATTGGGCACAGAGGCAGACCCAACTAGGTAGACAACTTTACTTGAAAACAAAAATAGATTTTTTAAATGTTTTATAAAAGTTCATAACTTGCTCAGTTAAATAATTGGGTGCACAATGAACAATATTAAATTAACTGGATAGCTAATGGAGGAGGAACAGCCAAAATCAACAGTGGTGTTCCAGAAAGCAGGCACAGCCATCTCATTAAAACTAATAAGTTGTAATATTGCTCCTCTAATCAAAAACCATGTGTAAGAAAATTGCTTATATTAAAGTCATAACACGTAACCAATATAGCGGTTTATGCTATTTTACGTATTATGGGCATTATAACAGGGCGTGTGCGTGTACCCGTGTTCAGTGCGTGTATGCTGTCAGATCAGGAAGGAGGGGGGTCGCGAAACTTGGTCAATATAGTTTTAGGGGTCACCAGCCAAAAAGGTAGAGGACCACAGGAATAAAAGATACGCATGTCAAATAGTGTTTGCCAACGTTACCGATCATGCAAAATGTGTGAACAAAGTTATTGTACACTTCCATTAAAAAAGCATATGGTGGCAAATGAAAGCACAGCATTTCAGGGCACTTAATTAGCTAACCCAACTCCAAGCAAAAACCAAGGATTGTGAACATTGAGTTGACAGGGGAACGTAGAGTCAGAGTAAACCGCATTTTCTGCATGGAAGTTTTGTTAGATTCCTGTGGATTGGATTTGTAATGTCCTATTAAATGTGTTGTCCTGGGGTCAAAAAAAGAGTTCTGAGTTTAACAGCAGTGAAAACCCCCTAAATTATTATTTTTCAGCATGAAATACAATGGCTTCTCCTGGAGTGACTACCATTATAAAATGTGAAACATTGTCCTTTTTTTAAATAAAAGCTGTACACCACGAGGGGATAGAGACTCATCTAATACAGCAAAAAAAAAAATTGCAGTAAAAACGAGCGATATACACTGAATACAGTAGTCATATATTTCAAAAAATCTCTGCTCCCCCGAAACATTCACGCTGGAGTCTCCTGAATGTAGCCATCTCCTGGCATCTCCAAACCGAGCAATTTCCTATTCCGATACACTTGATAACTACCAGCACTTTGATGCATAGGACACTGAATCCCCCCGGGCATATATTGAACACATTGTATCGCCTTTAAAGAATCAACTGACAAAGGTTATACATGATGCACATAGACGACAAAACGATATAGTTTAAATGTTTGGTTTGATCATTTAACTGGCTAGCTAGCTAACTAGTACATTAACACAACTTATTATATTTGTATGCATGTTATACTATTGATACTTACTCCCTTCAAAGATTCGTAGCGGTTAGACCCTGGTTTCTTGATCCCATTTCTGTGAGCTTTGCGTGCTGCAGAGGGAAACACGTGTTTATTTTTTACTGCACATCAGAAGAAATAATGAACTTTTGCGAACAGCATTAGTTTGGCAACAAATTTGATACTTACATTGGTTGTGAGTGGTGTGGTTCTTCGACTTGGCCATTTTTGTTTATCGGCGCTGTTTAAGGACGCAGAACAGGCAATTAAAGATTTTCTATCTCGCTACAATGACACAGCTAGCTAGAAACATTTGACACAGAGGAGGTCGCTTGCTGCTACACTTCATTCGTTTGTTGACCATAACAATGACGTATAAATACATCTTATACATAGCAGAATAAGAGGGCAGCCCAAAATACTGTCGACAAAACCCAAAGTCATGAACTGCATTCACTATGCGTTTAGGGGCCATAGAATAGTTAGCATTTCGGATGACAAAATTATCAATTTTAGATTCAATACACCTCTTCTTAAATCACAGTATGCTGTTAATCATAAAACAACGTTGAAACTTCACACAGTGTGTTCGCGATTGAAGGATTAACGCAGATTTTGAGAACTAATAATTGGGGACATTTCAATACCTTCTACACGTACGGCGCAACAACCGGAAGAGAAAGAGTGAGCGTATTGCACGACGGGAAATACAAACCATTGATGATTACTTCTTCTTTGTTCTTAGATTTTTTTTGCCAATTTTGTATCACCGAAATAGACCGCTGCTGCCATCTAATGTAGCGGAAGATAATCACAATCCCTATGCGATATGAAATCAAAAAACGATATGGCACTTGTTACATTGTGAGTAACGACACTCCGCGTTGTGGTAACAAACACCCCATAGCCGTGCCGAAATTCATGATATAACACGGGTTGTTGTGCCATATCGTTCCATTCACACAGAATCTTATTAAATTCGCCCTTCGTTGTTTCACAGCAATTTGACGCATGACATGCTAACATGTTTAAAATCTAGGCGGTTTATTTTAGTGGCCGCGTATGACCCATCATTACTATGAACATTGGATGCTCGAAACAATAGGACACAAACTTTAAATATGAACACGGGAGTGGACCATCTCTACAATTATTACAATTTTCTGGTCAAAGTATCTTATTTCTATGGTGTTGGTTGAAGAAACGAACAATCCAGAAGCACAGGTGCCAGTAAATCGCTACTGTTGCGAAATACACATCTTAAACACTCAACAGAAGGAGAAAAGTGGCTACATGAAAATGGAAATGTATCAATGGCAGCCTCCATGCAGTCACAGAAATATGGGAGGTGCTCTCTCTTGGAATTGTATAGAGAGAGCAATTGGAGCTCTCTTGGACCCCGTCAGCACTGGCTCAGGACCAGCTAGCTATACCCAAATCCTAACCATCACCATTAGAAAGAAAAACGCAAAACTGACCTCAGACCAGCGCCCACTGGCAACTCCCACATAACACCGCTTCACTCTGCTTTGCATTTGTATCTGGACTGCGTCAGTAAGCGTGTTCAACATGGCGGTGAATCTAACCGAATTGTCTCTCCCACAGTTAGAAGGATTGAAGGGACAACTGGAACAGGTAATTCACCAACATCATATAATGTTTGATTTGATGTGCAAGTTAAATAAACGCAAAAAACAAACTGAATTATAATCGACAACTGATCTAGGTAGGTTAATCAAATTGAATCCAAGGCCTGCCTCTCTGTGCTTGCCTAGTTTGCTATTAGCTAACACAGTAACAAAATGACAACTCATAGCGTAAGCTTTTCTTTCTTGTGCATGTCCCTCATCTTTTTTTTTTACGTTGCTAACGTTAGCTAGCTAGCGAACCTGCGTATAGCGTTACTACCGTTAAATACGTTTGTGCTTTAAAGGGCACCTTAAATAAAACGTTTGTGAAATGTGGCAAATCCACCAAAAGTATTTCTAAAACTATATTTTTAAAATTACGTTCTATTTCTTGCCAACATTCCATAACGTAGTCTGACATTCGCTGCGGAGAAAGCTAATTGGAGACAATACGAGATAGTATTTATTTATTTTATAGTATTTTCCGCAACTCTCCTCTATCTCAACAAAACAGGTTTTCAACTTCCAAAAAGGCCAAGTGACTCACGCATTATTCAAAGCATTGTCTGTAGATCATTAAATAATTTGCAAAATGCATTTATGGGTCATTCCTACTATCCGGTGCCATATCTCATATTTTCTGTAAATTGTGTAAAATGTGGATTCCAAAGGGCTTTAATTATAAGTTTAGGTGGTCTTTACTATAAAAACACAAAAATATGGATCTCAAAGTAATTTTATGCATTTTGACCACTCTGTTTTCAGTAGATGTCAGATGTAGTGGTAACTTGTAGAGATATAACGGGTCAACTACACACACAAATCTTGACCAAATTCTGTTATTCACTCTTATTTGGGAAAATAGGGTGCAAAATAAGTGCCAGTTCAGAAAAATAGCACCCATTTCACTCAATTATTGTTTAATAATTATTTGAAGAAAAATACGTGTGATAGAGTAAAGGACACTTAAGAGAATGTTAATCTAATCTAAATATAGGTGTATACATGCATTGTTAACACTTTCAGATAGTTATGTGTCTGTCCCTAACAGGGTGGAATAATATCCTGGTCCATGTGTGGACAATCTTCCTATAATTATTAGGATTTAGTATGAGCGTGACCAATATATTTATCTGAAAGTCAAACATGTCCTTTTTCTTATAGAATGTGGGCGTGTGACATTTAACTGTGTCCGAACAAATCAGCCGTGAAACACAATTGAAAAAATCCACAGTTTATTATGACAACTTAAATGGTTAGGTGCCTCTTCCGGCACACCTTGACTTTAACAACAAATATATTTTTATTAAATTAGCTTTGGTGGTTCGCTCCTTCCTTCGCCTTATTTACAGCTGTATGAGATTCCGTTCCGGGTCCTTTATGGGCTGCAATGGTTCCGGGAGCGGGCCGTCAAACTCGGTCCCCCAGTTTTCCCAGTCCAGGCTGGCAAGGGAGCGGACACTGCTACTGCTGTCTGAATCTGCAGAGAGAGAAAATACAGCGTGAGGGGGGAGAAGCCGCGGTGTTCTCCCTTCATCTCGTGCACGTCCTCTTCTCTCGTGGCTTGGTTGCTCTCCCCTTTTATGCAGCAGAATTATTCAGTGGAATTTGGCCCTGTGTTCCCGCTCCCCCATCTTACCATCTGAAGACTATGTGGTCATTCAAACTTTGTCACATCACATTAAGTGATTCTGGGGAGCTGTCCTTCATCCTGGAGGGCCACCTGCTCCCGTGCCACACACCCTCCCCCTCAGCTGCAAGCCAGGGAAAGCAGCGGCATCAGTCCACAGCGCATGGAGCCGGGACAGCACGTTGGCGTTGCCCTGGGTGGCCCCTGGACGGTGCTGTACCGTGAAGCAGAAGGGCTGCGACACCAGGAACCACCTCGTCACACGTGCGTTAGTATCCTTAGTCATTGCCATCCACTGCAACGGGGTGTGATCGGTCACCAACATGAAGCGGCGCCCTATGAGGTAGTAGGAGAGAGAAGTTATAGCCCATTTCACAGCCAGGCACTCCTTCTCCACCGTCGCATACCTACGTTCCCGCGGTACCAGCTTCCTGCTCATAAACAGGACCGAGTGCTTGTTGCCATTGATGGTCTGGGACAACACTGCACCCAGCCTTGTCTCTGAGGCATCAGTCTACAGCAGGAAGGGCTTGGAGAAGTCTGGTGTCTTCAGTACCGGCTGGGAAGGTAGCCGGGGCTCCATGCAACCTGAACGGTAGGACCTTATATTGGAAACTGCCGTCAGGAGAGGAAAAAGCTGTCTTCTCCCAGGAGGCAGTGGAGAGAGGCACCTGCCAATAGCCCTTTGTCAGGTCTAGGGTGGTCACAAACCGCCCATCCCAGAGGCGATCTATTAGCTCGTCGGCCCGGGGCATAGGGTAGCTGTCAAAGTTTGAAATGAGATTCAGTTTCCAGAAATTGTTACAAAACCCTAGTGACCCAGCCGGTTTCTGAACCAGCACCACCGGGCTCGACTAAGCACTGTGCGAGGGCTCAATGACACCAAGGTCCAGCATCTTGTTCACCTCAGCCCAGGTGGCACCTCGGCGGGGCTTGGGAATGCGATACGGATGGATGTTTACCTTTGTCCCTGGCACTGTGTGGATGTGGTGGTGAAGGAACAACGTGCAACCTGATAGCTGGGAAAACGCATCACAGCTCTGGTCGATGAGCTCTCGTGCCTCCTAGCATTATTGTGGTGTCTGGTCGTGGCCATACTGCACCAGGTCACACGCTTTGCCAGGGACACCTGGAGGAACAAAAGAAAATAGAGCCTCAGGACCCACTTTTTCAGCAGGTTAACATGATATATCTGGTCTCACCGATGGTCAGACATCCGGAGGTGGTAATTTACTGGTCCTACCTGCTCCAGGACTTCATTAGGCCCCTGCCAGGTGGCTAGGAACTTACTCTCAGTGATCAGGAGAAGGATCAGCACTTTGCCACGCTGTGACGGTCGGATGTAGGTCCGCTGCTGGGCATGCTGAGCCACTTCCATATGCTCCCGGACGATGGGCATGACCGTAGCCATCTTCTCCCTCATCCCGACCACATGTTATACGAGGGTTCGGTGCTGCGAGGGCTGTTCCTCCCATGCCTCCCGGGTGATATCCATGAGACCCCGAGGCTGGCGAGCGTACAGCAACTCAAACGGGGAGAAGTCCGTGGAGGTCTGGGGGAACTTCCCTTATTGCAAACAGCGCATAAGGAAGCAGCTGGTCCCAGTTCTGTGTTTCGACCCCTGCTACCCATTTGAGCATGCGCCTTAGAGTTTAGTCAAAGAGCTCCACCAGCCCATCTGTCTGGGAGTGGTAGAAGGAGGTGCGGAGCTGTTTGATGGCAAAGAGGCGGCACAGCTCACGCATCAACCGAGACATGAAGGGGGTTCCCTGGTCCGTAAGAATTTCCTTTGGGAAGCCGACCCGGGAGAACATTAGCACCAGCTCCCTGGCGATGGCCTTGGTGGTCATGTGGTCATGGTGTGCAGCGGCAAGGCTTCTGGGTATCTGGTGGCATAGTCAACCGCCACCAGGAGGTACTGGTGCCCCCTCGCAGACCTTGACAGGGCCCCCACTAGATCCATCCCGATCGGCTCGCCCACCTCCCGTTTGAGCGGGAGAGGTACGCTGACAGGTGGTGCACTTCCGGCAGTCGTCAGTCACGGCGGGATACACACTGGGCCATAAATAATGCTTCAAATCCAGTCCCGGGTTTTGTCCAAGCCTAGATGGGCCCCCCCTCAAGCACAGTGGGGACATACTGGTGTGGTTTGAGGAGCTGTGACTGTTCTTGTCCTTTGTCCCTGGTATAGGGTGAAGTAAGGGCAAATGGGTTGTGCTGTGCCCTGGAACACTACGTCCCATCCCTGGATGTTCCTCCGGGCATGTACGAGGTTGCCATCCTCCCACTGTGCTCGTCCAAACTGGCCCTAGAGGAGGGGAGACAGGTTAGGTGTGTTAAACAAGTCAGATCCGGACAACTCACCTTCCCTGTCTCCTTGGGTACTTTCCGGCCTTCCATCCTGGTCTGGGAAGTCGGCATCTCCAGCCAACACCGTGTGGGGGTGTGTTCCAGGACTAGAGAAGGCGTTCCGTGGGCGAACCTGACGTTGATCAGGTTGTTGATTGCGGCCTGTGGAATGTTGTCTCACTCTTCTTCAATAGCTGTGCAAAGTTGTTGGGTATTGGTGGGAACTGGAACATGATGTCATATGCACCGATCCAGAGCATCCCAAACATACTCAATGGGTGATATGTCTGGTGAGTATTCAGGCTATGGAAGAACTGGGACATTTTCAGCTTCCAGGAATTTCAGCTTCCAGCGTCCAGGCTTACAGATCCTTGCAACATGGGGCCATGCATTGTCATGCTGAAGCATGAGGTGATGGCGGCAGATGAATGGATCGACAATGGGCCTCAGGATCTCATCACGGTATCTCTGTGCATTCAAATTGCCATCGATAAAATTGATTGAAAAAATCTATTGATAAAATTGATTGCCCACTCACGTTGGTTATGATGCCGAACTGCAGTCAAGTCAAGACCCTGGTGAGGACGTCGAGCACGCAGATGAGCTTCCCTAAGATGGTTTCTGACAGTTTGTGCAGAAATTCTCTGTTGTGCAAATCAACTGTTTCATCAGCTGTCCATGTAGCTGGTCTCAGACGATCACGCAGGTGAAGAATCAGGATGTGGTGGTCCTGGGCTGTCGTGGTTACACGAAAATAACACGGTTACACGTTATTAGAAATAATGCTGTAGAATCTGGTCCCGGGTTTTGCTCTAGATTTCTAGGTTTTGCCTAGATGGGCCCCCAGATGTGGCTGTGGGCCAGCTCAAGCACAGTGGGGACATACTGGTGTGGTATGAGGAGCTGTGACTGTTCTTGTCCTTTGTCCTGGTGGACTCTATATAATAATCCCTGGTGTAGGGTGAAATAAGGGCAAGTGGGTTATGCTGTGCCCTGGAACACTTCCTGGATGTTCTTCCGGGCATGTTGCCATCCTCCCATTGTGCTCGTCCAAACTGGCTCTGGAGGAGGGGAGACAGGCTTTAAGTGTATTAAACAAGTCAGATCCGGACAACACCTTCTGTCTCCTTGGGTACTCTCCGGCTCTCCGTCCTGGTCTGGGAAGTCGGCATCTTCAGCAACACCGCGTAGGGGCGTGTTCCGGGACTAGAGAGGGCGTTCCATGGGCAAACCCGACCTGCGGTGGTTGGTGACTGACGTGTCAGAGGGCCGGCCGTTGGCGTGGCACGATGGTTCCGACTAGCAGCGGCGGGGGTTCCGGAGGCCCTCCTCCAACCCGGATCGCACTGTCCAGACACCCAGGTCCGTGCCTATTCTACTGGCAGGGACGGTCCTGGTGTTGCCGTGCACACAGGTGATGGCGAGAGGGTGACAGCGGCGCTTGAACCCCGGCGTGACCATATCGGGTCTCATCAATGTAATGGCGCTGCCGGACTCCATGAGCTCGTGCACCTCTCAGTCCCCCACCTGCACGCGACAGGTCCCGGCTGCCGGGGAGCTGCCTCCAGTGGATGGCAATCATGGCGGTGCGGTCACTGGGGAGGAGAGCCGAGCCCTGGATCCATGGGCATTGGCTCATCTGTAGCTGGGCACCGCCAGTGACGGTGCCCGCTGGCCCCACACCTCTGACGGGAGGGGTTCCGGTTTCTCTCTCCTCTGCGGACAGCCAGGTGGTGGTTGATGCTAGTCACTAGATTTTCTGACAAGACAATCTGAAGATATTGACGATCACCTACAGCAGGGGTCGGCAACCCGTAACACTCAAAGAGCCATTTGGACCCGGTTTCCACGGAAAAGAAAACACTGGGAGCCGCCCCATTTTCTGTCGACGGGGGGTGCTACGCCAAAAAAAAGTTTGCGCCCAATTTTGCGCCCGATTCAATTGGATACTTATTATTTATTTTCCCAAGCCACGCGGAGCCGCAACATAAGGCTGAAAGAGCCGCAACATGAGGCTGAAAGAGCCGCATGCGGCTCCGGAGCCGCAGGTTGCCGACCCCTGACCTACAGCAAGTGACTTGGTTATGAATTAAGTTAGCTAGCAGGCTTTTGCTTCCACAAAGATGGCCACCATACATTTTTTTGAACATGTTTTGTTGAAGTAGAGACCAATGAGGGGAGTGAATAATTGGTAGGCCTGGAGAATGCAAGTGGCAGGAAAATTGAGGAGAAGATGAAGTGGAAGATGCAGAATATGAAATAAAAGTTTGGGGATTTATTGTGTGGCTCTGAAGTTGTATCTGCATTCTGTGTGTTTACATGAGGTCAGAGGTTACAGAAATGAATGTAAGGACAGTCTATGGCCATAATAGTTATTTATATGGGAGACCCTGAAAAGTCCCAAACACTCGGTGCTGTATTGGTATGGGGCATGCCCTGCAAACCTGTGCCTTGATGGATGGCATACCTGCCATCCAAATTAAAATGGTGTCTAGATGTGTGGTGGCTAGCTGCTCTAATGTTGAAAGTCAGGAAAATGGGAGTGTCCACAGGTTCCCCATCAATAATGAAAAGAGAGAAATGTGTGCAACGTACAGGAGTATGTGGTCGGTGAGATCAGAAATGCACCTGCTACAAAACGCACCTATATTTGTAGTGAGTATTTTTCTACAGAATGTTTAGAAAAATACCCTGATGAACGATTTCGGGAATGAGATGAGAATCCAGGGTTCAATGTTAAGGTATTTTTTCACTTGCCCTAGCGGGCAAGTGGGTCAGAAATTGACTTGCCCCTATACGAATTGTTTTATTTATTCACGGTTATCAAATAACAACAAAGACTAAAGTTAATTGTCATGTTTAATCTTTAAGTAAATGAAACCGAACAAGGACAGAGTGTCATAGATGCGAAGCAACAAACATTCTTGCATATCGAAAATGGCCCATCCCCCCTCCTTCTCCCCAGAGATGGACTCGTTAACTGTGAGTGAGTGAGCTTAACTGTGTGTGAGCGAGTGAATGTACAGGCTATAGCAGATGCTTCGCATCTAAAAACCGAATGAAACCATACAAATACAAATCTTAATTACACCTGACGTGCTCTCTGCCCTGCTGACAGCCATCTTTGTACAACACGCTCAGCCTCGAAATTGGCAACTGCTGGCCCCTCAATGGTAATGTATAGCAGTTTCCACAGCATTTCAACTGAAAGGTTGCTCCGCCAATCCGTTTTAATGCACTTAATGGCACTGAAGCCATGCTCACAGGCAGCGGTGGATAGTGGGAGCACAAGGATCAGCTCAACCACCATCAGCAGGTTGGGGAAGCTCTGCAGCCTTTCAGGGTCTGTTAAAAAGTCTGCCCATACCTTGCTTTGTTAGACCTGGGGCAGCGCTTTGATCACCACTTTTGCGCTTAGCCACTCCTGGTGCTTTGCCTGACCCCTGTCACAGCCCACCCAATCCAGTATGTCAGCAAAGTGGTCTGTGATCACTCTGAGATGGTCGGCTCCGCAACTGGCCAGGTCTGCCTCCTCTGCGGGCCACTCCCTCGAGTCCACCAACCTCGCAGCCGCCTGGAGAATCTTGTCATTCTCCAGGTCCTTGAAACGGCTCCTCATGCTTTTGATGACTGCATCAAGAAGTTGGCTTTTCAATCTATCAACATAACATTTAATTTTAAATAGTTTGTTTTAAAGGCAGGGACAATGTGCAATTAAAACATTTCACACAGTGAACAGTGTTTTAATAATTTATGTGAGTACCATGGTATGGTGTTGTTAATTGCCCATTACCTTTTCATGGTTGTGATGTGGTCGAATGATAAGCTATTCATAACACAAGTTGTAATATAACAGTTTGATCATTAACAAATATTTTTCTGGAAAACACAAAATGCTAAACCCATAGAAAATGAACTGCGAGTGCAAGGTTTGACTGACAGAATGACAAATAGTGTAACATTAGTTAGATACTTGCCTTCGACAAGCCATGTCGGTGTGGTACTGCGTACCCAGGTCAATCCCGTTCTTCTGTTGAAGATCAATCGCACTGGAGTACGCAGTGAATGGCTGCACGTTTTCTGAAACATGATACGCTGTGGTAATCAGTTTTGCGATTACCTGACTTGCCTCTGATCTGTGTATAGCCTACCAAGGATATGCAATTGTATCTTGCAACATTACTAGTGTATAGGCGAGCGACTATGGAAACTATGACTATGAAAATATTTATTGGCCAGACTTGCAGAAATTGTTACAGAAACATCAAACAGAATTTGAGTAATGTAAGCGTTTGAATTTCCACGTGTCCTGTTTTGCTTATTGTGGGGGTTGTAAGGCATTTGGAGCAACACCATTGTTTACGCATCTCGCCTGTTGGCTCCCTGTTGGCAGCCCTCTCAGAATCTGTTGCTTAGTCTGCAGAAACATGCACTTTTGAGTTGACACCGGTAGCTATGATGCTATGCTACTCACCCACCCAGCAGTTTTTCCACATGGCTATCTATCTAATTAAAGTTGGTTAGCTAAAGTTGCTCTAGAGAAGTGAAAGTGAATCCATTGTTGAGCTAGTTTTCTCATCGGAAATATATATTCCTGGTCACAATATCCAATTTGCATTTGTCATTTTCCACAAACATAACAGTGATCATAATATAAACCCCACTGCAGTTAGTTAGCACTGACTGTCCACAGGGTTGAGGAGTGAAAGTGGGCAAGTCTAACATTAGTTGATTAGCCACAGAAACGAAAATGCCACTGCGAGATATGGACTAGATTGTCTTGAATCAATAAATTAATGTAAATTACATACTGCTTTTTATTTCGTTTTTTCATTTCATAGCTTGTTTGTTTCATTCAGCTCCGAATTGTCACGGTAATGTGCTACATCAAAACACAATGAGCTTGCTAATTGGAACTTCACATTGTAGTTCACACAGTCTGTTTTGGTGAGGTATTTGGGATTACCCTGATTCTTACCCTGATTTGTTTCAAACTCCAATGAGAGAGCGCACAAATCTGTACGGTATACACTGCCCTGGTGATGGTGCCCATGTTGGGACACTTTCTGTCTCATACTCACTGTCCGAGAGCTCGATATTGGAGTTGTTTTCCCACCCATTCATTGATAGAACACACCCTGAAAATTCTATGAAAGTAGGAAAATGTATAAATGGCAAATTTATTTGTTGAAAAAAAAAAGCAGCATACTACTATCGGGGATCTATTTTGATAGATTTAATTATCTGGAGATGTTTAAAATTGTCAGGTGCCCTTTAACTATCATTTACTAGATGGGAGTGGTTTACTGTACATTTGAACCCAGATTCCCCCCAAATCAAGAGACAAAGTTAGCTAGCCAGCTTGTTACTTTGTTATGCTATAAACTAGCATGCTTTTAACCTTGTTCTGATGGGTTTGCTGTCATTTTATGATTGTGTGACCAGTGAATTAATGTTTGCATGTCTGTTAGCTGTTCAAAATATAGCTAGGTTAAGTATCTTGGATAGCAATCTTGCTTTCTGGTTTTCCAAGTCAATGATTCAGTGTCCTTAGTGACTTGAATTCTGCTAATCCGATTTAAATGGTCAGTATGCATGTCGTTAATGAAAATGTGAACTAAATTTGTTTACAGCCATGAACTCAATCTTTATAATCACATTGTAGAAGAGCCAAGCAACATTTCACAGATATTACCTGCAATGACAGCTGGATGCAATTGACAAATGTGTTGCAGGAAATAGAATTCTTGACTACTTCAATTGGTCAACTAAAAATTGCCCAGACGAAGTATGTGGAGGCCAAGGACAGTTTGACCGTTCTCAACAAGGAAAATGCAGGTAAGCCAGAGGGGAGGGGGAGGGGGGAGGTGGAACAAAAGGTGCTGAAAAGTTCTTATTTTTATCTATTAATTTTAACTGTCCAGTATTGTAGCCATTAGTCATGGATGTTTTGTCTTAAATGATTCTGAAAGGATGACTATTGTCTCCCCTTTTAAAATGAGAATTCAGTTTTTAACACTTAATTATCTGCCATTCCCCTTTTTCTTCACCCAGGAAAAGAGCTTCTGGTCCCCCTCACCAGCTCTGTATCCTTTTGCACTTTCTTTGGCTCTTCCTGCAGTCTGAAACTGGACCAGACCCTGTTTGACAGGTTCTGAGATGAGTGAGCCCGCACGGGGTTATGGATAATGTGGATAGGCCAACTTCTCTCAGGATGTGTATTTAGCTTTCACTAGGATTGTAACGGTCTCATCTGGCTCTTAACTTGGATAAAACTTTGATCAATGTGGATATAGACACCGATTTTCTAGAATTTCCAGAAGTGGGGTGTTGCCAAGCTGAATTTATTTTCCAAGCCAGAAAGGACAGCCTAGCAGAATGTATTAGAAATGCGTAGTGTTTCCGTAGCCTTGTAGCGCGTGGGTGTGCGCCCTTTAGGATGGGTGAGGACATTCAATATGTAGACAAATGTTTATTGGTATATTCAAGTGGCCCGTGTTATGATGTCATGCCTCGAGAGAGAAAAAAAATGTCTGAAACCTGTTGAGCAGGAGGCCTGAAATCTAACTTGGAAATGACCACAAAATGACATTGTCCACATTTTCCAAAATGTTGTGTTGGGTTCATCCACTATTGCACAACTGATGGAAACTCTGGAATTCAGGAGTACTCCTTTAAATTGACAGTAAGAATGTGTGTGAGCATGCTAAAATTATTTGTTTTATGAAGGTTGTTAATTTGGTCAATTTTAAAATCAGTGTTGTATCCCTTAACCCTTAACCCTGTAGATGTATGTTCCTGGGACACTCAGTGATGTGGAGCATGTATTGGTGGATGTAGGGACAGGATACTATGTAGAAAAGGTGAAATAAAAATCCAGTTACTAAACGCATTCAATATGAAAAATAAAGTCTCTGAATATTAATGAATTAATGAATATGTTACTACATTATGATTGCAAACTATAATTGCAGGTGCTTATACCAGGCTTAGCAAGGAAATGACGCCATATTATATAGGAAGAGATGTTGACTTCTGAATTTGTATTGCCCTAGAACGTGGAGGCCACCAAAGATTTCTTTAAGCGCAAAATTGACTTTCTCACGAAGCAGATTGAGAAGATTCAACCAGCCCTACAGGAGAAACATGCTATGAAACAAGGTGAGATGTTTTCTTGGAGGAGTTTTCTGACTTATGCACGCATATCTTTCAAGTACTTTTGAAAAGAGATCCGTGCCTTATATTACTTCTTAACCTCTTCCTGTCCAGCCCTCTAGCGGTATGGCACCGAAGCCATGAGAATTGGCATAATTCACAATTCATAAATATTATTAATTGTAATTATTATTTAGCTTTTTTTCCCCTGTCATTGCCTTAAAAAGTATTGAGTCTAAGAAAGTTGTTATGCCAAACCATAATTCTCATGACTGATTGTGATCATAAGACTGCCTCCTCGGTGTATATCAACTCATTTTGCTTAGCAAATGTTTATTTTGCTCATAGACAAAAATCTGCTTCTCCGTAGGCTGTATATTTCATGAGATTTCAACTGACACACCAAAGCACTAACCATGACTGTGCAACCAGCCACCAAACAAGGGCTCTGGGGCGTATCATTTGAATAGCTATTGGTTGGTTGTACATGGACATGGTTTCTCTCATTGCCTTTTTGGCGTTTATTAAAATAGCCAGAGAAATTAGAGAAGCTAGCCTATACCCATTTTACATTTACATTTTACTTCTTTTTTCCTTTTTTACCCCATGCTTACGATCCGTTTAATCAAAATTAAATGTGCCCTACTGTTGTATTGGTGTTTCATGCCGTTCATTGTGAATAAACACATGAAATAAATTTATAGTGAACCTGTTTACTTTTTATGCGTATAGTTAGTGTTTATTTAAAAATGATGTAGCCTAATGGGAGGCTACATCAGTGTTTGTAAGTTGCTTTGTATTAGAGTCTGCTAAATCAATAAAATGTCAAATGTAAATGGGTAGATATGTGGCACTACACCTAGGTCCACAGTAGCACAGTGCAATAGCAGTGCAGTAATACGGCGATAGACATCGTTGTAGGCAGCTGCATACCATACCTGTAAGACTGGGAAGGAAAAGGTTATTCATTTTTTTTAATGAGGAGTAGGCAAGGATACATAACCTGTTTCTGACCTTCCTGTTTCTATGTATATCAGTGTTTCTTAGTTTGCACCTCGTTAATTCTGGTGTGCGTTTCTGCCTGTCTTAAAAAAATAATTCGCCTGTGAAAAAAGGTTCACCACAGTATGTTCATTTTCTTCTCCTTTGCTTCTTTTTCCAGCTGTGATTGAGGTCATGAACATTAAGATTCAGCAACTGCACAGTCAGCAGGCATCACAAGCTGGGACCACCAAAGCCTAAGGGAAAAGGGGAGGGGGGAAGCAGGGTCAGTGACTGTCACAGAAAATTGTATTAAATTCGTATCATTCGGACAGCTCACATTCGCAAAGCGACAGAAGTCGTACTCCACGCTTTGCAGGTTAAAGACTGAGCTTGAGTGGAAATTGTTTAAAATAGTCAATTCTCACTGAAAAGGAATTGGAAAATGGCGAAATATTAGTGAATTTTGAATGTATCATTTGTAATCGTATCAACGCATTTTTCTCTTTTTTTCTACAATTGTAATGTGAATAGGGGAGTGGGATCACTGTACTCTGAGAATCTTATAAAATGGACAGAATCTTGGTTCATTTCTGTAGCTCTTCATTGTAGCCAGCTCAATTCATTGCAACATTTTAAAAGTAGGAAAAGATCACTGTACTCTGTTTAATGTTCTTGTATGTTGAAACCCCCCCAAAACAAAGGACAAATAAAATGGCTGAAGTTAACTTGAGGTTGTAAAACAATTGTTTACTTACAGCACTACCTACTGTGCCCCTTAAAGTCTGCACCCCATCTCAAAAGTGTCACATTTTGTTGCCTTACAGCCTGAAATTTAAAGCGTATTAAATCAGACCTTTTCCACCTTAATTTCCACATTTTACCCTACAACTTCCAAGTGGGGAATAAAAAAATTACCAAAAATTCTAAACGATAATTAAAAATAAAACACGAGAATAACTTTAAGTGTACACTCCGCTGAGTTGGTACTTGGTAGAAGCACCCTTTGCTTTAATTACAGCCATGAGTGTTTGGATATGTCATGTCTCTCATGTCATGTCAGCTTTGCACACCTAGATCTGCCCGATGTTTGCAGAACTTCAAGCTCAGTCAGATTGCGTGGGGACCGTTGATGGACTGCGCTCTTTAAGTCATTCCACAGGTTTTCAATAGGATTTAGGTCAGGGCTCTTACTGGACATCACTCCGCTGTTGCTGTAGCGGTATGCTTTGGGTTATTGTCATGCTGAAAGGTAAAACTCCTTCCCAATTTCAACATTCTTCCAGAGGGCAGTGCGAAAACGCTAATTATTATTAACCGAGCCAAATCATCACGCTAAATCTGTCTGGCTCAGACACAACCGCCATGTTTTTGTTTTTTCCCCCCTCTCTCCCCAGCTTCACTTCGATTATTGGTTTTATTCTAAGAGTATCATATAGAATTTGGCATTATTGTCAGGTTTGTGTTACGAAAACAAAGTAAAGTATTGTCATTTTCATGAACACAATTACAATATACATTTTTAATTCGTCACATAAATACATTTTTAGAAAGACATAGGAATTGTTTCGATGCATTCCAATGCTCGAGTTAAACCCAAGCCTTTGAAACAAAAGGGTCTGAACTGGACAGTGTCAATGTGTAAGTGGAAATTGTATTGGAAAGTGTAAATGTGATCTTGGTAAATTGCAATTCATTGGAGGACCAACGGCAAATAATAAACATACGATATACTTTATTTGTCCCCGTGGGTAAACTTGCCAATATATATTGCGGTCACATTCTTTTTTGTCACTTCAGATAACTTCTCCTATCTAACTCCTCCTATCTTCATGGTTCTGCTGTGCAATGGAAAAACTACACAGGGTCAGTTACAGGTACGGATTGTTACCGTGTTGTACCGTACTGTGCGGTGGAAAAAAGCCATAAGACCGCCAAGAAAACTACTGAGAGAACCACCAAGAAAACTACTGAAAAGTTGCAAACATTTGTTTGTGAATGTTTTGTGTTTTACTGAAAGGCGCTTTTTGGTTTCGTTTGTTATTTTGATGTATTGTTTTTAGCCGGAATCCAAGAGGATGACAGCCAAGTTTATTTTGTTCATTTGTATAGTTTTGGTTCCCTCTCTCCCTGTGCGAGAGAGAAACTCTGGTCTGCAGACTGACAACTCCATTCCCTGCGTCTTGCTGTTCTCTTCCAATCTGGATTGTTCTGCTTGGTTTGCTCCCCAGGTCAATAGTGCATTTGAACCTGAATGATTAAGAATTAGGCCACAGAGCATATAACATCGTCCTTGCTATATAGTCTACTCTTTTGATCAGAGTAAACACTTAAGTTGTATCTTCAGTTGTTGTTGAGGCTAACTTATTCAACATACGGCTAATGTCGACAGAGATATCCAAGTCCTACATAGTCCTGCAACAAACCCATATAACACATAACTAAGCCTACGTTTGTCTGAATATCCGAAATGATTAAGGAATAATTGTATATTGGGACATGAAAAAATGACAGCAGGGAGATACTGTTGTGAAACACTATAAAACTAAAATAGTCCCTTGCTATCAACTAGCCCACTTGGTTAGTTGACAGCGAGTGTCAGACACATCAAACAGTCACTACATTCCTCACTGTGGTCAAGTGATGGACAATGGGTTCTGCCTTATAGCTACGACTCTTACAGCAAATGACCAGGTGCACAATATGAATATCCCATTATAACTTGTTCTAGAGGGCTAAGTAAGTTTCACAAATCAATCAATCATTCAAAATATATTTGTAAAGCACATTTTACAAAGCATTTGTCACAATATGCTTTACAGTAGATCCCAGCCTGAACCCCCAAAAAGGAAAGCCTTGGTCAGCAGTGGCAAGCAAAACTCCCTAGGTGGAACTAAAAGAAAGAAATCATAGGAAAAACCAGACTCAAAAGGGGGAGCCCATCCTCCTCTGGCCAGCTCAGGGTCTGAGTTTGTAATGACGAACAGCAGTCAATGGGCCTCATTTTTTAACAGTGCGTACGCACAGATCTATGCGTAAAGTGTGCATACGACACAAATGTGAAATTCATCTGATCTAGCAGACTGCGCTTTGAGAAGAGACCATATCTTTAGAGATCGGCAAGACATGTTTGCAGAAAATGAAGAATGGCTTATAAGCCGTTTTCGATTGCCGTTCTCTCTCTCTGTAGTTCCCTGGAGCCACAACTAAGGCAGACCAACCATTCCCATCCAGCCCCCCCCCATATTTAGGTCCTCTCCACCATTGGCTTCCTAGCCACAGATATTCAAAAAGAATATCAATACGTTAGCCTACTTAAATAGTTTTCATTGCAAGGTTTCAATCTTCACTGACTGTCCTTTTTTTAGCCACACAATGACAATATTCACAAGTTGGATAATCCATTAAACCTTGTGACAGTACACAATCTGAGATTCACATTATTATTATTTTTAAACTGTCATGACAATATATTATGACAACTATAGAAGCTTTGGCAATATGTTTTGTAAAATATGCAATGTCAATAAAGTAAACATTTTTACAATATGTTATCAAGCCATATACTGTCAATCTTTATGCACATATATAACCAAAAAACTACCTCAGTCCTGTCTCTATCTGCCCATTGATCCATCCATACCTTCATCCCTCCTAGCTGATGATATTAAAGCCTTACTACTGCAAGGCAATTATAATTGCAATAATTTACTAAGCTATATACTGGAAATCTATACACATGTATAACCAAAAACTACCACAGTCGTTCCTCTCTCTCATTCCATCCATCCCATCATCCCTCCATCCAGCTGATGATGCCATTAAAGCCGTACTACTGCATGACTATCATAATACACTATACACAAGTATAATCACTAGGGTACCCTACTACATGCTTTCTCTGGCTGCATCCAAGATGATGATGTCTTATGAAAAAACGTACTCTCTTGTTTGAAAACAACAAACTTTCTCCATTAAGCTTTGAAAATTCACCGGAGGCAAGATATAAGCCGAAGGTCTAAGCCAATTATAGTAATACAAACTATTAATAATTCGAATTTGGCTCTAATAATACATTCCAATATTGTACATGAGATGCAAGTTAAACTGGCCTATTGTTTCCTGGGTCAATATGGTCCCCCTTCTTATATATTGGAATTATCCTTGCTTCCATAATCTGGTATATCTCCAGTTTTTAGGGATTGCATAAACATATCTGTCAGTGGTTTATAAATAATCTTGAGTACTCTAAGATATAGGCCATTGAGGTGTGCTATTTTTGTAGTTTTCCTAGTACTTCTCCATCCTTTATCTCAATGTAAATTTCACATAATCATTATGTGTGTCTTTGGTTTTGTCCTCTTTCGCCATCTAGTGGAAAAAAACGTAAATTCACTAGTCCTTCCTACAACATAACATTCCACTGTCATGGATTAGGTAAACTCATTACATTTACATACATTTACATTTTAGGCATTTAGCAGACGCTCTTATCCAGAGCGACTTACACAGTTTTTACATTTCTTTACATACAATCCATTTATACAGCTGGATATTTTACTGAAGCAATTTAGGTTAAGTACCTTGCTCAAGGGTACAACGGCAGTGCTCCACCTGGGAATCGAACCAGCAACCTCTGAGTTACAAGCCCAGTTCCCTAACCATTACACTACACTGCCGCCCAAAGATGCAAAGTTCTTTACATTTATACAAAGCACCATGAAAGCAAGTAAAGAAAAAACTGAAATATACTCTAAAAAGTATTCACTTTCATCTGAGTATAAACATGCCATTTAAGAGCTATACATTATATTTCCAAGCTCTGCAAAATCTGAAATGAGGAGAAATGGCTTGAAATGGAAATAACGCGCATTCGCCATACGCAAGATGGCCGCCGAGTCATGTGACCTTCCAGGTTTTGTGGGAGTAATATTTTGAACCTTTTTGCAAAGCTTGGAGCTTATACAAGGATTGCATGAAGCAGAATGTCAAAATGTGCAAAATGCAAAATGGCGAATGTTAGGGGGCATGGCCACAAGACAATATGCGCCACCAATTATTCCTTCACATTTATTGTAGCCCTTCCTCAAAGCAAGTATAGTTTCAAGTCCCTGCAAAGTGTGCCCTGGGAGGTTTACATGTCGTTTTGGAAAATATTTTGGGGTGTGGCCACAAAATCCTATGAGACACATACTCATACATACATTTAGCAATATTGACAATATTGTCATCTGCCACATTTCTGTCCATTCTTGGATTTTGTTTAAATGATCTTGGATTACTTTAGTCGATTCCAAACTGTTTGCCAACCCTCCAAGTTTAGTATCTTCTTGACCTTTCATTGCAATTGTTGAGTTGTCTTTCAGTTCAATGTCTGTTTGCCAGTTTGTTGTGATGAGGGGTTCTCCAATATCTGCCACCTAAGCCTCCCTGCTTTTGCATCTCCAGAGATCAAAAGATACGCCTCAGTTTTGGTGTATTGGGGAATCTGCAATGTGTTGCTATATGACCATCCTGCCTCCTGTAGTTTACCTTTGACAACATGTCATCAGTTAAATTTAAATCTGTCAAAGCTTTGTAGATGCAGTCTTCATTTTTGTTTTTTGTTGCATTTTTGCACCTCTGTATGTCTTAGTGTATTTCTGTGTAGACAAATAACTTATTACTCAGACTAAAACCCTATAACCTCACTGAGACACAGTATAGCATATATGTACAGTCAGGTCCAGCATTATTGGCACCCTTGATAAAAATGAGCAAAAAAGGCTATATCAAATAAACAATACATGTTATGAACTATAGTATATATAGTCTATTTGCCAGCCTATAGAGCCCTATTGTGAAGCCAGAAATGTTGAGTACCCCAAAGTTTTATGTTAGAAATGTACAGTATGGGTCCCCAGCATTTAGAAACTGCCAGATGCTAACTTGCATATGTTGGGCAATTTGCATAATTAGCATAATCACCTATATGGACAATATTTCAGCAACTGCTTGGCCGATTTGGACAATATTGGAGTGGTTTTGGGGGTTATTGAGGATGCTGAATCCATTTCTGACATTTTAAAAATTCAAAATGGCCGTTTAAACCAGATTGGGGGATCTTCCTCCATGAGGAATCTTTCAAGATCCTTCAGTCTGTGCTTTTGTACTGCCCTCTTCAATTCAAACCACACATTTTAAATTGGGTTCAAGTCTGGAGACAGAGATGGGCATTGCAAAACAGTCATTTTGTGGTCAGTTAATCATTTCTTTGTTGATTTTGAGATATTCTTGGGATAATTGTCTTGCTAAAAGATCTATTTGCAGCTAAGTTTCAGCTTCGTGGCAAGAGGGAACCAAGTTTTTGACAAAAATATATTGGTACTTGCTGGAGTTCATGATTCCATTGACCTTAACAAGAGCCCCAGGACCAGTAGATGCATCTAACATCAAAGGACCGGATAAGGAGCGGATAAACCACGTTGTGTTTTTTTCTGGGGACTCATAGCGGACGGCTGTGCCGTTGAATTGAAATTAGGTCCCTATCCACCTTTCAATACAACGTACATTTTAGGCTTGTTAAGAACAATAACTATCCATTTTCTGTGTCTCTTACAGTATTAGTTGTGTCACTTGAAAATGCTATTTAATTGATATCTGATTACTTATTCTACGATGGGTGTATTCATGTTGGAGGAAATACGATTGTAATCTCAAAAATCATACATCATATCTGTGTTGTTGCATTTATGATTAGGGTGTCATTATCACTGTAAAGATATTGATGTATATGAATTAACAATGGCAAATATGTCAATGTTGGGGCTTGAGATGCATATCTAACTTTGTAACTAATGAGACATAGGATATACCCACATTTAACACAGCTTTACTTGAAAATGACAAACGTTATTTGCCGTGAAAGAGAAACAGAGCCATATTGATTGTTTTAACTTTATTGGAAGCGGCAACGTGCAATTTATCCAAATGCGCAGCTCATCATTATTGGCTGAACAGCTTCCCGGTGTGTTGACTGCTACACATCACATGACTTTCCTCACCCAAGCGTATGTGAGACAGTTGTTGGCGCTGAAAGAAAACACACTTTAACAGAGCTTGGTGAGTTCAAAAACAACAAAACAAAACGCAACATCCTAGATTGGAATTCGTGGACAACCTTAGAATCCATGTTATGTTATCAAACGAAATGGTAACAGATCGCGCGCAAGCTGCGTCGTTGTTGTCGGAGTGCTTTGTGTAGTAGCTGTATCCGTTCGTAAAGTGATTCGTAATTGTGCTTGTCCATTTGCTCGTCTGTATTGACGTTCCGCGGGCGAAACGTTCCGGCTTTTACCCAGACCCCAGGTATCTTAACCTAACTTGGCTAGCTAGTTCACAGTAGGTCAAGTTGTACAACATAACTGCATATGCTGCATGCAAAACTAGAGATAAGTATGTGCTCGCATGTTGGAAAAGAGTGTACAGTATTAACACCTGCCTCCGTTGGTCTCTGTCAAATTCAGTTCTATGCTGTTTTGGCAAGACTTCACAATGTACGGTATTGTCAAATCAGGGTCATATATGTGAAATATAGTCTATGTTATATATCTAAGGTATATTATCATTCCTCTTCCTATCTCTGGACAGTGACCGACCACCGACCGTGGGAGTCACATGAATGTAGAGGATGAGGTGTGAACAGCTGGGAGGAATCTTGAGAGGATTGGACTGTAACAGCTTCTGTTAGGTCTTGCTGGGGTGGGCACACCCTTAAACACTCGGCAACATGAACACAACCACCACCACCCCTTCTGTTGAAGATGATGGCATGTTCCACTACATATTGGTGCCAATCTTCCTCGTCACCGTCATTGGGATTGCTTTTGCTGGGGTAGGTTGCATAGGAGCAGTACCGACTAAAACTATTTGACCTGGCAGGAACATTGCAGCATATCCCAAAAATTTGTGAGAAGTGTGAGTAAGCACAAGTGAAAGATTTTTAGATCATTCATAAAGAACATCATCAAGAGGTTTAGGTCATTCAAGGACATTTTACTTGCATGGATTGTATTACAATAGATGTTGATAGTACGTAGATTCATGTTTTACTAACCTTTTATTGTACCTGATTGATGATCACAAATAATGTAAAGGCTTATCTGACTGTAAGAATGATAGGGAAGGTGACAATGTCCAATCACCTCCCCATTACACCTGTGGGACTAAAATAAGGTATGGGTCCTCATAGCAGCAGTGCTATATTTTTTAATTCCTGTCACAAATGTGTAAATACTTAAAGCCTGGTACCTAGTTGATGTTGCTTGCAAAAAGGTCAGCCCAATCTGCAAAACTATAGCTCAAATGGTGTTTAACGTTTATTATGCAATCCGATAATTTCTCATAGAAAAATGCTATGGCGTTCATTAAAACCTACTTAGGCATAGTTCTCTTCTAAACCAGGCTAAGTTCCTCAGTGCAAGTCCTGTAACATGCAACGCCTAGTTAGCGTTTGTGTTGCACTAAAATAATTGAAGGAAGGCTTAAATTATGGCATGAACTCAATAATATTTGTCTGTACCGTACTGTTAACTGTACCATTTTATTGTATGTTTATTTGAGACTGTTGTCTGTCATTTTTAGGTGATGTACGCATCTAGGAAAAGAAGGTAAATGTTCCTGTTTCAAATCGAGGGAATAATGTATTGGGGAAGTAGATCATGCCGATATCTGAATGTTATGTAGCAGTGAAGTGCACTTCCTCTGCCTGTGTCCAAGCACAGCAAAATCCTGGGGCCTTTCTCACGAAGGAAGTTCAACATAGTCGGGGTATGTTTGCATTAGCTGGCTACACAAAGCCTAACAAAGGCAATTATGGCTAACCTGTCTCACAACGGTGGTTATCAACTCGCTCTGTCAATCCAGGTTTTTCTGATCGAGCTATGAGCGTGTGCACACAAAAAGGGCGGTGTTTGTAACACAGCCAATTGCATGCAACATGGAGAGATCCTGAGCACTGTTTCACGAAGCAGGATTGGTGGGTTAGCGAGCTAACTTTGGGTTTAACCCAGGGTTTTCGCTCTCACGACCCACTAATCCTGCTTCGTGAGACAGGCCCCTGGTCTCCAATTTTGTCCTCCAGTAAGAATTACAATTATGCTTGATTGGTCAAATATACGTCTATTATGATTATTGCATATTGAAATTTTCAAAAAGCACCTTGTTGATTTTGACAAGTTAAAATCATGTCACATACTTTCTAGAGTCACAAGATGATGAAAATATGTATCATCTTTTGTTATTGTTTACTTTGACATTTATAGGAAATCAACTTGAACTAGTTTGTCTTTTATTCAGTAGTGCTAGAAGCTTGTTTAAAAGCCTGCTTGTGGACCGTGCACGACACGGAGCTGGACATATGACGATACACGAAAGAAGAAGAAGAAGTGGACCCTCAATTGTGAAATTTATCTTGGCTAATTTTCAATTAGAAATGTCAATTTCAATCTTCTTCTTGTTTTCGTAATCAAGTTGTTTTTGAAGACCCATAAATTGTAAGAGCCATCTAAATCACCCATGGAAATGCTTTTTGTGTGAGGGTGTAGAGCAGGGGTCTTCAACTCCAGGCCTCGAGGTCCGCAGTGTCTGCAGGTATTTGCTCCAACCACATACTGCACCACCTGATTTCGAATAATTACTTTACCTCCTTGGTCCAGGAAGCGAGCTAATTAGTGAAATCAGGTGGTGCAGTGCGTGGTTGGAGCAAAAACCTGCAGACACTGCGGACCTCGAGGCCTGGAGTTGAAGACCCCTGGTGTAGAGGCTTGTTGATAGGACTAGCACCACCAGAGAGATACAGAACTGCAGCTCACTGCACCAAACAGTACAATCCTGAAGAGGGCGCTGATTCTCAACATGCACCGGCCAAGCAGGTTAACGGGAGCAACGGTGTGTTTCAGGATCGACCGTCTGCGTCACCAGCTGCTCCCGGTCTACGCCTATGACCCTTCAGAGGAGGAGCAGGAGACCGAACAGGAAGTTCAGTGGAGGAATGAGAACATGAATGAGGTACCGCACACTTCCCTTCCTGCCTGTGGTTCCCAGTACACATCAATATTGACTCCTCCTATGTATGTATGTATGTAGATGTATTAGCTATAGTAAGGATCCATTGTCTGTCTCATCCTGGTGTAAAATATTCCACATTCTGCTGGAGTGTACACCTGCAAATCTGTGGCAGCTACTTTCATATGAGCCAGCCTGCCTCTAAAACACATCATTTAAAAAAAATGCCATCTATCTTATTTTTTAACCTGTTGGTTATTTACAATATGGATTATGAGATCAATCATTTATTCTTTTGTTAATTATTGAAAAGTTTGTTCAAGTGACTACCTATGAACTTCCCTCATTGACTCAAAGCGCATTTTGTCTCCTGTGCACAACAATGTAACACGTTTTGGGGGAAGAGTTGGAAATCTCGAAATGTAGATTATTCTCTGATATGCCCAGATTGTTCAAGGTGAACTATTTTCTTTGAAAGGTGAAACTTGAATGGCTTTCACAAACTTTCCAGATTGTTTGCATTAAATATAAATAAGCATATCTCCCTCAGGCCAACACCACCTGATGCCATTTTTGTTCGCCACACTATGTTTTCAAACTGTTTACTTTTGTTTGCAAACATTCATGGCGAACACAAAGCTAACAGTAAAAAGTTGTTGCAATTCTTTGCAAACATTTGTACATTTGTACTTTGGTGCGCAAAGAGAGGAAGAGTGCCAATTCAGTGGATTTTCTGTGTGCGAGAATGACAATATTATGCAGAGGAAGTATTGTGGTTTGGGTCTATTTCAGCATTTCAATTTTTTTCCAACCTTGTCACAAGTGAGCTATTTTGCTCACAAACTAAGTAATATATATTTTTATAATGGATTAGTAATGCCTAAGCAGTCAAGGAATATTCTGATAAATGCAAATGTGACAAGTTTTTAATTTTCCCATGGAACCCTAGGTGCCTTTTTAAATAGGATCAGTGGCACAAACAGAATTCAGCTGAAGCGCAATGCAATTGGTCCTATAAACATCAAATCATTCAAATGGTTATGTTTATATATGGATTGTGAATAATGAGATCTGTTCAGTAAATAAATAATGATACAATCACCATTTGCAGCTATGCAATTTGTATGGCAGGTCTTTTGGACACCTAAGTGTTTTTCTTTTGTCTAATTCTTGATTTTACAAAAGCTTGGATCGAGGGGTGGCTTTCAGTAGATCACAGTGAGTTAGCTGCTCTGCTATGCAGAAAACCATCACCCAGAATCAGGAAATCTATGAATGATTTAGCACCAGGTTCCTCAAGAACATACAGAGCATTTCGGGAGAGAAGTGGCATCATGTGTGTCGGCTCCCCAGCCCAGACACAGACAGCACTATGCACCGGCCTTGTGGCCAACTATCCCAGGCCAACCGGAGATCCGCGCAGGTGGGGTATCGTTTTGTTCTGACCAATATGATTCTGACCTCTACTCTGACCTCTAGCATTCAGTCAAAAATAATTATATTTATTAGCCTAGCATACCCTTCATTCTTGAAGTTGCCTAGCAACAAGAACATATCTGAAGAGTGTGTGAGTGGTTGGAGTGGGGTGAGGCGCTGGATGGTGGCAGATATTTCGCAGATGGCTCAAATCAGCAAACCCAGTGGTTCAGAGAACCGATACAGTGATAATGGCAATGCTCTTGTATAAATGTGTCTCGCTTTTTCTTTCAAACAACTGACAAAACATTTAATGTGAATCTAAAGTCTTGGACAAACAGACATAATAGAGAAATATCACTTCTAATTTGTAACCGTTTCAGCCATTCCAGGTTTTAGGTTTTACACGAAACAAGTTTCATGAGAAGCAAATCTTGGTGTCCACACTAAACTGCTTCAGTAAAATCTGGAATGGTTCCAACTGCTGTACGTTGGAGTGCTATTTCCATCCCTGTCATCTGCATTATTTTACTGTCAGCAGACTGCCTAATGTTGTACATTGTATAAAGAAAGCATTAACCAGCCAGTATTAGCTTGACACACATCTGGCTTGCTTATTTTAGGGAAGATGCATTTGAAAACAAACATTTACAGGCCAAATGCTTATTGGATGGGAATATGTTATCATTTTTGTTTTTATTTGATTGGTTATTGTCCAGTGTTCCTTTAAATCTTTATTCCCACAGCATATGTTATAATGTGGAGAATAGAAAGGAATGGGACAACCCCTTGACAAACAGACCTGAGCTATAGTGTTAAACCACCATATTTATATGCCTGGGGCAGGGCAATATATTCAGCATGCACACATATTCAATGATCCTTACTAGATTATGGGCATATCGAAACACATTTACATTTACATTTTTACATTTTAAGCATTTAGTGGACTAGCTTATACAGAGCGACATACAAGATGTGCATTAATACATGGTAAGAACAATCATAGTTCGCGCAAGAGATCAGTGCAGTAATACAGCGATCGACATCGTAGTTGGCAGCTGCATAGAAGTAAACTTACTTTTTAGAAGTAAACAAGTATACATATACAGTAAAGATATTCCACAGTAAAATGTTTCACATAGGGACACCAGAACAAGTCATTCATGAGCTTATCGATAAATGTAGCTAAAATGTCATTTTACACTGATTGGGCTAATCTTTTATGAGCAGAAGTGGGCATGAAATCCAAAAACAGATACAGCCCTCCTTACCCACTGCTGATGTATGAAAGTGTGGGGATTGTATATCTTCTAATATCAACAGGGGCTAAAGGAGAAAAGGGGGAAACAAGTGGCAAAAGAGGTTCCAGAAAACAAGACCCAAGTCCTCATTAAGTTGAACAATTTCTTTCACACAGAGTTGTTAATGCAGGAAATAGCTTGACAGGGCATTTAGCACTGTGTTCAAGACCAGGCTTGATGCAGTGATTGATATTCTCTAGACAGGTAAAACAAGATTAGATTGGCTGAATTGTTGTCGTAATCCAAATTTTTTCTCAAGTTCATGAGGGTTAAAAAGTCTGTGGATCCTAATTAAATCTGTTATAATTCCCTTTCCTTGCATTACGTGAAACATTATTGCCCAGAATAAGAGTTAGTCTACTGCAGGGATCCTCAAGCTACAGGGTCTGACGGTTTCTCTTGTTACTCGTGATTACATGGTTAACTTGCATCGCCTGGTTTCTTGGGTCAAAATGGGCTGCTGATTTTAAGGTGAAAATGAAAACTAGCAGACCCCTGCTTTACCGAATGGCTACTTTCTATAAAATGTGAGTATGTACATGTGCCATTCTTGTATCTTCATGGTATAGCACCTTATCAGCTACTGTAACCTGGTGCAACATGGTCTTATTCAAATATCACAAGATTAAGATTGGTCTATTGCAGTTCTTTATTTTCATAAAATGAGCAAATTAATAGGTAGACGTGGATCTTGAACTTGACCTTGACATCACCCTTCATCCTCATATTAAAATGCATATCCTACTGTTATGCAGTGCACATGCATGCCTTTGGCTAGATTCCTCGAGGAACTCACAAAAACTCAATTAAACATGGGATGTGCTTGGGTCTACAAATTTCCAGATAAGGGGGATGTCACCTTCACTCTTCCGATGTACCCGAGCTGATATGTAGTTAATCTCCGTAACCACTGAGTGTCAGCATTGGATCAACAATTTATCAGTACAAACAGTGATTCAGGATGCAGTATAGGTTTTTCTCCTCATGGATTATAATACAAAGAGCACATCCCACCATGTTTAATTGTTTTTCAGCTTTGAGTTGCAGAGGATTTGTTTGGATAAGACTATTTATTATTATTTTTTGTTTGTTTCTGATTTTCTCCCAATTTGGTAGCCAATTACACCCTTTATTTTTCATGTCAATCCCCCACTTGTATTGTGAGTTCGCCGGTGTAGCCCTGTGACCGGCAGTGACAAAAGCGAAGTATCGTCTCCTCCGAGACGGCACTCGCCAATTTGTCGACCGTAACTCCGGTACTCCAGAGCCACTCCTATTGGCTCCCCTCCCCCCTCCCTGGGGAGGACAGCCAATTGCCGCCCCCTAGTGGCATTCCCAGCCAGAGCTGGAATCTAACCCTGGTCGCAGTGACCAGCGTCAAACGTTGTAACCACTAGACCACGGATGAGACTATTTTTGACATGTCCAGGGTAGTTTGAGCAGAAAACATCAGCAAGTCTTTGAGATTGAAAAAAAACAACAACTTACTACTTTGCAATGATGGAGAGTATTTCATACTATGTTTTAATACTAAAGGCAGTTGTAGAAAAATATTTATGGTATGAAGTTAAAATTACATTTGGGTTAAGAAGCTTAGGTAATGACTATTGACGTCTCCATCAAAACAAAATCAGTAGGACAGTATCACCAACTGTATCCGTGGTTTAAGCAATGGTTAGGCAATCTCCACGATATGCATTTATTTTATGACAAAATACTTGACGTATTAGACATTTGAAGTGTGTGTCCTCTGTTGGTGCAGGGCTGGGCAGGGTTGTATCAGCATCGGCGCCCCCTCTTGATGAAGCATGCCAGCACATGAGAAGAAAGAGGGTGTTGCGGTGACACACGAAGACCATGGCCTCACCTTTTCCCTCTACATTTTTATGCTTCACCCACACCCCAAATTTACCCACAATCCACTTCGGTTCAAACTAAATGCTTCCTGTATCTTCATTTGTTTTGAATGTACACTCCTATGAATGGCACCACACTTTCCCTGTTCCAAAACTTGGCACTTTGGTTACATACTCATGGAAAACGGGCATTAAACTGGCACTGTGACAAATTTCTGGAATTATCAAAATTCCGTCTAGCTGACTGCATAGGCCACTCGGGGAATGTCTTATTTATGACAATCTTTCACCACCAAACTTCAATACAGTGATTCGCCTTGGCTAAGCATGTCATGTCATGTCCTGACCGTGTATAATAGAAACACACCGGGTCCCTGCTTCAGCTGAGGTCATCTGTACCAAATAATTGACGTCCTTCTGAGCGCAGCATCTGTTAAAATTCCCAAATTGTACTTGTGTTCTGGGTTTCGGTTGGTGACCAGGGGTCAAGGTCAAAAATTACATTTGTTCTCAACCAACACTATTACACCTGTTCTGGTTCAGTTAACACTAAATAAATTGAATGCAAAGTATCTTCCGTAAATGACTGATATTTATGATCTTTAGATTTTGAAACCTTTTGTTGCTTTTGGTACTGGATGGGCTTAAGTAAATATGTAAATAAGCCCAAATTGTATCTTATGTTGTACAGTCTGTATTTTAAAGAGTTAAGGAGTATGTTCAAATAAAGTCTGTTATACCTGTATTTTACCCTTTGGTCTGCTTGGAGTGTTGCCATATTTGTCACTTATTTTGTAAGGGATTTAATGATGGATTAGAAAGAAGCACAGTGATGGGTTGTTATTCAGACTGAAAAAACACCCTTAGAATTGCTTTAAGCCAGTCTTTAGAATTGTGCTGGTAAAAAAATAATGGAAAAGTCAATATGATCAAGTCTGATACTCAACCATAGTAACCATGTCGCAAAACATCATAAAAAATGGGAAAGTAAAACTTGGGACATTGCCTCATCTGTTGCTTTTCACACTGGCATTCATTTGATTTTATTTATTTTTTTACCAGGTGGGACAAAAACAGGCAGTCCACTCTCCATTACATCAAAATGTGCAAACTACTGCAAGGTTAGAATGTTAAGTCAACTTGCTGTGTGAGGCACTGGCCATTTTAGTTACATATTAGTTATATAAAATATAATATTTAATATTAAATATGTTCATATTTAACATATTAGCCCATCTAATGGTAAACCTGTATAAATGCAATCCTTTATTAAATGATATGGTGACAAAAGCAGATGTCTAGATCTCAGTGCTTTATAGAGAAGGGAGGATGACTCACCTCAATCCCCACCAGTGTGTAGCATCCGTTTGGGCAATGTACAGCAGATAGTTACACCTTCACATATAAGTGAAGGTGCAGTGGAAGGGATTATTTTAGCCAATTACAGTGGGGGATAATTACATGTCTCCTACAGCACAGTATGCCCATCATTGCACCAGATAATTTATTTTCCTCCTTGGTGAAATATAAAAAAGGCACACAAACTGGAGGTATGGACCTTCAACACAATATGTGCACTTAACCAAATGGTCTCGATGTTACATGCGGTTTCACACAAAAACATTGTCAAGCAATAAAAAAAGGATTTGATATTGAAAAAGATGTTGTATTTATTATGTATATCTGCTTACACACAACACAGTAAGGGATTACTCTTGATATTTCAAAGATTAAAGTTCAATTTTCAGTACATGTATTCCGAATTGTAATCCAGTGGTTTTGGCCACTTGTTTCAAGGGGTCTGGAACACAGCTCCCAAGACCACAAGAAGCAAAGTTTACTAAAAATAAGCTGTTCTCTTCTCAATAACATTTTTCAGCAAAATGTAAGAAACAAATATTTAAAAAATAAAAACAAATGACAGGCCATACGGCACACCATTATATTCCTGAGGCAAACACATTTGCTATTAAGATAGACAATTTTCTCATTCCATATGAATGTCAAGGGATATCATATTCATAGTTTCAGTGACAGTTTTATTTTTAAACCCCCAAAAGTCTTGACATATATATATTTTTATCTATATTGAGAACGTTGTTCTTTAGAGTATTGGTTTTCGAAAGTGGACACTGCAGAGGAAATGGGAGTCACAAACATCAGCTGTTTTCTTTTCTTTGAAATATCAGAAAGATGTTTGACCCCCACAGACTTGCAGTGGGTTCAGATACCAAATGTCATAGGCAGCAACCCAAAAACGACATAACCATGATTATATCAGAGGTATCTGGGGCATAATCTTATGGCTAGAGGAACATGCTCTGTACAAAGACAACAGAACAAATACAAATGTAAAAAATATATTCAAGGAAAAAACCGTTGTACCAGTCATCATACTCCATTAAAAAGCACAGATATGACAATAGTCCAATAACTGTATATTAAACCTTCCACAAACAATAGATTCTCGTGCAAGTACAAAGAATCTCATTCGCAAAGATGTAGAATCAGAATGCACATTTAATACTCTTGTATTCAAAATAGTTTCAGGTGGAGACAGTGCAAAATGCATGACACCGTAGGTACACAAGGGGAATGTCTTTACCTGTGAATATGTGTACCCAATGACCAATATTCAAAAAGGGGAGGAAAGAGAAAGACTAAGCCATATTACTAGCTGGCACAAAATACATTTCCATAAAGATGCCACTTGTTGAGGCATCAAAGTTTGCCTGCCAAATGATCCAAATGTCAAATGGCCAGAATGAATGTAGTGGGCCTACTGCAGCAAACCAGTTTTCCATTAAATCATGCCCATTGTCTGCCATCTGTACGGACAAACATTTGCAAACTCTAATCAACAACACACAACTGCAATATATTTCAGTGCACCACAAAAAAAAACATGTTAAAAAACTGCACCACTATCACAGTCAAGCTTATTGGGTTCTCCCTGACATGAACATATAGAGTTATACGATTCAGCAGTTTGGGGCTCTTTACTTAAAAAGCCACACTTTGAGAAAACGGGCTGTTGTGTGTGTGTTCATGTGTGCACGTGTTACACAAGCTAAGCAGAAACGTAAAACCCAAAACAAGTTGTAAAGAACCAACACGGTTTAAAATCCAAACTACCAAACTGATCAAAATGACCCTACAAACTCTTAGACACTTACCCCAACACACGGACACCCCCATTCTCCCTATTCCCAGAAGTTACATTGAGCCAGCTGAATGTAAGAAGATTAAGTCAGCCATCTTCGAATGAGGTATGAATTTCTGAGCCCAGCCGTGAGGGCTAGCCCATCAGCAGTAGACTGGCTAATAACTGAACTGCAGCAGCAGAAGATTCCTGTAGACACCCATAAACTAGGCAGTGACCAAGAGTAACTTGACACCAAAGGGGGAAAAAACCAAGACAACAACACATTAAAAACTATTTTAAAAGCAGCATCCTGTAACCTGAAATACCTCTCCAGACTAACAAAAAAGAGCAACTCGTCCCTGTCCCTGTGCGAAATGATGACTGACAAAACTCCACCAGGAGGCATTTGCAAAAACTACAAATTTGACTGGGGTGCCACCACTCAGCCTTCTATTCATATTTATAATTTCCTCTCAAAATGTTTGCTGACGATGCACTCCCCCCCCCCCCCTCACTCCTCACCCAAAACTGCTCACAAACTGCTCAATTAATTGGTGCTGAAACAATGAGCTAAAAGACATGGAATGAACTGGGATAAAAACCCATCCAAGCACATGCCTCCACTCCTACATAGCAAGAAACATGTCTGGTTCCTATCAGTACCCTCCAGTGAAACCCAGCCACTTAATGATATCCTAGTGTTCCTTTCATATCTGGATCTTAAGGATTCTCAGCAATAAATCCAAGCATTGCCACAGTATCAGCATGCCTATTAGTAGGCAGGTCAAGGAGCTCTGGAGCTTCTGACTAACATAATATTGACCTGAATGAAAAGAGCAAGGTATTCGATTTCAGAATTGACTAAAAACACTGGCTGCAGATTAAACCAAATACATTAACAAAATGGGAATATTTTATATGAAAACATTCACCTTCGTATGACATTTCTCCTTTGAGAGCACTGCTTAAGGCGTGAATCCCTTATGAAATACACCAAATATTGACTCACAAAAGCAATGTGGTTCATACACAGGCACTAAAAGTAGGAGACGGAGGAATCCAACCCAGATATGGAAGGCATTTTGGGCATTTCAAGGGTCAGGCTGTGGTGGCACTGGTATAGACAGATCATGTCCCCAAGCACTGACTCTGAACCAGTTTATGTTTATTTTACATAATGGCTAAGGTTTGAATAAGTGATTGGTTGGCCACTTGTGGATAGGTGTTGGGGGCAAAGTACCCAGGGCAAATGGACGCCCTGCGGGAGCTTGGACTGCACAAAAGGAGAGAGATGGACATTAGTGGACAGAGCACCCCCTCTCTGTCATGCAGTTATCAGTATCACCACGCTGTTTAAGAGCTGGTAGCATGTGTATGCAAGAGCCCCAGTCTGTGTAATTCTGAATTTAAAACAAAATATGTGACATACATAAGACCCAGTCTGGATTTTAAAATAAATGGCAGCAGGTTTGGTTGTTGAGATGTTGACCTACAGTTAGAGCACCATATTAGCTTTACCCTGGGAATGTTTCTGGTCATACCATTGTCATACATATTCATATAGGCTTAAAGCTGGGAGGAGGGGGCAGGAAATGCATAACAAGCGGAGCCACACAACGTGAAAAAAGTCAACTACAAAACATTACACTGTGGGACAAGGAAGGAGCACTCATAACAATACGCTATTCCAATCTACCTTGAAACCAACTCTAGTCTAAGTGGCTGCAAGGGATTGATTTCTTTTGAATTACCACACAACATGCATACAAATGAACAAAATTACAAAGGGAAAAAAGAATCCTAATTTCCTAAAGTCCAGTACAAAAGACCACCATTTGTGAGTTTTAAAGCCCGTTAGGAAATAGAACGGGTAGTCACAAGATTTTCCTTTACAGTTGGATATTTAGACTATAATCACACATATCCATATATATATATTATATACATACAGTACCGTGCAAGTCTTAGGCCACCCAAGAAAATTATGTTTAAAGCCATTTATCTGGGCAGTGAAAAACACTATATAACATGAGGATAAATACAAATAAACATTAATACAGTAAAAAGTTACAAGAATTTCTTGTGTTTTCTAAAAAGTTATTGATATCTTTGTGAGATGGCTGGAAGAACACAGGTTTGGTTCCCAAATCTCTCCTCAAGGCACTCCAGCCATTCCATGTATTTGTTAAATTCCACCACCAGCACACCTGATTCAACAATGAAAAAATACATGAAATGGCTGGGGTGCCTCGAGGAGAGGTTTGGAAATGGCTAAGCTAACACAGATTGACAGACATAAAATCATAGTTTTGCATCAACAAGTGTTGTGACTTGTGTTTTTAAAACAAGAGGTTTTTGTTACTTTAAATTGTATTAATGTTTCTTTGTGTTTACTTCAATGTTATATAGTATTTTTTCGCCCAATAAACACTGCTCAGATAAATGGCTTTAATTTGAGTGGCAGAGTTTTGCACAGTACTGTATATTATATAAAATGTATATATATATATATATATATATATATATATATAAAAGTTTCATTCCAGTGCCGTTGCAAGTATCAGGCATGACCACCACACCTCCCTCTCTGATCATGGTAGAGGTAGAGGGTGTGTGGGTGAGTGTGGATTAGAGGGTGAAAGATTCTGAGTTTTAGTCCAGCTCTGGTTGACAAGAAGTCATGTTGAATGATGAGGTAGTGTGTGCCAGTTACTGATCTTCGTCTTCCTCCTCTTCTTCAGAAGACTCCTTGGCCCCCTGCTCTTCCTTCTCCTGCAAAGTGAACAAGAGCACATGGAGAACATAGTGTCAGGACTCCAACCCATGACATGCAGCCTCAATCCTTGGCCCACCAGGCCCCTGAAAGAGAATTGCCAAAGTCATACCCTTCCTAAAAATCAATTCAACCTTTTCCTGGATGTAAAGGGTAATTACTGACCTCCAATCTAATCTCCAACCTTTTTTCTCTAAGCAGGATACTAGAAAAGGTTTTTTCTGAACAACTCTCTGGCTTGGAAATTATCTGTTGGAGAAATGCCATAGCACTGAAATTGCCTTGTATGTGTCTGAAATGACCTCCATCAAACCTCAGATGCTGGCCTGCGGACTATCCTAGCCATGCTGGATCTGTTCATGTTTCGACACCATAGATCATAACATCTTGTTGTAGCATCTCCAGTCACAGGCTGGACTGTTTGTGAAGGCTTAAGTGGCTTGAGTAATCCCTTACCCAGTGCTCTCATTTCTTCTCCTCGGCTGATGTGAAATCATCATTAAGAGCTCTGCGATATGGTGTCCCTCAGGGTTCCATCTTGGGGCCAATGCTATTCAGTGTGTATATGTTATGGAATAATTGGACTTTTGACCATTTTTGCTTCATGATTATATCAACAAGTCAAACCCCAGAACCATGGTCCAGAGAACAGCTCTGTGGGGGCTGTCAACTACTTTGGCATACTCAAGTTGTTCACCAATCTGGTCAAATCCACAGGTTGTTCTGTAGCTGGGATGTAAAAACACAAGTGTGCAGCAGGCATACAATGCTACAGGAAAGGTGGAGAGGCAAGCAGATTATGCATTTATGGTGGTTTTCAATGGCTCAGTCGTTCTTGTATTGAGGACAATTAACATCTATGTGCCAAGTGCACTGAGCTCTAGGAGATGGCCATGGGGAAGAGTGACCCAAGAACCTTCCCCCCCTTCCCTTTTTTACCATTTGCATTTTTTTTCCCCCCATTGACAGAACTTAAATCATGCAGGCACAGCCCTGGGACCATCAGTATGGTGAAAACAGCAACAGCAACTGTGTGTGAATGGGATAAGCCAATCTAAAGATTCATGGTGTAGCTAAAGAGCCATCAATCTGCATGATGCCTTCAATCACAATAGATACATCCTAATATTATACACAGAATATACGTACACAGAAGTGTGCTTAAGGTTTCCTGAAATGACAAAAAACGATTTGAATCCATATGCCACAACTACTCCTTGCAGCCAAAATGTTTAGATTGAGTGATTAACATATTCAAGGGGTGGATTTTTTATGATGTATTAAAAACAGAAGACACTGTGGAAAGTAAAATGACACAAAATCAATTTCCCTCATTTGGAAAGAAAGAGGAGAAGAATAAAGAGTTTTAGAACAGCTTCGATTTCTTAATTCATGCGAGCTCAGCAACAGGTGCTAAGCTAAAGTTCCAGTAAACCACTGAGCTACAACCATGTGTTGATTAGAAACTCAAAGGGAATAATCGAGTTAATGACTAAATTACTACCAGACCACAGTGTAACCAGGGAAAAAGATTTCAAAAGGCTTCAAATACCAAACCACTAATGTGGCTCTGCTCTCAACAGGAACGTGTTCCATGTGCTTTGCTTAGAAAGGGGGAAAAGGGTCTGGTGAAATTGCTCCTCTAATAAGCATCCGACAAATGTTTTGAGGAGGTTGCCATTGGCCCCGCACGCACGCACGCACACACACACACACCTTCACATTCAAAGGGATAACCACAACTGAGAAGTCTTTACATATAAACTCCATAACAACTTGCATGACAGATGGAGCCATGGACAAACCTCTCCCAACTGAATTATTTTCTATCAATTTGACGACCGTGATCAAATTATTTTTGATCACAGCCTAAAGTGACACTGAAATGCTCTTACCTCCTTCTTGGGCCTCCCCCTGCGTTTTTCCACTGCAGCCCCGGCAGCTTTCTATTGAACGTCAAATATAAATGTTAGTTTGTGCCATGCACCTCATTCACAGTCCCCGACTCTATGGTATTCAATTGATTTTTAAAAACACAACCACTAAATGCACTGTAGGGTAAATGTAAGTCATGATAACAGCCACTAGAGGGAGCCCTTAGGAAATCATGGCAAGAGGGCATCGGGTTCTGAAGATATTGCTGTGGAAGCCGCCAGAGCATGGGGTGACCGCTCAGTCAGATTTTGGCTTGGTGACAGTGGTTTGGACCAGGCCAAGCCAGGCATCAGACCCAATGTCGCTCACGGACACATCGAGCCCTGGACACGGCGTGAGGAGAGGGGGCTGAGAGGGAGAATAACCATTGTTGCCATGGTTACTGCCTGACAGTGGAAACAATGAGGGGGTGCGGCGTTGGAAAAGCAGACAACTGAAGTGGGGGGGGGGATTTTGCTGCAATAAAAACAGCATCTAAGTTACCAGTAGAGGAAAGTGAAAACAAGAGGCAGTCAAAGTAATAAAAGGAAACACTGTGCAGCTTAATCACCAATCAGGTAGCTCGTGATGACCCCACCCTTGAAAGCCATAACCCCAATGTTAATTTGAAATGTAAAACAAGTTGTGGTGCGTGGGAATCCATCTGCAGGCTTGTAAAATTGAATTGTTCGGGATATGGGATATGCCCATGGTGGACTGCACAGGCACAGGACAGACACATTAGCGTGAAGATGAAGTGCAAGACTTCAGGAAATGGGTAGCCATTTTGTGATATTTTCATTATTCTTCATACCAAAAGCAAGCCAACTCACCCAAGTATGGGGGTTCAAAACAATGTGATTGGGAGGGTTGCTGCTTGTATAGTCCCTACACAGCAATCAAGGTCTGTCTACAATGGCTAAAAGAGCCCAAGATGCTATGAAATACCATGCAATTACTGCGCTAATGGCCACTGTCGTCATGGCCAGTGCACATGCTTCCCTGTCAGTGGATATGATTGTAAGATAGTTATGACCAGTTCGTACATGTGCCTGTGGTTGGATACGCTTGTAAGTCAGTTATGATTAGTGTGTGTGTTGTCGTGGTTAGGTCATTACCTGAATAACTGTCAGTGCTTTATAAAAAATAAAAAAATTAATGTGAACAGCGTGTACCTCACTACCAGTCGGACGGTGGATTTCTCAGCTATAATGTATTTTGCCGCTGTCGACCACATTGATTGGATTTTCCATTTCCAGTTGCACAAATTTAAAACTATCCATCAGTTCTTTCGCGAATGAAATATGTGGTCGCAATTCCCCCTAGTGGTGTAATGATGGAAAATACTGTTCAGGGGGCTGGCGGATGGTGGACAGTAGAGGGCGATATAGCAAGGTAAAATATAACCATTCTCTTTTGGAGATTGTACAGAGATGGCAGTAGAACGGGGGAGCACAGTATATATAAGAGAATAGACAGTCGTCAAATCTGGGTACTTCGTCATGACCACGCCCACCGTGGGGGAAAACATTGGTTTCCCATAATTAATAAGGGGTTTAAAAGCAGTATTCTGACAATGGCAAAAAAGTTGCTGTGTGGCCCTATGTGCTAGCAACAAAAAGAAAACCCCATATCTGCCCTTTTATATTTTGCATACATATGTAATGAGGGGCTTACTTTGCTCTTGGTGTTGACCTTGTTTTTGCTGCCCTTCGGTCTACCTCTGGGTCTCTTGGGAGTGGGGGATCCACTGACTTCCTGTAATGGAGTAGGGGGGTGGTAGAAGATGTCAGGCACATTCATCAATGACTGAAATTCATGGGGCATGTAGACCAATCGGGAGTGTGTGCATTATAAAGACGTGAAGTATGCACCATGGTCAAAGGAATGGTACTTTTACAGTAACTGGATGGAAGTATTGCATAGACCATTGTTAAGGTACCAGGTGAAATTAGTTATCTGTGTAATCACCGGCTTTCATTGGTTAATTAAATGCGGAGTAACAACAAAAACAAACAGACCCTGTGGTTCTCCAGGACCAGCGTTGCCTCTCCCTGCACTAGCTGTATATCCAGCAATATATATGGATAATATGTAAAATGCAAGCTATGCAAGTCCCCCCGGATGAGGGAGTCTGCTAAGCAAACAGGCTTACAATAAGTTATAGCTGTAAGCACTTCTGTGAATGCAAAGGCCACATTCACGGCCAGCTTTCTAGGAGATATGGCACACGGATTCCAGCAAAGCTATCTGCAAGTCATACCCAGAACCGTTCCAGCATTCTTTGAATGTTTGGTTCAGAGAAATCCAGCTATTTTTTTTGAAGTAGCATGCATGACCACATGGTGGGCGTATGGATGAGAAGTGTAGGGGCTTGGCACGGGACCATGAGGCTGTACTCTTGCTGTGCTAAAGGAGGGCCACTGCTGAACAGAGAGCAAGCAAAGGTTCACATCTGTGCCAATCAAACTTGAACCAACAAATGAACCCCTCAAGGTCAGAGCAATGGTTGGCATTGTCAGATTAGCCAGCAACATAACAGATGGTTACCTGGTTTTGTTTTAGATTGCTATACAAAACTATGATCTTAAACCAGAATACATACTACCATGTTTTCACTACTCCCCCCCAACACTTCACCACCTGCTGCTTTGGAAGTTAACTCCTTCCCCAGCAGCCACTGTAGGGTAACAGTATCCAGCAGGTCTCATATTCACACATCCCACAGAACACGATCAACGGGCCCACATTACAGCCCTGCTTAATTACCTTCACTGGAAACATGCATCCTGTAAAAGGCTTCATTCAATTTGTTCGCCCAATTAACTGGTCGATTTACATTTGCTGAGAAAAACACCATGTTCTTGGCAAGTAAAAACATTCACTTTGAATTAAAAAGGGAACACACATTACCAACAAATACTCTATTATGATCTATATCAGCCCATCTGATATAAGACCCCAGAGCCTTGACCAAGAGTATCATCATGACAGACAAATAGGCCTGTATGACAATGATTTTATTTCCTGTCTGAAGACTCAATTGCAGACGCATGCTTGAACTTGGCATTTTCAGAACATGAGGGTGGGGTTATGATCAACACAGTACATGGCTGCATATCTGCCTATGAGAAAGGTTAAAAGGCTCTTCCTTGTTCAGTGGTGTAGAAGGGACTGCAGCTTTGTTTTTCTTAAGACTGTTTGTGCGTGCATGTCTGCACCCATGTCTGTCTGCGTGCATGCCGGGGCAGTCTCCACCCCCCGTAGGCCCTCACAAAACTGTTTAAACAAACCAAGAGGAAGAGTTCCCAGTCTTTACTTATCCAGAGGTTTCAGTATAGTCATCAAGCTAAGATTACACAGAGAAGTGCATTTAAAGCCATGTCCACACTAATGCGAAAACACTGTTTTCGTGTCTAAATGTTTTCCGTCCACACTACCGTTTTCACAACATTTTCAAAAAGTTGGCAGTTCACACTGACACGCCAAAAACGCTTACATTTCTTTAATGGGCATGCGCAGGAAACCTGAGGCCGTAACGAAGCAGGTTAACGCCATAAATGCAAAAGGTATTCTTATGCTCGTTTCTCATACCAGTGTTTATTTGTGGACTGGAGTTTAAGGTCATTCATGTTTGCAATGAGTACAATTTGAACAAACTTTTTTGTGAAAATTCATTGAGTTTCATTGACATAACAACATAACGACAGATGTTAACATTTCACCAGTTTCATTCTACATTCACGTTATTCTTGTTTGCACAGTTTGCACAAAAATTGTCCTAGGAAAATAGAACAATTTTCTTTCAAACGTTCTGTATTTGTGAACTTGACTGTCATCATTCAAGTTCAAAAAGAACACTACCCTTTTAACATAAGTATAAATCTAATGAAAAAAGAGAAAAAAAAGATGCATTTTCAAATGTATCCGCATTAGTGTGGACATGGCCTAAGACAATGGCTTTAAACAGAGTCTGTTTATCTTATCTTATTTACACAGGCTGACCAGCATGCATTATGTCAGAAGAGTAAAACATTAGGTCAAGCTTTGGATTGCAGTACCTTGAACTTGTAATGTATCCTGTGTCAGATGCACAAAAGCTAAATCGGACACTAGCTGTAATGGTTTGTCATTCACTTTTGGCAATATCACAGCAAACCCCTGGAATTCTTCTGGAATGGTTTGGTAGTGTGAATGGGGGCATTAATGACCAATGCCAACATTTCAATGCTGGTATTTTGGCAGCACTGTGGATTTGAAAGTAGCTTCTCTTTAACTGTTAGAGACCACAAGGAGACATCATGAAAGGGGAAATTAATACCAAGCACCCCAGCATCTGGTGTACATTATTGGGGTGAGGGTTTGTAATGATCTTCCTAGTCCGTTGTGCAGTTGCAGCCATCAGTAACCTTATACTCCGAAGCCAAGGTTACCCTCAGAGGATAAGACACGAGGATCAGTCCATGATCACGCTCCACTCATCATTTATCACTCACTAAACTGTGGTGGGGGTGGGCAGGGTATGTGAGCTGTAACTAGTTTTAAAGAGTTTATATGGTATGTACAGCATATTGCCAAATCAGCCAGACCATAAGGTGTTCATTATAAACATGCAAGTAGAAGGCTGGGTAAATGTTAAAATATGTCTCTCAATGATTATCTGGTTAACCAATTAGCCACTTAAGAATTTCAGAACCAGTTATGCTTAGTGATGTGATGAATAATAGGCTTAATGTTTAAAATATTTCCATAAGAAAACATTTCCCCCGCTACACCCCCTAGGATATACAATTGTAATGCTCATGTGTGATTGTGATTTTTTCCTCCCCAATTAAAAATGTTTTTTCTCCCAATCCACCACAACATTTTATTTTCTTTAATAGGGTAATTACAAACAGGTAAGTAGTAGGGATGCTAATTTTAAGAAATTTCCTTGATCGATCCTCACCCACATTAACAAACAATTAATGGATTCATCTTTTTTTTTTTTTTTTTTAAACAGCAAATGTAGCGCATGACAGAGAATAAAAAATGCACTTTTTTCCCTCAATCAAAGCGTTATTAAAACGTTTGAGACACGGACCTATTTTAACAGCATAAAACAATACGAATTATGAAGGAAATGAAACACGATTCAGTAGGCCTAACAATGAAAACAATATTCCTTTTGAAATTAAAAGGGTTGTCCGATAGTGGAGGCTTGGCAACTTGGTGGGGGAAAAAATTAACGAAGACCTCAAAAACCTCATGGAACACCCTTGCATCTTGCTTTAACCCATGTAAAGCTGGGTCACGGCTTAATTTACTCTGTTTATTTAAAGACTGTTTTCTCAGTAGAGGAAAGCTACTAAGCCATGTGTAGTTCACTTCATCTGTTAGCTAGAATTAGTTAGATCTGCAATTGAGATGGCAAGTAGCCTTGGTTTGTGTCCACCATCACCGTAATGCAGGGCCGGCTCAAGCCACAGGCCATACAGGCAGCTGCCTGGGGCGCCATGTCGGCTAGGGGCACCAGGTCGCCCTCACAAAAAAATTATTTAAAAAAAATCGCCGGTGGCTGGTGGGCGCCCTCTCCTTTCCTCCCAATGAACAAATAAACTAAAAGAAATACACTTTGCACCCCTGTTCTGTTCCTCACACAATGTTTCATCTGGCCTGCACTTTGACAGAGATGCTGTTACTGAGGTGGGTGATACGATGCCTGGCTGCTTGCTGAAAGTGGGGGTTACGTGCGCGCATCACAGGCAACCCAAGAGACGTGCTGTCACCTGTCGGGTCAAGCGCAGGTGACGGGGTCAGAGAGGCACACACTACTGATGCAGTCAGGCAGAGAGCCAACATCAGCGCGACGCAAGATAGATATCAGATCGATTACAGATTTTATATTTGCACAATGACTTTGAAAAGACACAAGCCTTCAGGTGCGCAGGGGAGAAAACGGAGGAAGGAGGAGGAGGAAAAGTGTCATCAAAATGCCGTTTTGTTGTGTTTCTGTGTTATTGTAGGAGGCTAGGGAGCTAACTAGCTAAGTAATAAACAAGCTAATGCTGGCTAGATAATGCGATGCTAAGAGCTACTGCTAGCATCATACAGATTGAAGGATGAATGCATGCTGATGCTGAGTTACCCCTCACGTTTTGGCTTGAAGCGTATTAGTACGCACCTGTAGTTATGACCAAAACTAGGCTACTACACCTGAATTGCAGAGTTGCAAAACCCTCATGCTTGCCTTGAGTCTCAAGCTTTATTATTAGGCTACCAAAATTAGTAGTAGGCTACAACATTATATCAGTGATAATGTGGCTAGTTATCCATAAAAATCGATTTTTGGAAGTTGTTTGTCTTACAGCTGCTTTTGCTTGTAATAGGCTAATAACTGTACCTGTCTGTACAGATACACTGTAAAAGCCCCCAGACTTTAACAATTGTGTTAAAATTGAGTTTTCGTACCATTTTCTCTTATCCTCCTTGTTTAAATGAGACTTTGGTAAGTGATTTGTTTGAGAAGTTATTTTATTTGAAAAAGAAAATAAAAAAAATATTTTTTGTCTTGAATCCATGGTGATGTCTGATTGATGTTTGTTGGGGGGAGGGGCACCCAAATGCCAATCTCGCCTAGGGCACCAAAATGTGTAGAGCCGGCCCTACCGTAATGCATAAATACCGTTGTGCCAAAAAAAAAAACATATTTCACCAAAAACTTAAGAGAAATGTGGAAGTAATTAGGCGTGCTTAGCGAATTCAAGAGACCACGCTATTGTCGGCTGAGGTAACATTAGGTTATACAAAATATAACAAAAATGTTTTGTTGTTGTGAATTGTTTCTTTTGTAAAATATTGCTAGATATATTTGATAAAATCAACAAGGTTTTAACTGTTGTTTCAAAGCAATATTATTACACTCACTAGAGTTCTTGCTATTGGATAACTCTGCTGTGCTGTGATACATAATCGTTAATTTGATATGCTTGATCGATCAAATTCTTAACGGCAATTAATCGATCATAGATTAATCATCAACATCCCTAGTAACCAGTTAGTAAAGGGTACTTATTTACATTCCTAGTTCTGACACTTAATGGTGAAATGGCATTTAGAAGAATATGCAGGCTTCACAACTTTAAATCAGTCTTTCACCCAGTTTAAAGGACTAAATAAATCCCCCACAACTTCCTCCCCATTTCCACCCAAGGGGGATAACGGTGTGCACATTTACACCCCACTCTCATCCAAACCCAAGTCAAGTGAACATCACCTTTGGTTCTTTTCGTGGTCTCCCTCGCCCTCTCTTCTCGGCTCCATCCTTGTCTTTCTGCGAGACGGCTTGATTGCTCTTTGCACCTGGGTCACTCATTTTGACACTTTATTCTGAAACGCAAGACATGAATGCATGCAATACAAGCAATTATCAATTGAGCAGTAATTTTAGCAGTCACACCCTGGAAAATAACCAGAGGACTGGTTACTCCAAGTTGCCTTATGCCGTATTGCCAAAAGATTTGCATCCAAAGTGAATATCTGTTTTGCACAGGATAAAAACAATAACCTTAAACCCTACAAATTTGACACCAAACACTGCAAACAGTACAGATTCCTTCATTTGAGTTAGCTCCCTCAATATATAATATAATCACAAAAAGGAGTGCCTTGAGTCTATGACTACAGTAGGCTCCGTTTTTATTCATACCCTTGATAAAGATGAACAAAAGAGATCGTATTGACCAATTGACAAAAATTGTGTAAAATGGCCAAATTTCACATATTGTTACACGGATCGGATTATTTAACAGGTGCTGGGGACAATACTGTGAAAGTGCCCCACCCATCCACCCTAACGGTATGAGTAGACAACAGTGGCGATTTTACCGCGGGTAAAGTACCCCTACTGTTGGGAGGAAAATATTACAATTTTCAAATCAATGTCAAAAAACATTGAAAATAAAATGATTTCTGCCCATTGCACCCCGTTTTAAAACCCTAAAATCGCCACTGGTAGACAATATGAAACAATGGCCCGATGTTAGCTGGGTTGACATTGTCAACTACTTCGTTCTTAGTGAGGGCGTTGATGGGGAGGAACGTAGAAATGATAAAAGTACAGAGGCTTATAATTACCTACATAGCAATAAGGTAAATTATTGTGTCACAAAGACAGCGAGTTTACTTATTTAAAAGCGGAGGTTGAGCCTAGCCAGAATACCAACAAACCAAAACAGCTAGCTTGGGCAATGATGACAGCCAGTGGTGTGATAGAAACAGTCGGCTGATCCTGCATTGCAGGGTTAGGGAAATCCCGTAGGCATGCAGCAGCTATTATCTGGAAGGTAGGGTTATATACAGGGGTGCACATACGTGGTAGTCTACGCCAGTACGCATTCGCGTCCTCATACGTTAATTGCGTACCAAGCAAGACGACAAACTTGAAACATACGCGACTTTAAAGTTATTGGTGAGTTACCAAGTTATCATTTGTAAACTTACCAGTGATGGACTGATCAAACTTAAAGTCGCGTATGTTTCAAAAGTTTGTCGTCTTGCTTGGTACGCAATTAACATTTGAGGACGCGAATGGGTACCACTTATTTGCACCCCTGGTTGTATGTATTAGAGTAACGCGATTGTATTAACCATAAAAGCATCACTAGCACCTAGCTGCAGGAATATATGTGGATCGTTCATCGCTGATATTTCTGCAGCTTTCTCAAAGAGAGAGCTCTATTGCAGCTTACTAGCACCAAGGTTATAACTAGCTCTAAACAGAACCCGATATTACAGATTCTGTTTAGAACTAGGTAAGATGATTAGGCAACGTTAGCATGTCTAAGTAGCAAAAGCTAGGTTAGTGAAGCATAATCATGTATTTGTGTATTTGTTCAGGCTTTTAATAAAGATACCTTGAGGTGGAAAAACTAAAATGATTTTTCTTGATTTGGGTTCAGAATGCAGTGGTTAGTGGAAAGACCGGACTCGCATGTGCAGATAAGCAGCGCAGGTGGAATAAAGATGTTTATGCAAATGATTTCAATTCATGACAAATACATGTTCATTTAAGTTGATTAAAATTGTATTTTACGATGTCTTGAGTCAATTCAGAAATTCCATTCAAGTTCAACTTCTCTGGTCGAAGCCGATGTCTGCCTAGTCTGAGCCGTAACCTCGCACCTGGTTAGCCTTCACCTCTTCTTAACTGGTGGGTCGTTCATAACCCAGGAATAACTCCGGATTCGGGTGCAGCTCGGTTGGTTTGTGGTGATCTTCGGTGGATGTTTTAACTTCAGTGCTGCAAGCCATTCTTTTGTTTTCGGGCCTTGGGCATTGAATGTACGGGTAGGGTGCCTGACATGTTTTGCAAGTCTGATTGTGTTGAAAACAGGGTCCATTCATAAAATGTTTAAGTTTTCGGCAGTTATTTGTGAACCTGCGAACGGCACAAAAAGGAGGGAACACACGTTTGAAATACTGTGGTCAGCCGTAATGGTGAATGACAAATAACTCCCTGAAGGCATCAGACAAAAGGTTTTGACCTCTACAGATCAGGACATGACTACAAAAAAATGACTAAAAAGTTCAAGATAGAAAATGCAAGAAATGTTGTTTTGAATCCACGGGCCCTGGGACCCTTCTTAAAATAGATGGAACCATGAACTCCAGCATGCAAGACATTTTGTCCAAAAATCTTGTTCCCTCTGCCAGGAAGCTACACCTTGGCCGCAGATGGACCTTCCAAGACAACAATCCCAAACATACGTCCCAAGCAACGAAGAAATGGTTGACAGAGCACAAGATCAATGTCCTGAAATGGCCATATCAGTCTCCGGACCTGGATCCAATTGAACATTTGTGGTTTGAACTCCAAGTGACTACTTGTCATTATAATGGCCAAGGGAGGAACCACAAGTACTGATAACAGGGGTGTGAATGTTTGTGAATTTTTCTGGGGAAAAAAGTATAATTTGTCAACCGTTTGATTGTGGTTTGTGCCAATGCATTATTATTAAAGAATATAATTTTCTGCATTTTGTGACCATAAAATAAAGCTCATTACTTAGTATATAGTTTATTTTATACCATCTCTTTTGTTCATCTTTATCAAGGGGGTGAATAAAAACAGAGTCTACTGTATGTACGTTTAAACACCACAAATGTATTTAGCTTTTACACTTTCAAACCCACAATAGACCTTTAAACCTCTGATACAATGCAAGGATTAATTATAGAAAGCTTGTCAGCATAAGTCAATATTGTGATGCAGTTAAAGGGAAGGTTCAGCAAAGTGAAACATGGATGAATCAACAACATCCAGAAAAATTCAGAAACAGAATGCAACAATATCCACCTGGTCACTGATGGACAGAATAGTTTTTTCCAAAAGATACTGCACTGGCATTTAAAGTCTCAAACGCAAAGACTGGAGGCGACAAAGGTTTGGGGTATCTTTTATCAAAAAACAAGGGAAATCGCAGCTTAGAGAGCTGGTACAATGTTATTTACAAGTTGAGAGGCATTCATCACCGCTAATATGTCCTTACCGTAATGGCACAATAAATGACAAACTGCATATTTAAAGATGGTGTTAGTAAACACATGACAACGGAATTGCCTGTAGTTCTTTGAACGATAGTGTGTGTTGCCAGTTGACCGTTCATAGCTGATAGCCACAAATTATTATGATATTTTTTTAATAGAAAATTCATGCGTAAATATATTCTAGATTCATATAATGGTTGTCACATGCCACATGACAATACCCGGCTGTGAACAGAGCAGCTTGAGACAGGGAGTGTTCGGTCTCCGGACCTGGATCTCCATTTAATCCCTCTCTCAAACACGGGAGACAGAATCAGGGCGGGAGGGCAGGATAAATAAAATTAACAAAATCTTCGCCATACTCGCCACGAAGCTTTATGGCGAAAACAATAAACGAAAATACATTTAAGTCCGCCTCCTCCGAGATGGAAACCCCTTTCGGGAACCACACGAACAGACGTTTTGCGGCTTTTCAGTCGCTTCCAGACACACGCGTTCTGCAACTTTTCCGTCCGGGCTTCACCCTCCAAACATTCACATTTAAACATTTAACAGGACACAGTAGCACTCTACACACTGTCCTGACACATACCATGACAAAGACTCACACTCAACTAAATTGGGTCAGGTGGAACTCGTCAGGCAATCGGACGCTCTGCCGTTCACACCCACAATCATACTCCACTCACAAACACAATCTGCCAAGTGAATTGTTCACTTGACATCCACACCAATCAACACTTACAGATAAATTAAGACACCTGAGACTAGCATTCCTGGCCAATAATGCGCACTCTCTTGCAATCTCGCTAACTGCAAGATTGCCAAACCTGGCCATGGAAAGTCCCGCTGTCCCAGAGTCATCCACAGGAGTCCCGTGGCAAACAGGCAACCCTTCTCCCCCCACCGCTGCTGAGACCGACGCCTTCCACACTGGTATTTAGGCATTCACCAATTTCCAAACCCATACAATCTAATATGGCTAGACCCAATCAGCTCTGGCAAGTTTGCCCATCAGCCACTGCTTGGTCATAGCCATTGCAACTGCAGAAATGCGATGAGGTAGGCTTGTTACAGGTGATGGCTATCCTACCGAACGCTAACCAGCCTTTCTCACCCGTCAAGGGGGAAACATGCCATCTTGGCATTGGTGCCAATGTAGGGTTGGAAAGAGCTGGCTGTATGATTTAGTCAGCTTCTCTCCCCACCGACTGTAGTTCTGTGATCTGGGGATAGCCTACCATTGGACAAAAGACTGGCCCGGGAACTAACAACCATCAAAATGATTTTTTTTTATTGTCCTGTGAAGTGAAACCCACAACCCACATACACTCACCCTGCTCCCAGGGTCCTGCAATAAACCCAGTAAACAGGCCAAATATGGAATATCAGAAAGAACTGGTGTTATTTTGAAGGTGTGCAGCTGGTCCCATCATTTCAACAAACATTTACAAAACAACCCAATGGCACTCCATCAATCAGTGCTGCAGAGATGTTTGTCCTTCTACCAGGTTCTCCCATCGCTGCAGAGGAACTCTGAAGCTCTCTTAGAGTGGCCACTGGGTTCTTGGTCACCTCCCTGACCATGGCCCTTCTTGCCCGGTTAACTGAGTTTGGCCAGACGGCCAGTTCTAAGAAGAGTTGTGGTGGTTCCAAACTTCTTTCATTTCACAATGATGGAGCCCACTGTTCTCCTGGGTGCTTTCAATGCTTTAGCAATGTTTTTATACCCTTCCCCAGATCTATGCCTCAACACAATTCTATCTCGGAGGTCTATGGAGAGTTCCTAGGACTTCATGGCTTGGTTTTTACTCTGACATGCACTGTCAACTGTGGGACCTAATATACAGGTGTGTGCCTTTCCAAATCATGTCCAATCAATTTAATTTACCACAGGTGGACTAGAATCAAGTTGTAGAAACATCTCAAGCAGTATCAGTGGAAACAAAATGCACCTCCGCTCTCTTTTGGGTGTTATATCAAAGGGTGTGCACACTTGTGTACATATGATATTTTACATTTAGATTTTTAATAAATTAGCACAAATGTCTAAAAACCTGTTTTCACTTTGTAGTTTCACTTTCACATTATAGGCTATTTTGTGTAGAATTTTGAGACAAAAAATGAACTTATTCTACAATAGATTAAGTCTGTAACGCAATGAAACGTGGAGAGGGTGAAAGGGGTGTGCAGACTTTCCGGCTTGACTGTATATAGTGCCGTGAAAAAGTATTTGATGATTTCATTTATTAAGGGAAAAAAGCTATCCAACCCTACCTGGCCCTATGTGAAAAAGTAATTGCCCCCCCTTAATAAATCAACCGATTAACCACATTTTTTTTAAAGCGGAGTTCAATTTCACAAGCCGCACCCAGGCCTGATTACTGCCAGACCTGTTGAATCTAGAAATCACTTAAATAGAACCTGTCTGACAAAGTGAAGTAGGCTAAAAGATCTCAAAAAGCAGTACATGATGCCGCGATCTAAAGAAATTCAAGAACAGATGAGAAACAAAGTAATTGACATCTATCAGTCTGGAAAGGGTTACAAAGCCATTTCTAAGGCTTTGGGACTCCAGCGAACCACGGTGAGAGCCATTATCTACAAATGGAGAAAACCTGGAACAGTGGTGAACCTTCCTAGGAGTGGCCAGCCTACCAGAATTACTCCAAGAGCGCATCGACGAGTCATCCAGGAGGTCACAAAAGACCCCAGACAAACATCTAAAGAACTGCAGGCCTCACTTGCCTCAGTTAATGTCAGTGTTCATGATTCCACAATAAGAAAGAGACTGGGCAAAAATGGCATCCATGGGAGAGTTCCAAGGCAAAAACCACTGCTGACCAAAAAGAACACAAAGGCTCGTCTCACATTTGCCAAAGAACATCTTGATGGCCCCCAAAACTTTTGAGAAAATATTCTGTGGACTGACAAGTCAAAAGTGGAACTTTTTGGAAGGTGTGGGTCCTGTTACATCTGGCGTAAAACTAACACAGCATTCTATAATAAAAACATCATACCAACAGTCAAACATGGAGGTGGTAGTGTGATGGTCTGGGGCTGGTTTGCTGCTTCAGGACCCGGACGACTTGCCGTAATTGATGGAACCATGAATTCTGCTCTCTACCAGAAAATCCTGAAGGAGAATGTCCGGCCATCAGTTCCTGACCTCAAGCTCAAGTGCACTTGGGTTATGCAGCAGGACAATGATCCGAAACACACCAGCAAGTCCACCTCTGAATGGCTCAAGAAAAACAAAATGAAGGTTTTGGAGTGGCCTAGTCAAAGCCCGGACTTAAATCCGATTGAGGATGCTGTGGCATGACCTTAAACAGGCAGTTCATGCTCGAAAACCCTCCAATGTGGCTGAATTAAAACAATTCTGCAAAGAAGAGTGGGCCAAAATTCCTCCACAGCGATGTAAAAGACTCATTGCCAGTTATCGCAAACGTTTGATTGCAGTTGTTGCCGCCAAGGGTGGCACAACCAGTTATTAAGTTCAGGGGGGCAATTACTTTTTCACATGGGTGATATGGGTGTTGGATAACTTTTTTCCTTCAGTAAATGAAATAATCATTTAAAAACTGTATTTTGTGTTTACTCGGGTTCTCCTTGTCTTATATTACATTTTGTATGAAGATCTGAAACCATTCAGTTTGACAAATATGCAAAAATAGAGGAAATCAGGAGGGGGGCAAATACTTTTTCACGGCACTGTACAGTGCCTATAGAAAGTCATCATACCCTTTTGAAATAGTCACTTTTTTTTCTCTTACAGCCTGAAATTAAAGTCCATCTTTTTCCAGCTTTATTTACACATTTTGCCTTACAACATTCAAGTGAGAAAAAAAAAAAAAAAAAAAAAAGGGCCAAATTTCTGATAATTAATAAAAAATGAAAAACTAGAATAACAGGGTTGGAAAAGTGATCAGTCCCCTGATTTAATACTTTGTAGAGGCACCTTTTGCTTTAATTACAGCCATCAGTCTGTTTGGATATGTCTCTACCAGCTTTGTGCACCTAGATTGGGCAATATTTGACCATTCTTCCTTGCAGAACTGTTCCAGTTCAGTCAAATTCCGTGGTGAGCGGCAATGGACTGCACTCTTCAAATCTATCCACAGATGTTCTATCGGATTTAGGTCAGGGCTCTGACTAGGCCACTCAAGGACATTCACCTTCCTGTCCTTTAGCCACTGCGTTGTTTTTTTGGCGGTGTGTTTTGGGTCGTTGTCGTGCTGGAAGGTGAACCACCTGCCCATCTTCAGCTGTCTAGCAGAGGGCCGCAGGTTTTCCTCAAGAATTTGGGTGTACTTGGCAGCATCCATTTTCCCTTCAATCCTGACCAATTGCCCAGTCCCCGCTGAAGAGAAACACCCCCACAACATAATGCTGCCACCACCATGCTTCACTGTAGGTATGGTGTGTTTTGGGTGGTGTGCTGTGTTTGGTTTCCGTCAAACATAGCACTTGGAGTTCAGTCCAAAAAGTTCAATCTTGGTCTCATCTGACCATATAACCTTTTGCCACATGGCATCAGAATCTTCTATGTGTTTCTTCGCATAACGTAAACCAGACCCAGTGTGACACTTTTTCAGAAGAGGCTTCTTTCTTGCCACCCTGCCATACAGGCCAGCTTTGTGTAAAGCTTGTGAGATTGTTGTCACATGCACAGATCGCCCAATCTCTGCCATTAAGACTTGTAACTCCTTCAACGTTGCCATTGGCCTCTTGGTAGCTTCCCTGATCAATCTTTTCCTGGCTCGGTCATCCAGTTTGGAGGGACGGCCTGATCTTGGCAAGGTGTGGGTGGCACCATATGCCTTCCACTTCTTAATAATACTCTGAACGGTACTGAGAGGGATAGTTAAAGCCTTTTTATATCCTTCTCCTAACTTGTGCCTATCCACAACTTTATCCCGGAGTCCTTTTGAAAGCACCTTTCCAGCCATGGTGAATTATTTGCGTTACCATGCACTACTAGGAGTGGAATCCTCAAGGAACAGCTGATTTTATTGTGAAATAATCAAAACCACTACAATTGATGTCAGGTGGGGGCCAATTAGCTTGGTGTGTGATCTGGAAGGTGATTGGTTATACCTGAGCAAGTTTATAATGGTTATTCTAAGGGGACTGATCACTTTTCCAACCCTGTCATTCTAGTTTTTCATTTTTGATTAATTATCAGAAATGTTGCCCTTTTTTTTCACTTGAATGTTGTAAGACAAAATGTGTAAATAAAGCTGGAAAGAGATAGATTTTATGTACTTTCATTTCAGGCTGTAAGACAAAAAAAAGTGACTATCTCAAAAGGGTATGATGACTTTCTATAGGCACTGTATATATATATATATATATATAAGCAATATGCCAATTCTCAATTATATAGTGCACGGTCTCAGTTCTGGAATGCCATGCTTTCATATAATAGCCACAATAATAATTCCATATAATAACCACAAACAATCATCATCAACATATTTATATTTATATTGAAAGCTGTTTTTATACAATGCCATGTAACAAGTACTTGGTCTAAAATGTGTCCGAAAGCTCACATAGCAATGAATATTCATTGTAGCTATATGTGGGACACATTAATGTTACACCGGAACATTGGTGCGTGGTGTTGTGTTGTTGTATGGGACATATATTAATGTGGCACGGGAACCACAGGGTGGGGGAGTATTGAGCACGTAGATATAAATACGTAGATGCCTCATTCACCCTGTTCAGATGCGTCTGCACGGCCACCATATTGGCGTGGAAAGATCTGCATCTAAACAAACGCATGTGTATTGAGATATGCAGACTTCCCCTAATAAAATGTACTGTAACTTGCTTAATTCTCAACTAATTTTGGGGATATTTGGCTTGTTAACGAGAGACATTTCTGCATAACATGTATGGTTACTAGATTTCCAAATTTCACAATTGTTGAGCCTCAACAATTTTCCGCAGGACTTGGCAACCTAATAAGTTTATAACAACAGAAATTGGTTGAGAATTAAGCGAGGTACAGTAGATTTTATCAGGGGAAGTCTGCAACTCTCAATACACGTGTTTGTTTAGATGTGGATTTTGCCTGTGCCAATATTGCTGCAACATACAACAGCAGCCAATGCAGGATCTACGTTTTTATATCTATATTTGCAACAGTCTTACATCCATCTCCGAGTGAATTAGGGCAAGGGAAGAAAGCAAGGGTGCATATATAGTGGAATCACGTGGGGTCATTGTCACAATAATGTCCCCTTTCATACAGAACAAGCAGAAAACAATTGCAAAAAGCCATTAAGCATTCCACAATGGGAGGTTCTGATAACATTGTCACATGTCTGATGTGAGACAATGGGTGGTATTTATTACCATACGGCAAGCTTCAACAGCCAATTCTCTAGCAAACAGCTGTTTCATGGTTTTGACAAAGCCATGCATTTCTTGCATATGGTTGAGCTGGGGAATCTCAGGACAAGTAAAAGCTCAAAACAACAATATGTAATCAACTTTTAAAAAACATGAATACATGCTAGAATATCTCAGGTTGTGGTTGACCAGTAGATTTACCCAATCTTGTTAAACGACCATTGATACCTATCAAATCAGCAGCAATCGGTCATAGGCATCCACGTCATAAAATGCAGTTCAAATACTTTTACTTTGGCTACCTGCATGGCTGTGTAGACACAGCTCTTGCACTTCTGCCCCCCCCCCCCATTCAACACAATAAAGGATGCATCCCAATTGTGCAACGAATTAACAGTAGTACATGAAATATGTAATGTCAGGGCATTACCAGATTAACAAAATAATGTGGACCATCAACAAAGTGTGCATGCACATGTAGGGATTTCTCCCAAGTTATTTAAATATGAAAAAAAAACATCTACAATTAATGGTGAATCCGATCAAGAGGCTACCAAACTGACCGCGGTGTTCTACTCCGCAAATTGGCTCAACTGTCCAGGCTCCTGAAGCGAATTGTGACGTCATAAGGTTGGTGGTCATTCATACTGTTCAACTAGTATGTCAACGACAACAATTTAACTGAGGTATGAATGGAGTACGTGTCTTTACTCATAGTAAACCGCACATACAGTGACACACTCGGGTATTTGAAATCTAGCGAACTTAGTTCACTTAAGGACAACCCACGGTAAGGAAACGGACGCCATTCCCAAACACGCCGCAAAGAGCGCGCGTCTTCCATCGTTTTTCTATAGTTAGCCACCAACGCTTACAAGTAATCAACATGGCAGACATGTACAAGAGTGGGTATGTGAACTTAACATTAAAAGTACGTCAACATCATGATCCTAACCGTATGAACGGTACATAGCTAGCAACAATTACAATTATAATTTAGTGACGTTAAGTTGCAGATAAATGTTACGCCTTCCTCCCTGCTAACTTATAGCGTTATAAAGGTTTACTCTTTTCTGAAATATGCGTTTGCAAGCTCGTTGTAGATCTTCAGAGAGCAAAGCACACACATTCGGTCTATTTAATACATGTATTAGCTCGAAAGCAGCATGCTGTTATGTTTAGCGCGATAATCGTATAAATATACATCATTAGCTAGCTATGAACATCAAAGAGTGCCCGTGGATCAAACACAATAAGAACAACTACCGTTAGCTAGCCCCACAAATTAAAGGTTAGTGGAAGTGGGAGAAAACGACGACACGCCGACATGAACTTGCAGACCACAATAGCATTTAATATTTCTAGCAAAACAATCTGTGTGTACCTATAGACTATCTACTCCAAGGAATTCAAATTGAATCGTCTATTCTAGCGATAACGTATTTGACAGCACAACCATCTCGAATGTCTTGCAGTTCAAACAGACCAGGAAAATACAAGCGAGTAAACAGTTTTTCCCCCTCCAAAGTTTACAACATGCAGTCGATTGGAAACGCGGACAACCAGTTTGTTATTAAAATGCAAGCGAGGTCAATGTGAACAAAATGACAATAAACAACCCATCGCCACAATGTGGGGTATGGGAGAAAGACAGCTGAAACGTGGAAGGAGTCATTTAACAGGAAAATCACGTTATAAATCAATCGTGTCTTCCAACAGGTAAACATGCAACGTTATGTTGTCTGTACTGACACAGAAACAAAGTAAACACTCCAGCAAGGCAATTCTTGATAGGTGGCCATTCACTTACATACAATGCAAGGCCGCTTTAGTCCTCGCAAGCACACACGATCTTGTTGGGATTTTGTTTCGCCGCCCGTCCTTTCCAAACCCCCTCCCCCCGGTAATGTCCTCTGACTAAATTAGCCAAAACAAAAGAAGATCCCCTGCAAATCTGCCCGTCTGCCAACCGAGCCGGTTTAAAACCTTGAGCTGTAGCTACTGTTGCTCAGCCGCTTATAGGCTGAAGGAATCGGCGCACGCATCAGCCCTTTAAATAACAATTTAATTTCAAGGGAGGTAAACAAAAATAGCACACAAGGAAGAATACATAAACAAGTAAATTACCATGTAAAAATATCAGATCGAGACTGTCCAAAGTGTGCTAAAAATTGCTTGTAGCGTCCTTCGAATGGAATAAAGAAAGCGCGAGCCAGGGGGAGTTTTCGGACAATTTAAGGAGGTTCTCGGGGGCGGGGATATGATAAGGAGGACAGCCTACTTCTCGCATTGCGTTCGCATCCAAGTGAACTAGTTGAAGTTGAAGTTTGAAAAAGGGGATACGAATGTTATTAATGTGCAGCCTACGTGCAGCCTACGTTTACTCTTGGTAGATTCCACATATAGAATTTATGGACAATATATGTTTAACTTTTTTAAAAATTGCTCCTCGTGTTTTTTAAGAGTACAATTATTTGTTTTAATAGGGTTCTGAAAAGGTTGAACTAATCTGTTAGTTTTATTTTAAAACATTTATTTTGATTGAAAACTATCCAATTACATTTGTGGTCATTTAAAATATAATATCTACCCTATTAATCTCGTGTTTAAATCTTGATACTAGACACTTTTAAACACTAAATGTGTTCAAATATCATATAATAAAAAATGATATGACTAACTGTGATTAATGATGCAGATTTCCCAGATCTGTTTTAGAAACTTATGATACTGATAACTGATTATTAAAAACAATATATAAATAACTATATATGATATTAAATAACTATAATCATTTCTCACCACCTAATCCTTGTCCAGTCATGATCTTCCATTTGGATTAACTTTTTAGTTGCTTGTCTTCCCTGAATGTACCACTAGCCCTCTCCAGCTAATGCAGAATGCTAGTGCTTGACTTGCCAACAACCTGGCAGACGCTTGTCTCACCTCTACCCATCTCCCTCCATGGCTCACGTTAAATTCAACATTTTGGTTCTGGTCTACCAGGTATCACCATGGACAGAGCCCCCTTATATACAATTTAAGAACAAACCCCACAACCCTGCCAGACCACTCTGCTATGCAACCACTGCTATGCAGACCACCTAGCAGTTCCATCCCTTTTGGGGTGTACAGTGATTTTTTTTACCTGGTTCCCACGATTCTTGCTCCCCAGTGATGGAATGAGATGTGTACATTGGTCACATGTGTTAGTCACATACCATCTTTCAACACAAACTGAAAACCCACCCCTTCAAACCACATCTTCACTCCATCAACCCAGACTAGCCTCTCCCCTCTCCTAGGTTTGATGAACTTTAGCCAGTTCTTGTGCACTTTGCAATCAATGTTATAGCACTTTTAAAAATAGACTTGAGTTCATTAATCCCATTCACCATGGCACTTGTGCATGACAATGTGTTTATTATAGCAATGACACCTTGTATTAATTATATTACAGACAATATGTATATCTCTGTTCGTGTTCATTTAGCCTTATTGCATACACTATTCTGTAAGTTGCTCTTGATATGAATTGTCCTACAGAGTAGGAAAACCAGGCACGGACCCAAGAATGCAATAATGTTCTTTATTGCAAAGACAGGCAAAGTTCATACGGGAGCAATCAGGGCAATACAGGAATCCAAAGAGTGGTCGGGGACAGGCAAAGTTTGTTCCAGGCTTCAGGTGTGTCAGAGGCAGGCAAGACATGGTCAATGGGCACGGGGGCACCTGGAAAGTTGTGTAGGCATAAGCAAAGCACAAGACAATCTGGCAACGAACATGGGAAAACGCACAGCTTATATATATTTAGACATAACGAGAAACAATCAGGAATTAACATGAATGCAGCTAACTGCAATCAGACACATGAGGAACCGGTGAAAACGATAATACAATGACGAGACTGGAAACAGGTAAGTGAAAGTGAAAACACGGACCGAACAAGCAGGAAAACATGGAATAAACTAGCACACCTAATTACGGGCAACACGAACACAAGACGTGACAATGAATGATAAATGTAATGCAAATGTAATATTGTAACTAGAAAGGAAAGTTTGATTTTTAAACTTTAGTTGGTTTGCCTTAGTTGGTGAATTTTAAAAGCTTAGAAATGGCAGTATGGAGAGAATAATTTTAATATTATAATACTTAGTTTTAATACAATACTTGGTAAAGTTATAAACTACATAATCAGCTTGGATGGAGAGATGAAGGGATAGATGGATGGGTAGATAGAGAGGATGTAGTAGGATGTAGTAGGTTATACTTAGCGATGTAGTAGGTTATAGGTGTATAGAGATATATAATATTTAGCTTTGTAAAGTATTCTATTTCAAAGTATTGTAATAGCCATGCAGTATTAAGGTTTTAATGACACCATCAGCTTGGATGGAGGGGTGAAGCGAGGAATGGATGGACAGATAGAGAGAGGAAGGTCTGAAGGAGCTTTTTGGTTACACATTTGCAGTTGTATTTTTGTTTTGCTTTATTGACATTACATATTTTACAATACATATTGCCAAAGCTTGTATAGTTGTCATAACAATTATATTGCCATGACAGTTAAAAGAAAACAACAATGATAATGTGCCTCTCAGATCGTGTGCTGTCACAAGGCTGACTTATCCAACTTCAAAATACTGTCATCGTGTGACAGAACAGAGCCAACAAGGAAGGGGCTAGCTTGTTAGTAAGTTAAGCAGGACTTAAGACTTAATCATTTGAATACTGCTGTTTTAAAAGGTCAGCTATTGTGACTTTACTATGATTGCAGTTAGCTAACCAGACAGGGAGTTAGCTAGTCAGTACTGGAGATATTTTCACAACCGTTAAGTTTGCTAGCTGGCTTGGACAAGAAGTATTTTTGTGATTCTGTACATAAGATATACAGCTTTCACATTGGAATAACCAACTCAAGACTCAGGGTGAGGATTAAACATCTTGGTACCAACTTTATTATCTTTATTTATGTTTTTTCCTTTCATTCTATTTTACAACATTTTTCTTTAAAAAGTTGACATTCCAACAAAAAAAGAAGGAAAAAAAAGACATGCAGGTATACAAGAGGACTATTTTACAATGACAAGAGCACAAAACAACACATTTAAATCAAACATTAAATATAATCACAGGACGGAGATCACAGTAGGTTCTTAAAACAAACAAACAAAAAACTAAGAAAGAAAAATCTCCAAAAATCTTTTAAAATCATTTTTAAGTCAAGGAGGCCTGTACCAAGAAGAAACACAAAAGGGATTTTGTGCTCGGGCTCTTCTGGTGTTCCAGAGCATGCCTCCTCTGGGGGGTGAGCTATATAACCAGTTCTTTCCAGTGGTTCACCCCCAATTTCTCCCTTGCCTTTTTCTTGTCCTTTAAAAAGTCCACCAGAACACTGTCCTGGAGGAGGTTTTGAATCCTCCGGAGAGTGACCAGGTCCACTGTTTGTTTTTGAAAGACCCTGATGTTCCTCGTCTCCCACAGGACCTGCTTGATGGTGTTAATGATCCCCTACTGGCGCCGCAGCTCCAGGGTCCTGCATCCCTCAGGGGGGCCGTATAGGACTCTCAGCTGTCAGGGAGGATCTCGACAGGAGCCTGTTCTGGGAGACAGAGGTCACAACAAGGCCCCAGACCCGTCTGACCATGGAGCACTACCAGAACAGATGGTGTTCATGTTCCGAGTCAGTGCATCTGTGGGGGCAGTTCTCTGTAAGGGCTAGGTGGCGTCTAAACATAAATGACCTACTAGGGAGACAACCATGAGCAGACATCCAGGTAATATCTTTCTGTTTGTTACTTAGTGCTTTATGGTTTGAATTTTTCCAGATAATTTGCGGGCTCAGGGTCGGGTTGCCCCTCCGGAGCGTCATGGTGTCTTCCGATCTTAAAAAGGACATACTATTTGTATATGTCCAGCAGGGCATCCTGAAGGCAAAATCCCTCAGGGCTCTATAGCTGGGGTCCCAGCTATATGGCACAGTCAGGTCCAGCTTTATTAGACATTTCTAACAAGCTTAACAAGCACAAAAAAATACACCAGAAAGACAGAAACAACACCCAAGGCATTTAAACCTGTTCATGGTTACCCTAACATTAGAATACAAAAGGGAAACGAACAACAACCAATGACAAGATAAGGACAGCCAAAACAGAAACACATACCCACTGCGACAATATTTTGGTGAGCTATCAATGCATATGTTGTACAGACGAACGATGGGCAGGTGACATGGCATTGTCAACGAACAGGCCTCAGTCATACCTGGTGCAGTTCAGCTTGACAGCTGAAGCAGTAGGCTGGAGTGAAGCGGACCAGGGCATCAACCTGATGGCTGCCCTAGAAGGAGATGCATTCCAAAAGCTCCTGAACCTCGACCTTACCTGCACTCTGATCCACAGATTAGTCCTGCATTTATACACTGTTATTCTCATTGTCCGATAGGAGCTGGCATCCACCCCCCTGCCATCAGCGATCTGTCTGATGCTCAAGTCCTGGCGGAACAGCATAATGATCCCCGTGCTCCCGTGGAAGCAAGCCGGGCACTGTCCAGCCGTGCCAGCCCCGTTGCGCTGGCAATCAAACAGTTAGCAGCACAGTGGGACAGCTTGGAGCAGCACAGTCATCTCCTCTGCCAGCAGTGGGTAGATCCGAAGACGGGTAGCCCACTTGCAGCTACTCATGCCAGTCAGCTTTCACCCAACTGTCCTTCAGCTGGTGCATGGGACTACTGCGGCCGACCACTATGGCACGAATGGAGACTAACGATGTCCTGGGGCTGTTTCCTGTGTCGGAAGCTATGCACCATGTGCTCACCACCATGGATTATTTCACAAAGTGGCTGAAGGTGTACTCAATCCCATCCCAGGAAGCGGCGGTGGTCACAGAGTGGCTGCTGGAGGGGATGTTTGCCCACTTTGGATTGTCCGAGGAGCTACACGGTGACCAGGGCTACAATTTAGAAAGCTAAGTGTTTAGCAAGGTGTGCCGCTGTCTCTCCTTTCACAATACGCTCACTGTGCCATGCATGGCGGGGCTGTGGCAGCACATGGCTGGGGAGTGAGCCTGTGTTCCAGGCCGCGTCCATGACCACCCCTGCGGCAGTGAGATTGTCCAAACCCAGGATGCCGGAGTCTGAGATAGCCTGTTAGAATGACTGTATTTGCTAGCTGTCTGTCCCATCTCTGTTTCAAGCCATGTTGCTGTGGGGGATCAGGCAGAGTGGTCGGGGAGCAGTCCGAGCATCACCATGCTGATGATGTAGCCAGTGTCAACGAGAGCTCTCAGGGAGAACCCTTCTGCCTGGCACTGGACATGGATGCTGTGGCTGCTGGTTTCCAGGTGGCCTAGCTTCTTCATGTTTGTAATATAATAATAATATATGCCATTTAGTGGATGTTTTTATCCACAGCAACTTACAGTAGTGAATGCATACACTTTTCAGTATATGTGGTCCTAGTGGGAATTGAACCCACAACCTAAGTGTTGCCAATGCCATGCTCTACCTACTGAGCCACACAGAACCAATTTGGGCTTTGTGGTTCGTTGACTGGTGGTGCCTTGCTTAAGCGAGCCATTTCTCGTTTCCTGATGGCAGGGGCGCGATCGCGAGATGGCCACTGTCGATGGCGGCAGTGTCTGGCGAGGTGCCCTTTCTTTTGCACACTGCTGGTATTTCAGCTTGTGGTGTCACTGATGTTCTCCATTTTGCCTGTAGCTCGGACAGCATGGCGGCGGTTGGTGAAGCAGCCATAATTCAGTATTGCCTGCAAGTCTTCTGCTCTGCCCAGCACTTTGTGGAGGTTTGTGGGGCACAAATTGCAGACCTGTTGGCGGAGGGGTGCTGGCTGCAAACCCCTCTCTCCCTGTGGGTTTCTGTCCCGGGTTTCGGCACAAAAATGTCACACGCCATGTGACAACCCATATTGGAACAGAACAGCAGGATGCAGGGAATGGAGTTATCGGTCTGTGGACCCACAAAGAGAGAGAGAGAGAGAGAACCGGCAAGGTACAAAATTTAAACAAAAACACTTCGTCTGTCCCCCTCACGGGCTTCAGCTAAAAATAATAAATCAAAACAACAAACAAAATAAAAAGTGCCTTTCAGTAAACACTATAAATTAACTACACACAGACAGACTTTCGGTAGTTTTCAGTAGCGTTGTTTGGGGATCTCTCGGTTCTCTCTCGGCTGGCATTCAGCTTCCATATTCCAGCCACCTACTAAGAAAGCAGAGCAGTTTTTAAGTGCACAAGCCTAGACCAACGCCTTCCACACTAATGTTGTAAGAATACTTAATTCAATGAGCAAGTAATCAGTCTTCCCCTTGGCAAGCATGGTAGCTACAAATGCAACAAATGCAGCATGAATACGTAAGGTATGTAACATGTGGATTTTTCTGTATATTTTGCAGTAGAGCTGCAGCAGGGAAATGACAGCAGAGGGAGGAATATAGCACATCACCGAGAAGCCTAAATATAGGGAAAGTAGCAGAGAAGAAACATTTACAGAAAGATGGATGAGAAAAGTTGAAGATCTGTGAGGAGCCCCCCAAAGCCCTGCCCTGTCATCTGTGCCAAGCCAAGCACTGTGAGTGATATATTTTGATCATATTTTGATGCAATATATACATTCTGGACACTAGGGCATGCTGGGTGTAGTTTCCTCTCAGACAAAACATGCTAAAAAGGTTAATGGAATAGCTCTCATTACTGGGCTGGTAATTAAATTACCAAGACCCAGCTTCAGAAAGTGTGACACACTCTTTAAGGATCTGAAGGGAATTGAAGAATTAATCGAAGAGATTTAGAGTTTCTTTCTGCCTTATTTGAGTATATTTGGGATATTATATCTTGTAATTGAAAGTTAGTTATGAGGCAGATGTACAAATATCATTCATGAACCCTCATAGTCCAGCATAGTCCTTTCACTGGCCTGAAAGATAATATGTACCACCTTGTTTTTGGTGAATGATCCTAGCACTCCAAATGTGAGACAATAGTATTTTGATAAAAAGGAAAGTGACTGGATTGCACCGCTTAGATGAAGTTAAAACTGAAACACAGCAACTGAAGCATGGCACAAAGAGCCTACTTTTGTCATAACATAAAATAAAAAACATAAAATTGCTTTTCATTTATTATGAACTTTGTAAACAATGGCTAATTGGCCATAATTTACTGAACAAAGTAAGGCACATATCTTTCTTTCTTTCTTAAAAAAAAAATGTCCGTCAATACTGCTGCAACCGCACACAAAAAAAGTTCTGCACGTGCGTTCATGGTTAAAGCAAGATTGCATTCGTTTAGTTCGTACCGAACGGAAAGTCCTGTACCGAATGGTTCGGCACGAATACGTATACCGTTACACCCCTAATGGATACAATAACTATTTCACTATGTTTTCTTTATGTGTGTTTTTTTCCTACTTATTCCCTACTATTCTACTTCTTCCATCAATAGTAATGCACCTCTTGGTTGTACAAAAAAAAGATGCATTTTAGAATAAACAAAATGTAATCATTGATGAGAAAATGTCATGTGATTCTTTGTTAGGCTGGCCATCTGTAATAATTTTTTTTTCCTAACAATTAACATTATCAATGATCGTATAAACCTAGTTATGGGTTAGACTTAAGTAAGTCTAAGGGAACACTGCCTAAAGCCAGTGCTCCCTGGTGTCTAAAGTTGCATCAAATTATGCATTAAAACAGGGATTATGACTGAACAACGAATCTAACGAGTTTCATGAGGAAGATGACCCTTTCTACTGCGTACTGCATATTCATATGAACTGCATACCACCAGCCTTGAAATGTTAAAGTTCTGAGACTGAACAAGTATGCCCACGTGATTTTTTCCCACTGAAAATATATAAAAAGATTTTTAGAGTGGTGTCTATCCATATTTAGATTGACATTTTGCTACGTATAAATTCTGTGTGACTATGTTAGCGACCACAAATATTTACATAGGACTTTTATCATTATTAATTCCTGAGATATTGAGTTCTGAAAATATTGCCTGCAAACATTGTGGACGTTTTGGCCCATATATTTCAAAAAACTACTTAGAATACAGAACCCAAATGTAAGATTTATTCATATAGATGGCTAAGAAATGTGTATAAATAAGTTGGCCTCATTCTGAAACATAAGTCTGTGATTTCAGATGGAATGACCCGTAAGTAGTGGAAACACCACTGTCTATTTATATATATAATTCTGGAAATCTGCTGCTGGAGAGTTATATGGCTGTAACCATCTGCCGTTGCCATGGAAATTTTAGTTCCAATAGTTGGATCAGGAGAGCCACATCATTCCAATTACAATTCTGTCCAGCAGAGGGTGGTCATCTGCCATATAATCAATCTGGATTTTGAATGAAGTCATTGTGCAAATATTTGCAAAGCTCTTTGGAATATTGTTTTAGGAGCACAATCAATAATAACAAATACATAAATGAATGAATAATTATATGAATATATTCTTCTTGCTGGAATATGTTTGTATGTGTATACAAATGTATGTATATGTATATTGCAGTGGCGACTGGGGGGGGTGCTGATCTGACCATCTCTGACACTGGTGATAATGCTGACTGCCCCTGCTGCTCTGATTGTTTTTGGTCTTTATTCCTCTATTATTGTAATTTTAATTGAACTGTTAATCATTTCTATTCTAAATTGCTCTGCCACAGAAAACTGAGAAAAGTCTGAGAGTGTGACATCTGAGATCAAGTCAACCTGACCGTGTAGGTTGAAACATTGTTTGGTGCTAAGCAGTGTGCAGGTGTGTTCCTGTTTCCTCTGCTTGAATAATTTTGTTACCCTTCACCTGTACTAATGACTTGATGTGTGTATGTTTTTACAGTATATTGCTGATGAAGTGACTTAATAGTGCCAAACAATGCTAAAGCTAATGTGGGAGCCAAGATGTACTGGCTGCTATACGTAATTGTGATGATGCAAATGTCCTTCCAGTCAGCAGACAGTTCACATGTGCTATGGAACATATTCTTCTTAATACACTTTTTAATACAGAGTATTCCAAATTGCAGTAACATTTTTGAATATAAAAGGAACCTAAACAAATACAATGCAGCCCCTAGCATATACTCCTTAAAAGGCAACTCAGAACCAAGTGTAGCTCCAATACAAATCACAATCTTAACCAGTGTCATCCACTGTTACAGGAAGTAGGAGGCTTTTGAGTGCAGTGTGGAAGTGTCAAGTTCTTCATCATCTTGAGAACTGATTCAGGAGAGACAAATGCAGCTCTACACCTTTGATATGGCTTGGAATAGAATTACAAAGAGGAGGTGCAGTTCAGGGCAGCTAAAATCCTTTCCCCACCTTCCATTAGGTGCCTGTGAGAGATAACCAAGAAACGAGCACTCGCTGAGCACAGTGTGTGACTAGGAGCATAAGGTTCAATCAAATCCTGCAAGTAGTGAGTAGGATCTTAAACTCAATCTTGAATTTAACAAGGAGACAGGGCGGCGACTTAAGAACATGAGAGATGTCCTGTGTGTGCAGTGCATGGGTAAGCATTCTGGTTACTACATTTTGAGCGAAATAGATCTGCTGCAATGTCGAGTCCAGTACACCAGAGAGTAACAGATTCCAATAATCCAGTCAGTGGAATGCCTTGCACATGCTCAATTTAGCTAGATTTTTCATGTGAAAATAAGGTCATTTGGAAATCCAGTCACAGCTCAGAGTCACTTCCAGGTTCTTACATTTTTCTGCTGGTTTAAATCAATAATCATCAAAGGGGGTGTTTATGCTTGGATCTGTGGATACATGGATCTGGCTCAAGCAATGTTGTGGATGGTGTTGCAGTTCATACATCTGACATGAGAATTCCCCAATTGACAGGATAATAAAAATCAGTATGAAATCCAACCGCAGCAGGAGTGTTTAATAAAGAGGCCACTGGGTGTGGGACAGGTGAGTAGCCTGGTTCTAAGTAGGGGGAGCCTTAACACCACCCCCCACCTGGCACTCTGACTGTGGGTGTGAGTGCATCGTTTCAGTGAACTGTACCCTCACCGCGTCAGCCAACAACTGATCTGGAGCTGACATCATACCAGGGAGATACCACTGCCCTTGGGGCTATAGCCTGGATGGATAGATTAATCAATGATTCAAGAACCCCAGGCAGCATTAAGAATTAAATTGTGGGTTTCTATGGGTGTGTGCTCCCTAGCTAAAGGCTAGGCAAAACTGAGAAAGGACAAATGCAAATACTGGAACTGGAAGCGCTGCACTAGACAAGCGTTTAAGTTTTGCTTCCACCACTACCATCATGAACAGGACACCTTCAAAGCCGGAGAAGGGGGTTTTACTTTAAAGTGCTTCCAGTTCCAGTACTTGCATGGTCTCCTTTGATAAATGTATCACACAATTTGCTAATCTATCCCTTCATGTGGAGTATTCCATTAATACACACTTTTGTCCTTTCTCAGTTTTGCCACAGAAAACTGAGAAAAGTTTGACAGTGTGACATCTGAGATCAAGTCAACCTGACCGTGTCGGTTGAAACATTGTTTCAACGTTTGGTGCTAAGCAGTGTGCAGGTGTGTTCCTGTTTCCTCTGCTTGAATACTTTTGTTACCCTTCACCTGTACTAATGACTTGATGTGTGTATGTTTTTACAGTATATTGCTGATGAAGTGACTTAATAGTGCCAAACAATGCTAAAGCTAATGTGGGAGCCAAGATGTACTGGCTACTATACGTAATTGTGATGATGCAAATCTCCTTCCAGTCAGCAGACAGTTCACATGTGCTATTGAACATATTCTTCTTAATACACTTTTTCATCAGACAGTAAACAGATTGGATTTTAAGCGTGAGTTATACTTTGTTAAGCAACAACTATCTTTTCTCATCTTCATGTTGCTTACTTAATAGGGTTTTCAAGTTTCATGTAAAAGCCAATAGATGGTGCTGTTACTCTTATGAAAGCACAATTGCCAATCAGTCAATTCAATAGCAGTTCAGGGCCCGTATTCACAAAGCATTTTAAGGGTAAAAGTTGGTCCTAACTGCGCAATTTAGGAGCAAGTCCGAAAAATAATGGGCGTGTCACTCATAAATTTAGGACTCCTACATTTTTGGGATAAGAGTATTTCACAAAGGGTTTGAGAGCTAAAAACAGCTCCTAAGTCCAGGAGAAGTTAAAAGCAGCCAAGAGGACTTCTAAGTCGCTAAAGACCTACTCACGGCGATCCGAAAATCTGCTGCGGCTGGCAATCGTTGTCGCAATCGCGTCAACACTGGAGATATTGAATGATACAGAGCTCATAAAAAGGTACCGCCTCAATCGCGAGGGTATTATATATATAATATTATATATATTATATATAGATACCCACTGATTGTTACGAGATGCAGACATGTAACCAATTGACTAGTCAGTATTCTTGGTTTCATGTTAAATAAGTGACACGTAGCCTACATTTGTATTTTAGAATCTTTATTAGAATATAATAGGGGTGCATCGGATCATTTTTCGGATCAGCAAAAAAAAATAACGGGACCAAAGGCGCGTTTCCACCAAAAATTGCCTGGAACTATTCTCAAGGAATTGAATGAATGATAATTTCAGTTTTTCAATTTAAGTTATTTCACTAAATCTTTATTCGAAAATTTCACAAAATACATTTTTAGATTCAGTACGCCTTAGGCGATTTAACTAGGGTGGTCTTATGCCTGAATTAATTTAATAGAAAACGAAAAGATCGCTAATGTTTCAATTCTATTTAATTCGGTCGCGTTTCTAAAAACATGCCTCCCAGAAAGGCATTTAGTATGAAAAACAAAGCAAACCAAAACATATATGGTTTATATAACAGCGGCTGTATTTGTATTTCTCTATGATGGTTCAATTTAGCTATTAATCCGCGGATTATATGCGTGCCGAACCGTGGGGGTTGATCCGCGCGGGCACTGCGGGCAGAGACCCATCCCCTATATAAGCCAATCACTGTGGGCATTCTGAGTAAGCTCGTTCATGAGAAACAACGTCATCCCTAGCAACGACTTCAACCCTGCCCTCACTCTTAGCTTGACAATTCTAGGAATTCCTTAGTATGAGTTTGTCTTTGCAGCTTTGTGAATAGGTTTTAAGGTGGGACTCCTAACTAAAAGGTTTTAGTGCGATTTAGAAGTACTCCTAGTGGTAAGATAAAATGCTTTGTGAATACGGGCCCTGCCCTCTAACATACAATAATCCTAGTTTTTAATCTTTTTTAGATCCCTGTTCAACAATATTCATGCAAATGAATTACACATTGGTGTAGGATAAGTAAATAACATGTGCAAGTTCCTGTTGTTTCAAACTAATTACATTAAATATATTAATTCATTATATTGTTAAATATGAGTTTGTTGTCAATATTCCACTATTCAAGAATACATATAGAGACATACTTGTGTACTAGCAATCTATGGAACTATGGTGTTATGGTAAGTTTTATATGGCTCTGTTCTGTCACCTCAGGCCACAAAACCTCTGTGGAAGCATGTAGCTTGGGACCACCTCTGTAGAGAATCATTTCGAAGGTTGAGCTTTTTCTTTTTTAGTTCTCCCCACTTGCAAAATGGAACCTAAGGATAAAATCAATGATTTCTGGGGTACTATTGATGTGCCTACCAAAACATCTTCACCCTGCGCTCAATTATCTGTGTCTTGACTGCTTCTGTCAATAGTCATGGCCTGGAGTTTGCCCACAGATGGGAGAGAGGAAACCATAAGGTTTTCATTGTCATCTGCATCTTTCTAAACGAGTCTCTGGAGCCTTTGAGAATGATTAGTAATGTTAATTCCACCTTAACGAGCCATCACTAAGCAATGATAAATAATGACGTCGTGATTTCTGATGGTTTTTTTCCTCTGATAGAAGGCATCAAGCCAGGACTTTTTAGATTTGTTCACATATTACCAAATCTGTGATCTTCTTTTAACTCTATTTCAAATAGTGTGCAACCCATTAATACAACACAAAAAGGAAAAAAAAGATTCATCTTAACAATAGTGCGGCAGGGTGGTGCAGTGGATAGCACTGTCGCCGCACAGCAAAAAGCTATTTCTGTGTAGAGTTTGCATGTTCTCCCCGTGTCCGCGTGGGTTTCCTCCGGGTACTCCAGTTTCCTCCCACAGTCCAAAGACATGCACATTAGGCTAACTGGAGAGTCTAAATTGCCCGTAGGTTTGAGTGTGTGAGTGAATGGTGTATGTGTCCTGCAATGGATTGGCGACCTGGCCAGGGTGTATTCCTGCCTCTCGCCCAATGCATGCTGGGATAGGCTCCAGACCCCCCGTGACCCTGACCAGGAATAAGCAGGTTAGATAATAAATGAAGGATGAATAACTATAGTGCAGTATTGCGAAAAGAAACGTAATATAGCGATACATTTAATCTGAAACATTGCAGGTATTAGTAACACTGTAAACTGAAATGACCAAGCATGTATTCAGCTAAAGCTCTAGTTGTTGATGCAGTGATGCGAGTGCAGGAATCAAATCATGGCTGTGCCAGGGGTAGTCCCATGGGGTGACACAAAATTGGTCATCTTGTCGCCCAGGGCAAGAGTGATTCAGTTGCTATGGTATTCCCTGACTGCGTTGCACAATGGCGTCTCCTCTGGTCGATCGGCCACCTGCAGTCTGCCTGTGTCAGTTGTGCAAGTGCAGTCCTCCGCTGGGTGCAGAATCAAGCCCCTGGCTTCAGACAGCAAATCCTGAGGGCGGGGAGCAGCCACGGGGTCCCAGACAATAACTGAGTCAAGTCCGCAAACCACTGGTGGCTTGGTCAATCCAGAGCTATCAGAATGATGGTCACCTCCTCAGTTTACACTGGCACTAATAACTGAGGTATTAATGCGAGGGGGGGAAAGGGTAGAGGTGAGTTCTCGGCCAAGGGAGAGGCAAGGCGTCCACACCGCGCTCTGAGCGAGAACTACAGAGGGCATTGTGCCTTCCTGTGAGGCAAGGAGGTCCACATCTGCACTCCAGATCCGAGCCCAAATCTGTTCCACAATCTGGAGGTGGAGTCACCACTCTGATAACAGCGTGGTTCCCCTTGGCGGAAGATCTGCCCTGGTGGTCATGTAGCATGGGATATGCAGTCTTTCTGACATCTCATAGGTGCTCTCGTCGTAAGAGAGTTCAGACTGAGACCCTGTTTGTGCTGCCTCATGTGAGGGAACATTTTCTCCAGTTTATTACAAACCTCAGCTTTGCTACGTGCGAGATGAGGGTTGAAGTGTGAAGCATGGCTGCATCCTGGGAGGGAGCGAGAATAATTGTTGCGATATGATAAAACTTGAGAGCAGAAGCGATGCAGGGGGTCGACAGACACTTCACAAAAGTGTGAGGCGGTGGAGAGAGACCCAAAGGAGCCTCTTGAATTCATATCCTATTCCCTGGAATGCAAAAGGAAGACATTTCCTCCGATGTTATGCCACTGTGATGTAGTGAAAATAGGTGTCTTTCAGGTCGATTGTCATGAACCAATCGCCGGGACACACTGAGACAAGCAGTCACCTGTGAGTGAGCATCTGAAACGGCCGTTTCATTAAACTGTGGTTCAATTGTCTCAAATCCAGAATCGGATTCCACCATTGTTCCTGCAGAACCACAGATACAGCTCCCTTTGCCAAGAGGTCCATGCAGTCAGAGTGGAATGTACAGATATCTCTTTGACGACACTGAAAGCAGCAGGGGTTCGAGTGAACTGCAGCAAGTAACCTGTCCGAGTTATTTAATCTAGCCTGGGTCTCAGTCTGCATGCTCTGACCCACTCCTGATAGCAAGACGTTAGAGTAAAGGGTGCAAGAGGGCTGACAGTCTGCTCAGTATAACAAGAACTGGCAGAGAAGTTTTTTTAAATTATGGCCAGGTTTACGGCTGGTGTTGTGTAGGCATGTACGCAAACTGCTGCCCGGTGAGGAAGAGACAGCCCCGCCCCTCCCGGCTCTGCTGGTGATGTACAGCCAGAGGGGGGAGGGGGCTTGTGTGTGTGACCACCCCCAGCCCCACCCCCAGGATTTGACACACAGCCTTCTTGAACTGGCAGGTGCTTTTTCACAGTCGAGGTTGTCCAGCGTTATCTTGTCGTCAGTCCATCTTCAGCTAGGAGCTTGTTCATCATACTCGTTCATCAGTGAAGCTCTAATTTAAATAAAACCTTGAGTTTCAACTGTAGCTGGTGGCTGTGCAATTGTTTTTGAAACAGTGCCCTCAGGAAGTCACTTACAGTAATTACAACAAGTAATTTGCTGCCCCCCTCTGGCGACAAGAAAACCTAGAAATTTGCACACATACAGACAGGTAACATTACTTGTGATTTTAAGCCAGGGGCTGGCTCAGTTATTATGTTCAATTAAAATTAAATTAAATTAAATTAAAAAAATAAATTTCTATAAACAGGCAATACTTCAATTATTGCGCCAAACAATCACATCAAACGTCTCTGAGAAAATAGTTTTAAACATTCAAATCTCTTCCTGTGTTTAGTTGCTTCATTAAACAACAAATTTGAATACGCATCTGTGATTTATCCTGTGCTACAGACTCATTACCATAACAGATCTTGTGATGTCTTGGAAATGCGATGTAAATGGTTGCAATAAAGCAGTATTTGCACTGCTTACAGTATTTGCACTGCTTACAGAATACATGTTAATTATATGCCATTTTCGGTTGTACTGTAAACTGTTTGTTTTGCAAGAAACCCCACTGCTTGTGTTTTTTACCAATGTAATGTTATCTACCATGGTTTAAAGACAGGGACCAGCAGGTTAATGAATAAATATGGTTCTGTGTGGCTCAGTTGGTAGAGCACGACATTGGCAACGCTTTGGTTGTGGGTTCGATTCCTATTGGGGCCACATATACTGAAAAATGGATGCATTCACTAGTGTAAGTCGTTTTGGATAAAAGCGTCTGCTAAATGGCATATATTATATGAACGGGAGGGTAACACCCAATCTAACTGGACAATGGTGAACTGTGAAAACTTTGTTACACATCAAAGTAGGATCATTAGGTCATTTAATTTATTTAAAAAATGTATCACTTATATTGTATTTCTCCAACCATTCAGATTTTATGTGATTTTATGTGTAAAAAATGTGAGCCGCCTCCTTTAATAAATACGAACAAATATGGATATTTATTGATATGTATTGATAATTAATGGCCAATTTATCATTAATCAAAAATGGGCTATCACCCAAGCCTTAACTCAGCATGACTCTGTGCCAGGCATCGACCAGCAGACGGGTGGAGATGCATCCACACAAGGTCACACCTGTGGAGCTCTGAAGAAAAGCCACTTAACCATCAGCAACCTTGACACAACAACGCTGAGTGATGCGGGGCGATCGCCAGTCTCCTTCCCTCCTGCGAGTAAGGTTAAATTAATATTCACACAGAGCAGACATCATCTGTTATTCATGAGGAATTATGGTTCAACATATATTGCAGTAGATGGGCTGACAGATGCCATACAGTAAGTGCTGTCTTGACAACAAAAAGCCCTCATAATTTCACGGAATAAAGTGCATACCCCTTGTGGTAAAAGATTAATATTACAGCCCAGTAGATCAGAAAAATGAAGCGGGTGTGTAGACTCTTAATGACGTGCTACTGTTACAGTGTGGTATTGCTTTTACAGCGACACCACCTTTAGGTGGAATGTGCCATTGTGTTCAAAGCATCCCATGGAAATTTTACACTGCATTCATTGACTGAGATTAAATAAGATTACCTGACAGGCAGAAATGGGTGAATATAAGATGATGTTTTAAAACCTTACTTGGACTAGAGTTTACAGGAGGCGGTAGCTGAGCTGTTACTGTTTTTCAATAGGAGTATTAATTATTTCACCACTAGGGTATTGACTGCGGTGGCGATGTGAACTTAATATCACTGAGCACACTTGCTATAGCTATGGAAACCTTCATGTGAGATCTGTCTCTCTGGAATTTGGAAGTTTGTTCTTCTGGTCACGTACGCTCTCAAGGCTGGCCTAGCATTCAAATTGATTTCTAATGGTGGAAACAATCACTGTCTCCATTTGTGGTGCTGACTCTGGAGATTACCAGTTTCAATTAGCTGGAAGGACTGGGGAAATTTAAGGTCTGCAAATACCACTCCTAAATCATAAGCCTGCTGAAATACTAACCTCTGGAGCATAATTGTCTGCCAGTGCTAATTTCATGCCTATAATGTTGAATGTATTGAAATCCTGCGGTTCTGTACGTTACAATATGCATAATATTACATACAACAAAGGAGCACTGAGTGATGGATGTTTAATATATGAGCCATATATTCATATGCATTTAAAACAGTATTTTAAAAATCATTTTCATGGGTATGAAATGTCCAAGAGTAGGACATCTCTTAATGGTAGTCTCATACAGCAGTGGCAGTTTCTTAAAGACAACGAGGGAAGCTTGGCTTCCTCTATAATTTTTGAGGAGATGGGAAATATTTAAATACAACATTAATAAACATTTTTACTAAATATCTATTTAGTAAGTTGGGAGTGGTATTTCAATTCCATGGTATGTCACTTAGACTGAAATGTTTTGTTTAAACAGCACTGTCTATCCCCTCACGCGCTTGAAGCTGTCAGTGGAAGCTCGACCGGTCTCAGTTGTCTCTGGGTTTATGTGGGCTTACTGTTTTTAATGGAATAACATGGGATGGGTTTTGAGGGATTTAATTGGACAACATTTACCCGCCTGGAAGCTGGGCTTCCGAGCCATATGTCCAATCAGATTTTGATGTGCCTCCGTCAGTCAGGATCTGTCTGTGGCTCCATCCCTGTCCACATTGGTTCTGTGTGGCTCAGTAGGTAGAGCATGGTGTTTGTAACGCTTAGGTTGTGGGTTCAATTCCCACTGGGACCACATATACTGAAAAAAATGTAAGCATTCACTACTGTAAGTCGCTTTGGATAAAAGCGTCTGCTAAATGGCATATATTACTGTATATATATATATATATATACAGTGCATCCGGAAAGTATTCACATCGCTTCACTTTTTCCACATTTTATGTTACAGCCTTATTCCAAAATGGATTAAATGCATTTTTTTTCTCAGAATTCTACACACAATACCCCATAATGACAAAGTAAAAAAGTTTTTTAGAAATTTTTGCAAATGTATTAAAAATAAAAATATATAATATCACATGTACATAAGTATTCACGCCTTTTGCTATGACACTCAAAATTGAGCTCAGGTGCATCCTGTTTCCACTGATCATCCTTGAGATGTTTCTAGAACTTAATTGGAGTCCACCTGTGGTAACTTCAATTGATTGGACATGATTTGGAAAGGCACACACCTGTCTATATAAGGTCCCACAGTTCACAGTGCATGTCAGAGTAAACACCAAGCCATGAAGTCCTAGGAACTCTCCATAGACCTCAGAGATAGAATTGTGTTGAGGCATAGATCTGGGGAAGGGTATAAACACATTGCTAAAGCATTGAAAGCGCCCAGGAGAACAGTGGGCTCCATCATTGTGAAATGGAAGAAGTTTGGAACCACCACAACTCTTCTTAGAGCTGGCCACCTTGCCCGGTTACTGAGTTTGGCCAGACGGCCAGCTCTAAGAAGAGTTGTGGTGGTTCCAAACTTATTAGGATTTATGTCAGGGCTCTAACTAGGCCACTCAAGGACGTACGCCTTCTGTCCATATTTCACTCTGCAAACAACATGTAATGGCTATAGTAAGGAAGTCAAAAATTTCTAAAAACCTTTTTTCACTTTGTCATTATGGGGTATTGTGTGTAGAATTCTGAGAAAAAGAAAAAAAAATTGAATCCATTTTGTAATAAGGCTGTAACATAACAAAATGTGGAAAAAGTGAAGCGATGTGAATACTTTCCGGATGCACTATCATATGTTCAATAGAAGATAGTATTTCTGGCTTGGGCACAGGAGTTTTTGGGGAGTGACATTGAGGTTGGCAATATTTTGAATCATTTGGTCTTTATTATTGTAATTTTAATTGTAATTCCTTTATTATTGTAATTTTAATTGAACTATTAATCATTTATATTCTACATTGATCTCTTGGAGTTTTAAAGTTAGCCACAGTAGCTAGCTAATGTTAGATAATTGCATTGATTTGTCAGTCTGATAACTTGCTTGGGCTAGCTTAGCTAGCTAGCTGACGTTTGCCGTTCAGATCAAACATGAGATTTTAGCTAGCTAGCTAGCTAGTTAGCATGACGTTTTAGAATAAAGTCTATATATTCAACATGTCAAATAATAAGCTGCGATTTTGTTGTAACTAAAGTTAGCTACTAGTTAACATTATCTAGCAAAGACTATCTCACCTCGCATGTTTCAACTGAACTGGGCTCATGTTTGCTAGCTGGCTAACTGCTTGACATTGATGTCAGGCGTTTAATATGTGGATAATCCCTGTATTTTGCAGTAGTGAGGCAGGCAGGCAGTGAGTTCATCATCATCATCATCATCATCATCATCATCATATCACCAGAGCAGCAGAGGAGGTCAGATCCCCCCCCAATTTGTCAATATGCTATTGAATGAAGATGGTAGGATTGTCTTAAATTATATGATGTTAGGCATTTAATATGAGGATAATCTCTATCCTGCAGAAGTGAGGCAGGCAGGCAGGCAGCATCAGGGGCATTGAGCACATCATCATCATCATCATAAGAGCATCATCATCATCATCATAGCATCATCAGAGCAGCAGGGGGAGTCAGCATTATCACCGGAGCATCAGAGAAGGTCAAGGTCAGATCAGCACTCCCCCCCCGGGCCTCAGCTTCACCTGTTGTGGATCCCACCAGTCGCCACTGTCATACAGGTACATTCTGAGTGAATTGAGTAAAAGTTATGTGTCATGTCCTGGATGTGATGGTACATTCTGCACAATTAATTGTATATCTGTTACTTCAGTTTAGACTGTATGAATGGGTTACAGAACTATGGCCTGGAATTTGTCCTTAACGTCACAACCTTATCTCACATTTAAATGCAAGTGTTTTTTTCTAAACAAAGAATATTCACTATTTGGGAAGTTCATTTTGTTGATTACTGAATTCACAAAATTGTTTGTGAATAAAACAACTTGTATATAATTGGAAGTTAAGGTCAAATTTAATTGGATCCATGCCCAAGTCCAAAATGTTAAATAACGTAATCATGTTTTTTTTGTTGTTGGTACTTTATCCATTCATGTCTGTAATTATTTAATTGCTAGCCCTCTGATAAATGACTGCAATTAAATAGTTAATGGCCGAGAACCAGAGGACATTCTTCCAGGTTTAATGGCACAACCTCTTATTTTAACAGCACCCAGAATGGCCATGTATACAACTTCTGGTAAATCAAACTTAAGAAATGGCTGGGGTCAAGCAATCTGATGCCCCTTTCCAGTGCCTGTGTAACAACAGAAGAGGTTGGCACATTTTCCTGGCACCACAAGTCTATCAGCATGATTGGAGAGGGGAAGGGGGACTGGGGGAAGGGTTGAGTTGGTTTGAAAAAAGGCCAAGGAATCGAAGAAGGGCTCTAGCCACACATTCAATCCGAAAAAGGTAAAAAGGTGTTAGTGCCAGGACTTCTCTTACAACCCGCCTCTTAATTATTTAATTGACCGGCATTTGGCCTAGATAAATAATGAATGCAGTGGTCATTAAAAAGACATGCTGCCTGGACAATGAGCAAATGAATCACTCCATTCTTCAATTTACACTCGATAAAAATGGTTAGACACCGGCAGGTCTGTGCTTTAATCATTCTTCCGACACATACACACTCAACATGATCTCGCAGAACTGCTGCAAAGGTGCAAAAAGGAACCAAAAATACTTTGAGACTTGGCTTGTTATCTGTGCTGTATGATGCACAACACCAGGGCCATGCACACCATCTTCAGAGGGCAGGAGATCTAATAAAGCGACTACACAAGCAAATTAAGAATATACAATAGGATTACATATATATATATATGTACATACATATATTATATATAGACTTTAAGAAACAGACTGCATATGTACAAGTGGTAGACAAAATAGTGGAAACACCAAACCATATATTCATATTTATTAAGTAATAAGGAGTTGGTCCACCCTTTGCATCCCTTACCAGCTTCAATCCTTCTTGGAATGCTCTTATACAATTGTGGAAGGCGAACAGGGGAACCCTGGTGATTAATGGCCATGCCTACAGGCAGGGCAGCCAGGGCACACAGCTGTGCAGCATTATCTAAATGTACCTGTGTGCTTACAGCTGCTCTACTCTCTCAGTAGGGGGCTGGAAGCCAGGAGCAGAGTACCCGAGAGGGAGAAAATAAAATATAGTGAAATCGTACATTAAAAAGCAAACGCGACTAAAAAGTCCAAAAATGCACTCACACTGACATGTGTAGTGTTTTGCCGAATGGTGATTTTATTTCGTTTATTATTTTTGTTTTTTGTTTTGTATCCTGAACCTGTGATGGGGGAAGTCTTTCGTTTATTTGTTTCTTTTGTAAGCGCTCTCTCTCTCTCCCTCTCTATGGGAGCGAAAAATAAAACTCCAGTCCGCCGACCGATAACTCCACTCCCTGCTTCTTGCTGTTCTGTTCTCTCCCTGGTGGTGTTGCATGGCCTGTGACAAGTTTTTTTAAACTGTTTTAGTGGTATATTGGACCATTCTCCAAGAATGAAAGCCTCTAGGTCTTCGAGAGATGAAGGCAGTGGAAACCTGCACTGTACGCTACGTTCCATAACTTCCCATAAAAGTTGTTTAGATCTGGTGATCGGGGAAGTAAATGAAGTATTCCTGGTGTTCATGAAACCAGTCTTTAATCCATTTAGCAGTGTGTATGGGGGTTTACCATCTTTGGAATATGAGAACATCTTGAGGAAACAATGTTCGCTCCATAGGGTGCACCTGGTCGCCTAAAATAACTTTATATTACTTGTAGTTCTACAAGTAATAATCAGACCCAATGACTCCCATACCATATCAGATCCACCACTATGTTTAATAGTTGGGAACAGGCAGTGTGGGTTGAAGACTTTCTCCAAACATAAATCCGTCCTGATGTCGGAAAATGAGTAAAAGACTTCTCCAATATTACTTTCTTCCACTGCTCTGAAGTCCAGGTTTTGTTTTCATAAAACCAGGGGCCGTATGTACAAAGATTCTAAGAGTAAGAGTGCTGACCTAGGATCAGTTTAGCCTTTTAGCTCATAATGGATGGATATGGACAGGGGAAACCTGATCCTAGATCAGCACTCCTACTCTTAGAATCTTTGTACATACAGCCCCAGGTTAAGCATTGTTGCACATTTTTCTGAAAGTAGTCTAAAATTATTATTAGTTTTTTTTCCTTTTTTCAATGTGTGAGAGTAGTGCGTATCTCTCCTGACATTCCTTTGAGTTTTGGCAACACTTCGTTCATGCGCTTCCTCCTTTATGGGTTAGGCATTTTTTATAGGTTATTATAGTAGGTATGCACAAATATTGACAAATTTATTTAACAAAATAGTTTTCCCTTGAGCATAAAATGAATTAGGCTATCAGACTAAGCGGTATAGGCTAGACTAAGCAAACTGAAGCTTTCAACATTGGTTTGAAATGTTTTAATGAACAGCTATTAACATGAAAACAAAAAACCTTTGAAGAATTAATGGTAGCCTACTGTAACATGTAATGGTGTTAATGTCACATACAAAATGTAGGCTATATAATGTTGTCAGTAGGATAGCCTAAATAATGAACAAAATACTAATAAATAACACATCTTGTAACAGAAATATGATAAATACCAAATCTGAAAATGAATAAAATATCAAAGCTCAATTGTTACCTTTTTTCCAGAGCCTATTTGCTCTTCTTTTTCAAGGGTGTAAATCATTTTGACTGTATATATACCTTTGTGTGTGTATATATATATATATATACACAGTATATACAAAGTCTACACCCCATCTCAAAAATGTCACCTTTTTCTTTTTATTAAAACATATTAAATCAGACTTTTTCCACCTTTATTTACCCTACAATTTCTAAATGAAAACAAATTATCCAAATTTCTGAACATTGGTTAAAAAATAAAAAACTAGAATAACTTGGATTGATAAGTCTACAGCCTGCTTGTCATAACAATTGTAAACAACCTCAAGGGTAACCAATTACATTCCAGATCACACACTAAGCTAATTGGCCTTCACCTGTGTTCAATTGTAGTGATTCTGATTACTTCAGAATAAAATCAGCTGTTCCTAGAGGATTCCACTGCTGGTTAGTGCATTTTGGAGTAAAGAATCTACCATGAGAATCCGACATTAATTAAAAATAAAAAACTACTATAACGTGGATTGATAGTTAGTACTTAGTAGAAGCACCCTTTGCTTCAATTACAGCCATGAGTCTGTTTGGATATGTCTCTACCAGCTTTGCACACCTAGATTGGGCAATGTTTGCCCATTCTTCCTTGCAGAACTGTTCAAGCTCAGTCAGATTGTGTGGGGACCGTCAATGGACTGCACTCTGCAAGTCATTCCACAGGTTTTCAATAGGATTTATGTCAGGGCTCTGACTAGGCCACTCAAGGACGTACGCCTTCTGTCCATATTTCACTCTGCAAACAACATGTAATGGCTATAGTAAGGAAGTCAAAATGTTGAATTTAAGTAAAGCTGCAATTCTTGATCTGGACTTAGTTTAATGCTATAATTGTAAAACATGGTCTTAAAATAATGATACGCTATTATTTTAAGTATGAGGATTACCATCTGCTCCTTTCTATTTGACCGTCTATGTGTAAGCCTTGAAGATTTGCTTTTATTGATAGTTAGGAGTCCAAGCAGTAAAGCTGCATTGGAACCCTTTTGTTTTTGTTCCGATTATTGTTATTATTATTTAATTTTTTTCTGCCCTAAAAGTGTCTTGGCTCAAAAATGAAAGCCTAGAGCAGGGGTGTCAAACTCATTCCATCGTGGGCCAAGTGTATGCAGGTTTTTGTTGCAACCAGTGCACTACACCAGGTGATTTCACTAATTGGCTTCCTTCTTCAACCAAGGAGGGGAACTAATTGAAATCACCTGGTGTTGTGCACTGGTTGCAACAAAAACCTGCATACACTCGGCCCACGATGGAATGAGTTTGACACCCCTGGCCTAGAGCAACCAAACGTCGAAACCAGAGGCTCTGGACAATGCAGAAAACCAAATCCCTGTTCAGTGATGGGGACACTGCTGTAGGAGATGCAGTCTGTTTGACTCAACTTTGTCTAGTGGGATGTCTCTACCTTTCTGGAGGAGGAAAATTGCTGGCATGCATGGTGTTGTTTGATCAAAGGGATTTCTGTCTGTCTATCTAATAAATCTACCTTTTTCTCTGTTTCAGCGTCTCATCCACTATGTCTCTATCCCACATCTCTCTTTCAGACGTTCTCTGTCCCACCCTCATCTCTCAGTCTCTTCCGCCCCACAATTCCCCCCCCCCACCTTTAATTGAAGTATAATTATTCAAAGAAAATAAAAATGTTTATTTTTTATAAGGATTTTTCTCAAACGTGTGTGTCACAATTATTGGCACCCATAGAAATTCTTATGAACAAAATCTAAATGAAGTATATTGCCATTTATATATTTTTTTTTTTTTAAGTTCACCTGAGTCTTTAGGAACTCTTAAGTGGTCACCCATGACTTCCTGTTTCATTGGGGCATAAATATGAGATGACACAGGCCAAACTCCCTTAGTCATCCATCAACATGAGGAAGATCAGAGAATACACAAATGAAATGAAACACAAGGTTGTTGACCTTCATAAATTAGGCAATGGCTATAACAAAATAGCTACATGTGTGAAAATGCCCATCTGCACTACTAGGGCACTAATGAAGAAGTTTAAAACAACTGGAACTGTGATGAACCTGCCTGGAAGAGGACGCAAGTTTATTTTGCCCCCATGCACAGTGAGGAGGATGGTTCAAGAGGCAAACATTTATCCAAGGATCACAGTTGGAGAATTGCAGAAGTTGGTTGCATCTTGGGGTCACCAAGTCTCCAAAACTACAATTAGACACCACCTCCATGCTAACAAGCTATTTGGAAGGCTTGCCAGAAGAAAGCCTCTGCTGTCATCAAACCACAGACGTAAGCGCCTGGAGTTTACTAAACGTCACTGGAACTTTGAGTGCAACTGGGTTCTATGGTCAGATGAGACAAAAATAGAACTTTCTGGCAACAAACACCAGGAGGTGGGTTTGGCGTAAAAAGAGGGATAGTCATGCAGAAAATAACCTAATTCCCACTGTGAAGTGTGGTGGTGGATCTATGATGTTGTGGGGCTGTTTTACTTCCAAAGGCCCTGGGAACCTTGTTAGGATACATGGCATCATGAACTCCATCAAGTACCAGGAGATTTTCTATCAAAATCTGTCTGCCTCTGACAGGAGGCTAGAACTGGGTCGTGGCTGGGTCTTCCAGCAGGACAATAGGAGAAGACTCAGTGTTGTTATCTTGGCAAGGGGAGGGGGCACAAAGTACTAAATGCAGGGGTGCCAATAATTGTGACACATGTTTTTGAGAAAAAAGTTTATTTTTTGATAAGGATTTTTTTTTCTTTGAATAATTTGACTTCAATTAAAGGTTAGATTTCTCTCATATTTTCAGTGTAAGATCAAGCTGATGAACAACAAAGACATTTTTGCATAGCCTTTTTTGCTCAAGTGTGCCAATAATTCTGGAGGGCACTGTATATGGCCATCCCTTAGGGAAGTTAGTGTCTGTTCATCTGACATTCAATTCTGAACTCGCTGAATATTAATCATGGCTAAAAGAGCCATTCTGTAACTTAAATCAAGGAAATGCTGATGTAAACCTGATGTAAAACTGGTTGTTAACAGTCCTATTTATGTAATACTCTTAGCTTCTATTTTGCCAGCATCTCCAAAGAATTTAGAAGGGTACACTTACTATTTCTGAAAGGGATATGCCTTCTCTGTGCAATCAATCACAAAAACAACGAAATAACTAAACAAAGACCATTGTGTAGTTTGTGTGCAAAGTAAGTGGGTTATAAATGTGTACTCCTCCTCTTAATCTTTGATACATTCATACGCCCTCACAGCAGATCTGAGGAGACGTACAGAAGCTGAGAGGCGCAGTGGTTTCAGAATCAACCCCATTATTCACTGAGAACTCTTATATAACAAGCCAGCTGCATTACATGAAAGCAGATTTCTGTGCTTTCCTAGCATTTCATTGGATAAGGTATTCCTGGTCTCACTTCATGAGGAGCCATTGTGAGTAAGAGGAAGGGGGGTTCTTGTGTAGCCCCTCCATCTTAATTGGATCCACATTGCCCAGGCTCTTTTCTCCATCTCGTCACTTCATCTCAGCATCACTCAGTGTATGGGGATGCAGAAAGTGAATGTGTCCTAAAAAAGGTACAAGCCTGCGTGAGTCCATTGGCAGCCAGCCAGGGTGGCGCCAGACCAGACTGTCTGGGAGATGCAGAGTCCATTTTGGAAGGAGGCCCAAAGTGGGCTGGCAGACCTGTCCTGCCCTTATATTCAAATCAGAAAAATAAATAATTATCCACCCTAATGAAACTAAAAATGTTGTTGTGAAATAGTGACAATATACTGTGAGTCCTTCCTCATGGAAGCGCACCAATCCTGCCCCCAATCACAATCCTACCAAGGGGGAAAGGAAACTATGATATCATTATCAGCACCACTAATCATCCGTATCTCCTCACAGCTAGCTAATTTTAGCTAACTTACTTGACATGCACTGTTACTGAGTGACGCGAAATATATTAGCCAACAGTCCTGTCCTGTGGCTAGTTAAAAGCTACTATCAAGCCACCTTGTTGGGAAAAAAAAGAATGCACATTCAACCAGGTAAGGCTAGCACTACCTACTAACCTAGCAAACTTTGGGAATTTATCAACACATGCACTTTGATTAAAAATGAAAGCCCCTTTACCTTACCTGTGAACTCGTCCATTTATTGTCCAATTTCAGAAACATTGATTACCCATCATTGTAAATATTAGCTGGCTAGCTAACCTAATTGGCAAGCTGGCTTATTAAAACTAAACACAACTAGTTACTGTTAAGAGGCACAGGACTTGTATTTCACTATTAGCGGCAAATAATAATTCTGATAATACGGTACATTAATGATAATTGTAAAAAATCACTTCCTACGCTATATGCTCATTAATTTATAAAACAGCTCCTGTGAACAAATTGATCACTGACCATAGTCTTAGTGTACAATGTCTGACTGAAACTTGGCTTAGGCCTTATGAATGTGTTGACTCCTTTGAGGTGCTTGTTATGAGCTTTATACAGCCTAACCATGAGAACAAGGTTACTGTTACAATCTGCTGATAATTGTCTTTAGGCTCTTATTCAGGTTTTTGTGTGAATTTGCTGACTTTCTAATTGAATAGTTACATCAAACAAAGTGATTCTTGTTGGCGATTTTAACATCCACATGGATTAGGAAGGCGATTCTCTCAGGACTGCTTTTGTCTCTATTCTTGTCAGTTTTACTCAGAAAGTAATAGGCCCCATACACTGCCAAAATCATACCCTAGATCTTGTATTAACCCAAGCCATTGATATTGATAGAGTTGTTGTATCGCCTCATAATCCTATTTTATCAGACCACCTTCCTATTACTAATTAAAATGGACTTGTTCTATCACCACTGAGCCTAAGTTTTACTTTGGTCATACATTTTCTCCCTCTACAGCCACAGACTTTGTTGATGGACCAGAATAATTTTCCCTTAATAATCCATCAGATGCAATAGAAATAGAGCAGTTGACTATTGGGATAGGTACCATACTCCGTAGTACTTAAAGATGCAGTCGTGCCTCTCAAAAAGAAAATGTTATCCAAAAGAAGCTTTCACTCTGGTATACCCAAACCCATGCACTTAAACAAGCTTCACATCAATTGGAATGCAAATGTCACAGTTCCAAGAATAGAAACAATACAGTGGGTTGTATGCCAATGTTCAGAATTCACAGAACATTGGCATTGGCATTCACAGACACAGGCTCGATATTCAAGTCTAGGTTAAAAACACACTTCTTTAGTAAAGCCTTTAGTTAAGAGTGAGAGCTGGTTGGTGCTTGAAGGACTTGAATCTCATCTCATATAGTCAGGGGTGAGAGCTGGTGGACTGAGACCATAGGGCTTAACACCCCAGTTAAATTTGCTTCCATCTAAGAGCACTATGTTGGAAATTATGGGTCAGGCCACATCAGATAAAGCGGAGGTCGATAGTGTTACTACTGAACTTGCTGCCTGGTACATTCATCACTTGAGCCACTTTCCCCACACTTTCGCCAGCTCAACAAACATGTATAAAACAACACCCCCCTCCTTTGACATAAAGTATAGTCTGTTGATGCCTTTAGACATTGTCGGTGTCAGGTGCGGGACAAACCCCAGCCACCCTCCACCAAGATTCCCTTTCCATTTCAGGATTCCACCCCTGGGTGCTAGCTACCCCGTCCAACCACTCCCGTAGCTCCCACCGCCCCCTTATTTCAGGGCTCTCACTCACACCCGCAGCCACACCACACACCACACACACACACAAAAGCAAAGCAGCAAAGAAACAAAACACACAGGGGAGGTGCCCCCCCCCCAAAACAAACAAACTAAAAGAAACTCGAGTGTAGTTTTAAGGCAGGCCTAAACAGGGCATCCTCTCCCTCTCCGGTCACGGCCCGATCTGGCCCGGCGACGACTGGGCGCCCTTTCCCATCTGGCCACAATCCACACTCCTGCTCCACCTCAGAGCCGGCTAGACAACAGTTACTGGAAGAAGAGTGACAGCGGAGGACCAGGACCAGCGATTTTACCGTGTTAGGCCCACACACGCACACTTTTTATGGCTGGGCACTTCCCTGTAGTGGTGAACTGAGCTCCAATGTTCACCAGTTCTCCACCCTGGGATTTCCGCCCGCCTCCATCGTCACGGCTTGCTCGCTGTTGTTTCCTCCACGTTCCCGCACTGCTTCCTCGTTGCCCGGACAGACTCAGATATGCCGTCGCACACTCACTGCAGTTAACGAAAACTCAGACAAACACAAAGAAAAAAGCGAAGCGACAGACACTCATTCGCTGCTGCCCATATCATTTGCACTGCCATGCTAGCTTGGCAGGAAAATCAACACTATATCCACTGGGAGCCTTCTCCCACTCCCCACCAGTAACACACAGAAAAGACAACTTTCTCTTTAAAAAATCAATTTCCCCCTTCAATCTATGCCCACATGCACCCACCAGTCACATCCACACCTTCTGCTTCTACTCCAACAACACGCGGGTTCAATTCCACTTACGTTCCTCCCGTGGATCCACAATTTTTCAATGATCTACTTCGCCAGTCTCACCTTCTGACATTATTTCTTGTGTTTTGTTTTTTGTTCTCTGGAGTTTTGGGGATCTTTTGTTCTGGCTCAAACTTTGGCACTAGTTTTTGCTTTGTTTTCTGGCTGCATGTGTTTGGTACATTGTGGGAGAGACAAGCTTGGTTTGGTATTTTTTTCTACTAATGGTACCATTACTAATGGTATAAAATGTTTAAAAGCCTTTCTTTGACGGATCTGTATACATCTTTGGAATTTTGTCTCAAAACTTGCTTTACTTTTTAATAATGACACAATAAACAAACATTTGCTGGATTCTGTATTTTTGTTTAATAAAATTCAATAATATATTGATAATGGAATGACTCACTATTCCACAAATTTGTATAAAAGGGTGGGAATATACACCTTAATCCCTACTGTAAATCACATTCAGCATATGACACAAATGAATTAAGGCATATTTACATATTTACAAGCTCTCCCCCAGTTGCGATCCCAATGGAGAGCAGAGCGAGCTATAATTCTCATGTTGGTGAAACCATATTGATTTCTGATTTATGTGGATGATAAATATTGCATTACATGGAGCATATTGCGAAATGCCTGCAAAGAACAGGACCCACCCTGCACGTTTGCTCTCGGTCTGATCCATGAACATTCAGAGACGCACCCACGACCCCCCACCCCCCCATCTTCAATCGTGTGCACAAGAAGTGCGGTGCATAGCATGAACTGATGCATATGCAGATACATTTATTCACATTAAAGAATGCGTTAGCAGCGACATAAGAAAAACAGAATGCTCCTCCATATGTGCCGAGGAAGGCATTCATGGATGTTATTATAAAATGTGGTAAAAGGTGCGCGAGAACACTGTGCTTTTGTTTTTAACACCCCTTGCTTCAACTAATCATCCTTCTTGTTTTTATTTGACATCACTTATCTCGCCAGTGAATCGATGTTCAACACTTTGCTGCATATGCTCAGTAATTGTAGTGACAAAGCCTTGACTTAAGTCCGGTTATGTGTGCTGAACGACGAACGTTGCACGCGCTGAAAACGGATACAAGAGTCAGCACCCTACAAACCTGAAGGTCTCATTCGCGGCAAGAGACGGGGAAATAGCAGTCGCTGCACCCTCACTGGAAGCATGTAAGACAACGAGTGGATTTCTTATTGCAATATGTTATACTTCGGTAGACAGTATGTTATGTATTGTCTGAAGGATACTACTTTAGGCTATTGGCGGGAAGCAGTCTCTCCAAACCTGTAATTAGTCAACACTTAGGGTGGAAGCCCACAACAGTGCTCACAGGTCGCTGGGTGGCTAATGACGTGATTAATTACTGTAGAACAGATTTTGTCCAATTATATCTGCTGATACTGCGATTTCACTTACCTTTATCACTGCCAGAACACCAAATTCTCATCCGCAGACAGTTTGCAGGAAACTTGCAGGGACCTCCAGCAGCTAGCAGTATTTCACCGCCCAAAAGGCAGTTGCATTATTTCAGCTCTGTAATATCTAATGTGGTGGTGGCGGCAGCAGCGACAGCCGTATTGCTGCTGCAGCGCTTTCATTAGTGTTGAGAAACGCCACCTAGGAAGAAGTGGATGCGGATGAAAATTCTAGAATATGTTCTATAATTAAGTATTAAAATGATGTATTAAGACATTGTTTCTCTGAATTTACCTCGTTTATCAAAGGCGAAACAAATCTGATCATTGGTGAGAAACATCGGATGGAAGTTGATTCTACAGAAACAGTGAGTCATACCAACATGACAAAACAGTTGCGAACTGTTGAACAAGGAATCGCGAGGATATTTCACTTTATGTTGAAAAGACACTAGGTTTCTCAGTGGAATGTGCATTTTGACAAACTACATGTGCACTGCTACAAAGAAAATTATGTTAGAATTATTTTCTTTGTTTAATTTAGAAATAATTTCCTGGCGATTCCTTGTAAACTTTGAACATGACATGTAAAAAACATTAACAGCAAACCAACCCGCGCTTGTTAAAATATGTAGCAGGTGGTTGAATGGGACTAGAATATATGGACAGAAGCCGACTGGGAAAAAAAGTAAACTGAAAAATGCGCGTGTCTCGTTTTCTTTATTCCATCGCGTCTATATAGAAGCTAGGATATCCTATCATTAGGACAATTATTCGTTGAAATAGCTGTACTTTTCTTGGTATCGTGTTCAGGTTATCCCTGTTCCGTGTGCATTTGCTTTGTATACATTTATTTTCAAACACTGGAGGCGTTAAATGCACTGCATCGATTTAATGCTGCAGCCTCCATTCCAGCGGGGGAGTGCGATATGCTCATATCAGTTATTCTCGATGCCAGGAAATCGCAGTAGGCTACTACGAGATAAAGTAGGCTACAGTGCTTTTCTATGATACACCGCATAAAGACTAATGTGCTGTACCGCACGACAGTGGCTCCGAGGAAGCAAAGAAAGTTGGAAAGGAATAAAGCGGACCTACCACAGAACATTTTTCAACACCACTCTCAATGGACAGCGATTTGTAAACATAAATCACAACCCGCTTCTATAATTTTGGAAAACCTGGATTATTCTGGATTTCCTAACCGTTTTTTTTTTTTAGCGGATTGCGTTATTTTCAAGCGAAGAAGGAATCCTTTAAAGTTATTTTGAGCACTTCAACAACTCGAGCATCTGTGTCGCGCCGAGCGCCAGTCCACATTAACGAACCGCGAGAGGAGCCGATAAAGTGGCGAGGATAAAGCAGGTGAGCCTTCAGATTCACACACTGAGCCGTTGATTCCAGAGATACACAATATGTTTTCAACACGGATCTCTTTATTTCAACATGTGGGGGTGTGCGTACATATATAGCCAATGTCCTATGTTTTTAATTCACGTGCGCAATGATTATTTCAAAAGCATTGCAATGATTGATGCTTTACTTCAAGCTACTGAATACAATTGTGGGTCGTTATAGCCTATATGTCATCAATGTTCTCTGCACTGTCTAAAAGCATACGACTTTGAATCAGATGGAGAAGAGCGCATATAAACTGCATAGTTCGCACAATTCATGACATTGATCATTATGTACTGTATGCTTTTAAATATGACATGTATCGTAAGGGTTGAGAATAATTTTAAGTAGTACGGTGAATTTCTATTTATGGCCAGAGATGCTGTTATGTTTTGACTTTGAAGTGGGTAAGAATCTGTTTTGTTTAGAGACATACTAAAAGACAATTCTATTGAGACAATTATGAAAACTTTCAGGGAATAGCCTATCTGTTTTACATTTTAATCTGGTTTATTTCGGTGTCTCCTGATGTCATGCAATTAGTTTTATATTGTCTTTTTTCTGTAGTACCATTATTTTTCCGTTTTGTAGGTTACTATTACATTTAGAATAACTTATTTATCTCTCTCTCTCTCTCTCTCGCTCGCTCGCTCGCTCTATTTAATACTTTTGTTAACTGCCATTCCGAGAGGATGGCTACAGACTTTAGCTGTAACCCAGAAGGGGCTCGAGCACTTTTTACTGACCGTTTTTTTTTTTGCTGTAGTGTGGACAATCTGACCTTGTGCCCTGGGGGCCCACTCTATATGCTGATATCTTATCCTACCAAACTCTTAATTAATTAGGATTGATAGAGATTTTGTAATGGATGCAGATTTGATCTCTTGAAGTCCATTGGTAAAATAATATGTCAGAGAATTTGTGCTTGTAATAAAGTTACAGCAAAGGTATTTCTTAAACTTATTTTCACTAATTGGTGCCCGTTAAACATGCGGTTAATGCTGATAAATGTTCAACCTAACAAGTATATTTCTGTATTCCACTATTTTACAGAAGCTCAGCTTGATCGCCTGTTTTGGGGTCAATAATAATCCAGTTTTTCCCAAATTGGTTCAACTGGGGTTTTCCTGTCTTTTTTATTCCTTCTAGTATATGTCCATTCTGAAATGCTGGGCGACAACCCATTTGTAAATGGCATTATACAAAAATAAAGATTGATTGATTGATTGATTGATTGAAATGAAGAGGCCATTTGGAATGACTGTTAAGTTATACAGTGGTTGCCTTGAAAAAGATTGCTCCCACTTAAAGACCACTGAAGCAGTGGTCCTGTTCGTCATGCTTGTGGGCATGGTAACAGTGTTCAGTGTCCTCGGCCGATTCTGCCGATTCTACCTGCGGTACCAACGACAGGTGCAGCTTGTTGGCCTCTCCTCTTCTTTGATGTCCAAACCAGCTCCGACTTAAAAGCTGAAACGGTGCATCTGTGTTCTCACTCCACTGAGAGTGCATATAGTACATCAGGATAGCCATAAACACAGACTTTTACTGGAACCGGCTGTGTAGTTTTGCACAAAATATGCAGCCATTTTTAGTGTCTTGCATTATTTGGGAAGTGTACAGGTGGGACTGTGAATAGTTAAAGGGAACAGAGACTTAAAAACTGTCTGGCTGATAAATTATTTACAACATACAAAATTATGTATCCTTGGATCCAGGGCCAACAAGTAATGAGGAATGAATAAGGTTGATTTTATCTGCATATTTAATAGCAATGGAATGGAATGCCAATTTTTTTATTCTTGCAGTGTGAAATGCTCAGCAAACACTTGTGTTATCACGGGAGATGTTTATATTGCAAGAAATGAAAAATTAATATGTTTACATTCCAGTCATAATTTTCATCACAAAGCCTCTTTTGTGTCTTTATTGAATGATTTAGAAGATGAAGAACTAATGTTATTTGCGTATTAGAGAATTAAAATACTTTTTGCATCCTTTTGTTCTTCGGTAAGTTGTTTTTTTGTGGTGGTTGCAAAGCTTTGGCTTTTCTTCTTGTTGCAATGGAAATGACTATTTGTGCTCTTATTGATATGGGAAGCTTTCCTGTTTTGTCAAACAGAATTGTCCATGCGCTATATGATTAAAGCATGAGTACCAAGCAGAGACCTTTGATACTAATTCAGTTGAGGCTTTAGGCATGCATGTTACCTTGTCAGAAATGGCATGCGCTGCTGTTTTTTTCTTAGGTACAAGTTCAGTTGTTTGGAATAAAGCAAATTCACATCAAAAACAAGTGCAGCTTGCAGCATTTACATATTGTGCAGAGAGGTTTCACTATTTACAGCTTGCTCAGTACTTACTATGTACTGTATAGTATACTATGACTCATTTATACAAATAAATAGTCCGTTTGTTTTCGTAGGCTGTATCTCAGTTAATTTAAGGCAGCAACCCTTTTCAAAGCTCACATGGGCCTACATTGCCAAGATGTCATGTGCTTCGACCCAAGACCCACTGTGTCTTTTTGTCACCAGACAGTTCTGTGAACATTTACAGTACATTTACATTTTAGGCATTTAGCAGACGCTCTTATCCAGAGCGACTTACACAGTTTACATTTCTTAACATACAATCCATTTATACAGCTGGATATTTTTTTACTGAAGCAGTTCAGGTTAAGTACCTTGCTCAAGGGTACAACGGCAGATGTGTCCCACCTGGGGATTGAACCTGCAACCTCTGAGTTACAAGTCCAGTTCCCTAACCATTATACTACATGCCGCCATGTAGTGAAAACGTATCCGTTTAGAATTTCTGACTCCTATAGACCTCATTCACACAACAGACAATTTACATCAACATTCCTCACCACACAAACTCATGTATTTTGCCTGCATCTCTGTTTGCTTCTCTGTGACATTCACAGTTGGCTTCTTTGGCTTTCCATTTGGAGAACAAAAGCCAGGCAGGGATGAGTCTAAGATGAATCAGATGCATTCCCCTACATCAGGTGGAGAGTGGTGCATTTTTTCAACAGGTAGTCAGCACAGTGTAAAAAGGTCAGTAGTACAAAAGATTCAAAATATTACCTGCAGCAACAGATAACTAGCACTGTGCTCCCTCAGCTACAGTGAAGGTCAAGGGTCATAAAACTGTGAGCAATTTGCCTTGCAGCTAGTTTGCAGTGTTAATAGTACTAGCCTTGCAGGTCCCTCCCAAGCTATGCAAATTGCCATCACTCTAGAGCCATCACTCTAGAGACTTCCTTACACCCCCTACACCTTGTCAGAACTTGCATCACTCTACTGCTCTCTCTCTTCCAGGTGCCTCCAATGTTCACTCTCCCTCTTTTTATATTCTGTCAGTACTTTACCAACAATGAACTAGAAAATGTTTAGTACAAATTTAATGAATCCTAAAAAAGCAAAAAAAGACAACTTTACCAACAATGCTATATGCTGTATGTTATTTTGATTTTAAATTGGGATTGAATTGGAAAAAAGACTTACTCCCTTTTTTGGCATTAACTGAGCAGTTGATCTGATTTTGTCATCCATAATACCCATTTGTTTTGTTTATATTGTAAATCAGACGTAATTACTTGAGCAAATAAAAACAGACTTTATAATGAAAAAGATATGCTCACTCTTCCTCCCTCCCTGCTTTCGCCTTTACCTATTTCTTTATCTCTCTTTCATTCTCTTTTTTGCTGTTCTCCATCAGTAAATTGCACGGCAGGTAAAACGAGCCTGAGGCTAGATCAAAAGTACAAGAAAATGCAAGGCGATCTTGAAAATATATAAAGGGTTCACTGTGGCCTCCAATGGACAGACTGATATACAGACACTGTCGGAAAAAAAGCAAAATTTTGCGGTTAATTGTTCTATACTTTATATTGTGGCAGCCGCCCAGAGGTATGGGGAGGGATGTTGATTGAGGGGCGGTACATAGCAGCCCGCTGGCTCCACCCCCGCACCCTAATGGGAAATCCGGGGCCATCTGGGCACACCTGATGCATGTTTTCCATAATCACAGGAGAAATAAAAGATGCACCTGTGTTCTACACCGGGGAAAAGCGCAGAGTAGGATTGAGAAAGAGAATTGTGATTTTGGATTGCTTACTGGATTGATTTGGATTGTTTTGAGAACCCCTTTTGTGTATCGACTATTGACTGTTTTGAGGACCTGCATTGGATTTAATTTTTTTTGTATTACGGACAACAACAATGAGAACGGATCACGGACTGTATGTGTTTGCTTTCCCCCCTGTCTTCCCCGTTAGTTGTAAGAATTCCCATAATAAATTCCCCTTGTTTCCTATTTGCCATTGTATGTTGATTTTATTATAGATTTTTGGCGGCGTTGCAACCCAACACCCCTGATCCTGCCACATTTGGTGGAGAATGCGGGCAGGCACCTAAATAGCCACTGAACAATAATTAAATCACTACACCGAGAAATGGAAGCCTTATTAAAACAACTTGTGGAAGCCCAGATCGCATAGCAAGTGAGGAACCAGGAGTTGCTGGAAGAACAACGGCAACAAACTGCAATCCTCAGAGCGGAACTAGGCCATCTGACCGCAGCTGGAGCCATGACTGCCCACCGTCCCCGAGTAAACCCCATTGCATTCATTCTCAAGCTGATGGATGATAACGACATTGAGGCTTATGTACAAACTTTCGAGCAAGTAGAGAAGAGTGGCCACCTGAGCAATGGGCCAGCCTGATTGCCCCATTTCTGTCTGGGACAGCGCAGAAAACCTACCAGGATTTAACGGCAGAACAAGAAAAAATTATGAAGTTCTAAAGAAGCAAATCCTGCAACGGTACGGTCACACGTTGATTTGTCAATCACACAAATTTAATGACTGGAGTTATGACCCCGCCCTTTCCCCCAGGTCCCAGATGCATGACTTAATCAGAATAACCAAGAATTGGATGACAGCTGAGCCGGCATCGCTGAGTCCCTTGGAAAGAATGATCATTGATACATACGTTCTCTCCCGTATGAAGCAAAGAAGTTAGCTAGCCAAGCAAATTCCCAGAATGCAGATCAACTGGTAGAGCTGGTGGAAGGGCATCAGACAACAATAGAAGTTCTGCGCAGCAGCCGAACCCAAAAACCTGAACCAACCACCAGGCGTAAGGAGAAAAAGAAGGTTGACGGAGGTTTCGGAATAACTGAAAGACGCACACTATGGCAGCCCACAACGACGACTGCCTTTCTTGAATGTGGATCGAAGGTGTTTTGACTGTAATGAGACAGGACACCTATGCTGGAGCTGCCCTAACCGTGATGTACTGATGCCGTCAGCATCCGCCGCAGCTGAAAGAAGCAGTTGGAAGACCCTGTGGCCTGCTGACGTCCTGCTGGGCTGGTGAAGGCCGTCCCTCCCTAGTCACCAGGCCAACAGGAAAGACACTACCGCGCTTCTCGACTCCGGAAGCATGGTGACCCTGGTCCGTCCTGAATTTGCCCGAGTGGAGAGTCAACTGGGCACCATGCCTGTCACATGCATACACGGAGAAACTAAATCTATCTCACCACTCTACTGAACCTACGGACAACGAAGGGACAGTACGTTGGTAAGGTGGGCGTAGTAGATCATTTACCGGTTCCTGTATTAATTGGGAGGGACTGCCCTATGTTTGCCCGGCTGTGGTCAGGTATAAGGAGGGAAGAGAAAACAAAAAGGGGACACCATAAGTACACCCACAAAACTATATCTGGGATGTCTAACGTGGAAGGGAAGATGTGTGGCTTTCAGGAAGTCGACCCCAATGCCCCAATAAAAGGGTTGGTAGAAGAGTTGGTAGACCAGCGGGTGGCACTGAAGCCCAGTTTTTGCAACCCACTAATTCAACTTTGATCATTTCTGATGTTCTCTATCCGCGAAGTGCGAGCAACCGCCGTCACCAGCCGTCAGCCGTCACCACATCGCACCCTAGTGGAACATGTGGAAGAATTAAGAAACAGGATGGCTACGTTGTGGCCCATCGTGCACAAGCACATGCAGGAAGCGCAGACAGCGCAGGCCCGGGTGTACAACAGAGGAGCACAGCTGCGAGAGTTTCAGCCAGGCAACAGAGTTTTGGTTCCCACTTCTGAATTTAAGTTTCTGGCAAGATGGAAAGGTCCCTATGAGATCATTGAGACAGTCGGGCAAGAAAATTATTTGGTAAGGCAACCTGATCGTCGTAATATAAGATTTTTGCATGAGAGTTGTGGAAGTGAGCTCTGAATGGATGTATTCTACATGTTCCAAGAGGTGAAACATTGATATTTGTCATACATAAAAATATGGTAGCCTTGAAAGATGTTGCTCCAATATTCACGGTAATGATCAACCTACCTGTGTGTGGCCACAAATTGTCTCCAATCTCATGTAGCTTCTGTAGTTCATTTGTAGAGGCATTTTATAATGTGACTGCTGCCAGGGAATTTTGTTTTCTACCTAAGTAAACCTTGCCATAAGGCGAAAAACTCTGCAAATCTCAGGGTAAATGATACTTAAAAAAAACACAGACTAAGCATAAAAAATGTTTTCTATCCAATTCACCAAATGTCTTTAATGTTCCCAAAGGACACATTTAAAGCCTGTTTTTATTGGATTGTTCCTTCTTGCATTTTCTCGACCAGTACACTGTTCTGTGCTCTGTGAAGCAAACACGCAAGAGAACACATGTGACCGCCCCAGTAAACACTGTGTGTATCATGTAAGTGTTCTTTGTTGAAGAGAAATAATTTCCACTGTAGAGCTGGAATCAGGATAGTATGAGCCGGAAACAAAGCTGGCAAATGATTGCTTTTTTCTTTTCTTTTACAGCACATGATTCCCTATTGCATGCTGCCATTCACAAAGGCTGACTGCCTGGGCATGAGTGACTGTACAAAACTGAGATTTTCCAAAACTCCAATGACTTCTGTCCACTTGTGGTTGTTTGCTATGGTCACAGATGGCAGTGTGCTCCATTCTTTCTTCTGTGTTTATCTTCATTTTTATCACCAATGGTGACAGAAGCGACACCGTTATACAGTACGCTGACTCTGCCCAGATGCCAGAAGTCAGCCCAACCACTCCCCTATCAACCCAACAGTTGATGTGTTTGGGCCCTAATGTCATTCACAGCACTCAACGGTGCACAGCGTGCAGACTTTGCACATTCCAGTGCTCCACCTTCCTCCGGGTGGCAGACATCTGCTCACAGGAGAGACAGTCCAAGTGGTTCTGTGGCAGAGAGAAACAGCCTCACATCTTGGACAGGCATGGAGAGAGCCCACTGAATTCTCAAAGCCAGAACGAGGAACCCAAAAACAAATTATTACAATTTCCTCCTTGTGGATGCCCTTTTCTTGTATGACCACATTTGAAAAGCATTTGCTTCTTATTCATTTACTGTACACAGAGGATATGTTGTTGAGGCATGTCAAAATAGGTACTTTGCTTACCTATAACCCTCTGGTTAAAATCTTACTTTCCTAACTTTTACGCCATACTGTTACCCCAAAATGTGCTGCTACCTTTTCAGTGGTCAAAGGCATTGGTCTTTTGTTGTAGAAGTACAGATACTGTAGATCAGGGGTGTCAAACTCATTCCACCGAGGGGATAGTGTATGCATATTTTCGTTGTAACCAATGCATTACACCAGGTGATTTCAGTAATTAGGTCACTTCTTCAACTAAGGAGGTTTAATTTTCAACTAATTGAAATCACCTGGTGTAATGCATTGGTAGCAACAAAAAGCTGCATGCACTTGGCCCTCGATGGAATGTGTTTGACACCCCTGCTGTAGATATTCACCCCAAGTACTGACCTAATTACAAGTTATAAGCCCTAAACAAAAATGTAAGGGTTCAATCCCTTTCAAAGCAGTGCACATTCTTTTGTTTTGTGATGATATTCTTTTCAAAAGTCATATTTTCATGGACGTTTTGAGCCGTAATAATTCAGAGCCAAACTGCTTCAGGGAATGGAAACAAAGACATTTGATGCAGAAAGAAAAGATGTCCAATGTTCTGGAACAAACATGTTATTACAAACTTTGCTAACTGGTCAATTACATTTTTTTGTTCCATGGAATTTTCACAGTTATTGAGTGCATCGATATATCGCAGGCTAAATGGATTTCAAGTATAAAGTATATTTGTAAACAAATCAAAAAATGTATATATATGGCTGCCTTTTCGCGTCTGCATATTACTTTTTGCTTGCCTCTGCCTCTCTTTTTTTGCCATACATTCTTAATATTCCTTTTTGTGATAACTTTCGTGATAACTTGTTAACAAATGATGGAACAGATTAGACGTATCCTCATCTGCGGTCGGGACCACTTTGTTACAGTACTTTCAGAACACGCCTCCTTTTTGGTCTTTGCCAGCTCGTTTGTAACCAAAGTAACCCCACTCAACTCAGCCTTTCTTAGGGACTAAACTCGGTTCATCTTCAAATCTCATTGTTAAGTTTAGTCTGAGCCTACCCTTGTTAGTGGGTTTACTGACTGAACAAATTCACTCCATGCTTTGCTAGTTTGGCGTTTTGATGATTCTTCCCTCTGGCTTCACTACAGTTAAGTTGCACTTCATATCAAGGCTGGCTGTGTTGCTGTTTTGTGTGTTGGTTGTGTTGCAGATGGAAAAAGGCCAAACGAATGCAGGAATTCTTCTCCTCCATGCAACAATGTTATAGCCTAATCGCAAACATCAACATTTGGAAATTTGCCACGATTGAGATTACGATAACGGTGTAAAATTCAGTTACTGCCAATTACAGGGTTCAATGAACCCCAAATCTTTTAATGGCCAACTAATCACAATGCCTGTTGTTCGCTCCCACGAACTGGCATTTCTTACACATTTAAAATGAAAGTGAGGTGACTTTTTGGAGAAAAGAAATTGTTATTAATTTTATTTATTTTTTTAAGAATTTGTTTCAGATTTTTATCCCATTTCCTCCCAATTTAGTAGCCAATTAGACCCGCTAATTTTTTAAATGTCAATCCCCTCCCCCCTAGTAATGTGAGTTCGCTGCCGTAGTCCTGCGACCGGTAGTGATGAAGGCAAAGTAACGTCTCCTCCGAGACGGCACTCACCAGGTCGTTGACCGTAACCCTGTATACTGCAGGGCCACTCTTATGCACAGCAAACATCCGGTCGGCTTCCCTCCCCCCTCCCTGGGGCGGACAGCCAATTGCCGCCCCCTGGTGCCACTCCCGGCCAGAGCCGACTCTGCTGGGACAGGGAATCAAACCCCAGTCTCCGTGGCCAGTGTCGAACGTTGTAACCACTGGACCACGTGGGAGGCCTGGAAAATATGTTTTTAAATAAATGAAAATTTGAAAGGAAATGGAAAATGTTTACCGCACCTGCACTTTGGGCTATATTTGTATATATTCCATGCTTAAACGCATGCCATTTAAACAGAAACAAAATATTAACCATTTAATTTAATTTTGTTCTAACCTGGTTAGGAATTATAGTCGGTTCCTGGAACATAATAAATAGCCAAAAAATAGCAAAAAACTGGGACAAAAAAACAAGTGGTTATATTTGTTATGTCAGGAACGATAGGGGAAAAATCTGATTCTTTGCCTAGATACAGAGTTAGTAATGAGCACATCCTCTTAGTTCAAAATGTGTGTAGTGCTATAAGTGAATTTTCATGCATGTTTTATGATGGAAACACATTCCCTTTCATGAAGAAAGAGCTGCAGAGCTGTAACATGGAGACTTCTTGTTTAACAAGCCTGAAATGTCAGCATTAAGGATTGCAAGTAAGCAAAAGACATAGATGAGGGACATTATTCTATGCTATTTATTTAAGTGACTAACTAGTTTAAAGCAAGCAAAGCCTTTTTTGTTTCTTACACTCCTAACATTGTGAAAGAAACAAAAGACTAATGTAACAAATGCTTAAATTTGCTTCTCAAAGTTAAGGATGGAGGAATACACACCTGATTTTAAGCTTGGTGTGCACAATAGATTATACTTACTCTATTACCATGCACTCAACTCTGTTAATTAAAAACTAAAGTTGTTATTGTCTCCATGAAGGTCTTGACACAGTCTTGCAAAACTGTATCTGGAAATCTCGTTACATTGAAAAGGAGGGGTGCCTTTCCTGTTCACAATCCAATTCACTGAGAAGGAGGTGCAATTATTTACTTATCACTTGTGATTAATAATGTATGGCCCACAACCTGGAGGGCACTATCTCAAACACTTGCTGTGTGCTAGGGAGGTCATCTACATTTATAAACACACATTTGCTGATTAGGATGAAAGTGGGAAGATTAATTGAATAGGGATATCTACTCATAGAACAGCTGTTGTTTACAGTCTTAAAAACCCCCAACAATAATGGACCAGGTTCTGTGCCTTGTGAAATAGGGCAATTGACCAAAAACATAGGATGCTATTTTACAAAAAATAATTGTTGGTGGAACTTGACAGACAAGCAATGTTAATTAAATAGCCATAATTTTAAATAGGAAATTATTTTTTTTACATGTTTTGCGATCCTGCCTTGGCTGTTCTAGTCAGCATAGTTAGTTGATCAAGCCTGGATTCTACATTTATCGTTAACTTTGACTTAAAAATAAATTAGTTGAGGGGGGGAGGTAAATCTAAATAAATAGAGGGTGTAATTGGCTACCAAATTGGGAGAAAAACGGGAAAGAAATAATAATTATAATAATAGTCATGGGTCATCTCAAGCAATTGTCTAAATTCATATCGTAATTTGCGTATAAATATTCCCACAAACAATTTAGTATCAACTCTCTGCTCTCTGCGTATGCACAGTTGATAACCCCCCTGGCCTGTGTTTCTACACACAAGTCCACCCTCATGCGCAAATTTCCCCTCTCACGCTTCAAAATCAGTGCCAAAGGTTGCAAAACAGGCCCATCACCTCCCTTATTCCACTCATATTCCCCTTCCCACATGAAGCCCACTTCCTCCAGGGCCATAAAGAGCATTGAGGTGCCCTCTGAAAGGTTAGAGGGTCCGTCCCCAGGTGGGGCCCTGCCAACGATAAAAATGATGCGGAAATGCCTCTGGCTTGCCTCAGGTACTGCTGACCTACAGTGAAAAAACGACTAATTATTGCTACACTCTGGAAGAGAGGTAGCACTAAAAATAACACCGCCGTATATTGGAACGGGGGGGTGTATAACACTAAAATGCAAACCTTTAAATCATAGGATTTTTAAAGGAATGGAATCTAATTTCAGATGCGATAGCAATGCACTAGGGAATCCTGAAGTGTCCTGAATGACATTACACAGGGATGTCACATACATAAATGTCAATGAGTCCCTTGGACGTTCATTGTTCCCAAAATAAATTAATTTGCATGTGAATTATGCTAAGACTATTGTTCTATGTCAGGGTTACTTATTATGGGTATGGCTATAATTTCTTATATATTTAAATGTCCAGCATAATTTTGTTCCTTTAAACAATTATTTATCATCAAAAGCAATGATTGTATGTATGTGGCAGCATTTCAGACAGGATGGAAACCAGAACCTTTGTTCAAATTGGAAAAAAATCTTTATCCATGACAACAGTGCTGTTTTTATTTTTTATTTTTTACTCCAACAGTCAAATACAGCATGTAGAAGATCTGAACTGTCATATTCGATAACACTGAAATGAGAACATTTGATCAAACGCAAGCGTAATTCCCCTTGTGCACCTGTGCACATCTGCTACGGATACCATGTCAGATATGATAGCTTTCCATAAGTCAAAGTGAACCTTTATAATTAGCTATTCTAGTAACTGTAGCACTCCTAAATCTGTAGCTTTATTGTGCATTCTCTGTCTGAATGGTTATATGCCATGGGGAATACACATTAAGCGCTGGTACAACAGAAGTATTTCAGATGCATGTCACAGTGGGAGATCAAGGGATACACATTAAGGAAGGCTTATGTAATGTTTTCCCACTCCACAGTCCTTCATTGTGGGAGGGTTCCAGGTTCAGCTCTCTGATTAGGGAAACGTTATATCTTCATAATAAAGAGGATAAAGAGGTATTTTTACAGCCTATTAAACACTGCGCACAGCAGCATAGCACATTCGCATGCGCTTGGCGATGACACCATTCTCAAGTTCAAGTTCATTGAAGACTGCTGATGGCTCTCTCTCAGTATTTCTGCAATGTGTCCTCGTTCCTTCAAAATCAATTTTACAGGGAAGCTGTGTGTCTAGATTTTAGGAACTAGACGTGTAACTTGGAGGTTGCTGGTTTATTCAAAATGTACAATTTTTTTTACCAGAACATTCCCCATTATGAGTTAGGGACCAGTGGAACTGCTGGTAATTTATAAGCATATGATCATAAATAATATTTGTTTTTCTTATTTTGGTTTCTTCTGTTCACTCATGTACCACCATGCACTTGCTATCAGTGATAGAGAGCAGTAGCCCAGGTCCTCCTGTATTATAGTCTGGGTGCGAATTGCAGGGGGGGATTAGGAATATCATTATACTTTATTTTTTCAGCATTTTAGGGCTAAAACAATTAACTAATGCAGTCGTTTCCCCCTTTACTATCTAATATTTATGGCATAGCAACTGAATAGGAGAGCAATAAACACTTATCATTCAAAATAATAATAAAAAACATCAGAGAAAGCTTTTTCAACTGCTAAAAATAGAAAATATCAATACATATGCTATGTGTTACAGTATTCCACACAATTAATTGTATTCATATTTCAGGTATTTGTTGGAAATGTATATTCTGACATGTTTAATGACGATTAAGGAGTTCAATGTTGCAAATACGTGCATGTTCTGTAGCTTGCGCTTGGTTAAAATCAGACCAACCCATGGTGCCAATGACTAGGTCAGTACAAATTTTAATTGGCTACAATCTCTTTACTTCTACTGCCTTATAGATATATGGTGCGTTAAACAGACTTTATTGAGATACGGTGGCAGATTAATCCCGGAAGGTTTCATTTGATTTGATTGAATTGCATATGCCCTTACAGAGACTAAGTGCATTAGATTGAATCCTGGCCTTTGGACAAAATGGTAGAAATAAGCAGCTCACTACTGTTTTAGAAATACTGGAGGCATTTGAATGGAATGGAGAACATATCTAAAATAAAGTTTGGATTTGGAATCCAAGGGCAACATGTCCCACTACTTGCTCAACTGACTTCCTTGACTTTGACAAAATTGATGAGTGAAACCTACATGCCTTGGGATGGATTGTTCATTCTAAAGACTCCTCAGATTAATTTAAACAGCATTCAGTATTAAAAACAGCAATATAGATGTGTTGTGTTGGTTCCAGAGCAACTGGGTAATTTTGTCCACCCAGTGGGTCATTATGACATCGGATAGTGTGATAGTGGTTTATGATTCTACTTCATGTGTGTAATGCTACCATGTTTTCATAGCTCCCATCAGTAAAATGATAATTATCAGTTGCATTAAATTCTAATATCACAAACAGTTATTTGTAATGCAAGCACATGAAATTATGTAGCACAAGCTACACAAAGCATGAAATGCATAGCATGAAGTCAACAATCTCTGCGATGATTTGTGACATAGATAACAAGCATTTTACTATGTTGTGGCTCTTGACGGAGGATCAATAAATCTTGCCAAAACCATGTCCTTTGAAACCACAGCACACTTCAAATGCAGCTAAAGCCAGCATCATGGAATCCCCTTCCCTCCACCATTGTTGCCTCCACCGCCATCATTTTTGTCTCAGGTAAATGCTGTAAATCATCTGTTCAATGTTCTGTCTTTTCAGACCTTTGTGGTAGGAGTGTGACAAAAATGATCGATAGAGGGATGATACTGGTGATACTGGCAAGTTTGTGGGACAGTTTCTGGATCTCTTCTGATCAACAGTGGGTTTGATTGGGACAGTGTTAGAATCTGTTTTGAACAACAGTGGATTTGAGAAGATACAGTTGCATCCACTTATGAGATGGTGTTATGGGGAAAGTGGAGTGACGTTCGATGAAGTCGAGGGACCGCGATTGACTGCTTTGTGATCTCTTGTGATGGCAGCTGCATTGTTTTAAGCTTCCTGTCCCCTCCTTGTCACGCAGCGAGATGTAGCAGTGCTAATCAAGAACAATCAATTCATAAGCGAGTATATCTCTGCCAGTATATGCCTCATCCCCAGATCTGCTGTGGTTTGCCTGTTGAGGCATGCAAGCATGATTCATCGCAAGCGTTAAGTGCATTTCAAGTTGTTACATTTAGAAGTTGCCATATTTCTCCCAATTATACGTTGCAATAACAGTGCAGTGGAAATAATCGCTCTCCCCGAGAAGGGCTGAAGTCTTGTATTTTTTTAACATCTGTTTTACCCTCTTTGCTTGCCATAGCAGCTGTGCAAGAAGCTCAAATACAGTACATGTGGAATGCTGTTGTATCTGGCAAAACTACACCAAAACTCCTATTCCACTATTAGTGTAAGCCTGTCCTACACCAAGTTAATGTTATGTTCTCTCCCCTCATGTCCATGCTTCATGTTTTTCCTGGTACACTGCTATGTTACATTTTTGACAGAAATGATGAAGCCCCAAACTCAACCCACATTTAACCTCATGGGTCAGATATACATCAATAGATCAGTTGTATCCATCAATCAACTGTGAACGTGCAGAAGCAGTCTCATATATGCCTGCAGATAAATCGGCCATGTAGAGAGATGCCACAAATGATGAATTTATTGAATAACTGGAAATGTGAGATTACAGACCACTTTTATGAACATGGCACCCATATTGTAAAGATCGAGAGGAATTGAGCTGTAAGACTTCTGAGTAATGAATTTAAGCATAGCATTTTCTTCACATTCTAAGCTTTGATAACTTTGTTAAGGTTGCCAATGTTAAGCTGTTTTTCAAATGCTTACATGGCCTGGCTCCCTCCTCACTCTGTGACCTAGTCACATCCGGGCAAGGTGTTGGCCTGTCCACTAGGAAGGCAGTAGAGGGAAACTGCTTTTATTGTTAAAGGGACTAATGTGTGGAATTCTCTACCTAGAGAGACTAAGCAAGAGCATGACTGCTCATTTAAAAATAAAAATCAAACAGTTGCTAAAAAACACACAGACATGTATGCATGCATAGGTCAAGTGTACTTTTAATACTGTTAGTACTGTGCTGTCCTGTCCTAAAATGATTTTATTTATTGTATTTGTATTGTCTTTTCCAACATCTATGTGTAGGCTTATTCACTTTTAAAAGCCCAACTAGGAACGAACATTGAAAATGAGCGCAAGCTACAAATGTTTTGATACAGGGCATCAGCGTGTTGTTAATGCAATGTGTCTATGTTTTTTGTATCTGTCCCTACTCAAATAAACATGAAATAAATTAATTAATTTCAGTGGCTGCTAAAATTGTGACATTGTTTAAAATGTAATACTTGCTGGATTGAACGCAGCCCGACACAATATGGATCCCCCCCCCCAGGACAAATGAACAGTTCAATAAAAATGGTAAATATTGCTAAATACTGGTGATGTTTCAGAGGGAATCACAAATTCGGACTATTTTAGTCTATCATTTATTTTCAAGATAATACCATGTATTTTCACTCTATCACTGAGACAGAGGTTTGGCTATAAATGGAAATGGCAATGGTACAATCTGGGTGAGAGGGGTTAGCTAGGGATAGCTGTGGCCAGCATTATCACAGTAAAATGGGTCCAGGTGTCTGATTTACCCAGACTGGTTCTCCCGTACCTGTTCTGTCTACTGGTTCCATGGGGGCCCAGTTGTCCCCCATGTACCAGAGGCTGAATGATGATTAGCTTGATTAATAGCTTGCTTCGCTAACTTATGAGTCAGTGGTCTATTTTTGCCCTTTCTCTTTCAAAGGGTGGATGCTGATTATCAAGTGAACAGCTTGTGAACTTGGAAAATAGGCTCATGGACAGCCACACACCATGTTTTAGTTTGCTGGCCTGCTAGCTTATCTGTTGACCACATATTGTAAGATGTGTCCCTCTTAGAGCCCCTTCATGTATACCAACATTTGAATTTTCCTTCCTTTTTGCTCAGAATTTGGATATGGATGCTAATGTGAAACCAGCAGAATTCAAATTCTAGCCCTGTAGAGGTGGATTTGCAAATCAATTATGCAGCAAATGCATTTTGGACAGGAGGCACCATACACCATATGCCCCGTGGCAGGTGACAAGTTACATTTGTGATCCTTAAATTTTGCATAGCTGCTTGGGGAACACGCTCACACTGAATGTTCTGCTTTCCAAAGCAAGATTGCTCTATTTTATTATGTTTAGCAGTCCCATGTAGCATATGCGCACATTGGGAACTGTAATTGAATGTGGAAAATATGTTACCTATAGTGTCTTTAAGGCAGCAAACAGGCACCATTTAAGAAAAGTGAAACGAAACATCTCAATTTGTCAAAAGGTGATAGGATAGAATTTGAATGCCATATTAAACTGGGCTCTTAATCTGACTCTATTTTTGAGTGTGTACATTGAGAAGAGCCTTATGAGGCAGTGTGGGTAATGACAGTCAGGTCACTCTGACTGAGAGGGAATGGATCTCCCACAAGCAGCTAGGGCTGTCCCCGACTAAAACAAATCTTGGTCGACCAACAGTCGTCCGTTTTTTTCCGATTAGTCGATTGGTCGAAACTCTTTTTCTATATGACACACCCTATTTGTTTGAATAAATACAACTACAGTGGAACCTCGGCCCGCGAACGCCCCTACTCACGAACAAATCGGCCCACGAACACACTTTCCGAACAAATTTTCACTCGGCCCGCGAACAAGCCCTCGGTGCACGAATGCACAAACACACAAACTCGCGGGCTTCTCGCCGTAGCGCGTCGTGGATAGCGTCAGTTGTGCTTAGTACTCAGCGTTGTTTACATCGTTCGTCGTTGTGTTCTCCTTTGATACACGTTCTTTTTGTGCTATTTCCATTAAATTTGCCCTCATTATGGCTCCCAAGAAAGTGAAAAGTGCTACTGATAGTGGTGTTAAGAAGCCTAAGCGTATTACAGTAGAAACGAAGAAGGAAATAATAGAAACTATCAACCACAAAGGTAAAGTGTACAATTATTATGTTTTATTTTAGTATTAATGTATTTTTCTATAATTAAGGTTATCTTTAATTCCTTTCTATATTTTGGCCACACATAAACCCATAAAAAAGTTTTAAAAAAGTGTTTCTGGGGCTGGAGAACGGATTAATTGGATTTACATTAATTTCAATGGGAAAAATTATTTCGGTTCGCGAACATTTTGGTTCGCGAACTGAGTCAACGAACGAATTAAGTTCGTGGGCCGAGGTGCCACTGTATATGCACACTGCGCTTGTCTCGTGTTTTATAACTTTCTTAAGTGAATGACACAAATGAGTAACAATAGGCTAATTACTTTATGGAGCCGGAGTTCAAGATTACCTGAAAAAAACAAAAACTTCTCCGTTCCGATCCTCCTCTTCATGCTGCCCTTGCAGATTCTGCCATTGCGCTTGTGAAGTTGTGGTATGGCCACATAATAGGCTGATGCTTTTATTTGACCACAACCATAACACATTCTAATGTGTAGGCTATGTTTTATTCAATTAACCAGGTTGGCCTCATTGGGATTTTAAATGATCACACATAGCCTAATGTCTTAAATTGTAGCCTAAAGCTGAACATAAAATGGCTATAGCCTATCAAAAATAACTTACTTGAGTCGGAGACCATCCGATGGCCTACTTCCCCAGTCGTTTCATGTTATGGCACAGGAACACTAGCTTGTCCACATTTTTTGGCAAAAGGCTGCTCCTCGTTTTATTCATGATAAATTCTGTCTTGGAAAACACGCTTGAAAGTTTACATTCCACTTTTTTTTGGATCGTCCACAAAAACGAAATGCTGCTATACTCCAGATTTTTTCTTAGACATTATGTTCTTAGGTTATATCGAAATGAGTAATTAAAGTATGCCTACATCACTAATCTTAACTGTAGGCAAATCTTAGACTACAATTAAAATGCACATTCGCGTGCCTAAAACAAGAAGGATACAATATAGGCTACATGAAAGGGGGTGTTACGCATGTTAGTTATAAATATATAAACCATACAATTAGCAAAACACATGTATTATAAAATGTTACTTTTATTAGTTTTGCTGAATTATTCACAACATTACTATTACCTTAACTGCCTAATATAATTTAAAGAGAACATATATAGGCCTAGCTATGTTAAGAGTGAAGGACTGTCACTGCCATACCCGCAGCATCCAGAATGGATTATTCTACTGACAAGCACGCCAAACTGTGGCGCGAATCTAGGTGTCTCATGTTGTGTGGAGAATTTTTTTTAAACATTTTTTTATATTAGCGACTGCTCGACCAAAACAAATATCGGTCGACCAACAGCCCATTGACCAACCAATTGACCTGTTGACTAAATGGGGTCAGCCCTACAAGCAGCAGAGCAAATTAACTTTGCCTTGAAAGCATGAGCTCGATCTGAATTATTGCCATTTGGAATACTATGGTAGCAGGTGCATTGATATATGCAATGACAATCAATTTCATGTACACTACACTTGCTAATATTGGTCAGAATGTATGCTAACTAGCCTTTGTATCTGTCGAACCATGGCATTGTTAGTCATTCAACTAGCAACAAATAGCATGCTTTCCATCTATGCTTAACCACTTTGCTAGCTAGCTTGATTATAAGCTAGCTTCTCTGATTCTGGTCCTTTGTATCTGTATCAAGTTATGTTTGACATTGAAACTAATTTGTATATAAATTAAAATGTATTGTGGCAGACGGCCGGGGGAGGTGCGGGGAATAGTGGTAGAGGGGAGATGCGTGGCGATGCGCTGGCTCCATCCCCAAGCCTTATATGGAGGTCCGGAGGAAATTAGACGCACCGGGAAACCCTTGACAGCTGATATCTCGGGAATAAAAGAGGGGGGCGTTGCCCCTAGCCGATTGCTAAGTACCGTATGGGAAACGCGAGGAGGGTGGATTTGTGATAAGAGAGTTTTTCTATAATTGGATTGGATTTGTGTATAACCTGGATTGTTTTTACTGAATTGTTATTGACTGGAGTTCGACTGAGAATTGGACGACGTATTGGATAGAGACCTGGGAAATGAACAACGGTTACGGATGACGGATTTGGACTGTTTGCCTTATTTCCCCCTTCGCCTTATTGTGAGTTTACTCCCAAATAAACCTTGTTATACTTTCATTGACTGTGTTGTGTTTCATTATCTAACTTAGTTGAGTGTTAGAACCCCTGTTCTCGCTGCATTTGGTGGAGAATGCGGGCATCGCATTGCATTGAAAGACCATAGTTAGATAACCAAATAGACACGGGAAACAATGGAAGCACTCATTAAACAGCTGATTGAAGATAATTTAGCGCAACCAACAATGCATCGGGATCTGATGGAAGAACAACGTCAGCAGACTGCCCTGATGCGAGCAGAGCTCAGCCAATGCCGCCAGATCCACCGCCGCCACAGCCTCCCATCCCAAACCCAGCCTCTTCCTACTGAAGCTCACTGAGGCAGATGACATCGAGGCATATCTTCAAGCTTTTGAAAGAACAGCAGTCCGGGAGAAATGGCCCCAGGACCAGTGGGCCATCCTGATTGTCCCATTTTTGGCCAGGACGGCCCAGAAAGCATACCAGGATCTAACCCCGGAACAGGCGACCCATTATGAGGTATTGAAGAAAGAAATCCTGAGACGGTATGGTTTTACCTTAATCCACGAGGCGCAGCGATTCCATGATTGTAATTATGAACCCATGGGATCGCTGCGATCGCAACTGTCAGATTTATTTAGACTAGCTAAGAGTTGGTTAACGACGAGCCCCTATCCATGAACCCCAGAGAAAGGATTGTAGTCGATTTTTGTGCTCTCTCCCTTTCGAAGCGAAGAAACTAGCTAGCTAAGCCAGTCCACAAAATGCGGACCAGCTGGTTGAACTAGTCGAGGGAGAGCAGGCGGTGCTTGAGGTCCTGCGCAGTGGACGACCGCTGAAGGCAGAACCCACCACCTGCACTAATGAGAAAAAGAAGACTGATGAGGAGACCTGGAACCCGACCAGAAACTATGGAAACCCGCAATCCGATTCCCCCAAACAACTACTATTTCTAGACTTTGATAGCTGGAAATGTTTTGACTGTGGCGAACATTGCATGGAACAGCCCTCGCCACGATGTCTCCATGCCTCAGCCAGTGATTGAAGGTAATTTAGCGCAACCAACAATGCATCGGGATCTGATGGAAGAACAACGTCAGCAGACTGCCCTGATGCGAGCAGAGCTCAGCCAATGCCGCCAGATCCACCGCCGCCACAGCCTCCCACTCCGGCTATGGCATGGCCCTGTGGATTATTAACGTTGTATTGGGCTCAGGAGAAAAGGAGAAAAGACCCTTCCCTGTCACACCAGCAAAGGCTAAGGATACAACGGCTCTGATAGAATCAGGCAGTATGGTAACCTTAATCAGACCAGAAATTTGCTTGAGACCAGAACACAACCGACACCATGTCCATCGTCTGTGTACATGGGGAAACAAAAAAATACAATACCTCTATTTTGAAACTGCAGAGGACAAAGGGACAGAACGTGGGACGAGCGGGAGTTGTCCCGAATCTGCCAGTGCCGGTGCTGATAGGGAGGGATTCCCCGTTATCGGAAGGTGAACCGGTAGACGCACCGCTGGAGAACACAGAATTAAATCTGGCAGACATGTTTCCTAAGCTCGCCCCCTTGTCAGGTCGCTTTGGGACGGCTCAGCCGCTTTGGGACGCCCTCCAGCAGGTGACGGTTATCGAAGGGAAACCCATTGAAGGGGTGCGTCAACCTAATTACCCACACTTAAAAAACAGTTATTGTATCAAGTGATAAAAAGAAATACTAACGAATGTGTAGAGTTGCTGTTTGTGCCAGGTTCATACGTGCAGTCTGTACTCCAATTGGTGCATGCGCATCTTCTAGGGGCGCATCTAGGAGTTGAAAAGACCTTGGAGAGGATCAAGGGTCAGTTCCACTTGCCCAGGGTAAAAAGAGGATCCATGAAAGATCTATGTAAAATGCACTTCCGTTTATCACCCTCAGACAGATGGATTGGTGGAAAGATTCAATTGAACCTTAAAACAGAAGTTAAAAAAGTGATGGAAGTGGAACGGGAGAAACTCAGATCAGCTGCTGCCGTATTTAATGTTCTCAATCTGGGAAGTACCACAGGCTTCCACCGGGTTTCCCCCCTTTGAACTACTGGCTGGAGGAAATGAGAGGCACCGGGAAACCTTTGACAGATGACTTCTCAGGAATAAAAGAGGGGGCGTTGCCCCTAGCCGGTTGCTAAGTACCGTATGGGAAATGCGAGGAGAGTGGATTTGTGATGAGAGTTTTGCTATAATTGGATTGGATTTGTGTATGACCTGGATTGTTTTGACTTACTGGATTGTTATCGACTGGAGTGCCTGAGAACGACGTATTGGATAAAGACCTGGGAGATGAACAAAGACTATGGAAATGGATTACGGATTTGGATTGTTTGCCTTATTTCCCCCTTCGCCTTATTGTGAGTTTACCCCCCAATAAACCTTGTTATACTTCCATTGACTGTCTTGTGTGGTGTTTCGTTTTCTAACTTGGTTGAGTGGAAATCCCATACCCCTGTTCTTGCTACAGTATTTTGTGTTCAGGATTGATCATTGTTTAAGTGTAGCCTACTATTACAACAATAAAGAAGGGCAGTGGTGGGCCGTCAGGGCCTGCAAGGCCTTCTCTGCTGGCCTAAAAAATATCTGAATCACAGACTGATGTTAATTATATTTTTCCATGAATACTTATTAAATAATTCCAAATGGTCTGTCCGCTTCCTTTCATAGCTTTTCCCCTGGTTGCGCTACTTCCAGACGTGTATTTTCATATTAAAGCATTTAACCAATCACATTTCAGCCATCATTTGTTGCCAGGGTCAAAGAAATCTGCCTGGAGGCCTTCACAATCCGTTCTGAAGGCCCTGTAGCATAAAATAAGTGTTGATCAAACTGTTGCTTCAACCAATCAAATTTTGAGTTGGAGACACCAAGGCCTTCTAGAAGGCCTAGGTACGTCAGCGTATTCACACCCTTTGATTGGATAGTCAGAGAGTGTCTGACTATGATGTAATGTGATTGGTTAAATGCTTTAATATGAAAATACACGTCTGGAAGCGGTGCAGCCAGGGGAAAAGCTATGAAAGGAAGCGGACAGACCATTTGGAATTATTTAATAAGTATTCATGGACAAAATATAATTAACATCAGTCTGTGATTCAGACATTTGAGCGGACATTTTAAGCCCTAAAGCGAATTAAAACTTATGCCAGAAATACATCAGGGCAGGCTCGACTTTCAGCATTAGCTTCGATGGCGATAGAAAAGGACTTTTGATGGAACTGAAACACACGGATAATCTGTACGACAGAGTAATTGAACTCTTTTTGAGGAAAGAAAGGAGGATGGATTTTGTGTACAAATAATAAGGATTTTTGGTGAGTAAAATGTTGCTATTTTCCTAAATAATATTGCAATTTTATGAGGATATTATTGATGTTTTTGTATGTGTGTCGCAGCTGTAGCACCCCGGTTTGTTTCTTCAGTAAAGGCATTTATTCTGGCTACACGAGTTATCTATCTGCGATGCAACGGCTCTTTATACTGAGATATAATAAGAATAAGATGGTTTTTATAGCCATAAAATAGTTATTGAGGGTGGATCGATTCAGACGGAGCCATAGGCGTAGCGTGGGGAAGTGCTACCCCCCGGTCTGCGAAATAAATAAACTGGTCTCAGCTTTCTCTCGCGTGTACCCCCCTCCCCCCCCCCGTCCGCAGAAAATGAAACCGGTGAAAGGTTGGGCTCCGTTACGTTACTGCGCTACGCCACTGGGCGGAGCACTACTGAAGGCCTAGGTGTGAAATGCACGGCCCGCCACTGAAGAAGGGCAACCTGGTACCTGGTATGAAAGGTAAAAGTTATGAGGATGGATTTAAGGCACTCAATCTATTCAAGTTTAGCAAACAGAGATTTGGGGGGGATTTGATTGAGGTTTTTAAATTGCTAAAAGGGATCAACAAAGTGAATCTTGAAAACTAATTTGTACTTATTTTTACAATACTGCACAACTGCTATGAATTGCAAACATTGTTTTCTTTTATACAAAGAAAGTTTGTTATTATTAGGCCTGTACTTATATTTATCAAATATAGTGATTTTAGTTTCTCACAGAACCACCCTAGGTGCTGTTTAAATGTCTATCACAAGATGCAGTAAGTGAGTTTGTCTGGTGAGAGGTGAAAGTTATTTTTAAGGAGTTCCTCACAATGAATTATTGATTTTGGGGAAACTGCAGTGATTAAGCTGAAATGTGTCAGGGCAGGCTGGGTCGCTGTGTGTCTGGCGCGTTTCCGATCAGTACACTTTACATGATGAAATCTCGATGGCGTTCCTGGAATTCGATCACACTCTGGCAGTCCCACACTGCTTGGTCAGCAGTTCTGTCTGGCAGTCGTTGGATGCAGACAGACCATATCTGAGTTTTTAAAACACTGTTAAATCCCCCTGAACACCCTCCCCTTACCTCCTCACATGTTGAATTTAGCCTCTTGGAGCAATCATTCCATGTTAGGGTGACAACTCAGGATACACAATCCTGTACACATTTGAAACTGGAGCTAGTCATAGTGGTTTGGGGGATGCTTTATTGGGGAGAATGAATCAACAACATGCTTAAAAAAACATCATGGGCGGCAGTGTAGAGTGATGGTTAGGGAACTGGACTTGTAACTGAGAGGTTGCTGGTTCAATTCCCAGGTGGGGCACTGCCGTTGTACCCTTGAGCAAGGTACTTAACCCTGAACTGCTACAGTAAAATATCCAGCTGTATAAATTGATTGTATGTAAAGAAATATAAACTATAAGTCGCTGATATTGCGATTAAAGTACACAACCATTGCACATGGGTGGTGTCATGCTGGTCTGAGACATAATCAGAACTTTATTTTGCCATTTCAGGGCACAGGGAGCCCTGCCCAGAGCCAAGCTCTGTGAGTACCTGGGCAAGTCCAGTATTACAAAAAAAGCCACTGGTGATGGTTCATCCCAACTTTTGGTTCATTCACAACAATTTGGACGAAATTGGTTAAGCTTATGGTCGAAATAATGTTGGCTTAACACCAGTGTTTACCCAAGTTTTTTTTTGTCACAATTTGGAATGACCAGTTGTATTTGTCGGCTTGTCACTTAACCGCAACATCAATTCAGGAGAGCGCAGACAAGCACATTCTCTACCATGGCACGTGCTGCCAGCTGACGCTTCTTTTGAATCCATCAGCAGAGCTGCGGAGTCATTGCCACAGAGGAGTACACATCATGGGCAGATGGAGTGGGCAAACCGCAGGCACTCCCTGTATGATGAAATGCAGACAATTGCAACCACCTCAAATCCCCCCTCCCGGGCAGCGCTACGGGCAATGGTGATGTGCATCCTTCACGTTTTTTAATGATTGCCTGATTGACCAGAACACCTGCGATTATTTTTGAAGCTTTCAATTAGACACACTGATAATCATGAGATCAACTGCAGATTTTTTTTTTTTTTCAGAGAATGATGATAGGTGCCCTTTACAGCGCAAAGTGAAAGTGACCTAATGGCAGAACTCCTTCTTGGGGACCTCGCTGACTGATCTGCCACTATCTTACAGCCTCTGACAGTGTGACGATACCCAGAATCACACCTGTCAAAAACAGTCTTGTCCCGGGACTCACTCAGCGTGGCACTCTCATTGCTAAACGGAGGAGTGAGGAAGATTATGAAATTAGTGAAATGATTATGGAAAATGAGTGCTCCAGGAAGTGAGAGTTCCTGTTCTTACAACAACACCTACATCAATAAAACATGTAAATTGCTCAAGTTCAAGAAAACATAGCTTGTCACGTCACAATCATGAAAAAGACCTGAAATTATATTGATAACTATTGTTGGAGTATCTTTTTCAAGGGGCTTTTATATGGGCTACCGATGAGAAATACATCCAACCAATCAGTGCTATTTGTATCGAGAGAAAGACTATAAGAGTGATTCCTTGCTTTTTAATTTTTTTTAAAGCTTGTATGATGAAGGTATGTGCTGAAACACGTTGGTGGTAACCACCTTGAGAATCAAGGGTTTTAACTTTTTTCCCCAAAAATAGAGCCTTGTTTTTTGTTTTTTTACCATTCATTCTTCTTTGATGTTATTTTAAACTGTATTGTATGGCCAAAATAATTATATGGCTCTCTAGGTGACCCGGTGGGTTTAAAGCTTTATCTATTCATCTTGAGGTCTCTGCAATGTCGGCTGTCCTTAGGGCTTAGAGATCATGACCACTGGGCTTAGAGATCATGCCTTCTACACCACCCACTCCCTCCCAACACAAACACACACACACACACTTACAGACTGTAAACCCCGGTCATCAAAAACCACTCTTTCTCTCTCTTTCTCTCTCTGTCTCCACAGAGGGAGTGACCCACAACTGTATAATCTTGCTCAGGGATTCTCAGCTCTGGTCCTGGAGGGCTCAAATCTGCAGGCTTTCACTCCAGTCAGGCGCTGAACCGTCTGATTCAACTAATCATCCTCTTTATTGAACCAATTTAGCTTCAAAGCCTCCCTAGATTTGAGAGTTTTTATGGTTTAAAGAGAGATGGAAAATATGATCTTACAACACTTCAAGACTAGAGATGAGTAGCCCTGATCTATCTGATACAGGGCCAGTACAAATAAATACGAAACAGAACTACAGAATGCATTCTTTCTCACTATTTCTGTAGATGTTGAGAATTATATAATTATATTACACTATACTAAAGCACTCCTATCTCTTTCTATTGCTTGGAACGAATTCTTAATTTTGTTTTGTTTTATGTGTATACTGCATATAAATGAAGTTACCCTATCCAGAATGATTTATATAAATTGTGTTTTACATATTATCCATTTATACAGCAAGATATTTTACTGCCATACCTGGGAATCTAATCCAATCATCACAGGTCCTTGACTGCAAAATATAATCAATCACATTATATTTTGAAGCTTGGTAACTGTGTTGGAGGTAATGGGTGTACCATAGATCAAACACACAGACATGGTTAAAGGTTACTGTCATTGCAAGGACTATGTGTTCTCCTGTGCACACACACACAAACACATACACACACACACACACACACACACACTACTACCGTTTGTTCTGTGGATAATTGTACAATGTGCACAGTTATAAGAGCCAGAACTGTGCTAGAATTATATTTCAGTCAGAGCAAAAAAATAAAGTGTACTTTCTTACTTCAAAGGTCATAGATAAGGCACAGTACTAAATCAAATCTTCAAGTTGGAACAGGAAATTACATTATCCTAATGATAAAGACCAATGGTAGCTACAGAACCTTGGCACAAGGAAGGCTACGGAGCAAGACAATCACACAAAGCAGTTACTGGAATTTTACCAATTCCAGTGGAGGCCATCCGGTGGACCTTGAGAACAAGGACCTTGCTCTCTGGATGCTCGACTAGCCAACACATTTGCAGACGAGTCATGTTCACATCCTGACTGTCTCTGTCCAAAAATGCAATCATTCTGCAACTTGCATGCTGGTCACATATTTTAACCCCCCCCCTTGCCCTGAGGCTGTTTGTAGTTCTGTCGAGATGGATACACTTAATCTACAGTGCAAACTGCACCGAGGTGGCTCTGAACAGTAAGACCCGGAAGAGCGTGAAGAAGAAAACCCTGTTTCTCTTTAGTTAGCTATACACACAAACTGCTTGTTGGTGCAGGAAGTGTTCTTTGCAAGGAGAGGTCATTCTGAAACAGGACCTGCTGTATGCATGATAAAATAAATATGGATGTACCAACTTGAACCTGTGAAGAAAATTTTTGAATTTACCTAAGCTTTCATTTTCATTCTTTTAAAGTTACTGAACTCTTTTAAAGTTGATAAATGTCTGCTCTGTCACATTTCCGTCGCATGTATCTGCATATCCCGGTGTGGATTCCATTTTGTTTATTTATTGATTTATGTTCGTTTTACAAAAGAAAACGGACACGTTGCTCTAAAAGCTTAGAACATTCGACTGAGGAAAATAAAATTACTTGTGCACTCACTGAATGGTCATTTCAGAAGACGCCACTGAAATCTTCATGTCCAGAGAACAAGACCCACAGGATTAATGATAGTGTCAGTGTTGAGTTCATGAAGGTATCCTTATTTTCTGACTTGAATTCACAGCGATAAAGGGTTTTATCTTATACAGTGCTGTCTTAGTACCATCAATAAGCACATAAGCAAATGTTTGTTGACATCATTTTGGACCTCCTAGGGTTATGAGGGTTATCACTATCAGAGATTTACAGAGCACAGCTCCTGGGCCATATCCCATCCATCATCAAAGGTCAACAATCAGAAAACTGCAAATCCATGACAACTTGTCAACAGTGTCTCCATAGCAACTGCATATTGGTGCTGCAGCATTCCGACCTGCAAACATGTTTCCTGTGCATTTAAATCATATCTCCATCATATGCATGAGCTCCTTTCAAGCATGCATGGGAGAACAGATTCAATCAATTATTAATGCCACCAAGCATGGAACCCATAGAGAGAAACCAGATAAAGGAAATATGTTTCGTGTTCCTTGAAAGTGGCTGGGTTTGTATGCTGTAGAACTACATGGCAGAGATGAAACACAGAATATGAGATACACTGCATACAAATATGTCTATCTATATCTCTATACACATATACTGTATAGGTGGCATTAAACATTTTGTAAAACCACATGGAGTATATGAAAATAGAAATGATGTAATAATCAAAAAATAAATGTATATACAGTACCCCTTCAAAGTCCAAACCCCCCACATTTCACCCTACAACTTCCAAGTGAAAATTCTCAAAATGTCTGAACATGAATTAAAAATAAATAACTTGAATAACTTGGATTGATAAATCTACACCCCGCTTGTCATAACAATTGTAAACTACCTCAGGGGTAACCAATCACCTTCCAGATCACACACCAAGCTAATTGGCCTCCAGTTGTAGTGATTCTGATTACTTCAGCATAAAATCAGCTGTTTCTAGAGGATTCAACTGCTGGGTAGTGTATTTCAGAGTAAAGAATCCACCATGAGTAACAAGGAGCTTTCAAAGGAACTCCGGGATAAAGTTGTGGAAAAGCACATATCAGGAAATGGGTATAGAAAGATTTCAAAGGTGGAGCACGGTCAAGACCGTAATTAAGAAGTGGAAGGTGCATGGCACCACCAGGACTTTGTTGAGATCAGGCCGCCCGTCCAAGTTGGATGACCAAGCAAGAAAGAGACCAATCAGAGAGGCCACCAAGAGGCCAATGGCAACTATGAAGGAGATACAGACTTTATGGCAAAAAGTGGTAAATGTGTGCATGTTTCAACAATAAAGAAAGCTCTCCACAATTCTGGACTGTGTGGTAGGGTGGCAAGAAGGAAGCCACCACTCAAACAAGTCCACATTTAGTCCTGTTTGAGGTATACAAAACAAAACTGAAGATTCTGAAGCCATGCGGCAAAAAGCGTCATTTGGAAAAAACCCAATACAGCACATCACCCAAAGAACACCATCCCTACTGGAAAGCATGGTGGTGGCACCATTCTATTATGGGGGTGTTTCTAGTCAGCAGGGACTGGGGCACTTGTCAAGATAGAAGGGAAAATGGATTGGGCAAAATACTGAAAAATTCTTGAGGAAAACTTTTCCATGAATTATTTCCTTTTTCCCATCTACAGTACCTCCTCTACCAACTTCACTGTTTCCTCCACAGTCCAATTCGGTTTTGTTTTTAAATCCATTTTGCTTAGCCTAACATTAGCCAGCAAGGCATCTTTTATAATGAGGGTCTGTTTAACTTTATTGGAAACTTGTGTTGACCATCAAAGAATGCAGATTTTCCAAAAGCAGATTGGTTCTTCCTCTTCGCAATTTCAGTGATTGATTACCTCATCTTAATCTTTTCATTTGCGTGATTGTCGCAAATACACATTTAACAGTTACTCTTGTTAATATTTAAAGACTTACCTATGAGAAAGTGTGAGCTGCTTGATAACTATATTTTACCGACCACTTTAACCCATATCCGCCAAACAACGGGAATTTCCGTAGACCTCACAAATGGTACATTCACTGGTCTTTGGGATTTCACGTACGCAAACACGACAGCCGCTGATCTATGGAAAATCCTGTAGCAGAAATTCTATGGAATTGAAATGTGTGTTGAAGTGCAACGTCCAAATAGTATATTATTATATAACAAACACATGTGGGGTGTAGACTTAGCTGACAAAAAAATACAAGAGACAAACAAAGTCACTAAAGTGGTAAGTATAAAATAATTTGGTACATTCTTGACATCGCTATCCTAAATGATTGCATTGTTTACAATAAAGACCATAATACAAAGATGAAATTGTGCGACTTCGGTATGTGAAGTCCATATGTGTCCTGATCCATGTTTTGGCCGCTTCCATTACCAGAAGTTCGCTTATGATGATCCCAACAGACACAACAAACAAAAGGCACACAACAAATTGAAACTAATAACAAAATGAAGAATGAGATTAACTTGTGTCATTACAGAGAATGGCACAAACTCAATTCATTGAAATATGCGAGCGCTACAATAAATCTTCACATCACATTTCAAAATGGTTACATGTAATTGTAGATGTGACAAATAAATGTAAGATTGTAAGAATTTATCTGTACATAATTACACAAATTTGTTAAAAACGTTTAATTGATATGACATACCATATATCCCCACAAATGATTTATTATTATGAATTATGCACAAATACATGTTTTCTCATTTTCATAATTTGCATATGATGTTTTTCAATTGCAACTTTTTTGTGATTGGGCATAACACATCAATTTATACATCAAAATAAAGATTCATGCTCATTTCATGTTCTTTCCAATGGCACATAATTTACCTATTGTTTCTCTTATTTCCAATAAGAGGGAAGTGTTAGACTGAAGGTTGGCTGAGTGTGAATGAGTGTGTTATGTGGCTAGGCACACACCGTGTTAATACAGAATAATGCATTAGGCGGATATGGGTTAAGCAAAGAATGATTTTACTCCAAAGTAAGCGCTTAGGAGGTGTCGTAACTGTTAAGATATTTGATACATACGGGCCCTGACCTAAATCCTATTGAAAACCTGTGGAATGACTTGAAGAGCACAGTCCATTGATGGTCCCCACGCAATCTGACTGAGCTTAAACAGTTCTGGAATAATGGGCAAACATTGCCCAATCTAGGTGTGCAAAGCTGGTAGAGACATATCCAAACAGACTGGCTGTAATTCATGTACGAACTCAGTGGGGTGTAGAGTTATCAATCCAAGTTATCATAGTTATTAAAAAAAAAAATAATGTTCAAAAATTTTGATCATTTATTTTCACTTGGAAGTTGTAGGGTAAAATGTGTATATAAAGGCGGTGAAAGTCTTCAGGCTGTGAGGCAACAAAAGGTGACATTTTTGAAATGGGGTGTAGACTTTAAAGGGGCACTGTATATATGTATATATATATACTGTATATATATACTGTATATCCCTGCAATATTGAAAGGCTTAGTTTGGAAAAAAATAAGGCAAATACATATTTGGTTCAGCTCAGTACATACTAGAAAATTACCAAAGCATGTGTTTACCCGAGTGCAAAAAATAAAAGTTTTCATTAATTAAGGGGCTGTTGGCAGTGTGCCACACTGGAAGTTGCATGATGGATGCACAGTGGCATTCCTAATTTCTCCAGATGGTAAAATAAGGAAATTCATCTCAGATGAAAGCATGGTTGGTCCTCTTAATGCAGTGGCCTAATGGTCTGTGTTGGTCCTCCACTGCAAGGAGCTAAGCTGTGAACCTAAACCGTTTCACACACATTCATGTGAACTCTACTGCCAACCACTGTCATGCTGTCTGTACTGATTGTACACTTGCTCATAGTATATGTGGTCATCCTCTCTGTGGTCATGGTATCCAAGGTCACGGTCTAATTGGCCACAGTCAGCTTTTTAACAGTCTCCGCAATTTATATGCCATGATTTATAGGGTCGAACTATCTTCAAGCTGTCAATTCATGGGCACTGTGGTGATTCTCTTTGTAATCTTGCACTCTATGGTGATGATGTCTGTAATCATTTCCTTGGTCTTATGTGTTTGTGGTCTTGGGCTGAAACAGCCAAGAATGATTTTAGTGGTTGCTGCTTGTGTAGATTAGAATTGCTGACCATCTGGTTCCAGCCAATGAGGCCAATGGATTAAGGCAGCACTGACAATAAACACTTGAGCAGGAGGGAAAAAATAGTAACTATGGTCCATTTGCTGAAGGAAATCATACAACCTTTTCAAAAGGTTAGCAGCTCTGGGAGGCTGGAGAGTACAGCTTGTTGGTACAGCTGGAGGAAGATTCCACAGTCCTCACGTGAGCTTTGGCTAGGTCCTGATTTTCTAGCTTCGGACCGTCTGTCCAATTCTTCGGTGCCAACTAGAACTTTATTCCTTTTAACCATAGACAGTTCTGTGCAAGCTGGTTGCATTCTAATGGAAGTTTATATACTGTATGTATACATGGTTATACAAGAATGAAAATGTACAGTATATTGAATTAGGATCCATTCTTTTTCTCTTTGACAAGAAGTCCATGGTACAGGTGGTCTAATGAATGAGCAAAGTTTTAATTAATCACTTAGTTTAAGGAACTTTTTCTCCTATTTTCTTCACTCCTGAAAATTGAGCTGCAGGGTTCAGGTGGGGACAGGGGCGAGTTTGCCACCGGTTTAGGTCTTTCCTGCTGAAGAGGACTCTCGAGACGTTTAGCTGTGTGGAGGAGGCTTATCTGGCAATTAAGCGGACTGATTAGGCCTTCATTAGACATAATACAGAAATCCTCCCAGATCTGCAGAGTAATCAACACTGGCACTTGCTTTTCATTTATCTTTTCATTAGGCGCTGACGAAGTGGAAAAATGATGATGTCTAATAAAGTAAATGATGAAATCCTAGTGGGTAAAGGTGAATAGGAATGGGGTTCCACGCTGGCCCGAAAAAGGCTGGGATGGGAGGCACACCGTGTTAGAACGAGAGAGGGCCACTGTACCCATAATGCTTCTCTAAGTGCAATTATGGATTGGTAGCATGGATCTTACTGTATAACAAGGAAGCTGTATACTCAAATTCCAGCTGGGTTCATTGATATTGTTTGTTCCCTTGAGCACAGTACTTAACCCAAAATAATTTCAGTAAATATCAAGCTGTGTGTTCATCTGTGAGCTGTATTGAATTAATTTGTTATGATTTGTTTTTATTGCTTCTTCGTGAATACGAATACTAATGCTACATTTTTATCAGGCAAAAAAAAACCAAATTATTTAAATATGCCCATTATCTTCATGTCCTCAAAAAATTTCTTCAAACAATACAATACACTGGTCTGAACCCTCACACAGCACATTGTTACATATTGGGATAATTGTGACTTAATTGTAAATGTATTTATAACATATGTTTATAGTTTTGGAATGCATCCACAATGAACAAAAGCACTCTGTCATATGTTCTGTGCCATAATTTAGGAGGATTTAGGAGTTGTAGTTGATCAAAGCCTATCTGCATCAAAGCAGTGTGCTACAGCAGTGAAAAAAGCCAACAGGATGCTGGGATACATAGCAAAAAGTATTGAGTATAAATCAAAGGAGGTTATATTAATGTTATATAACGCCTTTGTCAGACCGCACTTAGAATACTGTGTGCAGTTCTGGGCACCGCACTACAAGAAAGATATTGAAGCTCTTGAAAAAGTCCAAAGAAGGGCAACTAAACTGATACCTGGTATGAAAGGTAAAAGTTATGATGATAGACTTAAGGCACTCAATCTATTTAAACTTAGCAAACGGAGACTTAGGGGGGATTTGATTGAGGTTTTTAAATTCCTAAAAGGGATTAACAAAGTAAAATACCAAAGATTTTTAAAGATAAGTGGGGTCAGCAGAACAAGAGGCCACAGGTGGAAATTAGTTAAAGGCAAATTCCGCACAGATATTAGGAAGTTTTTCTTTACACAGAGAGTTGTCAATGCCTGGAACAGCTTGCCAGGTCAGGTAGTAGAGGCAGAAACGCTCAGGCTATTCAAGTCCAGGCTAGATGTAGTACTAGATGCTCTTTAGATTAGGACATGATGAGCCAAGATGGGCCAAACGGCCCGTTCTCATCATTATGTATTCTTATGTTCTTATGTTCTTATAATCACAGACAATTTTCTCCATTATTGCTCCCTGAAATGTATGTACATTATGACCTACTACTACTAAGCTGTCAACCCATATACCCCGGTCAACCCATACAACACAACACACAGTCAAGTGCACTTAAGAGTGTTTTCCACTTTTTATGGACTGCAACACAAAGACTAGTTTATTCTAATGTAATGAAGAAAGTAATTCTAATGCAGAAGAAAGACCAGAGAAAAACTGATGTTTACATGATTCTTGAGGCCATTATTACTAAATAATCACATTTATACATGAGCATCTGCTACTCTGCAACTCAAATCTAAGAAGCTATAGTTCAGAAACTAAACTGATTTACACTCATTGGACCTCATTTATCAAGCAACATACGAACAAAATTTCTCGTAATTCCTTCTGTATGTGTAAATGTACCAACATTTACACATGACAATTGGGATTTATCAAATTTTTCACGAGTCCAACTTGTTCGGACGGGCAAAGGAAATTTACGAAAACCTGAGACCACACATAGAGTGTGTGGAATCTTTCACTTTTGTTGATGAAATTGGTCATTAAATAGGCTTCTTTGTCTACGTATTTGGTCCTGAAATACTGAAATATCATGAAGTAAGATACATTATAAAGAAACTAACATAAATTGGCTGCGAATACTATTTTAATTAAGTAAAACAAAAATGTTTGAAATGAGTAATAGCATTACAAAGAGTTACCATAATTTAATAATTGCAGTTTTGTTTTTTTAATAATTAATTGATCAGAAATACTATTTAAAGGGCCAACATGCTGTAAAGTCCAAGCTTGCAATGGCGGACCTTGCGCTATTAGAGGAATTGTCGAGAGCACTTCGGCAAGATCGCATTTTCACTGACCGATCTGACTTTTTTTGGCGAGGATGACGAGTGGCTCATGAGCCGGGTCTGATTCCCTAGAACGCTTCTATTGAAGCTGTGCAACATCTTAGAGCCGGACTTAATAAGGTAAACAAGAAGATCTTATGCCATTTCAACACATGTCCAAGTGCTGTCAGTTCTTGGCTTTTTGGCCACTGGCACTTTCCAAAGGTCTGGAATATCCCAACCATCCATGAGCCACATACTGCCCGGTGTGCTTCATTCTATTGTTAAACTAGCCCCAGAGTATATTCAATTTCCTTATAGTGCGCAGAGCCAAATTGGTGTCAAACAGGCCTTTTTCAATCTGGCTGGCCTTCCTAACACGATCGGTGCCATAGATTGTACCCGTGTGCACATTAAAGCTCCATTCACCGACACCTTTGCCTATTATTCCCCTTCTGGAATAATACCGGACAGTGCCACCTCACTGATGATGGCACCGATGCGCTCTTCCGTTTGCTACTGAATAATACATTTTTGTTCTCTTGAACAGTATCCAGTATTACCTCCACCTCTGCGTCTGAGAAATTCTTTTTTAATTTTAAAATTCTTTTTCTGCCTCTTTGACGCCATTTCTTACCTGAGGATCATCTTTGTGGGTTTCCTGCTTTTTCATATATAGTATTTTTGAGGCGGTTCCATTATGTTAATTAAGGGACCGCGAACGCGCTTCCAATTTACGACTGTTTGGGATTTATCAACATACCCGCGGGGATACAATTGAAGTATTGTATAATTTTACGGGGAAACTTGCGTGCATATTTACGAAATTATTGCTAAATGAGGCCCATTATTTGTATATCAGTTAATGGGTGCTCCACTGTGGCAGTTATGGCAGGCACAGTGGCAACCCACTGTAATACATTTGTTGCTTGGGGAACTGTGGCAAGCTATGCTGTACCACGGTCCCACAACCTCCAAGATGAATCGCGCCACAGGTGGGAAAAAGCACAAGCATTCATTCGGCTGGTGAGTGCCTAGCTTCGTAGCACGTGGGTTTTGTTTGTTTTATTTCTGTCAAATGCACACATTTCAGTTGCGGAAGTATTTTAGCTGGACAAATCATACAGTACCAGTGGTTTACTTTAAGCATTACATTACTTTATTTTTATATTACTTTCTTTCTTGTTCATTTATATACATGTATTTGTAATTAAGAGTTTTTTTAAATTTGACATGATAGAGTATTTTGTGTTGATGAGTGGCAATAAATCCCAATCAAATCCATTTTGATTACAATTTGAATCAAATTCCAAGGGGGTGAATATTTTTATACCCACTGTGTGTATATATTTTTTTTGTTAGTTTTTTTGTGGTTTTTAAGAAAATGTTGCATTTGGATATGAGAATCGCAAACTGGGACAGTACTAGGCTCAGTTTATTCACACAGCAGTGTGTGAATTTAGCCTCTGGCACAACATCCTTAATTTTTGCATCTTTAATCCTTCAATTGTGCTCCGATGACATAACAGAGCCTCCATCATGGGCAAGAGGTTTTTGTAACTCAACTCTAAACCTTCAAGTTCCATAATCAATGAATGTGTCTTCTGGTCTAACTTGACGGACATCATTACAATCCGTAAATGCTTCTTTAACTTAATGGTTTAGTACGTCGAGCAAAATCAATGGTGCTTGTGTGGCATTTGTAGATTCATCTCTCTCAATGGAGTTTTTTCGAAACAACCTTACTCATATTATTCCTTACCAAATGTGCGATTTATTTCATTTGATTTGATCATTTTGTGTGATCAAAATAGACACTAGAGTAAATTAGGGATCCTTTAAAGGTGCAGTACCGCAAGTGTCCAACAGGGAGTGCCAAAGCCAGTACTGGTGGATAGTCCCGGTCCTGCCCTTTGAGTGGGACCAGGACCAGGACCGTTTGAGTGCCCCCCCAACAATGTAGCCACCTTCCCTAAGTGCATGTGCTCAGTACAGTGTCTATGTGCACATGCACACAGAAAGTGCACAAGAAGCATTCAGAATTAAATATTACATTAAATTACTTAAAGAGCATTTTGGAACAGAACTTTGTAGAGCATCTTTAAAATACTGTAAAATCTCTGTCCAGCAATAATTCCAGTTGAAAAATACAACCTCAGTGATTAAATCAAACTGTTGAGGTTGTTGTTGTTGGGGTTGTTGTGTTTTCTCAGTTTTTATCTGTTGGAACTAAAAAATGCAAACCTTAACAGGATGTAAATTTCTAAGGTGTGAAACAAGCTGGAGAAAGGCATCTACTCAGGACAATTATATAATACTATTTTTTGTTGACAGCAGCACATTGTGTTTAATTAATTACTGCATTGTGCTCCCGGAAAAAAAAAAAAAAAAAAGGTCTTACATATCTTTCCATCTCACCCACAAAGGTCACTCATGCAAGATCCATTGAAAGGCTTAAAAATATTAAATGGATTCAGATTCGAGTAGAGGATGGAACTTTTATTACGTTAAACACTGCGTGGTGACACAGTGTTTAGATAATGGTTACAAGGCATTCAAATTCAAAATCCGAAAATCTGTCTAATCCTTACGCCGTTCCAGCACCAATGAATATTCAATTTTTTTTGGCAAGGACCAATGCTATTTAAACTAATCCTCACAATTTCATACAAATCTGTTAATTTCACTTTCGTACACATTAATCTGTATTAAGTTATCATTAACTGCACAGTTTCTAAAGTAAATTTCGATGTTGTCAGGGTACGTATCACGCGAGCAAACACCTTGCCGTAGTGTTTTGCAAGTTGGCACTAAGTGATCCGCTAGCAGCAGGATCATTCACCAACCATTCACTCTCCACTAGCGGACCACTGTAGTGGTTGCCATCTAGTTAGCTAGCTGTATCAAGTCAAATGCGTTTTGTGTTTAAAAGTAATCTTAAAACTCCATACTGTCAGAGACGGAAATAGCATTACTGTATTTTTTATAATTTTTGTCTATATTGTGTTACTGTTGTAATAATATTGTATTTTAGCAATATATTACAAAAAAGTCAGGTGAACAGGTAAAATGCGTGTGTATAGGTGTGCCTATATCGGTGGTTTTAGCATGGCGTATAATGCTCCTCGGGCCAGTAACAATGCTTAGTCGGATGTACCCATTTTCTAAATTCACCTTTTTAAAATGGCTTGTTGAATAAATTAATTTGCCGGTATTCACATTTTAAAATCAGCTGTTATGTTTATTCTAAATATTACCGGTTTATCCAACCTTTCTTGTATCCGCTAGAGTATGCTGTATTTGAACTTAGGTTCATTCATGTTCATATTTTTAAATCCAAAACCCACACTTTTAAACCAAAACCAACACACATTTTACTCTCAAATTTGAGCCACGATTGTTTGAAAAATGAGCCTTCTCATCTCTGAAATGAATCACAACCTGACAAAGTCGATAACTCCAAAAAGAGAACACACATCTGTCATCAGACAGGAGACACATTTTCCAAGATACACCACCTGGAACTCAGTGCTGCTGATTGGCATCAGTGTCAGCCTGCTGTAATGTCATGTATGCCCTGTCATCCATCATTCCTGCATCTATCCCTAAATGTGTCTTGAAATGAACATGAAATTTAATTTAAATGGAACCGTGCATGGTAACACAACATTTGTAAATAAGCCGTCAACACTTATCTTCCTATATGAAAACAGGCATGGTATACGACAACATGAAAGACCTTCATGAAAGACGCATGATGTTACAAGCAGTTATTAGCGTTTACGGATGCTTCGAGAAGCATTGTGCCTGCATTATGTTAGTGCTATTCAAACCCGATGCACTACAGAGAAAGTACTACTGTAGTACTACTGTTCAAAGGAAGGGTTCTTCTTAACAAGCATGTTTTATCACTGTGTTAATTTGTCTCCATGAATTGTGCTGTGCTGGCAGAAGATGGACTATTGGTGCCGGGGAATAGTTTCAGCGTGCCGTTACACACAGAAATTGTAAGGCTTCCACTGTAATTAGTGAGCTGTAGTCATTGATCATGCAGACATCTTGCTCCACACTGCAGTGCTCTCCAGGCTAGTTGCTGTCAAAGACCACAATGGCAGTCCTGTTTGCCCGTCCCTGTGGCAACATAAGAATTCCTTTGGTGGATGTAAACACACATCCATAGCTCCCGCAGACAGATGAAGGAATGAGGAGGCAGGAAAAGGACCGTGTGCATGACCCGCTGCGTTCAGCGTGCCCCAGCTCATTAACTGAACACTCTCCACGTCCCCCCACATCCCCTCTCATTAATGCACCATGAATCCAACAGGCCAGGTAAATAGCCAGGGGGCAGCTTTGGGCTGGCTGTGTGCTACACAGTTCTGAAGATATACCAAACTGTTTCTACCAGAGAAGGAGTCAAGGTGTGTCTGTGTGTGTGAGATAGAGAGAGAGAGAGCGAGAGATCTACACAGAGAGAGGGAAAGCGGGAGAGGTCTTTGATGGCAAAGCTCCTTTTCAAAACCACTTGCCTTCTGTTAAGTGGAGCAGGAAAAGCCTTAACCTGTTAATTATTTGACGACTTGAAGCCAAAGTCAGCGAGATTTAAAGGATGATTTTTCTCTTGGAGCACTTTTGGTGCTGTTACATTTCCTATATTTTGTGCCTTGCTAATGTGCCTCTTTTCACCCTCCATGATGTAAACACTGTCTGTTAACTAACTGCAGACAGCACAAATCTATGAATGTTTATATTATCAGTTGGTAGCTAGCACGATTGTAGTTTATTGAAACTGAATGACAGGGCTGGAGCAACAATTCCCCTTTTTGTTTGGGATGTATTTGTAATATATAATATTTGCCATTTAGCAGATGCTTTTATCCAAAGCGACTTACAGTAGTGAATGCATAGTATTGCATAGTTGCATAGTTTTCAGTATACGTGGTCCTAGTGGGAACCTCTTTTTGTGGTTCTCAGATGTGACCTCAGATTATACAACAAGGAAATTCATATATAAGAGAAAAGCTTGTGATTAAGCCAAAAAGGTCAGAGGTGACTCTCGGCACCTTTAAACACCTACAAAGACACAGCCCATATATTTTTTGGAGGGGGGGGATCAGGGCTTCATACTCATAGTGTTAGACAGCAGAGGTCCAGGCTGTCCGATTCAATGCTGTGCCTCTCTCCTGTTTCCACCCACTTCAATCAATATTCTGCCCTTTTCATCACCATCACAGAGCAGTAAGCCAAGAGGTGCTGTTCTGGCACAACACGTTTGACATTTTCCCTGATGTATGCCCTGTGTATGCAGGCATCTCAGCCCGGGAGACTGCCACCCCCCACCCTTGCTGCTACATAGCGAACACGCTCGTCACCATCGGATCACTCCACGACAAGCGATGCCACCATTGACCTTATTGACACCGCCCGCTGTGATCTTGTCAGGTCCTCTTAGCGGGAGCACGCATCGGTGACCATGTTGACACAGCCAAGTGCCAGCACTTCCCACATCCCGGTTCGGTGAAAGCCTCTGAGTGCTGCTCTGATCAAAGCACCTGATCAAAGGTGTTATTACAGAAGTGAACCCCAAAAAACGAGTGCACTTCAGGATCATTGCTATAGTCATCGATACATCCAGGAAATATTATGCATCTTTAAATGGGGCGAGGTGTGAGGGAGGCCAGCATATTATTATGCAACAATAACATTTTGAGTACATTTGTGTGTTGAAATGATAATTTACCTACATACGTATCTCACACCTCTTTGTACTGTATTACCTGTTTATAGAGCTGGCTCAGGTGTTTCATGGTGAATCCATTTACTGCTCCACAGCGCTGACGGAAGTAACCGTCCACAAAGAGGCTGACGCTGTTCGGTGTCATACCCTGGCCCTCACTGGTCCAGCGCACATCTCTCTCTTTTGTGCGTTCTTCTTAAAGTTAGCGGTAATACAATAGAAAGAAGGCAATGCTCTCAATTGCAATGCAGAATAGAATAGAATTGAACGTTGTTTGTCACATGCACAGCAAGTATAGGTCTTTTATCCTGGCAGAATTCCCGATTCGCCATTAAGTAACTGTCACACGCCGTGCGACACAACCCGGATTGGAACAGAACAGCAGGACGCGGGGATTGGAATTGTCGGTCTGGGAAACCGGATTGATTTAATTTCCCCTCTGGGAGGGCGAGCGAGCGAGAGAGAGAGAGAGAGAGAGAGAGAGAGATGGGTTTTAAACAGAAGTAAATAAACAAAGGTGTTCGGCCTTCCCCCTCACGTGCTAAAACAATAAATCAAAATAACAAACAGAATGAAAGAATTGCCGTTTCGGCAAACGCAGTGGACAATTATACACTCCGACTTTTCAGTCACTGCTGTTTCGGGTTTTTTTCTCGTGACTTTACGCTCCCGTTTCCAGCTACCTACTGAGACAGCAGAACAGATTTAAGCACTCTGGCACATCAAGGAAATGTTGCACAGGTGTGCCCACTGCCTGCCGTGGCCCCGATTCCCCTGTCTTCCACAGTAACTTCCGTTATCACTTTCGTCATATACGTTATGAGAAAATCATACATTGAATTGATAAATTCCTTAATGCCATTGGAAAATATACCTTTATTCATGCGTACAGTTCTAAAACATATCTTTTATTTTCCATTGCTGCTTATGTGAAACAAACAGCAAAGAGAGGACTAGAAAATGTGCTTCATAAAGCATGGTTCTCACACATCTCGATGCCTGTTCAAACAGGCAGCACAGAGAGTTCACGATGCCCCTGGAAAGCATAGCTGTTACATATGTGCACATGAATATTGCACACCATTAATGAACATCCCTTATTTTTTATTATAAGATTCATGCCACTGGCACTGGGTAATTTTGCGACGACTGCCACAACAGTATACAGTGATTGTTGTAAGAATACGAAGGCCTCTTGAAGATCAAAAATCGAAAAATCCTCCATGGGATAACTGCACACAGAGTTGAATGAACAGTGCCCTATCGTGTTCTCTTGTGTGCGATGTGGCAGTGATGGCTGGTGGGCGGTGAGTTCACAGAGCTGTGCTACTGACCCTGCCACCCCCTATCTGGGCTGCCTGACAGGACCTACATATGCAGGGACTCCAGAAACGTCTTAGCATAAGGTGCAGAGTCAAAGTGGCATATAAGAGTTTAAAGAATGACACTCGCATACTTATTAGATGCTCCACAACTGTAGTGGTTTATTTAGCCATGCAGGTTGGTTAACGTTTCGACCCTCGGGTCTTCATCAGAACAATATGCTTTGTTCGCACAGGTCTGTTTAAATACTGCACCCTAAAGATCCCCGAGGTGCACGAGACTCGATACTCGCCACATACCTTTTAGAATGCGGTGCATAGACCCTATAGACCCTAAGACACTATATAGATATTGCATAGTTAAATATTAGAGAAAAGGTGGTTTATACTCAATAAACAATACATTTTTAACACAATGAATATGACCCCAATACAACACCATGTTAAACCATGGAAAATTCAGTGTTGAAAAAACCCAGTTTTATGTAGAACAGAACAGATTTATTTGGAACCATGTTTATAATTCCGCCTCTGGCGTTAGACAAAACGCTAGTGGGGAATTATAAATGTGGTTCCTGTGCACAGTATAGTTTCACCAACAAATGCAGCCTTTTGGGGCTTTTAAATCACCCTAACACAGGTATCAAAATGAATATAAAGGGGGTAATCAGCTGTAACACTCACAACGTGATGTACATGCTAAAATGTCCATGCGGGCTAGCATATGTTGGTAAAACCAGGAGAGCGTTAAAAAAACAGAATTAGAAAACACTGCGGCAACATTAGAACAGGTGATATCAGAAGCCCTGTGGCGGTTCATTTCATGAAAAGTAATCACTCTAGATATGATATTGGTGTATTGAAAAAGTCAATGTACCACGCAGAGGAGGAGACATTGACGATTTGCTCGTCCGTAGGGGTGAATTTGACATTAAGCTATATTTGTGAGGATCTATGCATTAATTATTACATTTGTCTTAATCAATACAGTAATATTAATGCTAATATAATATCAAGAGAATAGGTGGGTAACTATAATGAAGTAGATACAAGATCACTCGAAATACATTGGTTCTTCTTTTCTGTTCTGCTCTTCAACCCCCAAGGGTCAGAACGTTAACCAACCTTCGTCTCTTGGAGGATCTAATCAGTACGTCTCATTCCTTAAATTCAGGAAAATCCCTCATAATCAAACAGGACCTGTCAGAATGTGATAAACATCGAGAGAGGATTCTGTTGCGGTGCACCTCGCATGCATAAGTCAGGGTCCCTTTTAGGCTTACATTTCAAAGGTGTTTCAAAGATTCGGCTTGATTTAGACCCCAAGATTCGCTCCCAGTCTGCTCAGAGGAGCTACACAGTAAAGAAGGCCTTGACACTGTAAGCGTTTGACAGATTCCCCTGTATTCCCAACTTCTAAATAAAGAATGAATGCTACATGTTCTACTGACAGCCTTGGTGCGTGAGATTACAGAGAATGCAGCAGCTGGGACGATTGTCATTGTTTCACTGCCTCTTTGGCCATCCTGTCAGCCCAGCTTTGCAACCTCAAACCTGGCATTCAGGCTTCACTTGCTCGATGCCTGACTTGTAAAGTCAGCGTACATAAGAGAGCTACTCAATGTTTAATTCCCATACCCTGTACAGATGTGGAAATGCAAAATCATGCATGAATGAAATGCAAATGCATGAAAATGCAAATCTTCACCCGATATTATCATGCAATGAGTGTCTTATTCCTTTTTGTACTGGTCAGGTATTGATTTGAATCAATCTCCACAATGATAATCCTCCATTAGTTACTATGTTGTATATGTTAACACTTTCTCTCCCTCGTCCGAGTTCCTCGGAACAGGTCATGTCACACTATAGCGCCACACTGTGAATACCACTTCCACTATACCCACTTCCGCAAAGCATGAAAAAACGGAATAACTCACAGATGGAATCTGTTTTGGGGTCACCAGCCCACAATTTTCACTGATTGGATTAACCATGTCCAGGTGCTACGGTCCTTTTAATGGTACCACTGGGGGTGGAAAACAAATGGCACGTTTTGCGCCAGGCAAATGTGTACAGAGAGCGTGCTGCTTTCAAGGCAGCAGAGAATAAGAGGGAGCGGCACAAGGAGAAGGAGAGCCACTGAATTATGAATAGGTCGTATTTTATTGTCAGACATCCAATGCTGTGGGTTACAAACTGCCACGCTAATGTATCAGGACGTTGTTTTCATGGAAGTTGAGGAGAGAGCTTGTTCCAGGGGCATTTTTTCACAGTGCGGCTTCTGAGCGTTTGATATTCCCAGACACTGATTGACATTCTCACGTTTCATTAACGTTATATCAGAGGGAGAGAGAGATTTTTTATAATCAAGACACTGTTTGCCCAAGTAATTATATCTCACTTAAAGTATAAACAAAACAGACGGGTGCTATGGATGATGAAATCAAATCAACTGCTCAGTTAATGCCAAACTCCTCCTCTTAGGCTGGGCATTCAGCTCTGGATACATTCACTCCTCGCTGCAGTTTAAATGCAACGTTTATAACAATGTCTTTCTCTTCCTTCAGCTTGGATTGTAATACGTTTTAAAGTCTCCTGGCCTTTTAATTTATGATTGAGAAACAACCAATTGCTTCAGGCTCTGATCGTTCAGTACACATTTGTTTGAAGTGACAGAAATGGGCACTTTTTCATTTTCTGTTCAAATAGCCAAGTGCCGGGAACTGTATGCAAGGACGCTTGTGCAAAGTTCGACTCAGGGTCAGTGTCCGCATGAGGCTTGTTCCTCACCTTAAGTGGAAATAGATGGAAAAGGTGCGAATATAGACTTTCTGAAATCACTTCTGTCCACCTACAAACAGTATACCACGTTGAGTGAGCGCACTTTGCATGCTGGGAATTTACACTGCTATTTCAAAGATGGGAGGCAAAAAAGCAGGCTAATACAATATTTATAGCCTCTGTTTTTAGAGCTGTAAATAAAGTGCTGCTATGTTTGGAACCCTGCCATGAGATTCCAGTCCTGAGTCTTTTGATAATCCAATCCCCTCCGTATGTCCCCATGTATCCCTGGCAGGAGATCCAGGCTGCCATGGAAAACTCTCAGCGGCCAGCTGGGACTGTCCTGTTTGCCCAGTTGCCCAATGTTAGACCCCCTAGTATCAGTGTCACCCCCACTGTCCCTAGCACTGGCCTGGTATCATGGCTGCAGAGTGTGCAGATAGGCTGCCGAAAAACTTTGAGCTAGTTTTTTTCTATTTATCAATGCTGTGTAGATTCACTGACCATTATACTATATGGATCAGCTGACATTGAATGCTCAGTGAACGGGAGTCAGTCGTCCAGATGATTTAAAGATCTACAGTAAAAAAAACCCCCGAAAAGTATTCACCCCCTTTGGCATTTTTCACATTTTATTTTCTTACTTCATGGAATCCAAATAGATTTAATTAAATGGATTTCTTGCCACTGGTCAACACAAAATACTCTATAATAGAATTCAAAATCTTTTTCTTAATTAATTAAAAATAAAATATGTTTTGCTGAGAATATGTTTAGTATCCACTATACAGTATATTGTATGTCTATAATGGCATTGATTAAAAAAACTGACTCTCACCCATCAACACTATCTTGGTATATAGTAAACTCTGAGGTCTGAATGGTAAAAAAAAAACACTGTTTGGACAGCTCCTCCGAGACCTTCACAGCTTGTACTGTGATCTTCTCCTGGTGTTCAGCCATGGCTATAATCAAAACAGAATCTATTTTAATTCACATAATGATTCACCCACCGGTGCTGATTTTCCCTTCCCCTCTCTTCGAACAACAATATTTAACATAAATTGTTATGGGGACTATAGCATTGCATTGCTCAGACATTGTGGCAATGTAACAAAGTTATATTCGATTCAATTGTACAGACTCCCTTTCTAAAATTCCCAAAGGCAATTTTACCCTTCAGCTGATGGCTGTAGAGGTAAGTGTCAAACCAGATCAGTGTTCAGAAAGCAAACAGCACATCATAAAAAGGCTGTCTACGAATGCTACTTGGGTGGTTGTCCCGAGCTGGCCTCATACGCTAACAGGCTAAATACAAGCTTAATGCTGGGTGGTGGTAGAGGGATGATGCATTTTACACTGTGCACATGCAGTGGGACAAAGTGGTTTCAGAGTGGGACTGTGAGTTACACCTGTACATACAGTACATCCACCCGCAGAAATTGATTGAGAAGGGCTGGTGTGGTGGCAAACACTAAACACCTGATTCAACTAATCACAAATCATGGTTTTCAACCTTGATTAATTTAATCAAGTTTTTTTGTGCTGGGCTAGAACAAATATCTGCACCCACACCAGCCCTTTTCAGATAACATTGGACACCCCTGCCCTAAAGGTAGTGTAACACATTTGTTCTTATGTTAAAAAGTGATGTTGCAGTATATATACTGTATATACATATATATACACTGTATATATACACATATGCACTATATGGCCAAAAGTCAGTGGACACCCCTACTAATTATTGAGTTCAGGTGTTTCAGCCACACCCATTGCCAACAGGTGGATACAATCCAGTACATAGCCATGCAATCTCCACAGACAAACATTTAGAATTCAGAATGGTCCGTAAAGAGCTCAGTGACTTTAAACGTGGCACTGTCATAGGATGCCACCTTTGGCAAAAGTCAGTTCGTGAAATTTCTGCCCTACTAGATGTGCCCCGGTCAACTGTAAGCGCTATTATTGTGAAGTGGAAGCGCCTAGGAGCAACAACAGCTCGGCCACGAAGTGGTAGACCACGCAAACTCACACAGCGGGGCCGACGAGTGCTGAGTGCTGACGAGTGCGTAAAAATCGCCTATCATCTGCTGCATCACTCACTACAGGGTACCAAACTGCCTCTGGAAGCACCATCAGCACAAGAACTGTGCATCGGGAGCTTCATGGAATGGGTTTCCATGGCCGAGCAGCTGCACAAAAGCCTCACATCACCATGCGCAATGCCAAGTGTTGGCTGGAGTAGTGTAAAGCACGCCGCAACTGGACCCTGGAGCAGTGGAAACGTGTTCTTTAGAGTGATGAATCACGCTTCACTATCTGGCAGTCTGATGATCTGGGTTTGGCGGATGCCAGGAGAATGCTACCTTCCAGAATGCATAGTGCCTACTGTAAAGTTTGGTTGAGGAGGGATAATGGTCTGGGGCTGTTTCTCAGGGTTTGGGATAGGCCCCTTAGTTCCAGTGAAGGGCATTCTTAATGCTACGGGATACGAAGACACCAATTGGGCACTTCCAACTTTGTGGCAACAGTTTGGGGAAGGCCCTTTGCTGTTCCAGCATGACTGTGCCTCTGTGCACAAAGCGAGGTCCATAAAGACATGGTTAGACGAGTTTGGTGTGGAGGAACTCGATTGGCCTGCACAGAGCCCTGACCTCAACCCCATTGAACACCTTTGGGAAGAATTAGAACGCCGATTGTGAGCCAGGCCTTCTCGTCAAACATCAGTGCCTGACCTCACAGATGCTCTTTTGGCTGAATGGGCAAAAATTCCCACAGACACACTCCAAAATCTTGTGGAAAGCCTTCCCAGAAGAGTGGCAGCTGTCATAGCCGCAAAGGGGGGTCCAACTCCATATTAATGCCCATGGTTTTAGAATGGGATGTCCAACAAGCTCATATAGGTGTGATGGTCAGGCGTCCACTGACTTTTGGCCATATAGTGTAGATGTATACTGTATATCAGGGTTTGTTGGATATTTTGAGGCCCAAGGTGTATAAATTGCGAGTGCAGCAGAGGACAACAGTCCCTCAGCAGAGTTAGGATGACGGGTCACTGCCTGTCCTTTAAAAATGTATGTGTATTCTACCAGATGTGTCCAAACCCATCCAGAAAGCACATTTTTCCTTCCTCTGGCTTGTTCAGCTTAAGGAGAGCTGTACTGTGTGTTTGTTGTCACTTGCTTTGTGGCATGAAAAATGAGTTATGTTCTCCTGAAAGTGGGCCATAGATGAAGATCCTGCACAAAAAGCAAACAACTCCGACAAGAAGAATAACCCACATAGCACATCGCCATGCTGAAAACCTCCCTCTCTACTCCAAATACCACTGCTTATTGTGTATTAATTTCCTCCTGTCTTGCGTTATGGTCCTATGATTAATAATACGCCTTCCATACATTGCTGGTTTGGGGAGGACATCAGCAATATAGTGGCAGTTGTAAAAACAGGTGGAATGGCTGTTATATTACAAAGTCAGTTTTGGGGGAGGTGTAAATAGGCTTTTAATGTCCACCTCCATGCAGTTCCTGTCTCTCACTGAGCATAATTGTACAGAGAATAATAGCTTTCGGTAGCACTTTATTTTACAGTACGCCAATTACCTACTATTTACTAGGTAAGTATGTAGCAGTAGTGATTCATCAGCTTGAAATAAAGGAGGCTGAAACCTTTACCTGTAAACCAACGATAATTGTCAACCTGTTTCCGTTTACATTCCTTGATTATCAGTCAAGTAAGTAATTTGCTGAATAGTCAATACCAATAGTTTCCAATTTTATATATACCGTAGTGTAGGGCTGTTGAAAATCTAATTTTGGTTGACGGTTAACATCATAATTATTACCACGGTTAAACTGCCCATTTATTTATTTATTTGATGCTCATCGCCCAATATTAAACCTGATTCTCATGCCTTTTTTTAAATGCTATAGTAGAAGTCACCTTATGTTACAGAAGTTACCCTGTGCACCCCAGGTCTTTTTTTCTTCTCTTTTAGTTACTGGAGAGAAAGAGAGACCTAGTGTTGACACATACCTTTCTGTGGTACTAACATATTGTTAGTACCACAGAAAGTGGATAATTACTGCATAATAACTAGCTGAAATGTGTCACTTCATACACAGAGTTCAATACATACATGTAGGTTATTGGTAATTACTGCAATATATTGTGGTGAAAGGTATGACTCAATTTGAATGCACAGGTCCTGACATTATGTGAAAGCTGCAATCAAGGTTATTAGGTAAGGTAAGATTAGCCACTTATACTAGCATTTATTATATATATTTGACATATTATTTCCTGGTAATTTCCAGGTGAACAGCACACCATGCTTTGTTACAAATACAATATACAATTTAGTTATATGGCAGATGCCTTTATCCAAAGCCACTTTTAAGTGTGCATTAATATGCCTCGAGATCATCGCTATTGAACAGTAAGTTAGTCTAATCATCGTTGTTGCCAAAGTTCGTTCCACAAGACCTATAGTAAAAGGGAGAGATACATTTGTATTATTTATAATTTTTTGCCCATGATTTTGCCGATTATTTCCTATTGTAACCACAAAATGTATTAGAAAATTCCAGGTATGTAATATGCTATACATACTTTGAATTTATTATCTTATTACCCTTTCTAAACGTGTAATTACAAAGTAAATACTCATATTATTGTGATTTGTTTCCAATGAATTACCTTTTAATTTCATAGCAATTGTTAAAATAAGTACCAGTTATTACTTATAATTACTACATACATAACCAGCAAATAGTTGGTCAAAAGCGTACCGTAAAATAAACCTGTACCTAGACAGGCACAACAAAGCCACATTGGCAAGGGATTTGGGGGCCCAAAAATGAAGCACCCTGCAGAAAATTTCTGGAGCTGTCTCTTCAATGTTGAGTCTTCAGATCTCTCGGATGCTAATGAGCAAAAATGTACATGCAGCCTTTTTCTGTACAGAGCTCTATGTATCGCAAATGGCCATATATCAAATTTGAGGCATGACAGCCAAGGCTCGTCTTCTCCCATGATTATGTTCATTAATAGTATTCTGGAAGGGATTTTCTGAGCACCATAGTGCAGGGGGAGCTGTTTCTCGAAAACCCTCTCTTCAGTGTGAACTGTCAGGCTATATGCGCCAACATGAGCAGTAGTGTGGTTAAGGAGCTGGACTTGTTTAGATTAATTCCCAGGTGGGTCACTGTTGTTATATAATTGAGCATGGTATCTTTCCTTAATGGCTTAAGTAATGTCCAGGTGTATAAATGGATAATGTGTAAACACATAAGCCATGTTAGCCAATAAGGGTTTCTACTAAATAAATGAATACACAAATCTGCAACTCATTCTTTAAGGTTATGTTATGCCCTTTTGAAAATAATTCTGTTTCTATTATACGTACAGTCAGGTCAGGTCTATTATACAGTCAGGTCCAGGACTATTGGAACAGATTTTTTCCTGTTTTTCTTATAATTTGGTAGCCAATAATACCCTCTATTTATTTTGATTTACCTTCCCCACACGAGTCCGCATTAATCTTAACAAGAGCCTCTGGACCACTAGCAGAAAAACAGCTGCAAAGCATCAATGATCCACCACCATATTTCATGGTAGGTATGAGGTGCTTTTCCTTGTATGCATCCCTCTTTTTACACCAAACATCCCAATGGTGTACATGGCAAAAAAAGTGTAGTCTCATTTGCCCATAGCACCCAGTTCCAGTAACGTTTGGCAAACTTGCTTGGTTGCTCTCAGTGGAGGCTTACTTTATGTAACCCTTCCAAAGAGCCTATGGAGGTGGCATCTTATGGCCCCAAGATGCCACCAAAGTTCTTGAACTGTGGTCTTTGGGTTCTTCTTTGCTTCCCTCCCCATCTTCCTTACTGTGTGTGGGGACAGCATGCATCCTTTTCCTGGGAAGTTTGCAACTGTTCCAGATGAGTATTGCCGTAACAGTGGATATGTAATCACATGCAATTCCCACAGCTATTTGTATCATTTTTCTGCCAGAAAGTATCTGTTTTGGAAAAAATACATTCAGCACCAGATGTTCACAGTTTTCTGTTTGACCAAATATTTATATTCTTTTTTTAGTTAATTAATAAGCTCACCTCAAATACTGTACTACGTATACGTCATGATGTGTTGTTCCAGTGTATGCTACCCAGTCTACCTTGTTTCATCTATTTGGCACATGTTGTTGACATCATTATCAGGCTTACCTTTTTGTTGAACTGGGTGATGCTTATGCAGAGTGTGCAAATTGTTTTTGTGAGCCTTGAACCTGAATCTTCCAGTGAGTAGCTGGCAGGCAGTAGTGAGCTCCACAATATAGAAAATATCAAAGGAAACTAGAAATGATTAGCACAGATCCTTTTGATGGAGAATGACCTTCTAAAAGAAAGAAAACCCTTGCTTTTCACTCAATTTATGTAGAAAGAGATTGTGACAGTGCACAAATGGAAGACTCATATACTCACAATATATTTATATGACAGGCATTGTATTGCTCTACTCACTCTAATAAAGAGCTATGGCAGGTAGTGAGGTCATCTTGCCTCTTTTCTGGGAGGAGGGACAAATTCAAGGTTGACAGGAGGCAGATTTGAATGCTTTATTGTGCATGTACTTATTACATGTCACAAAACATCACCTCCATTATGGTTTCAATGTATTTGACATACAAAAATATAAGGACAAAGTATTACAGTCATGTAACACTAATGACAGGAATGATGGCACAGATTAATCAAAATCTTTATCAGAGATTTCCTTACACTAGATGAGTGAGACATTGTGCAGCTAGTTTGTAAACCTGTAATTAAAATCACAATTAAAATCATTGTCTGTTGGTGAATGTTGCACTTTCCATGAATCAAATGTATCAATTTAAAATTGCGATTAAAACCTACAGTGAATGTTGAACTTTCCATGCAAAACTGGTATCAGTTAAAAATATTGTGGTTAAAGCCTGCCATTAAAATCATAGCCTTTCCATGAATGTTGTACTTTCCATGCATGAACATGATGTAACCATACGTGATGTAACCAGGATGTGGTGTCTCCTTATGTTTTGTGTCTTTACACAGGTCAAGGTTCAGTGCGATTTCATAGAATGAAACGGTATGGATGGTCACACATTGTACACTGTAATGGAGCTGGATTTTTGTCAGATAAACAAAAAGCTGGAAGCAGCCTAAATGAAAGGCATTCATCAGTAGATTCTGGCATTTGTGATGTAAAGGGACAGGGAAGACACTACAACTAGTTTTCCAACAATATGATGAAACAATTGTTCAGTTCCAAGAGGTAATGCTCTTGTAAATTGCATGGTGTGTACATGTGTGGTTGATTAGCATTGAACAACATTCTAGTCTTGTTATTTTGTCCCTTTTAAAAGGAATGATTGAAATGACAATGAATCCATTGGCTGCAGTTTTGGAGGCGTACCCTAGGGAACATTATCGACTGTCCTGGAAAATATATACAGATACAACAGGCAAACAATTGGGGGCTCTATGTGACTGAATTTGTATTACCCATAATTTTACACCATAAGATTATCAGGTAATCCGTTCACTGTTAAGAGCAGTAACTCTGCCAAAGTCATGTCATGCTTGGTTCTCTACTCTGTGTACAGGGAATTTTCTGAGTGACTCGAATCAGAGTGGCACTTCAACTCTCAGCATTCTACCCCCTACCACCCACCAACCATAATTACTGCAGCATTTCCTGGAATGAAATTTGGGGAAAAGACTTCTTACTTATAGCGATAGGGAGGTCTATTCCAAGGCCTTGTCACCTCCAATACACAAGAAATGAATCTCAAACCTGGCTCAATCTCGTATGGCCCTTACTTGCTCTACCCTCAAACACTTGCCAGAAAATCTTTATGTAGTCAGATTGTTCCTTCACAGTTAATTGAATTGAATGTCACATTCATATTGTTAACTCACAATGTACAGAGGGATGTAAAGAGAGGTTGTGATTGTGCGTGTGTGTTTGTGCTGTGTAGTGGGTCACATCAATGTACACGTATACAATAGTTATTCAGATGACAGTAGCCAGTAGAGCCCAATTCATGCAGAACAGAAGACAGGACAACCAACTTATCAATAATTAAGAAAATGTATTAATATAATCACTATAAAGATGTCTATCAGTCAACTAATTCCAATTACGGAAACATAGAACAAAACATGCAATAACAAACTTTTTTATAACAATTTGGTGGCAATGTTGATTCAATTTCCCTACCATGAGCCCACCACCTGCAACTACAGGACCAGCCACTACCCTGGGACCGGAAGTGGCAAGGGCGAGTGAACCACCTCCTTTGAGACAGACCTCGCCAAGCCATTGACCATGATTCCAATACATGCAGGGAAACTTTCCTGTGCCTGCAGTGATCTCGTGCCGGCTTCCCTTCCCCCTTTCCCTGCAGCGGGCAGCCAATTTCCACCCCTAAATGGGGCAAATTATTCGATCAGATGTTTTCGCTCTTTGGTCCCCAGCCACAGTGGGAACCTGCACTCTGGACAAGTGCCTTTACCGGTTTCGCCACCCGGGGGGCCCATAACAAACTGACTTTAACGGTTTCAACAAACATACAGGATCTATCTAGAGAAGCTAAATGGAAAAGTAAGAAAGGAAAATGACTATTAAATGAATAGGTAAGCTGCTTAACAAACCATATTTAAACAGTCAGAAGGAAAACAGAAAAACATTTTAGCCACTACAGCACAAAGGCATATGCTAGGGATGAATGAAATGCTGATTTACTTAGCAGGACCAACAGGTGGGCAGTCCACAGATCCCAGGTCAGATGGTTAACAGAGTTATCTCTGGAGTAATCCAGCGGTAGGGGACAATGTGCAAGTTTTGGCCAGGTATACTCGGGAGAAATCCACACGCAAATGAACTTCTTGGACACTGGAACCAGAGGCCTCATGGCGTGACATGGACGGCAGTAGGAGACCTCACCGGAACACACGGAGACGGTCAGTCCAAAATAATACCCGTGAAGAGCTGAGTCGGACTGCAACCGGCAGTCCGAATTCAGATAAATAATCTCTTGGAGTAAGAGAGAGGTGTGTCCCATGGCCGACCACAATGGTGGCATACAGAGGTGGCGCTGCTGTGGCGCATCCTGGCACATTTGGTATCGTTCCCCGCGGATTGGCTATGTGCACTTTATGGCCCCTCCCTTGTCTCCTGGAAGGCCTGTAGGGGGGCCATCATGGTAGGTGGCCTCCTGCTGGGCTCCAAATTGTCTCTAGACAATCTGTCTCCTCCTCAGGATCTCCTCAGAAGATCTCTGCCCAGTCTTCTCAGCTAAAGGGATTAAAGAGAAGATATGGATCAGGGTGTGGAGAGCGGCACTCTGTGGTGCAGTTTGTCCCAAGATGCAGGGAATATAGAATCCCTCACAAACGAGCCTTTCGGCATCCCATAGTTCAATGAAAGAATCAGATACAGTGGCAATTTATTTCCTGTTCTACAAGGAACTGAGTGGTGATTACCATCACCCCCTCTTTATTAGCACTACAATCAGAGGGCACACAGGAGCAAGGGAGTAAGATGCTGATTAAGCATGCAATATTCTGATTTTTACACACAGTGGATATCATAAGTGTACATTCCTGTTGATAGAGAAACACATTCTACATTATTAAGACTGCACGTAGTCAGGGTTGATTCAATATTAAACATGTACGGAGCTTATGATGATATAAAATGCAAGTACACAGCTTTTAAATATTCACAGTTAATACTAGAAATGACTAATGATGAATATTGAATTATTTGGTTTATAGTCTAGAAATAGGAATCCAGTCCCTTCATTTATTGATGGACAAAGAATTACTTCTACTTCTATACTACTCAACACTACTATGGTCACTGCTAATAATAATAATAATAATAATAATAATAATAATAATAATAATAGGTGTGCACATCCAGTAAAACCATTGGACTGCAGGATATGAATGTTATGGTCCATATGGTGTAAAAAATGTGTTCTGAAGATATCACGTCCCTTTCTCTCAAAGTTTTTCCAAGTTTTCATCCAACCATGGTGCACATCTTGACCTCATGGCCGTATCTACCATTTAGGACACCGAGGTCATGACCTCTGTATTTGTTTGTGAGTCTGAGTTGTATTTCTTTATACATACTGATTCAGTGTAATACTACTGGTGAACTACTGTACATAAAATGACTTCACTTTGGGATAGCAAAGATTTTGTATAAAGCCAAGATTACCGCTTGTTCACCTCATCATTACTTCTGTGTGTGTATGTGTGGTGGTGAAGTGGACCTGTCCTGAGCAGGTGGATCTCATCGTTACTACAAAATCTTTGCTCTGCACAACGGGAGTTGTAACTCAGACTGCTGATCTGAAGCCAAGCAAAGCATGATGCAGGTGTAGAGATCTTTCACATTATAAAAAAGTTGACTGCTTGTATTATAACCAGATTAAAGCAGAGATCATCTATCGTTCGCTACTTTGTGTGTATTTTTGTGTAGTCGCTAGCCAAATGTAGCTGTTTCTGTCTAGCTGACTGTTACACAAATGTTAGCCTTTCGTTAGTTACTTCAGTGATCAACTGGACGAAACATTTGAAGTTCTCCTGCTGTTGTTGTAGCATCTCTTTATAAAAGTCCCTCTGCTGCTCAAGTAGCTGGGGAAGCGTACTCATTGTTACAGGTGAATCATCCTCTTGTGGGGACACCTTAACTTGTTTGGGAGGCATGGTGTTTTTTAGCAAGATGCACAACCTGGACTTGGTGAGCCTGGAATCTTGAAATCTTGAGATCTTGAGTCTGTTGAGTCAGAGGCCTTCAAGGCCAGAGGCCCAGAATATCCAACTCAGACAGAATCACAGGTGCACATCCAAATCTTGTTCCTCAGTTTTGATGATACAATTGATGTGAATTCTTCTTTTCTCAGTATGGAAAAGTACATTATGATTCAAGAAAGGATTCCAGAGATATTTGGAATATAGTATCCAGCTAAACTGTCAGGCAAACACCTATTGCCTATTGTCACTGATTTAACCTGATATGTTTGAAAAACATTTGGGGAGTTTCAGCAAGTAAACTACAGCAAAAGACCTATTGCAATTCATATTTTGCATAAGTTCTACCGCATCACATTAATTGTTTAGCTGGAAATAAAATGTAAATATAATGGCAAGTAACAGAACATGCACAAAAGCACTCTTTTAGCACACTCATGGGCTGAACGCCTATTAGGTGCTCATACCTATTCTTGTGTCAAAGAGCCCTCAGTTATAATATGATCATAGCCATTAGCCAGTCACGCCAGCCACATGATTGGCTTCCAATATGATTGGTTTCCCTTTGATGTGTGAGTTACAATCAGAGAAGGAGTCTTGGCAGTAGATTCACTGCAGGTGTGTGGCAACTGCACTGCAATGTAAGGAAGACAGACGGCAGGCAAAACGTTGGCAGAGGAAGAGGAAAGAGAGGAAGAAAAGACTTGGGTGGAGAAGACTGAAAGTCTGAAAAAAAGAGAACACAGCATTATATTGTTCATACAGATCATTGTTAGTCACTGTGTTAGAGTATGTTAATATGATGCTGCCATTTTTGGCGCTTGTCAGCATAGCAGTCTCATAAGACCATAGGGTCTTGAGGCAGTGTTTGCTGTGGCTGTAAAGGCCCACCCAAGAGTGGCAGACGCTTATGCATTTAGTGCACTGGAAGGCAGGCCTGGCTGTTGCTGTAGTGCCCTGCTGTTGATCCTTTTGGCTCTCAACTTCACTGAGCTGTGTCTGTGTGTTTTTGTTTTTCAGCATCCCGCTGCACTGTGTGCATGCTAAAATATTTCCTACCGTGTGCTTATATTATATTGGTTTTATTTTTTCAACTTGGTGCTCATTTACAGTGTTGTTGGCTGATCTGTATATGTATGCTGCTTTTGATGTTCCTGTGATACGCATTTCATGTATCTTGGCATGGTTGTATGTTTCTCCAGAGCATAACACATAATAATTCTAAAATAATAATGATTATAACACAAGAGCTTGGTTTAAAACCACGTGGAACTTTCTTCTACCCTTTTCCCATTGGTCAGACTTATACATTTGTACACAATCTTGAGCCACAATTCCCTTTGTAACTTTAGCACAGGAGCTTACATTTACTTCAGTACAAAGGCATACTTTTTTTTCTGTGCACTAACATCTAAACAATTAGTTTTGCTTTTCAACACAGTCCAACAATTACCCATGGTTGTAAATGTTAACTGCTGGGTAACAATGTTAAAGAACGATTCCTTGATACTTAATACAGCCAAAAAAAGACTGTGGACTCAAATTAAAAAAACACAAACAAATACATTTTGTTTTGATGTTGAGAAGAAAACTATGGTTGTAAATGTCTCTAAACCATCCAAATGCTCAAATATCATTTTCTGGGAGAAACTTATTTTCCTGTTTCTCTACTGGGTGACCCCCACACCGCCCTAAATTATATATTCATTTTCCACAATTCAGTTAGTCATTCAGTCTGCTTTGAGTTAATCAAAATCTTTGTATAGCTAATGGTGAGAAATACATGTATCATCACGTTTTTGAATGTGTTGTTATGTAAATTAATGGAAAAATACAAAGCCGTAATATATCACAGATGGAGTCTAGCGCATCACAAATGCAGCCTTTTCATTTTCTAAATTGAAAAGAGGTGTGTGGGAGCTAAGTTTTATTCCCTGTGACCTTGGGAGTTCTTAGCAACCATTAAAACACGCAATGAACAAGGGGGGAGAAACAAACCACCCCTCATCAGCTGCACAGCAGCAGCATGAGGGATGACAAAAAAGAAGAAAATTCAAGAAGCACAACAAAATAACCACAACAGCTGGCATCTCACATGTCTTGGTCTCGCTCCCTCTGTTCCTTGTGGCTCATCCCTCTCCTCTTATCTTTCAGGACTTCACTCACATTCCTGAGAACCTTGGGGGCCCCGGCGGACCGATGCGCATCCCTGTCCTGGCGCGAAGCGGAGAGATTAAAAACTCCTGACAGGTGCCAGCGAAGAGAAGAAAAAAGGCTTATCACTCACCTTTGTTCTTCCTAATGCTTCCTGAGCGGGCTCTCCACGGACCTGCCAGTGATTTTTCTGGCGTAGACGTTTGTGTAAATTTCTCGTGTTTCGCTGGCGAGGAAAGCAAGTGATAAATAAAAGGCGAGAGATCTGAAGACAGAAGCTAATTCCTGTTTTTAGAAAGAGAGGGAGATGAAGGGAATTTTTTGGACTCTTTGTCCTACAGGATATTAAGATTAACCCTCTGGACTATTATTATTATCACTATTTATATACATTTTTTTAATTTGAAGGATTCAGATTTGGATGCTTGCTTGGACTGCCATCATGTGTCGCCCCCCTGGTTGTGCGAGGGAATTGATTGGCATCCAGAGAGGCAGACGGGGATCGGCACTGGTCTTCCTCTGCTGCTTCCTGGCGACGCTGGCCGCCAGGCCCAAGGGCCCTGGCCACACCCACCTGAACTCCATCCGGATCGACGGGGACATCTCCCTGGGGGGGCTGTTCCCAGTGCACGCCCGGGGCAACGAGGGGAAGGCCTGCGGTGAACTGAAGAAGGAGAAGGGCATCCACCGTCTGGAGGCCATGCTCTTTGCCCTGGACCGCATCAACAACGACCACGAGCTTCTGCCCAACATCACGCTGGGGGCGCGCATCCTGGACACCTGCTCGCGCGACACCCACGCCCTGGAGCAGTCGCTCACCTTTGTTCAGGCGCTCATCGAGAGGGACGGCACTGACGTCAAGTGCCTGAGCGGGGGCCCTCCCATCATCACCAAGCCTGAAAGGGTGGTGGGCGTCATCGGGGCCTCAGCCAGCTCAGTCTCCATCATGGTGGCCAATATCCTGCGTCTCTTTAAGGTATGCACCCACCTCCGACCTGCCTCCGACCTGCCTCTGACCTGCTGCTGACCCACCACACTTCCACAGCCACCTTCACCCACCCACAGATATCGTACTTGCTGACTAGATATTCAGCTCTGAATTGCTACTGTCCTCTGTTCTTCCACGTCTAGGACGTTATGAATGGTGACAGAAAGATCTGGTGCTGTCTACTTTGCTATGCTAGCTATGTCATTCTTCAACCACAGCCATTCATATGCATTATGAGCATAACTCTTAGATTCAACATGCCAGATACAATTTTCAATGAAGGGCATATGAGCTGAATATTTGTTCAGTCAATAGAGTCCTGTCTGCTGTCTTTGGGGAAAGTGTACTTGTGGTTCCATTAGTTAAGAATGACTATGCTGGGACATTGGTTCAGATTGACTATGCTTTGGTGTGAGATTAGGTGTTATTGCATTCTAGATTACTATTGTTAAGAAAAATAAGGTTCTGGTGTGTTATTGGTTAAGTATTATATTCTGTGAAAGTTAAACTTTTAATTTATGAGCAAAATAATTATCACCTGAAAGCCCAATGCAGGATATCCTTACAGAGCTGAGACAATAGGCAATCATAATTGTGAATGTTAAAAATAGGTTTTAAATTTGAACTTTTAGGTTTTAATTACATCATTGAGAATACTTAGATAATTGTGATGACTCATTCATTTTAAGCAGGTGCTTTTCAGGTAGCCTGCCGGAAGATCTGCATTTTCTTAAAGAATTAGAGCTCTATCATAAAATAATTTGAGTATTACAACTGCTCATTTGATATGTTTAAAGGATAATTTTATTTTATTTATGTATTTTATATGTTGGCCCATGTCCTTATTGTAGTGTGAGTGCAATGGTATATACACATTCTTTGCAGATATAAGAATTATTCAGGTTAAAACAAATAAAAATAGATTCTTTCTTTTTTATTCAGTTTATTGAAACTACAATGTCCCATAATGCATCACTTTCTCTCATGCCCACAACCATCATGGAAGCGTGAGTATAATTAATTTAAGATTTAAGTTATCATGAAGAAATGAATTCTTGAACAAGATAAATTCTCTTGATACTTGAAGAGGGAATAGGATAAGTGAATTATTTTCTTAATGACTCACACTGCACATTTGTAATTGTTTTGTATATTCACATAAATAATTTCACATCACGAATCCTCTTTTGTCATGGATGAAGTATGGCTGAACAGAAGAATGCACAACTAGACCCAAGACATAAGCCTACTGCTCCCATAGCTCTATAGAGCATGACAGGGGATTGTTGCCTTCAAGAAAGCATAAATCAGCACAGATTAACCCCATAGTTGTCACCGGCCTGTCTACATCACATAGCACGTTCTCCTTTAAATATCACGGTTAAATATACTGAAGATATGGACATGTGTTATATGCACAGATCGGGTGGAATCTCGTCTTTTCAACAATGGATGCCAATTTATGCCAACTGTGATGTCGCAAAATAAATCTTTCAAGGCAGGGTACTCGGAGAATAGCTGCTCCTTACATTTGGTGAAGTCTAGAAGTGCCAAAATATGACAGATCGTTGATAATGTGGGCATCCTGATCACCGTAAGGGTCTAACAAACATAAATAGTGACCCTGTTTTGTCACAAGAGCAAGCAAAATCGAAAGAGTTCCAAAGTTTTCTATGCACTTTGTATCTATTTGTGGTGTATTTTACTGCTAATGCAGGCAGTGAATGAGCAGCTATGCTAGCTACAGAAACAATGGTAAACACATGAGCATGAACCATGATACATTTGAAAACAGTTCGTACATTCAGTCATGAATATAAACCGTCCGTTGTTAACCTATGCTATGCTATGCCCAGATGCTACAGCCTTACTGTTTTGTGTGCTCCGCGGTCGGCAGGGTTCGATGCATGTTGGGTTTGGAAGAGACGTGGGAAGTCCGGTCGCGACGTCTTCAGTGAGTCCGATGTTTCCTGGCGGTGTCTTGCAACTGTTCACGGTTAAAGTGAAGTCTCTGGTTCGTTTTCGGGGCGGCAATTGGCTGTCCGCTCCAGGGAGGGGGGAGGGAAGCCGACAAGATGTTCGCTGCGCACAGGAGTGGCTCTGGGGTGCTGGAGTTACGGTTGTCGGCTTGGCGAGTGCTGTCTCGGAGGAGACGATACTTCACCTTCGTCGCCGCTAGTCACAGGGCTACGGCAGCGAACTATGAGGGAGGGCTTGACCTGAAAATAGCGGGTGTAATTGGCTACCAAATTGGGAGAAAAACAGGAGAAAATCAGAAACAAAAGAAAAAAAAAAGTAAAAAAAATCATTGGACCAATTTGGCCACCTTGGATAGGTTTTGGGACACTTGGAGACCACCGGGGACACCACTCACTAAAAGGACTCTAGTTCAAGAGCCCTTGGGTCTAGAAGTCTATTATATTGCACAGAGTTAGTTGACAGATTGGACAAGGCATTCACAAAAATAGGTCTATCATGTGCAGTCAGATGTGACTCATTTATTGCTTTTCAAACCTGAGATTCTACACTCACACTCAACACTATAAAAGCCTACTTTATTGTATGTTTGATCTTCAGTCCTTTGGGATGTGTCCACATGTGAGCACCACTATAAACTGCAATGTGTTTTCTTTCAAATGATACCAAATGTAGGCATGTGGCCATCACAGTACTTGAGCTATGAACTGTTATATTTGGGTATGTCCAAATAGGCGTGAATGTACAAAATAGGGGGTAACGGTTAAGGAATGTGCACCTTTTTTTGAAAGCTAATGATATTTTCCTAAATATTAAGATCTAAAATAGTTTATAATGTAAGTGTACACTGACAGATTTGAATACGTTTTATAATATTGCAGTAGCAATAGCAATTACTACCTTATCAAAACAGCACCATTTCAGTTTCTTTGCATTGTGGTACAAATCTAAAACTGAATATATTTCCAAAATGGTCCAGGCTCACTTTCTCTGTCCTGGTATCACAGCCATCTATTGGCTACTGTTGTTAAGAAAGCTCATTATGACTCATAAATATGTGAGAAGCTAGGAGTACTCCTATAGCTAATGATATGAAAAGATTCACTTTTATACTTTCTCTGACACAGCACAACTTTTTCAAAACTCTCCAATATTTGTGCACACTTATTTTCACTCTTCCTCCTTATATAAACGACCCCAGGTATGATACTGGTCGAGAGGGCTTGGGTTCTGATGTTGTATTAGTAAAACGTGAGGTACCAGGAGGCAGTAATTCCTAGTGTTGGATAAGAGAAATGATTGTTTGTCTGCATGTAGCATTTTATTCCGAACTGTAACAACCATTTGAGCCTTCCTTTAGGAACAATGCACCAGCTCATGCATACCCCCATCCTAACACTTTGACAACTGATCATGCAGTTACAGCATTGATCCCACACACTGTATACGATGGCACCACTAGCTTTAAACCACAGCAGTCAGCTTAGCCCCCTTTGTGAATATGTATGTAATCTTTTCCCACACAGATCAGTGTGTTTGTAATACCATTCAGCAGCAGGGAAGGGGAGATCAAAGAAGGAGCCCTGTCTCAGTGATATGGCTGCATCACTGGGGTAATGATGGCTCAGATGACCAATTTACTGTGATAAGCACCTATCATTAGCGAAAAAAAACTCTTAGCATTTGGGTGAAACTAGATGAGTACGGCTCATTTTAAGGTGACTGCCAAAGCCTGGATGACGATGTGCGCCACAGGATCCAAGGTTCTGAAACCCCACCATGTTCGTACGCTAATGGTAGGGTCCTCTATATCCCACTTCATTAGTAACACACTGATGTCCTCTGCATTAGGGTTCAAAGGTGGTATTACTGTAGATATTCTAATTTGCTTTGATCATATTCAAGTTAGCATTCATCGCCTCTTTTTTTAAACCCAATATTGTTTCTGCTTATGTCACTCTAATTATTTCAAGGCCGAATGACAGTAACCCAATACTCTCCATTCGTGTTTCGTACAGTTCAGACCCCCATTACTTTGCATAGTGGCTGATTGCATTGTCAGTCGGTATGAGATCATGCCTTGGATGAATGCGGAAAGGCTGAACGGTTGTAGGTCTAAATGTACCATTTATTTATTTGGCAGATACTCTTCTCCAGAGCATTTTAACAAGGTCATAATAGCTAGATACATTTAGTGCAAGGGCATAGGTACAAACTAGAAGGTATCACATCAGTAATAAAGCATCAATATAAAAAAGTGCTAAAATAAATATACAGCTGATTCAATACAACCATACAGGTAACTGACAAAATAAAGGAAACACCAACATAAAGAGCTCTAGTTTTGTGGTCAAAGCGCAATGCGTAGGGCTAATCCAGGATGGAGACGCATTAAGGTGTGTCCTGGTCTGTTCCGGTAGTTTCATGACAAGAGACTGTAGCACACCTGTGGCGCAGTTGTAAAATAGGTTGGTTTATGAAGAATAAATTGCCTGTGGGTTTGATGAGGGTTTATGGCCAATCAGATCATTAGCTTTTTTTCCCTTTAATACCTTAGCCTACTTGCAATTTCTTTATGTCTAATGAAGAGCAAGGACCAGGGATTGCGAAGATCAAGTTATGAGACTTGCTTTCACTACAATAAAATGGAGTACGTACATAATTGGGATGACATAAAATACTAAACTAAACTACCTGGGGTGACCAGGTGTCCGACATTTTGATTCTTCAAGTGTAGTTTCAGATTTCGCTTCCTTATTGTGATTATTACTAATTCATCCTTCATTCATTATCTAACCCGCTTATTCCTGGTCAGGGTCGTGGGGGGGCTGGAGCCTATCCCAGCATGCATTGGACGAGAGGCAGGAATACACCCTGGACAGGTCACCAGTCCACCACAGGGCACATACACCATTCACTCACACACTCATACCTACAGACAATTTAGACTCTCCATTTAGCCTAACGTGCATGTCTTTGGACTGGGGGAGGAAAACGGAGTACCCAGAGGAAACCCACGTGGACATGGGGAGAACATGCAAACTCCACACAGAAAGGCCCCGGCCGGGATTCGAACCCGGGACCTTCTTGCTGTGCGGCGACAGTGCTATGTGATTATTACTGCAAAACAAAAAATAACAAAAACATGGAAATAAGTGTTCCAGCAGTCACAGGTTGTGTTAGTTCCATAATGGTGTTAGTTCCATAATTTTCCTCCCATGGTTTGTATGTACACTTTCCCTTAGTAGGCATGGTCGATGTCAATCATTAATTGACGGTACTGATTCATCATCTTCACCCCATGTTAAAGCGTTTATTTCCTGCAGAGAGGGGTGTTTTTCAACACCAGTGCCCTTACCCACAGAGAGTAGTCACCCACTGGTTTTAGGAGCATGGCACTGACGTTAGCCATATACCATGGCCTTCTCAGTGACCAGATCTGATCACAATCGAGCCTTTATGGGACATTGTGGAACCATGACTTATGCAACATTATGGAACGATGATTTCCCCTCCATCAACTAAGTGTGAGTTAATTGACTTTCTTGTGCAAGAGTGGTGTCACATCCCTCCTGCAGAATTCCAGACAGGGGTAGACTCAACGCATACAGCTGCACTGTACTTGCCAGATGTGGTGGTGGCCCAAAACTGTATTAAGTGGGTGAAGTGACTTTACATCGGCGTTCCATTTTTTTTGTATAATTGATCATGTGCTTAGAACGTTCATAAAATCATAAAAGCATCACAAAGAACCATAAGAGTATGTGCAGGAGCAAAATTAAGCCACAGGAGCAACAGTCCCTGGTGTTATGCACCTTAGTATTGTGTCTTTAACCAAGGTCCTTCGCTGTAGGACACTAATAAAAGCTCATTGGTTTTGTCTCCTAATAGATTCATTACATTTCCAAACAGATGAGAAAAAAATCTCTGCCAACAAAATAAAAAGAGGGTTCCTATTACCTCTAGGCATTAGATACAGTATAGATTAAACAGTGAATCGTAAATTGACTGGTGTCACTCTCTGCGTTTGGGGACCTGAATTATGTCTGCGTAGGGCTGATGGGTAATTTGCAGGTCAGCAGGACATGCTCAGCCTGGGTAGGGCCCGGCAATAGTGCCTGGCGCTGGAGCCAAGTTTACTGCTGCCTCATCAGAAGACTGCATTGCCTCTGGCAGCGAGTCAAAATTTATTGAGTTAATCTAATAGGCCAGTGCACACAGAGAGGAGACTGTATTCAGGTTAATACATTGTGCCATAACAGCACACAGTGTTCCCCTTGCTGTTGCTTGCACCCCCCCCCCCCCGCCTCCCCCAACCCCACACGCACACCTTCTCCACTCCTCCCTCTCTGCCAGAAGCCTGCCACCCACATGCAATTGGAGAGGGGTGGGGGAGAAAATGTCTCCTCAGCACTCCGCCACATGCCCCGATCGACGGGATGAATTAATATTTTACACAGGGATTACATAAGGTTGGCTGGAGGGAGGGAGGGAGGGAGGGAGGGGGATTAGACTTGAACAATCTCAGCCCAAGTACAGCAGCTCCTCGAGCTCACACAGACTTGCCCTGTAACACCGAGCTCAAAGGTAGCAGAACGAGGGCTAATTTCCGCTGAAAGTCTCGACCCAGGGGGAGACGCTGATTGAATCACCCGCTGGCGGGGCCTCGGCTATGATTAAAACGCAGCTGGACGACTTCTGCGGGGCTTCGTGGGGGTGGCGCTGCATGATCTTTGATAAAGAACCTCAGAAGCGGTTTCAGTTAAGATAGCGAGCGGGGGTCGAGTGTGCCTGAGTGTACGAAGAGAGAGAGAGAGAGAGAGTGCTGTTGTGAGAGATAGAATATGGGAGAGTGGCAGAGAGAAAGAACACACTTGCTGACCGATTTGTTGAAAGAGCGAAAGAGGCAGAGTCATTGTGAGAAAGGGAGAAAAACCAAGTGAGAGCACACCACAGGTGGTTTGTACAAGTAGGTTTGGTTGTCACAACTCAGTCATTGCCTACTGGAGGAGTACTATTTGAACAAATTCCAGAACACCTGCTCTGGTAAAAGGGACAATTCTGCTCCTCAACCATGTGGGTCTGTGGCAAATTACTGACTGAAAAGGTTTCAGGAGGTTGAATAGTTTCAGGAGGGTTTGGTTTCACTGTCAATGTTTTACCTGAAACAACACTGCCTATCAATGTTTCCTACAAGAAGGATGGGCCCTAGACCAGATGAATTTCCCATTTTCCAGGAGCAATTCAAGATTTTTATTTTCTATTTTGACCTAATCTGATTTCTTAATAAACTCTTTGCTTTATTTTCCACAACTCCCACCTGCTCATTTTATTTTTTGCCATTTTTTATTTTATTTAGCAATCCTGACATTACTACTCAAGTGATGTGCAAGCAGTTGTTCTTTGAAGAAGTTTTTAAGAGCATTGCCACATTGCAAAAATTTGAATGGCAATTATGCTGAAGTTCTGTCACGAGCCAGCTAAGGAAATCAAATATTAATGTCACATAATGGTGAAAAAAATACAAATGTTTTTCTATTTTTTTATTCAAACAATCCATTACATAGCAGTTGACAGTTCAATCCCACGAGTCAGTGCAAACACAGGTGGAATTCTGCCAGTTTGGCTCTTCATGAAACTAATCCACTGACTCCTGATGTTGTCAAATTATGGGATCGCAATCTTTACTTCAGACTAATCTCTCTTCTCACAGCTGTCTGTCTCAGATCTATAATGTTTTAGGGCTTTCACACCAATGAGATGGGTTTTTTTTAAAGGCTTTCCATTTTAGTCAATAGTATTCTCTACACAACCACTACTATTGCCTACTATTTAAAAAATAAAACAGGCATTCGATTCCACCTAGGTTGCGCCAGTTCAGCTCTGGCCGAGAGTGCCACTAGGGAGCTGTCCGCCCCAGGGAGGGGGGAGGGAAGCCGATATGAGCTTGCTGCGTATATGAGTGGCCCTGTGTGTTACGGTGACCGTGGCGGCTGCCGGCTCGGAGGAGGCGGTACAGCGCCCACTACCGGTCTCAGGACTACGTCAGTGACCTCTCATACACAGGTGGGGATAATTGACATGAAAAAGAAAGGGTATAATTGACAACTAAAAATAGGGAGAAAAATGGGCAATAAAGGCATAATAATAATAATAATAATAATAACAAATAAATGAAACAGGCAGCATTAGGCCAAACATCACTGTCTTACTGGGCAGTGTTAATTATACCGTGTCCTATTTCACAAAGATTCCCCTGCTTATGTTTATGCAGGCATACAAATATGGAGGACGAAATGTGCCAAATAATGAAATAAATGAATAAATCCATAAATAAAACATACAGTAAATAGTGAAATAGGCAAATAAATGTAGAAATCATAGTTTATTTATTTAAGTATTTATTGAGGCATTTATTTATTCATTTATTTAGGAATAATATTGTTCCAAACAGCCTCATGCACATTGGTATTTGTTAATACTGCAATTTCCTCCGGAGTTATGACAACATCAGGTGGTATATAAGCACCATCAATGTCGTCTGCCAGGCACAACATGTCGGTTGTCAGTTGTAAATAAATGAACTACGATTGCTACATTTTTTGAAACCTATTTCACTATTTATTGTAGCTTTTATTTATGGATTTATTCTTTTATTTAGGGATTTGTTTATTTATTTCATAATGTGGCGCATTTCATCCTCCATATACAAAGATTTGTAATCCTATTGGGGAGGATAGATAGGAATTCGATTCATTATAAGAATTGTAAGAATATTGGCTAAAGACAAAATTACATTTTACAGTCTATATATACCTCTGCCACCCCTGGACCAACAGCCTCCAAAGTCACACTGGCTGGTGGGACGATATGGAACTTTCACTGTATCATCTGGCCAAACAATACAGCAATTATAATAATTTCACTGCATGGATCTGTGTTATTGTTATTCTCTACTAAGATCTAAGTTTCTTTTTATGATACAGGTCAGGTGCCTGTGTTTTTAGTTACAGTTTTTTTTGTCCTCCAGAGGCATATTGTGCAAAATAAATTATATAATTCCTCTTTAAACAATGCATGTGGATATTTCTGTATCTGTTCCAGAAAGACATTTATATGTTGTAGTGCCCTACATTTTCACGATTCTGTAGCCTTATGTAATCAGTTAATACTGTATGATCATTTGTTTGATTACACCAAACTCAAGACCACAAGTCACTGAAAATGTCCCTAATGATAGTTTTGTGTTTTACCTTAGTGTGTAGTTATACTGCTGATGCTTTCCATTGAAAAAATATGTTGTTTTTGTATGTAGGCAGGCAGTGTGGTGTAATGGTTAGGGAACTGGGCTTGTAACATTAAGGTTGCAGGTTCAATCCCCAGGTGGGACACTGCCGTTGTACCCTTGAGCAAGGTACTTAACCTGAATTGCTTCAGTTAATATCCAGCTGTATAAATGGATTGTAAAGAAATGTAAACTGTAAGTCGCTCTGGATAAGAGCGTCTGCTAAATGCCTGTAATGTAATGTATGTTCCCTTTTATATGTGTGCATGAGGTGCAAAAGTTATTGTTGTTACTTTAGTTCTCCTGCAGCTCCACTGGGTCTCACACTGCTACCACAGCAGTAGGCTGTAAATCTTTTAACAGATGCATTTCCTAAAAATAAAACTTCCTACTGATTGCTCCTGTGTCATGTCAGCTGTCCACGATAAGCCTGCTTGCCTGGAATTACATTACTCATTTTCAGCATTTCTATTTTATGCCATATAGAATAATTCAGATTTCCCTGAAAACAATTAAGAGAATAAAGCTCCTTTATAGAAGAGATGTAAAAGAATACAGTATTGAACAAGAGAGACAGAATGTCAACAAATTGTGGACTGAATTTCATGCAACAAATTATATTAACACTAACAGTATGATAGTTGCAATGGATTAGTTGCACTAATTCTGTCAGAAAAAAGGCCCGGCACACCAGCTTCTGGTTTAAGTGCTTCTCATTCAAAGCTACGATCACACACTGTGCGACACAACCAGGATTGGGATAGAACAGTAGGATGCAGGGAATGGCGTTATCGTTCTGCGGACCGGATTTTATTTTTTATTTTGCCCACAGAGAGAACACGCTTGATAAAAATAAAAAATTAAAATATTTGCCCATCCCCCTCATGGGTTCTGGCTAAAAACAACAAATCAAAATAATTAAATAAAAAGCACCTTTCGGTCAAACACTATAACAAACACTACACACTTGTGATTTTCAGCTGCATTTTAGCCAGGGTCTCACAGTTGTCTCTCGCCACGCACTCGACTTCCGTGTTCCAGCCACCTACTAAGAGAGCAGAGCAGTTTTGAGCACACAGGTGCAATTAGATAATGCTGCACAGCTGTGTCCCCCAGGTGCACTACCAGTAGGCGTGGCTGTTAATCACCCCGATTCCCCTGCCTAGACTGACGCCTTCCACAGCTTCTACATAAGGCCCTGAGAAATTCCTGACTTTTTGTAACCAGTAGTTCCCTCCTCCCAGTACTACTATTGCTATAGTTTCTTCGCAAGCCTCTTGTTAAACATTCATCCCATTTACGTACATTAATCATCTCAATGAATCATCTGATTACCAAATGTAAAGCTTATATCTCTCAGAACAGCTTAGAATTCACCCATACTCGGTCCTTGCAAAACAAACTAAATATGTAGAATGTATTGATCTTTAACATCTGTAGACTCATTATTAAGAACAGATATACTGTCAGATGTATTGATCAGCTCTTTAATATTGCTTTATGTGGTAAATACTTACTTCTAAATTGACTAGAATGGGGGTTCCAATTTTTATTTTTTTGATAGAACAAACCAAACTCCAGTATTACATTTTGATGTCTTTGACATTTGAAATGCAGATCTATTGTCATGCTTTTGGGTGTGGTCTTATGAAAAAATTGAAAATTGTGCAAAACAAATTATATCCAACAGTACAGTGATCCAGGTGGATATTTTTGCATTCTGTCTCTAATGTCTAAAGATATCGTTGGGGCATCCAGGTTAACTGTGTCATAATATTTGAAATTTCTATGTGCCCTACGCATTGACATTGAGAGTAGATAGCAAATCTTGTCTTACTACAAAAATGTGACTCTTAAATAAACCCTTTGAAATGTTTAAAACCAGTGAAAGATTTTTATACTCAGTCACATCATCAAAACATTTCACTTCATTTCCTTCTCTGCACACATTAGTAATGGGAAGGTTGAGTGATTTGTAAGCCACCCAGGCGAGAACAGATTGAATCTGGACCCCCTTCACATGGCTTAGGCCCCCCCACTGACTATCTAACTCAAGAGGTGCAAAGTCATTCAGCCCTGAGTCACCTTGGACTGACCATGATATGGTCTTTTTTGGATACACCCTGTGCCGGCCATAAGAGGATGGGCTCCCCCCCTTTTAGTCTGGTTCCGCCCAAGGTTTCTCCCTATCAAGGGAGTTTTTCCTTGCCACTGTTGCCTTTAGGCTTGCTTTTGGGGGGGGGTCTAGGCCTGGGTTCCCCCTCTGTTAAGTGTTTTGTGACAATTTCATTGTGAAAAGCGCTATACAAATACAATTGATTTGATTTGATTTGATTTGAATTACCCAAGATAAAGACTATCCAAGTAAAAGCCTAAATGTCCAGAAGTGAATAGAGGCCCACTTCCTGTTCATCGCATGGTGGGCATTGGAACTGTCAGCGTGAATCCTTTTCAGGCGCATGCCCTTTATCCAATGGCTCACGGCAGGAAGTGAAATTAGGTCATTTCCTGTTGTCTTCATTGCGGACAGAAAAACTCTCTCCATAAGTAGGCTGCTGAGTCTTTCTTCGCTGTGTTTTTATTTTCAATTTATTGGATTCTGGTCCAGTCAATATTCATACAAGATTACATATAAAGCTAGTGGTGGCTGGCTACTGTCAATCAACATGGCAACATACGTCATTTCCAACCATAACCTTTTGACGCATATGTTCTATAAATGCCCTAGCTGCATGAGTGCAATGTCAGACTTCCATGCTGCAGTTCTAGAATTTGATTGTTTATGCCTTTTCATCATCTTTATGACTGAAACCGACTCTGCTCCTTTTTCTGCATCAAGACGTGATGGAATCAGCATTAGTAAACTTGTATTCATAGTGGTGGATTTGGTGGTAATCAATTTATTCCTGTTTCCCCATGTTTTCAGCAGTTACAGTACTAAGCTATTTCTCTCAGGTTTATCGTCTCGCAGCTGACCAAACAGCAGTATTATCAAATATTGATCTGAGTTGTCACATGGGCCCTCATACACTGTTGTGAATGAGAGGATATTTAGGCCTACGTGACTTGAGCTAAACCACTCATTGACACAAATGTCAATGAAGCAAGTCTGATACCGTTGACAGATTGGCTCATGTGATAAATTGCCCCTAAGAACTGACACAGGGCCATCTGTCTCCAATCAAATCCTAACCTTAATTATAACGAAGAAAAATGAAAAATGAAAAATTTGGTTCAGCCCAGCACCCATGGGAAACTTCCACCTACACAGACAGGCTGCACTAGTATGGTTTGTCATTAGACATTTTGACTCTTGAATTCGTGGTCAGTAATATACTGTTCATGGTTACATCAATCAATCAATCAATCTTTATTTTTGTATAGCGCCATTTACAAACAGGCTATCACACAGTGCTTCACAATTGGCATTTTCCAGACGGAATAAAAAAAACTGAAAACCATTGGAGCCAATGTGGGAAACTGTAAAATTATTCCCTGACCCTTTAAAAGGCGGTCGAGATGAACTCCTGGAAAATGGTGGGATACAGAGAAAAACAAAAACAAATAGTTCTTGAGGCTCATGAGGCTTAACAGACCAGACATCTTGTGGAAAATTGCCTGTAATGGTGATTACCTGAAAAACGATTCCATATTGAAACCAAATAATTCAGCGGGAGTTCAGAAAGCCACACCTGCCAAACCTTGCTTGGTAGCAGACGTCCCTCATCGCCACTGCCATAGCTACCGGTACTATTTGCACCGCCTGTGTCACGCGCACACAAATCACTCAACATAATGGCTTGTATCTGCTTTGCGATTCATGTGTTTAGAAATACTGTTTGCAATCCACTTCTTGTATACACTGTACTGGGCACATTGGATCTACTGTATGTAAAATACTGTTGAAAGAGCTATTCTAAGATCAATTTATTCTGGATGAGGACGCAGCCCTTTTTGTTTATATTTATGACTGTTTACGGCATTCTGGGAGCGATGTAACTTGCTTTTAAAATAAGTATTTACTAATAAAATAGCTTATAGCTTAGCACAGCTGCTGCTCCACTTAGATCTCTGATGTGTTAAATTTAGACATGCTTATTTTAGACGATTTTACCTGTAAGTCTGTGAACTTATTATTTGTTTTCTGTCAGCAGGACAGAGATGGGTTTACCCAATCTGTATGTGCTATATGTTGTGCTTAGCTGGCTGCCTGCATGCATGCTGTCACACGCCGTGTCACACAACCCAGAGGGCAGAACAGGAAGACACAGTGAATGGAGTGGTCGGTCTGCTGACCGGATTTGATTAACTTTCTCCTCAGAAAGGGCATGCGAGAGAGAGTGTATGTCCAAACCAAAGTCAAATAAAACAAAGCAGGTCTTCGACCTTCCCCCTCATGGATTAAAACAATAAACCAAAATAACGAACCAAAAAAAGGAATTGCCTTGTCGGCAACACATTTGACAGCTATACGTATCAGTTGTTTTTTTCTAGATTTACTTTCTCTCCTGTTTCCTGTTTCCTGCTCCCGCTTCCAGCCACCTATTAAGAGGGCAGAACAGTTTTGACCACACAGGTATGATTAGAAAATGTCACACAGGTGTGTGCTCTGGCTGCCCTGCTAGTAGGCGTGGCCGTTAATTGCCCCGATTCCCCTGTCCAGACTGACACCTTCCACAAATGCATACTGCAACAAACTGTTGATTTGACCAATGGAGCAAATACCTTAATTTTTCAGCAGTGCACAATGTGCGTATGACAGAAATAAAAAGTAATCAGACGTGGTTTTTGCGTCGGAATGACAATCAAATGAAAATTGACATTGTTGACAATCCAAATCACACGAAGCGTGCGTTTGTGAGTGTATGCTACAGTGACACACATCACTTTAGCATCTTTAGCATCTACTTTCAGTAGGCTTCTTATGTGATCAGGGCCCAGACCACAGTATGACATCAGTGACATTCACCTTCGGATATCTCCTCTGAGGTTGCCCTTCTCTTCCTTGTTTACGATCGTTAAACAATCAGCTGGACTCCCCCATGTCTCTGTGATTGAGTATCACCCTCAAACATGTGCTTTACACTAATTCTCTCTCCCACTGGTTGAATGACAGTCTGCTAAAATCTATGATAGTCTGTAGAGCCATATCTGTATTGATTTAATACATCAATAAGGAGGTGACAGCTGAATTGAGACGCACTCCTGCTTGATATCAGTTCCTGTACCTCTCCCGTCCCGTTATTTTAAGGTGATAGCCAAGCCACCCGGTAAATCTGTTTACTCTTTCAGATCTTCTCAATGGACAAAGTCCAGGGCAAGTGGCAATTTGTTGACATTTTAAAATTTGCAGTCATTTTCTTTTTTTTTTGTGGGGGTTGAAATTTGCCAAACTGAGAAGCACTAATGATTATTGATGATGAATTGTCAGGCCAGATTGAGAGAAACAAGCATGGATCATGTGTGTTTATATGAGGACCAGGTATACAGAAGTTCATGTTTGTAAGGACTGAGAGTCTGTGGTCATTATAGCCATTCCTATGGGAAACCTTGAAAAGTGCCTGATGCTGTATAGGTATGGGATATGCCCTGGCAAGCCATAACTGGGCAGATGGCATACCTGCCACCCCAATAACATGATATCCTGGCTGAGTTTCAAAATATACTCAGGTCCATGCAGTGCTTGAAGTGAGGCTACTGTCATTGAATCATAGCAGAATATTTCCAGTCATTAAATCAGAACAGCGTAGCTGAGAGGTGTATAAAAACAATTCTCATAAAGAAGCTATTGTCATGCTTGAGCATTTGCTTGTAATTGCTTCTGTAATTGCTTGTGTTGTGTTGTACTACTAACTGCACAGTTAGTAGTGCAAGCTAGAGGCCAGGTTTTAATTGATCTTTTTGCAATGTATAAAAAAAAAAACGTACTTTCTATTGTGCATAAAACAACTTCATTTTATT